>CM052654.1:134300902-134330065 GCA_028533165.1 Leontopithecus rosalia | reverse complement strand
AAATTAATAAGGATATCCAGGACTTGAATTCAGATCCAGAACAAGTAAACTTAATAAATATGTATAGCGCTCTCCACTTTAAACACACAAAATATACATTCTCCACTTTCAATACACAAAATATTGATCAGCCATTATTAATAACCATTCTTAGAATTAAGCAATATTCCTGTTCTCTCTCCCTCTTTTTCTTCCTCTTTCTTCCTCTCCTTCTCTCCTCTTCTTTAAAAAAAAAAAAAACATACACTTTAAAAAAAAAAGTTGTATCCACAATCATGACTCTACCTCCAGGTTTCTCTGAACAAGCAATTCACCAAAAGTACTTAGTGGACCTCCAGGTAGGAACTTTATGAGCTTCAGATTCTGCAGCCTCCCAGTCTAACCAAAGTTACATGTAATCATTAATTTCATGTTTCAGTTTGACTGGGCTACAAGAGGCCCAGAGAGTTGGTAAAACAGCATTTCTGGGGTTGCCAGGGATAGCATTTCCAGAAGAGATGAGCCCTTGAATCACTGTAGTAAGAATCACTAGCTCTCATCAATGTGGGTATCATCACCCATCCAATGAATATGGTAAAAGATGAAGGAAGGATGAATTCACTCCCTCTGCTTGAGCTGGGATATCTGTCTTCTCTTGGCCCCTGACACTGGCCCTTCTGGTTCTCTGGCCAGAGAACTTGGACTCAATTACCCACCAGCTTTCATGGCTCTCCAGTTTGCAAATGGCAGATCATGGGATGTCTGGATCTCCACAACCCTGGGAGCCATTAATGTTGTAAACCTCCCCCCGTTTCTCTCAGTACATCCTATGGGATGTACTTTCTCTTAGAGAGCCCTAATACTGTATATTTCCCAATGCCTGCTTTAATCCTCAACAGAAAGCTGAATCTGATTTGCACAGTTTAATTAAAAAGATCTCAATGACAATGTCAATTCAGGTGATTAGAACAGGCAAAACTGAGTCAAAATGCTGTGTGACACTAAAAGTTAAGAAAGATTTATAGCAAATGGTTAATTTTTTTTTTTTTTGAGATGGAGTCATGCTCCCATCATGCAGGCTGGACTGCAGTGGCATGATCTCAGCTCACTGCAACCTCCACCTCCCAGGTTCAAGAGATTCTCCTTCTTCAGCCTCTCAAGTAGCTGGGATTACAGGCATGTGCCACCACACCTGGCTAATTTTTTTGGTATGTTTAATAGAGGCAGGATTTCACCATGTTGGCCAGGCTGGTCTCGAATTCCTGACCTCAGGTGATCCACCCACCTCAGCCTCCCAAAGTGCTAGGATTATAGGCATGAGCCACCCCACCTGGCCAGTATAAAGTTATCCTTACTCTGTTTTTCAATCCTACTCTATACCAAGCTGTAATGGGGACAAATACATAGACTACAAAGCAATGAGACCTTTTGTTTATATCCCACAGTGTTGTCCAAGTTATCTTCCATAGGCTATATTCATTGGTTAATGTGAGTACTTGGGGAGTTTTTAATATAAACTTTAATGTGTGTGAATAGGCAATAAATCCCAGAAAGACTTTAAGAAGTCAGCATGCTCTTTCGTTGCTGGATATCATCTTAAAAAAGGGTAGGAGAAAGTTGCCTGGAAAGACGGGGGGAAATAACTTCGGCATGTAAATTAATCTTAAAAATGGGCAGGGTATTTTTTACATTTTGAAGATAATAAGGTTAACCAGAAGGAACTGAGACAGAAAATTATCAAACCTGAGAGGGGGAAAAAATGCTTTAAAAAATATAGCTGTGAAGAGAGCTGAGTCATTTGTGATAGAATTGTAAGGCCCCACAAAAGTCCCGAACATCGTCAGAAGTGGTATACATAAATCCACGTGGCCTCTTCTTCAAGCCAATCAACTGCTCTCCAGCCCTGCAGCAAGTGGCATCGCTAGGATGAGTCAACGACACTGTCATGAAGTAGAAAACACAGGTTCTTTTCATCTTGACGATGTGCTTTATCACAGCTTCATTAAACTGAGCTGGAAATCACATCAGACTACAGACAATATACATGGGATGAGTTTTGACATCAGATGGAGGAACAGGCAGGTGAGACTTCAAGAAAAATGACACAAAGTTAAGAGAGAGTCATATTCAAAATGCTCTTACTCTTCTGAAAACCCAAACATCAACGTCTTAGGGCCAGAAAGTAAAACTTCTAATGAATAGGATGTGAAAGTCACCAGGCAGACTCCTTGCCTTTCGCCATGACGCTAAATGAAAGCACAGAAAGTCCAACAGCTAAATGAATGCGTAAGGTTTCTCAGACAAGACCTCTGAGGTCGCTCTAATTATAATACGCAAATGTTGTTGGCAACAATAGAAGGCACAATTTAAGTATGTGATTTGGTGATTTTTTAAAATACATCTGGGGCTCTTTTGAGAGTTGTGAAATTTCCATAGCAGCTGCGCACTTCAGACCTGGTGGCATTTGGGGAAACACTTGTCAAATCCATATTAGGAGCCAAAACTGCCTGGGTGAAAACAGATTTTTTCCCTATTGTTAAGTGAAAATTCCATGAGCAAAATATCTGTGCATTGTGTCCAGTAGAAATATATCTTTACACTGAAAATATTACCCTAATTAGCTTGCTTGTAATGTTTACACTGGAAATAACAGAAACATGCATGCCCTCTCTGTCTTTTCCTCTTCTATGACCTTCTCCACTTTACTGAGAGTATGACTATGCTGGCAGAAAATCAACAGGGACAGGGAACTGTTGGCCTGTTGGTTACAGGGGGCCCTTTCGATACATCCTACATCTGCAATACACCACCAGTTTCCACTTCCATGATGCGTCATTCTTTAAGGAAGAGTTTAGAAGGGCCTGACTTACAACTATGGAACAGCTCTTGGCACCACTTATTTACAGAGGATCTGGCCCAACTGGCTGAAATAAGTCTTTGCTAATTTATCAGCCAGCTCAGGTCTCAGCTGCAGTTTTCAGCTTTGATCAAAGCTGAAGCCCATATCATCGTAACATCATGTGTGAGCCTGGGTCTGCATCAGCAGTGGCTGGGAAGACCAAGGAGAAGCACTGAAGGGACCTGGAGTGTGGCTGGGCCACCTGCTCCCCTCATTAGAATGGGATGAAATAGTGCAGCTGATTGGCCCAGGGAGAAGGGGGTATGGGCTGAGGATGGAACAGGGGATGGTTAGAGAGAGGCTCCCAGAAGGCTAGAATTCCATCTCACCGGCTGCCACCTATTAACCTTGACTAAAGCTCCGGCACTGGCCTTGGCACTTAGATATGGATACAAACCCAGCTCTCAAGGATTCAGGGACCTGAGACTGCTAATTCTAATACATGTCAGACCCATGAATGCATGAATGGGGAAGACATAATCAACCATGAGTTGAAGAAATGAAGAAATATTCATTTCAGAGAAATGAAGAAATAGCAGAAGGACAGATTACATAGAAAGTTTAGCTACTAATTCACCCAAAATAACAAGGAAAATTAGAGGAGGAAAAAAGGATCCAGGATCTTTTCTCTCATCATTCAAATCCACTTACTAAGCATCTACTAATGCAATTATTTACTAAGCACCTTCTACACGCAAGGCACACAAATAAATATTGATGGATAGAGTTCCTGCCCTCCAGGACTGCAAGACAGAAACACAAAGGACCATGGAAAAGAATGCATGATAATAAGGTATTTGCCTGCGCAAAGCACCATGAGTGACAGACCCTGTCCAGGGGAGGATCTGGAGAGCTTTCTGGACAAGTTGCCATTGACAATGAGCCTGCCGAGGTGAGTGGGGCTTCAGCTTGCCAAGATGGGAGGTTAACTTTGGCTAAAGTCTTGGGAGTCTGAAAAGGTAACAATGCCAGGTGCAGAGCTTTCTTCTCATTCCTGGAGGTTTGAGGAGAGAGGCTCTCAGCCTGTTTGCAGGAGGGCCTGTACTCTCTTACCATGAGGGGTTGCTTTGAAGATGTGGCTCCGTGTCCTGCAGAGAAGTGCAGCTGTTAACTGGAGCAACAATGAGACCCAGAATTCTGGGAGAGCACCAGGCAAAACAGAGACTGCCCAGCCCAGTGGATCCCCTAGCACATAGCCCATGGCTTTCAGTTCAGTTACAGGTTTCCCAACTCCTTCTCACACTCCTCCTTTAAATGACCCACACTCTGTCCCACCCACTGTTCTTCGTAATGGGCTGTACAACCTCGGGCAGCTGCTTACGCTACTCTGTCTCAAATTCATCCTCTGTAAAGTGGAAACAACTAAAACCAGAATCTGGTAGGGTTGCACTGAAGACTAAACGGAGTAGTGCTTAACACAGGAGTTAGCCCAGAGCGAGCTCTCGGGCACTGTTGTTATATTCAATTATCATTTTGTAACAAAGTGATGTCTGCCACACCCATGACTTCACCATATCCTCACATCCGTATCTGCAGCTCGCTTCTTTCCCCATGGTCTGCCCTAGAAGCCTGACAGTCTGATGGGCATCACCCCAAAATTCCAACAGACACCTCTAACCTTGCAGCCTCCTCTAAAATCGAACTTATTGTCTTTCCTCTACTGTACCTCCTTCCTTGATCTCAGGGATGACATGAGCATCCAGCAGTTCCCCGAAAGAGAAGTCAGATGTCAGCACAGACTGGCCCTCTCATTTCAACACAATAAATAGATCTGATTTACTCAGAACCCTTTGGCTGGATAACCTCCTTCCCCTTCCCAATACCATCTGGGGACTGTTTCTCACCTGTCCAGCCCCGGTACCCCCAGGCTGGGGTCCCCAGGATGTCTTGCACGCCATGGCCAGCACACATGTCTAATCACATCCAGCTCCTGGTTAGATCCTCCCTGGCTCTCCATGGCTTTCTGCTTTCCGGATAAGCTCTGTGCTGTGGTCGGTACCCGAGGCCTCTGGGTCTCTCCGACTTTTCTAGCCAGGTCTCCATAAATGCCGGCCTCACATTTAGTAAAGCATGGGCTCTCCATCAATAACTGAAATGGATGAATGAATGAACCTGCCATGCTGAACCATTAGTACTCCTAATTCCCTGGACATGGCACCCCTTAATACAGGCCTGTGCCTGCCCGTGTACCCAGGCTAGCTGGCTCCCTGCTGGCTTTTCTGTTTCCCAGGCCCTTCCCAGGTGGAGATGGTGGCCCTCGGTGCCTTTACCATCCTTCAGGTCTGTCTCCCACTTGGGATGTTATGTCCTAGGTATCAGTCTATTGCTGGTCTCCCCACTAATCTCAGAGTTTCCTCAAATCAGGAATTACGTCAAATTTGTCTTAGGAGTCTCTGAGCACTGCCTGGTCTAACCCCAGCATTCTGTTAATGATTTATTAACCTGCAAATAAATGGGCCACGTGCCAATTGTGTCATATAAACAACACGCGCAAAGGGAGACATCAACTCGGCATCTCTTTATTTCCTTTGACCTTATTTCCATAGAGCTTTTCAGTATATGCCCCATTCTGTCTTATGAGAACAGAATGGACCTTGAGATGTTTTTTGTTCCCTTCCTTTTTCTGCCAGACTCACTTCCTGCTGCATTGAGAGACTTTTGGAAGGTTCAGATTTCCCTCAAATTTCTCACGATGATGAAGAACTATAATTGCCACTGAAAGGTCTAGTGTAGCACAGAGAAAGCCACCCAGCATTCACCAACAGACTTTACATGCTGACAGTGGAAACAGCCAAGAAAAGTTCATTAAGTGCTGAGCAAGAAAAAGAGCAGGAAAATGAAACAGAACCGCTCCCTGGGGCATTGCAAAAGCAGGCCTTTGTGAGGAAACATTCCTGAAGGAATCTGGGGAAAAGACATCATAAAACTGCAACAGACAGCAGGATAGGACAACAGGCTCCCAAATAACTGCATGGCGCCACACAAATGCTGCTTGTGGGAAGAGAGCACATCACAGAGCCCCAAGAGGCAGGCTGAGGCTGGAGGAGGTTGCCCAAGCATACCCGAAGGTCAAGACATTTTTAATTTTCAACCCCCTCAACTGTTTCTTTTCTTTTTTTTTTGTTTTCCTGGAGACACAGTTTCACTCTGTCCCCCAGGCTAGAGTGGGTCTCACTGCAATCTCTGCCTCCTGGATTCAAGCGAGTCTCATGCCTCAGCCTCCCAAGTAGCTGAGACTACAGGCACGTCACCAAACCCAGCTCATCTTTGTATTATTACAGAGAAACAGGGTTTCACCACATTGCCCAGGCTGGTCTTGAACTCCTGGCCTCAAGCGTTCCACCCGCCTCAGCCTCCCCAAATGCTGGGATGACAGATGTAAGCCACCACACCAGGCCTCAGCTGTTTCTTTAAAGACCACTTGTACTCCCCTGGTCTCAGGGCCGAAGGGTATGAGAATTCAGGGATGCCCACCTCCCTACCCTCGGTTTGCAGTTGAAAACCGGTCAAGGGGAACCAGGTACATTTGGGTGTTTTCTAAGGAGCCAAGGGTAAAAACCACGGCCACTATACCATGGTCAACTTCGAAATGAATGAAATGGTTTTCACACGCAGGACCAGCCAGAGGTAAAGGTGCACCTTCAAAACATGTGGTGTCAATGCCATATGCAGAAACGGCAGTGGGGGACCCTAAGGAGGATGGCCACTTTGTGTATTGTCCACACGAGGTCATTTTCAAGAGCAAAAGAGAAGTTACTACTTACAACACCTGGATGACTCATTGCAAACCAAAGGTACCCAGGCAAATAAGTGAGTCTGGCCACCTCCCTCGGAGTAACGCAGTCTGTGAACAAACCGCTGAGGTGAGGAGGAGAAAGCATATCTGGGGTTGCAGAGGCCAAACATACTTTAAAAATAAATAAATAAAGATGCTCTCTCTGGACTTAGTGCTTTAACTTTTTCCTGGTGCGGTTTCAGCCCAAATCACATAGGCATTTCTATAAGCAAAAGCAGCCAATAAAATGCAAGAAGGATTGTGAGAGAGAGGGGCCAGAGCTCTTGTGAAAGTCTTTCAACACAGTGGCAGGCTTCTGCCAACAGGAAAACATTTAGCAAGAGGTGTGCAAGCTATTTGTAGATACAACCAGATCATTCAAGGTGGCTATGATCTGGTGCACGTCAGCATTTTCCCTTTAAAAATAAGCCCATAAAAGTGAAGCTTTGCTTCACATGTCCAAGTGCTTCTGCATCTATATATATAATCCAATCAGGTGATTTTGAAAAGTGAGAAACAGATACATTACAAACGCCCAGGTTCCTCAGACTTCAGAACTGGCTGGGCCCACAGCACTGCCCTTGCTGGCTTCTTCAAGGACAGGTGATTTCAGACAGGCCTTCTTCAAGTCCTGCCCCCACCCCAATAAAATCACCTGAAAAAATCTGAAGGCAGGATAACTGCAGTTTAAAACAAACAAAAGCCCAGCAGATAGTGCAAAGAGACAAGCGACAAAACCCAACAGAGTTGTCTTGCAGCAGGTTCTTCTGTTCAGTGGCCAAAATTTTACTCCTGGATCCTTCATTTTAAAGATGAATAAATAAGGCCAGGCCTGGTGGCTCATGTCTGTAATCCCAACACTTTGGGAGGCTGAGCAGGCGGGTATCTTGAGCTCAGGAGTTCAAGACCAGCCTGGACAACATGGCAAAAGCCCTTCTCTACAAAAAGTTCAAAAAGTAGCAAAGCATGGTGGTGTGCACCTGCCTGGCTACCCAGCTACTTGGGAGGCTGAGGTGGGAGGACTGACTGAGCTCGGGAGGTCCAGGCTACATTAAGCCATGATCACATTACTGCACTTCAGGCTGGTGACAGAGGGAGACACTGCCTCAAAAAAATAAAAAATAAAAATAGAGCTAAGTCCTCTTGACTCATCCTCAAATGCAAACCTAAAGGAGAGAGAGGGCTTCCCACCCATCTCAGACCTCCACTTCTGTGCAGCCACCTTGCAGTGACACTCCTGGTGTCGGAACGTAATGAGGGGCCATGAGGAAGACACTGTCGAAATCCTCAGACAGGGGAGAAGGAGCAGCTGCCTCCCAGCACGAGGACCAAACTGCAGGCAGACACAGCCTCGCTGTGGCACTGGGTGGGGACAGTGGCCCTTCTGGCTCAGCCCATCTACTGGTCTTGAGCAAGTCTTTCATTCCCTGGAGACAAGCCGTGACTCGGCTCATCTCAGATGGAGATGCTGTGCAAAGAGCAGGTGCTGAGGACTCAGTGCCAGACAAGCGCACCAGTTTCTAACATGCTGTTAAAAATTGTGTGTTCTGGGTGTGTGGCCCACAAGGAAAATGGAGGCTCCTGGAATTCTGCTTTCTGTTGATCATCCTCACAAAGTCTATTCACCCCCAAACATGGCCTACACCACTTCGCTTTACCCAAGCATAGTTCACATGTTGGCAAAGTAAACCTGTTTGTGTGAACTAAGGTAAAATTTCATTAACT
Source organism: Leontopithecus rosalia (assembly GCA_028533165.1). Taxonomy (NCBI): domain Eukaryota; kingdom Metazoa; phylum Chordata; class Mammalia; order Primates; family Cebidae; genus Leontopithecus; species Leontopithecus rosalia. The sequence continues at coordinate 134,321,687 of CM052654.1, read as the reverse complement.
TGGAATCGGCTGATTTGAAATCATTCACACTAGGCTAAAGTTTAACTTCACGCCTAGCAATCCTTTTCTTCTTTCAACAGCAATTTAAATGTATAAACAGTGTTTGGAGGGGGAAGTGTCAAAATGCATCAGAGAATATATTGTTTCAACACATCCAAAGCACTCACTCACAAATAATTGTAACAGGAAATAAGCCATGGTTAAATATTCAGTAATTGTAGCTCCCTAAAGACTCCTAATACGCAACATTTCTGCCTTAGTTTTGTTACTGCAGCTCATTCAATTTCACTACTATTCAGACTGGTGTTTTCCTAAATTGTCCCAAATGAGCGTCATCTTATTCCATTTGAAATGAAAAGGGTCCTATATGCAATAAACATTAATTTTACAGTGTTTCATTTAGTACCCAGTAAGAAGGTGGTATTGACTGTGCTGATTCCTTTTTTTTTTTTTTTTGAGACGGAGTTTCGCTCTTGTTACCCAGGCTGGAGTGCAATGGCGCCATCTCGGTTCACTGCAACGTCCGCCTCCTGGGTCCAGGCAATTCTCCTGCCTCAGCCTCCTGAGTAGCTGGGATTACAGGCACACGCCACCATGCCCAGCTAATTTTTTGTATTTTTAGTAGAGATGGGGTTTCACCATGTTGACCAGGATGGTCTCAATCTCTTGACCACGTGATCCACCCGCCTCAGCCTCCCAAAGTGCTGGGATTACAGGCGTGAGCCACCGCGCCCGGCCTGATTCCTATATTTGAAAGCAAAGATGCAGAGTCTTCTAATTGCTCTGCCACCAAGCACTTCCTTTGTGCCCCACGCTAAGCTCTGTGTCCTACAGGAGATATGACTCCAGCTGGGCAGACAAGCCTAGCCCTTATGAGAATAATCCAATCCCAAGGTCTCCAGTACTAAATCCAAGCAAAATAGAAAATCTCCAGAGGCAAGAGATTAAGCAGAATTCACACCTGAGCTCAGAAGCTGTTTCAGTCCTCTGGAATTTTCCACATGCTGTCTCTCCTTTTGTTAACAGAGCCCTTTCTCACCACCAGGGCTGTCTGCTGAAGTCAGCTCAACCGAGCTTCCCCGAGATGCCTTTGGGCTACCAGTACTCTTGATCAGCGTCAACATCAGCACACCTGCCATCTGCCACACCCCACACATGCCTCTGCCATCGCACACTTCATTTCACATTCCCTGCACATCTCTAGTTTCTCCACACCTGGACTGTGCACTTCTTGAGCGCAGAGACCATGCTGATGCCTCTGGGAGTGACCACCATCTTCCAAGGAACCAGGAACTCATTGAGCTCTCGATAGAACTTTGTTGAATGAATGGACAGATGAACTTATTCTTGTGCTTTACCTCTCAGTGGAAATTTCCTGGATTTCGACATTAAGAAGTAAGTCAGCGCCGTCACACGGCTGCCCAGTGGCCCTCCTGCAGCAGCAGTTGTACAGCCCTGCTGAGTGTGGTCATTTTTAAACATCAGCATTACCAGTCAGTTGCAAAGGTGCTCCCATTCTTCCACAGGGGAAGTCCCTCAGTAGAGCGGACAGTGAGCTCTCTGTCTCCATGGCCCACACCTACCACCCCTCAGCCACCTTCAGCTGGTCCCTGTGAACTGCCAGCCTGTCTTCGAGCGTCCATCTGTAATCATCTCCATGGCAATCGCTTACATGACAGCACCTGTTCATAACAATAAGCTCATCTTCTGGAAAGAGAAAAGCCAGTCTCATAAACATCCTGAGCAGGTGAACAAAGCACTGGTGTTCTCGAGGTAGGCTTACATCAAGAGCCTCTCAGGTAGCAGTGTGGACCATGATTCAGCCCGTGAATGCAAGTAGCGCCTAAGGAACAGGTATTTTGCTGCCTTCTTTCTATGGGTATTTTAGTGTTTTCGCTCACTGGACCCAAGCATTTTCGCAAGTTGGACTTCATTTCTTTTTGACTTCAACTTTTCTAGTGTTACCCTTCTTAACACATCTGTGGCCAAAGAACCTGTACTCCAATGCCAAAATCTTATTTAATTGAAAATTAATCCGTCTTTAACCTTTCCTAACTTCATGTGGGTGATCCACTTTGTTCCTGAGGTTTGAATTGCTCTTTAACCTTAATTCTAACTTTCACTATTCTAATTAAACTTGATTCTAACCTAAGTTTCAATTTTTTTAAAAAAGAATGCCCTCTAGAACCCTTCACCCTGCCAATATGTGGTTAGATTTAATCACTGGATTCATGAGGCAGGGGACTGTGCTGGGCTCTGCCTCTGATGTGCCAGGACCTGCTGCTGGTGCCGCCAGCAGAAAGAGGTGTCCTATCTGAGCGCTTCTACCCTCAACCCACACGTCTGAGCCCCGTGCAGGCAAGAGACCAGAAAGTCAGCCCAGAAAGACGGAGGCTCCAGCGGCACCCAGATCTCCACCATGCTCACTGCCTATCCACAGCATCTCTCTCAGTCCATTGTCAACCATATCCTGGAGTAACCAGAGAGCTCGGCCTGCTGCAAGCAGGGGAGTGGGGAAGACAGGGTGCTGATGTGGCACATGGGGAAAACTACTGTCTTCACGTCATCAAAGTCAGCCCTCCCGCTGAATTCTGCCTTCCCGCTTAATAGTCACATAAGCTCTGACAGGTGGGCCACCCTTCTGTGCCTCAGTTACTCAGATATAAAGGGACAATAATAATAATATCAACCCCACGAGGTGGTTGCAAAGACGGTGATGATATAATTAAGGCACCAGAGCCTGGCACACTATAAACACTCAATAAATGTGGATTTTATCTATCTGTTATCTAGCTAGATAGCCCTCATTTCCATGTATCTATATCCAAATACGCCTTACTCCTCTAATCAATTAGCCACTTCTCGGGAACAGATACCATTCCGATTTATCTTTTCGCCCATCAGAGAAGGTAGTCACTAAGTGCTAATTGATTTAACGTTGTTAATTTACACTCCAACCCAATTTGTTGTCATTTTCAACATATTTTAATTATTGTAAGATACTGCTAAACAAACATATGGGCTTCTCTTTTTCCTTTCCATACCAGGCTTCCTGGGGTAATTTTTTAAACCCCTATACATCTCGCTTTTTATAAGAACATCTGTAACCCAAAGCAGCCAGAAGCTTGAGAAACAGTCCAGCAGAGAGTTACCACTTCACATAGGTAATGTCACATACATGGAAGCTGTTGATCCAGAGAGAGACAGAGACAGAGAGAAAGAGAGAGTTGGGGGGAGAGAAAAAAAGACAGAGACAGCGCGGTGGCTCAAGCCTGTAATCCCAGCACTTTGGGAGGCCGAGGTGGGTGGATCACGAGGTCAAGAGATCGAGACCATCCTGGTCAACATGGCGAAACCCCGTCTCTACTAAAAATACAAAAAATTAGCTGGGCATGGTGGCGCGTGCCTGTAATCCCAGCTACCCAGGAGGCTGAGGCAGGAGAATTGCCTGAACCCAGGAAGCGGAGGTGGCGGTGAGCCCAGATCGCACCATTGCATTCCAGCCTGGGTAACAAGAGTGAAACTCAGTCTCAAAAAAAAAAAAGAGAGAGAAATAGGAAGACAGAGACAGATTTGGACATGGAGAGAGAGAAGGAGGCAAAGATACAGAGAGAGGGTCGGGGGAAGAAGAGAAGGAGAAAGAGACAGAAAGATCAACCAAAGTGAGCTACTGAATTATCCACAGCTGTGTGTCTTATTTTGGGAGTACTTCACACAATCCTTCACTACAGGCTACACTGTATCTGGCAAGACCAATCACTTGTTTATTTAGGCACAATGGACGCAGAGGGTGGTTATCTATATGCATCAGGTAAAAAATAAATTTTTCCCTAACGTACAGAGATGGTTAAAGTCAAGCTGAATTTTTTGGTCTGAAATCGCTGGGTAATCTTTCAGACATCTACTTCATGCCCTATGTGAAAGATAGACTCTAAAGGAATCTTCAGCATTAAAAGCATTTTCAGCAAAATGCTTATCAGTGTTAACTATGGGCCAGGTGCCACAAAAGGTACAGGTGGCAAAAAGATGTTCTTGTCTTAGCAGGGGGAGGCAGCAGTGAAATGAAGGCATTGAAGTCAACGAAGCCCCTCCGTACTGTGACAGACGCTGTCGTGTATGTGCTAGGGGAGGGGGATACTTTAAGCTTACAAATGAGCTCTACAAGTGGCGTCTTTTTTTTTGAGATGGAGTCTCACTCTGTCACCTAGGCTAGAGTGCAATGGTACAATCTCAGCCAATGCAACCTGCGCTTCCCGGATTCAAGTGATTCTTCTACCTCAACTTCCCAAGTAGCTGGCACTACAGGCACACGCCACCATACCTGGCTAATTTCTGTATTTTTAGTAGAGATGGGGTTTCACCATATTGGCCTGGCCTCATGATCCACCTGCCTTGACCTCCCAAAGTGCTGGGATTACAAGCCTGAACCACTACGCCCAGCAAAGTGAAGTCCATTTTAAAAAGTAGATAAAGTCAACATTCAAGTGCATTTAAAATACTTGGGCCAGGCACAGTGGCTCACGCCTCTAATCTCAGCCCTTTGAGAGGCTGAGGTGGGCAGATCATCTGGGGTCAGGAGTTTGAGACCAGCCCGGCCAACATAATGAAACCCCATCTCTACTAAACATACAAAAATTAGCCAGCCATGGTGGCAGAACCTATAATCCCAGCTGCTTGGAGGCTAAGGCAGGAGAATCACTTGAACCCGGGAGGCGGAGGTTCCAGTGAGTGTAGATGGCACCATTGCACTCCAGCCTGGGCAATAGAATGAGACTCTCTCAAAAAAAAAGAAAACGAAAAAAACCGAATGACACTTGGCATGGTACACAAATGTTCCTATCGAAGGCCAATTCATTTAAAAAACCCTGAGAAAATATGCCCAAATCATCCCTCTTCCGCTGCTGTCATTGTCTGTTGGGTTGGCAACCGCAGAGGCAAAAGCCCAGCCCCAAAAGTGAAATGCCTGCCTCTGACCAGTTTGTTACAGGAGGAGCTACTGACCCTGGGGTAGAAGAGACCCCTCCAGCAGGATATCTCCCAAAGCAGAGGCCAGTCCCATGCAAGGAAAAAGAGCTTCTCCCCTCTTAGACTCCAGCGCTCCATCTCGCTTCCGCTCACCGATGTGTTTTTCCAGGCAAACAGCAAACACGATTGAGTGGCCATCATAGGTACCCTGGCTTCTCCTAGAAACACCAAAGTGAAAAGATCCCACTACCCAGGATGCAAGCACTGATGCTTGATGTTGCATTTCAGTAACATATGACTCACAGGAGGCAAACTCCAGGGATACAGATGAAACTGGGAAATCCATGTATGGGGTCTTGTTGCTTGGCCTCTTCTCCCATCAGTGAGCATTCTCCTCGGAGAATGGAGGGCAGATCAGAGCACACCGTGTGCCAGAGTGACTGGGGCTGCTGGCTCTGTTCAAGAGGGTCCTCTTTCTCCATCACCCAATCCAAGAATCCCTCCCTCAAATCTCACCCTAGAAGGCTCAGCCAGAGCAACTTCCAGGACCTCCTGCCTTGCCAAACCTCACTCCAGCCCTTGATGGCTGGAACATCCTCCCCCGACATCTGTCTTTGTGGTTTCTGCTTCCTATCCCCTCTGCCATCCAGGTCACTCCCAGGAGAGGAGCCAGCTCCTGCCACAGAGCCAAGTGTCTTCTACCCCATCATTGTTTGGCCTCCCATCAATCAATTTCTGGCTCATTATAAAATTAGCATACCCACAGTTGCCACAACCTACAGATGACTGTTTTTGTCAGAAGCTTTTTAAAAAGCAGATTCTACAGAAGCTATTCTAGATAAACATATGCCACCCTTATATATAACCAGGATTTTGGAAGAGGGTTATGCATTTTACCTTCTGATGAAAAATGTCATTCTTCCACCAATCACCAGTGCCCGTCAGCCTCCCCATTCCCAAACCAAGTCTATTCTGGTCCCTGAAATTCTATTCACTCCTTGGAGTTAAAATTTAAAGGATCTTTGGGAAACTGAATATATACCAGCTATAATTCCCCTTGCTGTGGGCTTTAATGATCAGGTCAGTTGTCCATGACTGTTGGTGAGCAGGACCCTGCTTGAAGAAGGAACAGAGGGTCCAGAGGGACCCCAGGACCAGGCAGTGCCAGTGAGCCAAAGAAGAAAGGGCACAGAAAGAGCAGTCTTAGGACCTGGATGCACACCTTGGCCTCAAGGGAAAGTGGAGGAAATATGACGATTCTCCACTGTACCTAATTCATTTGGAAGGCACCTCCCTTGAAAATCACAGCTCATGAACTCCTGTCATCTCTGCAACCCCTTTCCCTCAATTTTACACAAGTTATCGCATGAATCACACACTTTAAAGGGATGGGGTAAATTTGTTTTTAATTTCTTAGAAAAATGTCCATATTTTGGCATCTTAATGGTGGTGCCAAAGAAGCCTCCCTTGCTTTCCTTTTTAGGTATTTACTCTGCAGAAACCATCTCCGTTCTCCATCAAGAGCTTTATAATGCATTTTCAGAAACAGGAGCCCAAGCAAAACCTATAATCCTGATTGAGACATCTGGACAGGTCTGGTCAAACTCTGGGGTGGACTCTTCAGAACTCCATTTGTATCAGGAAACAGAAAGCCTCCTGGGAGACTCTTCCTAAGGTTATGGAAGGGCAGGAACATGAAATTCTTGGAGTCACAGCACAGTGGGTTCACAGGGGAACAGCATCCCCAGTACAGAGTGGCCTTGGCACATTCTCACCCTCTGCTGTTCCTGAGGGTCCCGGGATGACAGGAGGGGCTGGTGCACAGGCGAGGAAAGCTTGGGACTGAAAGTGACAGAAAAACCTAACCACAGTGGCTTAAACAAATAAGGGACCTATTTTCAGTTTAGTGGCCCAGTGCTGAGGTCTCTGAGACCATCTTGGCCTCTCCCTCAAAGTCTCCAGTAGTGAGAACTGCTCTGCCGATCACATCTACGTCTCTTACATCAGAAGAGAGGAACCAAAGCCAGTGGTAGCAGTTTTTGGTAACTCTAAGCAAACCATGCTTTCTTATGACTCTTTGGCCAGCTGTACCCACATGACTACCCCCAGCTGGGAGGCAGCCAAGGCAAAGGGGATTGGAGTCCGAGGTTGCAACAGTCAGCCCGATACCTGCCTCAAGGGGAACAGTGCAAGAAGGGATGAGTTTGGAGTCAGCAGTACTGCTTTCATGCCCTGTCCCAAACTGAGGAAGCAGCACCCACCATCTATAAAGAGCCCGGCATGGCTTGGACTCATGGTGGACAGCTTCACATTGGTGATGGTGTCACCTCATGGCCATGACCCTCACTGTGCAGCACTGGGAGGTGGTCCTGGGGCTTTGGGACAGCCCCACAGAGACATAGGTGAAGCCCTGAAAGCACCTTTGTGGTGTACATGGGTCTCCCAAAGGAGCTTGAGTAGGAAAAAGGGACAGAAGGGATGTAGAAAGAGAGGAGGAACTGCCATGGGTCCATAAGGGAGCCCTGGGTCCTTCCAGGAATAACTGAGAGAGATTTCTCCTGGGCTTGAGTTCCCACAGTAGCAAGAGACCACGTTGGTGTCCTTGGCTTCTCAGCTTGGCGAAACAGTGAACTTCAGCCACTGGAATCCACTAATCATGTGACAGAACAAATAAAAGACCAAAGGACCATCGGCTAGGGCACTAACTTGAGAATTTACTTCTGAAAAACAATGTCTTCTCTTCAGATGAAGTGGGATACAAAACATTTATAGAGGGTCTAATGCATGCCAGATTCTTTACAGATCGTTTTATTCAATCCCTATAACCAACCTATAAATAGCCTTTATTTTCATTTACTGATAAGAAAACTGAGAATCAAAGATCTTAAAAACCTTACCTAAGATCACACACCAAAAACGTGGAAGAGCCACATAAACCCATACGTTTTCTGAATCCAAAGTCCACAATCCATCATGAAGAGTGCTTGGGTTTTAATGGCTCAAGTTTTACCTGAAGAAGTATTTGTGTTCTGTAAAATAACCCTTTTACAGCTAAGAAGATCTAAAAGAACCACTCCTGTGAATACCTTGCCACCAGCTACCTAGTAATACCCCTCAATGTCGAAGATAATGAAGATGCTGGGACATTCCCCAAATGCATAGGAAGGTGGGAAATTCAGGCCGACCTTGACTCCCAAGCTCCTTTAACAGTGCTGTCTACACCAGGCCTAGCATCCTGCCTGTGAAATCCAGTCACCCATTAAACGGCTCAGGGCTATCCAGGAGGAGGGGAAACCAACCAAAATTCAATTTAGGGGAGCCAGAAATCTCCATCATCAAGATAAATAATATCTTCATGCAACATTTCTCTTTTTAACTATTATGGATATACAATAGTTGTACATATTTATGGGGTACCCGTGGGGTACATTTTACTATTAACAGAAGCATACAGTGTGTGATGATTTAATTGGGGCAATTATGGTGTCCATCCCTCAAGCACTTATCATTTCTTTGCATTAGGAGCATTCCAATTTTTGAAATTGGAATTTTAGTTTTAGTTTTTGTTGAAATATATATACATATGTACACACGTACACACACACACACATTTGAAATATACAATATCTGAGTTATTTTTGAGCTTTTGAAATACACCATAAATTATTGGTAACTATAGTCTCTCTACTGTGAACACTAGATCTTCCTCTTTCTAGCTAGTTGTATTTTTGCACTTATGGTGCGGAGGGGGAATCGAAAGAGGAGATGGTTAATGCAATATTTTTTTAAATTAATGGAAAAAATCCATGATGAACAAAGTATCAACATTTTAAATAAAGACAAAGTGTTTGTGTGCTGGTCTGTTTGTTTTTTAACCCTATAGCTTCTAATCAGCAGTGGTTCGTGGGCCCCATGGCCTTGGTGTCCCCACGAGATAGCTTCATGAGGGTTGACAGCGGCATGCTGTGTTAGGCTGTTTTTGCATTGCTGTAAAGAAATACCTTGCACTGGGTAATTTATAAAGAAAAGAGGTTTAATTGGCTCCCAGTTCTGCAGGCTGTACAAGCATGCTGCTGGCATCTGCTCAGCTTCGGGAGACCGCAGGGAGCTTTTACTTGTGGTGGAAGAACGGGGAGCAGATCCCTTACACAGCAAAATCAGGAGTGAGGGCTGGGCTGGAAGTGCCACATACTTAACAACCAGATCTCATGAGAACTCACTCACTATCACCAGGATAGCACCAAGCCCTGAGGGACCCTCCTCCGTGACCAAAACACTTCCCACCAGGCCCACCTCCAACACTGGGGATTACATTTCAACATGAGATTTGGGCAGAGACAAACGTCCAAACCATAACCTGTGCAGACAGAACAATAATGGGCTTCATATCTAGTCAGGATTTTTGATTCCAGAGGTTCTGTTCACTTTTTCTGCTTGGTTCAGAATATGGGAGGACATTCTGACAAGCACCTATGGGGGTGATGGGCTTCCTCTTGCCACAGGCTCCTATTTGGCCCCATGTGGCTTAGACACTGCTCATCATTTAGTCAGCACGGAGAGGCAACAGGAAACTGAACAAGGAAGAGGACCTGTGGTGGAAGTGGTGCATTCTCAGCTTCCCGTGGGCTAACCACATCCACGCACACTCTACATGATGTGGACTGCCACGTCCCTTGCAAACATCCCTATCTTTGGGAGAGACTGTAATTTTTTTTTCCTGAGACAGTTTTTTCTCTTATTGCCCAGGGTGGAGTGTAACGGTACATTCTTGGCTCACCACAACCCCCACCTCCTGGGTTCAAGCGATTCTCCTGCCTCAGTCTCCCAAGTAGCTGGGAATAGAGACGTGCACCACCACACCCAGCTAATTTTGTATTTTTAGTAGAGACGGGGTTTCTCCATGTTGGTCAGGCTGGTCTCAAACTCCCAACCTCAGATGATCCACCCACCTCAGCCTCCCAACGTGCTAGGATTACAGGCGTGAGCCACCGCACCTGGCCCAATACTATAATTTTTAAATGACCCTAACAATGTTGACCCAATCTTGCGACCCTAAAAGACACCAGTATGTCATAGGAGCAGATGCAAAACATTGTTCCTTGTTCCCAGGAGCAGTGATAATTACCTTAACAACAATAGAGAAGCAAGGCGGTATCAGGCTGGGAGCAAGACGATGCAAACAGGACTGGATTAATTTGCATTAAGAAGATAGCCAGAGCAATTAGCACCTCATTAATATGACATAAATGTTAATTTATACAGATCCCAAGTGACCCTCAACTTCCTTTCTCCTGCCCAGTGTGAGTGATCTTGCAGGAAGCACTCCATGGGCTGGGAGCAAGTCCATCTGCCTGGCCCTTCCAAGGAGGTACAGATGAGCTCGAGTGTCCACTTAGCTGAAGCCACAGCAACCTTCTCACGTGAAGGGGCCGCCTGCTAGGATTCCACCAAAGGTTCTGTGTTCAGAGGGGGGCCTTGACACTGCTGTACATGACAGTGCAATGGCCGCGGTGGCCTGGGAAGGGCTGCATCCACGATGGGAGGAGCGGGGCCCACAGACAACTGCACAGCTAAGGTTTTCCACCACAAACCTGCAGCTCATGAGGATCAAAGCAATTGCCTGAAATAATTGATTTCTTTATACTAGTAAAAAAATAAAAATAAAACCCTGGAGAGTTGTGAATGGCATGAGATATCATCGAACCACTTGAGCGTGAGAGGCACTCAATGCCTTGAGGGTGTGATTAGGGCATCCTACATCAAAGGACGGTGTCCTAAAATAGTGCACCCAGTAAATCATTTCACACAATTTGTTGTCAATGACACTGCCAGGAAGAGGAGATTCTGGAGAGTTCTACCATCTCTTTTATTCCCCGCTGACCCTTAGGAGGAAGGAGACAGGAAGGAAAGGAGTATGAGGGTAACTGGGCGTGGGCACCTCCCTGTAGGGAAGAATGTCCCACTGTTATTCTCACTTTGACTTACAGGGACACTGATGTAAGTCAAAGTGTTTAACTCCAGGATGTAGTTAAACACACACAGTCACACACTCCCATATATTCTCACACACACATGCACATACACACACACACACACACACACACACACACACACACACACAGCTTGTGTCAGAATCTGCCTCCATGCAAGAGTTGTCCTGGGTGTTCATCACCACGTCAGTGTTGTGAAGCCTTCTGCAACTCTGCCTAGGGACATGATGGCACCCCAACCCCTGTCCCACAACAGATGCACTGTCTCCATGGTGGATCCATGATGCAGGAGAGTCTCCCAAATCCAACTTGACTCCAAAGATGTACTGAGCCACTGGTGTGTTCAGAACACTCTGCCAGGCACAGTGGGGTAGAAGGGTTTCTGAGCAAATCCCTGGGATGGACAGGCCCCAGGAGGCCATTCAAGGCCATTACCAGAATGGAGAAGAAGGAAGACAGTTGAGAGGACTTCATGGAAGAAGTCAAATACGAGATGGTCCTTCTGAAGGATGAGGGAATTTCAGCAACCCCCTGTAGATAGACGCACTCACATGAAGGGAAGAATGCAGGCCAAGGACAGCACAGGTGACTCGAGATGGGTGCTCAGAACCCAGGTCTGGGCCGCAGTACTCGAAATCCTCTGAGATGTGTCACGTAGCAAGCAAACGGACGAGGAAGCAGAGTGTTGGAAATGGGAACTGACTCAGATAACAGGAGATAGAGTCACTAGATTGGTGTTTCTCAAACTCAGATCTGAGGATGTATTCTCAAATCCACAGCTCTTCCTTGAGAAGGGAAAAGTTGATGGTTTTCCTCATGCTAATCGTCTTAGAGGAAACGCCGCTCTATGCCCGTCTTGCACCACCTAGTTCACTTCCTAACAAGCCACCGTCTTAGTGCCTGTGTTTGCTTCTGTGCTTATGGGGGTGTTGGCACCACGTAACTCTACTTTAATGGATGCAGGCTAGGACAAAAGAATAGAAGCTGACTTGAGGCACAAAGAGTGACGCTGAGCCAAGCGAAAGGTCAGATGGCCCCACATAGCACAGCATAAATGAAAGCTTCACGGAAGTTCACATGGAGGACTCTGGTGAGAGAAGTGAGTCTCCAGAGACAGGGCAGTATATAAGGCTGGCTCTACCAGGCCTGGCCTGGCCACCAGCACCGGGACACAGCCATGTCAACAAAGCATCATCGTAAACTCCAGCTGCAGTGGATTTGGGTTTGGTGCATGCTTCATTAGAAAAACTGGTTCGGTTTGTAGATGTATAGAACTACACACAGAAAAAGGTTGATCCTAATTGCGTTTTTGCACAAACTGAACATGTTTAAAGCACCACCAGGGGACTGGGTTTTTTTCCCCTTTTAAAAGGAGTTGCTAAACTACTCTAGTCTGAGAAACACTGCACCAGATAGTGAGCTTATTGAGGGCAGGGACCAAGTCTCATTTGTCTTTGTGCTTCTGTTTCCAGCTGGGTGCCTGGCGTGTGGCAGGGATTTGATAGAACCCAGTAGCATCATGTGGACATCTGGCTGTGTGACATCTATTAGAGGTAGGTGCTGTGGTTGCCCTTGGGTAGAGCAGCTTATGCAGATGATAGTGAGCCATGCACTTTGGATGGCACAGTCACTCAGAGAAACAATCATACCTCACTTCAGGACAGCTGTCCATGCTACATTTTAGAGGACAGCAGTGAGCAGAATGGAAACTCAGGAATGGGGACTCCAGGTCAATGAAATTCCAAGATACCATCCCATTTTCTCAAAGGATTCTTTTTTTTATTTTAAGATGGGGTTTCACCATGATGGCCAGGCTGGTCTTGAACTCCTGACCTCAGGTGATCCACCCACCTCAGCCTCCCAAAGTGCTAGGATTACAGGCGTGAGCCATCACTTCCGGCCTCAAAGGATTCTTTATGTGTTTTTTTACTTTCTGAATTTTTATGAGTGTATATTGCTTATTTTTAGGAGAGTTTAACACACTAGAAAGTACAAGGAATAATAGAAACCCATATTCTCAACATCTAGAATTAACAATTACAGTTGGCCCTCCCTGTCCACAGGTTCCCGAATCTTCACAGATCCAACTAGCCCAGAAGCAAAAATGAGGTCAGGACTGTGCTGGTTGCACCTGCACTAAATACACACAGACGTTTTTCCCTGTCACGCCACCCTAAACAATACAGTGTAAGAACTAGTTACACAGCATTTAGATTGTATTTGGCATTATAAGTAATCTAGAGATTATTTAAAGTAGAGGGGAAGACATGTAGGTTATATGCAAATACTATAGAGTTTCATATCGGGGTCTTGAGCATCTGAGGATTTTGGTGTCTTGGGAGATCCTGGAACTAATCCTCCATGGATACCAAGGGATGACCTTATTAACGTTTTCTCTAATTTGCATCAAATCTTTTTATGTATACATATTTTGAATTACAGAAGTAATATGGATATAGTAACTATTAAAGGAGGAGGTGGAGGAGGAGGAAGAAGAAAGAGAGGGGAAGTAAAGAAAGACAGAAAGAGGGAGAAAAAGAGATGAGGAGAGAGAACTAACCACACATAAAGCAGAAGTGACTTTCCAACCAGTTCCGGGACGATCAAGCTTATCTGCCTCACCTTCTTTTCTGAAGCAACCTCCCTCCTGACTTTTTTATGTTCACATGCATACATACGTATCCATACATATATGGATTGTTTTCTATGTGTTTCATTTGCATGAATATCACACTCAAAGTTTTATTCAACTTGCTTTTTTTTCACTTATCACTATAGTTCTGAGTACCTATCCATGTTGACATATACAGATCTATTTCAGTCCTTTTAATAACTGTGCAGTATTCCATCTTGTGAAAATACCACATTTTATCTAACCATTTCCCTATTAAAGGACACATAGGCTATTTCAAATATTTTGCTAGTAGAAACAATGCTACAATTAACATCTTTATCCGTAAGTTTGTATGCGTTCTTGGGGATGCATGTTTTTAATTTTACTGGATATTGTCAAATTGCTCTCCAAAGTACCTCTGCAAATTTAAACCTCCTCCAGCAGTGCATAATGCCCATATTTGTGCAAAAACTTGATACCATCATACTTGAAATTTTTGCCAAATTCCCTCATGACTTTTAGTTTTGGTATCTTGATTTCATATGCCATTTAGATGTACAAGTAAAATTGAACACTTGTTTGTATGTTTACTAGCAACCGTGTATTTCTCATCTATGAGACAACTTCATATCCTTTACCCAGTTTTCCATTGCATTTTTTCTTTTTCACTTGTGGTTCTTTATATATGTTAAGCCCTAAACTTTTGATATTGGTTAAAAATCAACATTTTTATAGAGTTGTTGATCATGGAGAGAGTTTCAATATTGATATTGGCCAATTGTGTCTTGTTTCGGAAAGTTCCCTTTGTATCTTCTGCAATTTTACATCTTTTTTTGTTTGTTTGTTTGTTTTGAGACGGAGTTTCGCTCTTGTTACCCAGGCTGGAGTGCAATGGCATGATCTCAGCTCACCACAACCTCCGCCTCCTGGGTTCATGCAATTCTCCTGCCTCAGCCTCCTGAGTAGCTGGGATTACAGGCACGCGCCACCATGCCCAGCTAAATTTTTGTATTTTTAATAGAGACGGGGTTTCACCACATTGACCAGGATGGTCTCGATCTCTTGGCCTCGTGATCCACCCTCCTCGGCCTCCCAAAGTGCTGGGATTACAGGCTTGAGCCACCATGCCCGGCCCAATTTTACGTCTTTATTTATCAAATTTAGACACTGAGTCTTTCTGGGATATATGTTTTGTATGTGGTCTGAGTCAATGGTGATCGATTTTGTCTGTAAGCAAAGATAGCAATGTCATTTATCAATAGTCCATGCCATTGCACGCATCTCCCAAGCCTCCTTTCATGTCACAACCTCCCACATGTGGCTCTCATGTGCCCTCCCTCCACCTGCCTGGCCACCCTGCGTTGGCCCACCCTCCTTCCATTCCTATTGCTTTATAACATGCCTTGACGTCTGATAGAGAAAAATCTCTTTTATCCTTTTCTTTTATAATCTCCTTGGCTATTCTTGCCTTTATTCTTCTATATGCATTTTTTCTAATTTTATTTGGTCCTAGGAATCAAGGTATTACAATGACTTGGATTTAAATTGCATTTGAATTATGGGTTATTTGGAAAGACCAACAGCTTTGCAAAGTTAAGTCTCTCAATCCACCAATGCCGTATGTCTCTCTGTTCTTGTCCTCCCAGGTGGGCCTTTATCATTTTCCCGATGTAGATTTTATACCGTTTTGTTATATTTGCTCCAAATTGGTTAGACATTTGTTTGTATTGTAAGATAGATCTTTTCTCTTACATGTTCTGCTTGGTTCTGTCATATACAGGGCTGATTCAACACAAAGTAAGATCAATTATTTTACAGAAGCAAAGAAGCTAGAGCTAGTTTTTTGGGGGTAGAAAGCAAGTGGTTGGAAGATGGGCCTTCCAGGCAGAGGTAACAGAAGATCTCATTCAAGCTACTGTAAGCAGCTTGACTGGGCTGAGTGGGGTGGCATGGAAGCTCGGTGGGAGAAGGGGAGATCCAACACGTGGGAGGAGGCCAGACCTCAGTGGGACTCCCAAGTCAAGCCCACGATTGTGATGAGGGGAAGGCACCGTTTCTCTCCATCAATCCCCCGGTTTGACCAAAGAGGTTTTCTCCAAACTTCTCATGATCCTGACCCATTTTGAGCAGACAGACATGGAGGCAGCCTTGGCCTTAGAGGGAACGCATCCTTAGTAATGCAGAAAAAAGGAAAAGAGCTAATTCTTGGGCTTTTAAAATGAAAATACACTTTTGGACTTTATAGAAGAGATAATAGTTTCAGAGAGTAGATAAAGTAGCTTGGTACAAAGAGTCTCCAAACAGAGCAAGAAAGAAGAGAACCGGAGGGGAAGCCAGAGAGTCCAGACAGCTGGAGGTGTCTCCAGAGATCTGAGCATCAGGAGGACATGGGTGCACCTCCAGGGGAGGTCCCAGTGAGCAGTGGGAGCCTCGAGCACTGTCGGAGATGTACGTCCAAGCAGCTGGGTTTAGGACAGCCTTCCAGGGTTCGTGGGCATGGGCCTGGGAGTATCCCACAAAATGTGGAAGAGCTTCAGTAGTTTCCAAGTTCCCAAAGAGCCAGAGGTATTTAAGAAAACACAGCCATGTAACTTGTGGTTCCCAAGAGGGGGCTAAAAGTAGCTAAAGGGGAGATACCTGGCAAGGCCCTCTCCCTCAGACCATCCATCAACAGCTGGGACCAGACCACATTACACAGTCACAGGTGTCAGAGCTAGTACTGATTCAGCTCCTACCACGTGTCACTGTTCTGAGCACTGAGCATAAAGTGACCCATTTAGGCAGCACTGCCCACAAGACAGGCAAGAGAAGGGGAGCCTGTGCCTAGACCCCATGCATTAGGGAACATGTCACAAGTACAAACGAAATTACATATAAAGAGCATACAAGGAAGTGCCTTGTCATTCATGATTGGCACTCCACACTGACAGTGTGGTTCATCTGTGGTTGGCTGAATAATTCCCCCCACTAAAAACATGCACATCCTAATTCCCAGAACCTGTAAATGTTACCTTAGGTGGGAATTTGCAAATACAATTAAGGGAAGCATTCTGAGATGGGGCCATTATCCTAGATTATCAGGGTGAGACCTACATGTCATCATCACAAGTATCCTGATGAGAGAGAGGCAGAGTGAGATTTGACACATGGGGGAAGGGAGGAAGCAATGCAACCATGGAGGAAAGTTGGGAGTGGTGTGGCCACAAGCTAAGGAATGCAGCCTTCAGAAGCTGCACGAGTCAAGGAACAGAGTTCCCCTGGAGCTTCTTGAGGAAGTGTAGCCCTGCCAACACCTTGGCTTCAGCCCAGTGAAAGTGATTTCAGACTGCTGCCTTCCAGAACGGAGAGCAAAGAAATACCTGTTGCTTAAGCCACCCGATTTGAGTAATTTAAGAGTAATTTTTAAAGGAAATTTAATAGGTCATCCTCAACCTTCTGCTCATGATCAACACCATTCAGGCCCAGGTAGGGCTTCTTCACACATTTAGACCTGTGTGCTTGAAACAAAAGATGACTGTACCCAAAGGCCATGAAAGTCTGAGGGCTGGATATGGATGCCACTTTGGAACACTGGGAAGGATGAACAGTGGAAACAGCTAGACGAAAGGAAAGGCAGAGGGATGCCTGGTCCAAGCCTCCCTCTCAGTGGGCAGGTCTACGGGAGATTCCTAGAGGGGCCATCTGCCCTGTCCTTGCTTCTGCACATGTTCTAGTTCATGGTTCCAGAGACATACACAGATCGGTGTGGTGCCTGCAGCAGATGGTGACTGAGGAACATTCTGCAACATTAAATGATTCACACTACTGTCACATCCAATACATATGTTGATATAGATGTCATACGCATATAACATGACACTAACCTTTTACATGGATAATCAAAGGGAATATTGAACACTAGAACTGCAAGGAGTTTCTATTAAAACTGCAATAAGGTATTTACTTTCAAAAGTAATTAAAAACTTCACCTGTATTATAATAATTTGATGTTAATTGTTGAAATATATTAATTATAACTTATACTTTTGAACAGATTAAACAATTTGAAAGAAAATAACTTTTTGAAAACATACATAGAAAAGAAAAAACTTTAATATCTTGAATTAAGATTTTTTTTAATTTATATTTTAATGAAAATGGATTCAAATTTTGTATACCTTGAATGAAACTGTATTTGATATTTTAATCCTTTAGATCTTTACTGTTACTGGAACCCAAATTCTGCGGAACTCTTAAGTATAACAATATAATTCACTATGTTGTTAAAATGATGGCGAGAAAGTTAAGTTTCACGGGGAATGAATACACGGTAAGTTATGTAGGTGTTATTTCTCACCCAGACATCGCTGGCCCCTCCAACAACACAAGAGTTCCAGCATGGAGGAGCCTCAGGTCAGGGCAGATACTCAACAAATGTCCACTGAATTGAGTGAGTGAATATGAGTGAGTTTACGTGGGGGTAAAGCCAGATAGTACAAGTCCTTGATCACTAGTCAGTTTAGCGAGTATGTCAGCAGCACAGAGACTCCTCTTATACAGGGGACAGATGCTATTGGAGCAATGTTAGGAGATCAACTGAGCATTCGGATGCAAGAGAGACCGCGTTAGGAGACATCAAAAGTAATATAAACTATGCACTCTTGCTTTCACTTTTAACTTTTATGTTTTCACTTTTTTTTTTTTGACAGTCTTGCTCTGTTGCCCAGGCTTGAGTGCAGTGGCAGGATCTCAGCTCACTGTAGCCTCCGCCTGCCAGGTTCAAGCGATTCTCCTGCCTCAGCTTCCCAAGCAGTTGGGATCACAGGCGTGTGGCACCATGCCCAGCTATTTTTTTTTTGTATTTTTAGTTTTACTTTATTTTGTATTTTAGTTTTATTTTTTGCATATCGTTTTATTATTTTAGTTTTATTTTTTGTATTTTTAGTTTTTAGAGACAGGGTTTTATCATGTTGGACAGGCTGGTCTCAAACTCCTGAGCTCAAGTGATCCTCCCACCTTGGCCTCCCAAAGGGTGGGGATTACAGGCATGAGCCACCATGCCTGGCCTGTTTTCACTCTTTTTAAGTGTGGTTCACTTGAGCCATGGGCAGGAATGCCCTAACCTCTCCGGTACAGGTGTGCAGTACTGGCCTCTATCAGGGGGGCGCCTCTGTTAGTCATGACCTCTGTAAGGAAGACTACTCCAGCTATTGAGGGCAGGTTGGTGCTGGGGAAGGTCATAGACCTGGAGTTTCTTGGGCCTCATTTGAGTCCCAGCACCACCACTTAATCTCTGTGGATTCTTAGGCTCTCATCTTAACCTCTCTGGACCTCAATTATTCCACCTGTAAAATAGAGACAGGGCCACCTCTCCGTGAGGTAGTCGTGACATGAGAAATGGTGTGCAAGGCATACTTAGCGGGTGGTCAGTAAACAGCAACTGCTGTGTTCCATAAGGCTCCAGAGCCCCAGGCAATGAATGGCATCACATTCTGTGCAGACCCCACACTCCAGACCCCATACTCCAGACCCCTGCTGCAGAAGGGTGGGCCAGGGGGCAGCAGCTTCGCCCTAACCATAGCGGGGAGCTTGTCAAAAATGCAGAGTCTTGGCCTTTTCCCCCAGGCCAACGGATCCGAATCAGGGCCCGCATTTCAACAAGCTCTCAGGTGACTGGTGGTGCATAAGACGGAGTAAGAGAAGCATCTAGATCAGTAGTCTCCTGATCTCGCATTCAAATAACCTAAGCAGCTTTAAATAACCAGTGCCCCTGCCCCACCTCAGACATATTAATTCAGAATCCCAAAGAATGGTGTGAACCTAGGTAGGCTTTATTCAAAAACTGCCCAGGTGTCTTTCATGTCCAGGTAGGATCAAGCCTCACTGGCTGTATCGAACTATATGAAGTCTTGAGGACCTGGTTTCATTATGGCTTTGGTGGGCTCTATGCATCTGTGCTTCCAGGAGTTCCTTCCTCTGCAAAAGAATATTAAAAATTATATTTTACTATGTCTTGGTATAAAGAGAAATATGTTGATAATATACTGTAAGATATTATCTTTAATCTAAGGCTTCCTTTTTTTACTTCTGGTTCAAAACACAAGCAGTGACACATTTCAAAGTCCCTGAAAACATGCAGGCCTGAGGCACTGAGCTCCTGGATATGTTGGCCCTGCTTTGGGATATTGTGTAAAGATAAGGGTGGTAAACACAGTTAATGAGACAAGAGAGTTCTTCATGGAGCTATAAAGCTGATGGCTCACAGAAAACCTGATCCAAGGGAGAAGAGGGAGAAGAAGAAGAGAAAAAAAGGAGGAAGAGGAGGAGGAGGAAGAAGGAGAACAAGAGGAGGAAGAAGAAGAATAGGAACAAGAGGAGGGAGAAGGAGGAGGAGGGAGAGGGGAGGAGGGGGAGACGAAGAAAGAGAAGAAGAAGAAGAAAAAGAGATAGAAGAAAGAAGGGAAGGGAGGAAGGAAGGTCCACATTTTAATAAAATTCTAACCTAATGGAGAAAGTACTGGGGGGTCAAGAAACACCCGCACCTGCATCTCTACAGCTATGGTGCAGAGTCAACGCAAACAGCCCCCTGTGTACCTCTACTCACTCAACCATTCTTTTCATCGCTCGTTCTCCAGTTCACGACAGAGCCCCACACATATGCCAAGCCCCAGCAATTTAAAGATGCTGAAGTTATCATCCTTTCCTTCCATGGGCCAAATATTTGGGGCAGGTAACCCCATACCTCGTTTATTCATGACTTTCTCGAGCATGTTAACGCAAGATTGCTAGAATGACCACACTTAATTAAAGCAACATGATCGAGAAGAAATCCACCAGAAACGTGGAAGCGCAGCAAAAGCATCAGCTATTCCCCTGTAATTACAAGCTGTGTGGCCTGACAGCTGCTCCCAAGAGAGGCTTTTTGTAAATTATTTTTATTTTAGAAATATGGCATGAAAGGATTGGTTATAAAGGTGAATCCTTGCTAGCAGAAATTTTGAGTGGACTTTATTCACATCATAGCTGTCCAAACACAGAGATGACATTGAAAAGAGAGCGAGGAACCAAACAGAGACCACCCCACACGATGGTGAAGTCCAAACCAGTGGAAATAAAATTCGCCTCTTCATGAGCACTTTGTTGGAAGAGGAAGGGAAGAGAAAAGTGGTATTCAGAAGTTGCATTTAAGCTGAGTAATTAGAAATACAGTACCACCATTCGATGCACAAAAGAGCAG
>CM052654.1:134290383-134300402 GCA_028533165.1 Leontopithecus rosalia | reverse complement strand
GGAGACTGTGTGGGGCTAGGTTCTGAGGGTGTGAGACTAGGACAGGCAGAACCTACGCTTGGAATAGGGAGAGTTTATCAGTGTGGGCCTGCCCGTCCGTGACCCAGGGTTGTAAACTCCAGCAAGGCCCCTAAGCAGTGCTAACATGCTCTAGGAGGGCTCCTAGGAGCTTGGAGGAAGCAAAGGTCTGCACTAAGTTAAGCAGAAATGCCTGGGCCACCCTCCTGCCCATGAGGGAAGGGACAGAAAGGCTCAGAGGAGTGTACCCTTTAGGGTAGGTCCAGCACATCAGCTCGGAAAGCCAATCATGCTCTTCAGCCGTAGAACATGCCAGTTACCAATCAGATAAAGAACACACTGCCAAGAGGGACCCTGCTGAACCACGCAGGCGGCTATGCTGCTGTTACAGAACTAGACTCCTGAATGCAAAGAAGGTCGATGGAATCCCACAACAGAAGCTAGCAGGCGGCTATGCTGCTGTTACAGGTGGGCACAGTGTAACAGGGCATCAAACCTGGAGTGGCAGCTGGAGCACCCGACCCAGCAGCAGGAATGAACACACCTGCCATGGGGTATTATATGCAGCTGAAAAGGGCACCTCACAATCCACGCATCCTTAACAAAAGCTTTTCTCAAGGAAAACTGCTCAGGAGGCTGCAGGAAACTGACCAATAGAAAGCCACATTTCAGCTCTGGGGCTGAGCTCATTTTCAGACCTGGAACCCACTGACAGAGAAAGAGGCTGAGCACCGGGAGGAAGGACCCTCCAACATCACAGCAGTGTCTATACAAACATTCTCCCCCAGATCCTCTGCAAAGAGACACATGTCATTTGAGGACCACTGGGCACAGGATCTGAGATGACATTGGTACCCAGGGACCTACACCTGGTCCCGAGCCCTCTGTTAGAGTAGAGGTGTGCAGAGGCCAGTTTTGACGGAAGAGCTATCCAGGTCCAGCTCACAAGTACTCCCCTAGGTCCACAGACCCAACCAGGAGCCCCTTCCCCAGCCTCCAAATGCAGAATTCAAACTGACTTTTGAAACTGGTAAAACTGCCACATCAATTTCTAGGAGTAGGTGGTAAGAGCTACCCCCATGGGTAAGTTCAAGTGGACGCCCCCCGACCCCCAAACACATACTCCAATGCAGAAAATCAAAAATAACATTACATCCCATAGGAAATGCCAGAGATTAAACACCTAGAGGATGCAGGGGCTGTACCAGCACACCCCTACTGAATTTACCATCTGGCCCCAGAAAATCCTGACAGACTCTAGAGGATGACAACGGACATCCACAACTCATGCAGGCAGTTGCTGTTTGTAACCAGCGGGGAGCAGCTTTCCTGGTGCAGGTGAGCTCAGTGGCCTCTGGCCCAGGAATGCAGCCTGTTCCGGGTGAACGCATTCTTTTCCACCCTTATCAGGAAGGAGAACCAGAACAGGCTGCATTCATGTGGGACACCTGGCAGGCTGCTTGGGAGAAGAAAGCCAGATCAGAAGATTGAGGCAAGCTGAGGGGAGCAGCACATGATGGGTGCAGGGCATGGGTGCAGAGTACACTCACTGGAGCACAAGCACCGCTGGGAAGAACTATGCAGTCAAGGGTACAGCTGGCCAGGTGCTGCCAGCCCTTGTCACTGCCACCATGGTGCTGACACAACACGCAGTTTGTTGACTAGAATCAAGGCATCACCCACTTACAGTCTGACCTTTCCTGCCCAAGGGCTTCAGCCAGCTCCACTGCCCCAGGGACCATGGCATGTTTGATTTGCCAGCACAGAACCCCACAAAACAATGCATCAGACCAAGCGTCCTACCTTGCAACAGAGGCGGCGCAGCATGGGATCATGAGATCCATGGCCATCCTTTTGGGACCTACCACCATCCAGAAAGCTGCTGGCCCGATAAAAACCATGGAACTCTCTTTCAAAAATGTAGCTGAGGCCGGGCACAATAGCTCATGCCTATAATCTAGGCCAGGAGTTCAAGACCAGCCTGGCCAATATGGTGAAACTGTTTCTACTAAAATTACAAAAATTAGCCAGGTGTGGTGGTATATGCCTATAATCCCAGCTGCTCTGGAGGCTGAAACAAGAGAATTGCTTCAAAACGGGAGGCAGAGGTTGCAGTGAGTTGAGACTGCACCACTGCACTCCAGCCTGGGTGATAGAGTGAGACTTTATCTAAAAAGAAAAAAAAAAGATGTAATTGAAATGCCAGCTTGTGAGCTGATCCACTGCAAGAATGGCACACAGCAAAATCAATGATCATCAAATAGTACTATGTCCCCAGCAGGCAGAACACGTGGATTCCGAAACAATGGGCTGAATGAAGGAGTGGCCACACCATTACTCCCATTCCAGGAGTCTGTATGTCCTCGTGTCCTACCACTCTGGACACGCTAAAACAGACATCAGGCTCCCAAAAGGGGGCTGCGTCTGCACTCTGGGCCCCTTGCAGCAAGCGTCCAGTAGGAAAGGAAAGGAAGTGCCAGCCTGAGGGATGGCAGGGGGATTCTCAGGAGGATAAAGCTGCTGCGTGACGCGGGCAGGGAAGACGCCATTCGGCACTCAGGAGACCCACTGAGGGGTCGCCTCAGACTCCCTCATCCACACTTGATGGTGAATGGACAAGAGCAGCCACCATGGCCAGAGGAGGACGTGATGGAGGCATGGAGGTCTGGGCCATCCCTCCAGGTAGGCCACCTGGAGATCGGGACTAGAGATGGAGAATTTTTAGCACAGAGGCCGTGGTTGATGCTAGGAGAGATTGTAGGAGCCTCAGAACACTGAGGAGACGCTAGCAGAGGATCAGGTAGGAAGAGGCTATCGCATTGACAAAGGTAACAGTCTGAAACCTGCAATGCTATCGTGGGAATGGCCCGTCCCATCCCCCGTCAACATCAATAACAACAAAAAAATGAACAACCCACAGGACTTGCAGCATGAAGAAGTGCAACACTGCCTGGTCAGTGTTTACACTACTGTACGAATTCGCTTGTTCTGTGGTTCTCATTCATCTCTGGGTTGTGCTTTGCTGCCTTCTACCCTCAACAAGAAAAGAAGATAAAATTCAGTTACTACATGCATTTTCATTACGAACTAAAGAAACTACCCTTATTTTACCTGTTATGTTTTTAAACTCTGAGGAACTGGGATAATTTGGGGAAGATGGCTATTGTGGGAGGTTCCAAGCCTGCCCAGTCTCTGCTCTAGCACCTTTGGGGAAGCACATCTGTCCCCAAGAGCTGCCCACGTGCATGGAGCCTGCAGGCAGCCCTCCAGCCAGCGGGAGATGGTTCTGCTTTACAGACCCACACATTTGCAAAGGAAACCACACCATCGATTCCCCTTGCTCACCAACATAGTTCTTCATTCATAAAGATTCAACCCCAAATCATCAGGTGTTTGAGGAAAATAAATAAACAAACAGAAGTCTAGATAAAGACACAGAACAACAGCCCCTGGTGAAAAGAGGAATAATTATTGGACAGAAAAGAACTTTAAAAAGATGTCACTGGCAAGGTCAGAGAGACTGGCTGTGCTGTTACAGCCGTCCCCAGAGAACATACTGTTTAGGAAAGGAGGAAGCGCAGAACAAGAAAGTATCTAGGAAATTTAAAATCTATTTGTGAACATTAAATATTCAGGGTACGGGCTTAATTAAAATCTGAACACAGCTAAAGACCAAGTCACTAAAGACCGATAGCACAAGCTAAACAAGGCAGGGAGAAAGAAAATATGAAAGGAAAATGGAAATGCAGAGAAGTGAAACCCGGAAGTATCACCTAACCTCTCTCCAGAAGAAGATAAGAAAATGAGGAAAAGGACGAGTTTCAGAGCATTTTTAAAAGACCTACATATAACCTGGTAATATTACAGAACCCCAAGGCTAAAATAAAAACCCTAAATGTTTCTAGAGGGAAAAAAAGCCTATAAAGAATAAGAAGTAACTTGGCCTCCGATTCATCAGTAGAATGTAACATTAGAAGATAAAGGAAAAAACATTCAAAAATTTTAAGGGAAAGGTCTTGTGAAACTAAAATTACATTCCAAAGTATCAATCAAGTGGGGCAGTGGAAAATAAAGATATTTTCAGAGTTGTAAGACTCAGAAAGTTTTACTTCCCTTTCTGGGAAAAAAAAAAAATCACAGAGCAGTAAATACTCTCCAGGTTCTCTTCTTAGCCCTTTTCATGCCTCAAAACTCCTTGAATCTTCACATCAACACAAAATTAAAATCCTAATTTTACAGATGAGAAAATCTTTGGACAGAGAGGGTTACACTCTGGCAAAATGAAGAAGAAACTCATGGGAAAAGATGCCATGCAGTTTAACTCCTGGTGAACCACGGAGGAGATCAATGAAAACCAGTCTGAGGTTGACAGCTATGCCGCGCGCCTAGAAAGCAAGTGACCAACTCAAAGAGAAAGTACCGGGGCTTGAAAGGCCTTCAAGACAGAAACAAATCCAATTACATATATTGCTTGATTAAAAACCTGGAAAGTCTAAAAGATGCATCTGTCTCTTCCCTCCGCAGTTAGAAAAAGCAAACAAAGGCCGGGCGCGGTGTCTCACGCCTGTAATCCCAGCACTTTGGGAGGCCGAGGCGGGTGGATCACGAGATCAAGAGATCGAGACCATCCTGGTCACCATGGTGAAACCCCATCTCTACTAAAAATACAAAACATGAGCTGGGCATGGTGGCGCGTGCCTGTAATCCCAGCTACTCGGGAAGCTGAACCCAGGAGGCGGAGGTTGCGGTGAGCCGAGATCGCGCCATTGCACTCCAGCCTGGGCAACAAGAGCGAAACTCCGTCTCAAAAAAAAGAAAAAGCAAACAAAAAGGAAGCAAGGGACACTAAGGTGGGGGCGGAGGAGATAGCTCCATAAAACATGCATGGACCAAACATGGAGCAAATTTAAAGGGTGGCCTAATTTTGAGCAAAGGTTCTAGTTTTAAGAAAGGTAAAAATACATTGAATCTTGACCCTTGGAAGATTATCCTTCAAATAGCACGGTTCCGTGACATGAGTACTTTTATTTGTTTTGCAATGAACATTTTTAAATAATCATCGTAAAATAAATGCTATATTTTAAATTTTTACTTTTATCACAGATTTTAAAAGCATAGAAAATATAATTACAGTAAAACATACACATATTTTAAATCCTGATGATGTAAAAATAATGACATAGCCAGCCAGAAAGGGAAGAGAGGTGGGACGTATAAGGGCGCTGATTTTCTCACCGACAGGTAACAGCTACAGTTGATGGAACTACGACACCGAAGGTACAATCCATGAACCAAATAGGTAATAAGCTAGACTTCACTGAAATCTTAAAAACCTGTTCTGCAAAAGATACTGTCAAGGCAATGAGAAGAAAAACATGTATCTGCAAAAGACATGTCTGATAAAGGACTGTCACCCAAAATATACAAAGGACTCTTAACACTCAACAAGAAAGCACGCAGCCCAACTGTAAAACAGACCAAAGACCTGGACACTTCACCAAAGAAGACATACAGCTTGTGAGTAAACGTATAACATCACGTGTCACTAGGGAATTGCAAATTAAAACAATGGGATACACATAATAGGTAATAACAGTAATCTCCACTATCAGAATAGTGTGGATCTAAAGCTGAAGGGTCAAGAAATAGCGAAGCACGTTACTTAAAGTTTTGAAGCTACAGATAGATTTTACAATAAATACATTATCAGCAAGAATCAATGTATGAAAGAGATGGTAGAGTATGGAAGGGCCCTCAATTATTTATCTTTCCTAGTGAGGAGTTAATATACACTGTCCAAAGTTGACTGATCAAGAATAAGGTAAAAATAATTTGAGATGAAGTTCTGAATGTAATGTCTAAAATGAGTGACAGCAAGAGTACTTATCTTTGGGGCATGGGTGTCCAAGAGTGCGGAGATGCCTAGAAAGAGACTTACTTTATTCTGTAACCTTCTGGCTGCTTGGATTTTTTTTTAATAGTGTGCATATAGTATTTTCATAATTTAAAAAGCAATTTTTTAATCAGTAATTTTTCTGTTAGGGAAGAAAACAGCTGAAGGATTAAGTTTATGGAAATTTTTTCTAGAAGCTTAATAATAGATGTCAATAACAAAGCATCACTGAAAATAATGTATTTTTGAATTTTGAAATGCCTCTTAAGTTTTTCTCAAATTGCAAATCTCCCTGAGGGTGTTCCTCCAAGTCCTACTTATCAGATGTACTACTAAGTTTAAATTATAAAATTCTTACCTGTAATTGAAGCCAGCTGCAACCTTTTTGACAAGGACTAATTGCCGATAATGATTTAAGTGCTGCAAATTCATATGCCACAATTGTTTTAAATAGGGGAACCTCTCACAGCTTTCTCTGAAAAGAACTGTTAATCTTTGCTGCTGACTTATCAAATCCTTCAGTCACCTGTTTGCCATCATTTTCATGAGCTGATAACGTGTTTATTAGAGTCATAATGTGCAGGTGGAAGAATAAAGGTCTCATTTGATGGCACTGGAATTTCATCTAATATTTCTACATGGAAAAAGCTGTAACAAGCCTCAGGCTTGGCTTAGCAGAGAAAGACAATAAAGGCAGGCATGATTTTTTTAATTTGAAGCAAACGAAAAGTTAGCATTTATTTAACATCAGTAACTTTAGATGACATAACTGGGTAAGATCCATGACTTGTAATGTCCCTTTAGCCTGCTGCAAATCAAGGATCCCTGATGCTAAACCACGGCCAGGGGGCTGCTGCTGGGGATGGCTCCTCCTCGCCCCGCCTCCCTGATTCCTTTCACTGCATCTCATCTTTTCTCCTCTTCCTCAGCATTGCATCGGTTCCCCTTGGCTGCTCATTGCTGGATTTGGAGGCACTAAATTGTTGCAATCTCTGGTTGACCGGAAAGCAGCAGTTTGGCAGCATATATTCAAAAGTTAACAAACCTTTCACTTTGCAATTCTACCACTAAAAAATTATCTAAAGAAAATAAGAATGGAAAGGCCAGGCGTCCTGCAATCCCAGCATTTTGGGAGGCCGAGGTGGGTAGATCACCTGAGGTGAGGAGTTCAAGACCAGCCTGACCAACACAGAGGAAACCCTCGTCTCTAATAAAAATACAAAATTAGCCCGGCGTGGTGGCTCACACCTGTAATCACAGCTACTCAGGAGGCTGAGGCAGGAGACTTGCTTGAATCTGGGAGGCGCAGGCTGTGGTGAGCTGAGATCACACCATTGCACTTCGGCCTGGGCAACAGGAGTGAAACTCTGGGAGGGAGGGAGGGAGGGAGGAAGGAAGGAAATAAGAATGGATCATGTGCAAATTCCTGGCTGCAAGGATTTCAATCAGAGTATTGCTTACAATGCTAGGAAACTGGGAACAATCTGAAGCGTCAGCCATAGGCAGCTGGTCTGACTCCTGAGAGCTCAGACATGGGGGCGATGTGCAGCCACGAAGGACACCTGGGCTCCATGTCCGGGAAAACTGTTTTCAGAAAGGGGTCCGATCCAGACTCCTAGAGAGGGTTCTTGGATCTAGTGCAAGAAAAAATTCTGAGTCCATAGAGTAAAATGAAAGCACATTTATTAAGAACATAAAGGAATAAAAGAAAGTGGGCCATGTAAGGGAACTTCACAGGCAGAGCAGCCTAGGGCTGCTGGTTGCCCATTTCTATGGTTATTTCTTGATTATATGCTAAACGAGGGGTAGATTATTCATGCCTCCCCTTTTTAGACCATACAGGGAAACTTCCTGATGTTGCCATGGCATTTATAAACTGTTATGGCGCTGGTGGGACCGTAGCAGTGAGGATGACCAGAGGTCACTCTCATCGCCATCTTGGTTTTGGTGGGTTTTGGTGGGTTTTGGTGGGTTTGGGCTGGCTTCTTTACTGCAAACGTTTTATCAGTAAGGTCTTTGTGATCTGTGCCAACTTCCATCTCATCCTGTGACTTAGAATGCCTTAACCTTCTGGGAACGCAACCCAGAAGTCCTCAGCCGCATTTTACCCAGCTCCTATTCAAGATGGAGTTGCTCTGCTTCAAGCGCCTCTGACACTTACAAGGGTGTGACCTTTAGCCAACTGCTTGAGCACTGTCAGGCTCAAATTCCTCCTGCGTCAAATGGGAACGACAGCACCTCACTCATCGGATCATTGGGGGATCAAAAGTCCTCAGGAACACAAAACGCTCCGCACAGTGCCTGGCCTGTTGTCAGTATCTGATGAATGCCATTTTATGATAATAGTGATCATAATAAGGCTTGCTGTAGTATTAAACCATAACAATCATGTTGAAGGGTAAAACAGACTAAGGGAAAGAAACATCCCTGCGGGAATTCAAGTCAGGAATCAAAAAAGGAGCTGTTCTTGACCTCATTAAAGTAATAGATGCAAAATCAAAGACAAATGATCAAGGCAAAAGGTTAACGGCGATTATTCCTGAGAGGTAGAATTATGCTGATTTTATTTTCTTTTTGATTCTCCGTATGTAAAACTTTATGCAAAGAAAGTATTTTACTTTACTAATTAAGATAAATGATTTTTTTAAATTCATTCTTTAGATGACTGTAGTTCACAGACTTTCAGAACCAGAAGACACTTTAAGTACGATCTACTCCAACCTCATCACTCTACTGATGAAGAACAGAAGCATCTAGAATGGAGGGCTGCCCCCACTGGACCCTGAAGGGAAGGAGCCCCAGAGCCCAGGGGTCCCCATAGCCTCTCAATGTAATTGGAATTAGACTCAAGGCATCTCTAAGGACTAGATCTTGGCTATCTCTTTTTATCCCAGATACGTGGACTGGCACATGATAGGATGTCAGTAAATATTTGTTGAGTGAATACACATATGAATACGAGTCACCTGTGCTCTCATAAGCGTTAGAAGACATGTGAACAGCTCTGAAAGCAGCAGTGAGTCTCCTGGGGGTATCTGAGAAAGCTTCCTAGTGAGAAAATAGCGAAATCAGGTCCCAGAAGGTGAATTCAAGTGAGTTCTATCAGACTGTTTGAACCAGAGTGAATCCATCTTCCATAGGGGCTTGGTAAAATGAGGCAGAGACCTGCTGGTTGCATTCCCAGGAGGTTAGGCATTCTTAGTCACAGGATGAGCTAGGAAGTTGGCGCAGGTCACAAAGTGGATGAGACAGAAGGGCAGCACAACACACCAGTCACAAAGACTCCACTGGTAAAACAGGATGCAGTAAAGGAGCTGGTTGAAAGCCACCAAAACCAAGACAGTCATCCTCAGTGCTCAACATACGCTATCATAATGAACTGCGTGCTAAAAGACACTCCCACCCATGCCATGACCATTTAGAAATGCCATGCAATGTCTAGAAGTTACCCTATATGGTCGAAAAGGAAGAGGAACCCGCCCTTCCAGGATATCTCTGCCCCTTTCCAGGAAAACTCATGAATAATCCACCCATTGCATCCCAGATGATCAAGAAATAACCACTAAAATAGCCAACCAGCAGCCCTCAGGGCTACCCTCTCTAGGGCACTCCATTCTTTGGTTTCTTTGCTTCTCTGATAAACTGCTTTCACTTACTCTGCTTTCACTTTACTCTGTGGACTCCTCCCTGTAGACTCCCTTGCATAGGATCCAAGAACTCTCTCTTGGGGTCCAGATCAGGACCCCTTTCCAGGAACAGTTCCAGACCAGGTAAACAGCCGTGGAACTTAAAACGCACTTGGAGTTGGGGAAGAGGCTTCTGTCCTCACCTGGCAAAACCTAACGTCTGTGCAGGAAAATGTGCACGGAAGAAAGCAGGAAAGGAGACATGGCCAGAATAGACTTCCATTCTTTCATTTATGTCTAGGCCACCTTCCAGGCCAGTCGGTTATTTGAGAGAGTGATTTAAGATACATTGCTAATAGCTGATAATAGTTTAATGGTTTCTTTCTTTTTTTCTTTTTTTTTTTTTTTTTTTTGAGATGGAGTTTCACTCTTTACCCAGGCTGGAGTGCAATGGCGCGATCTCGGCTCACCGCAACCTCCGC
>CM052654.1:134239560-134290283 GCA_028533165.1 Leontopithecus rosalia | reverse complement strand
GCCTCTCAGACCTCTGTAAATCACCTCCTCTGACAGCTGACTTCCCCACCTGCCTGCAGCTTGCCAGGTTACCATAAAAGATACTTATACGCCCTGCCAGCAAGCACCCAACCTAGCCCTGTCCCACCCTCTCTAACAAACATGCTCTAAGGGACATTTTTATGATGGATTTTTTTTCATTTAATCACATTATCCATTTCATCTGCTCTTCTGTACCTGCTACAATTAGGGAGAGGTTGAAAGAGATTTTTAAAAAAAAACACAGTCACTGATTTCCCAAGACTTGATTTCTCACCTCTAGTGCCCTCTCATAAGCGCTTAAGACGCTACACTTTGTTCTGCTGGAACCCATTATTTCCCTGGGAGACGCGATGTCTGTTTTGATAGGAGCAATTTATCAACCTGGCGAAATCATACTACTGTTTGGAAGGCAGGGCCAGGATTTATGAATCCTTTTTCACCAAGAATGGATTTAATTCCCAGGGGTGGAGGTGGTATTAAAAGATTTGGCCTGCTGCACCTGTGGCATCTGAGACGGTGGCTTCCAATATGAGTGGCACGTTCACCCCCGTCCTGTGCTATGTAAGCTTTCACTTTCCTAATGGAGGAACGTCCATGAGGGCATGAAATTCAATTCAGTTGGGTGTGAAACAATGGCTGTACTTAATAATGATTCAAATCAATAAAATTGACTTGCAGAGCATTTTTACTCTATTTTTAGAGCATATGAGTCTTTAAACTCTTATTTATTGAAGATGCTTTTTCAAAATGTCCATTTTTAAAGCACCAAGCCAAATTAATGATATATTGGGACCAATTCCTTCTTGCCATTTATAGTGTTCAGTTTCCTTGCATGTGTTATAGCCCAGGTAAGACGTCACAGGGAGCACCCTGGAATCACCTGGGGAGCCTGATAAGCTATTCATGCCTGGGTCCTATCCCAAAAGTGTTTAAAACAATGTCTATGTACAGTCTCAGCATCAGGAATTTTGTTTTCGCTTCCCAGGTGATTCTAATATATAATCAAGTTTGAGAACCACTGCTGTAAGATATTAAGTTTGATATTTTTGAAACAAGCATAGCAGTTTCAAATAAGACAGGCTTCCTACAAATGATCATCTGCTTTAAATACACCAAGCATGACTTCCTGCACTCTTTCATTGGTCTAGCTGGTAACTGGAGAAACATGTCTTACATCATCATGGAGAAACCTATGGTTTCCATAATGAATTGTCTTTACTGTCCTTGAGCTTGTGTGCAAGTCAACAATTCTTGCTAACGGCAGTACTTTTGCTCTGTGGATTATTTCCAACCCATCAAACAGCTTACCTGCATCGCTTCAATCTCATGCATTACGACTGGATATTCATTCATTGTACCCAGTCATGGTCACTCTCTTCCGCCCGTACCTATACTCATATTCTCTGCTCCTCACTCATCATGCACCCACCCATCCATCTAACCTTCCATCCACTCCACCCTTTGTTTGGCACTGGTATTACAATGATGAATGAAACAGTCCCTGCCTCAGAGGAGCTCCCGACCTGGTGTAGAAAGTAGACAAGTGAACAGAAACCATAGGAAGGCATCCTCTGCCATGCAAGAAGTGAGACGAGGCTGCAGGGAGCACCGAAGAGGGCCCGTCCTGCTGCAGTGGGCAGGGAAGACAGCTGCCCCTATCACAAGAAGTACTGCCATTTCCAGTACTACATTTCCATTTTTGTGTCACTGTACTCATAAATTATTCTTGACTTACACTGTATAAGACAGGTGCCCACGGTAGGTAGTTATTACCTGTTTCTCTTTGTATCTGTATTCAGTCATTCCTTGGAACTAAATAAGTATATGTATTTCACAATTAGGACAGTGGTCCCCAACCTCTTTGGCACTAGGGACCAGCTTAGTGGAAGACAATTGCCTTACAGACCAAGGTGAGGGGGATGGTTTTGGGATGATCCAAGCACATTAGGTTTATTGTACGCTTTATTTCTGATTATTACATACTCATTATAATGTGGGAGCCCTAAGCTTGTTTTCCTGCAATTAGACAGTCCCATCTGGGGGTGATGGTAGACAGTGACAGATCATCAGGCATTAGATTTCATAAGGAGTGCGAAACCTAGATCCCTCACATGTGCAGTTCAGGGTAGGGTCCGCACTCCTAAGAGAATCTAATGCCACACTGATCTGACAGGAAGCAGAGCTCATCCAGCACTCACTTCTGCTATGTCACCAGGTTCCTAACAGGTCACCGACTGGTACCAGTCGCTGGCCCAGGGTTGGAGACCCCTAAATTAGTGAAAATAGGGAATATCAGGATTTGTGCATCTTCTGATTTAAATATGTTTCTTTGTTTGGTGGGGAGACATATGTACCAAAGACTCTTCGTTTTGGACTGGCTGGTTCCGTGGTTCTTCTAAAAGCTCAAAGCTTATATCCAGGGACACATATCGACACCGGTGAGGCTATGTGCTTAACGTGTGTCATCAGGGTCAAGAATGCTGTGATCTTCCTGGAGCTTCCTTTTTAAACACTGACACTGGGGATTTTTTCACATCAGAAGGTCAGCACATGATAAAGCATGTGCCTATTTTAAGACCAAATGTAGGATACTGGAGAACAGAAGATCAACACGAATCTCAAGAGCTCCTAGGCAGTAACCAAGGAGAAATGACACCACGGAGACTCAGGACAGCATGAGACAAAGTCACCATGTCCGCATACTGGAAGGAACTGAACAAAAAGTAAGCACAAAGTGGGATACAAATTAAATGAAAGGATCGTGGGAGGGTCAATCACATAAATAAGGGGGCTGGGGCTCAAGTCATATTTTTGTTGTTTTTTTTTTTTTTGAGATAAGAGTTTTGCTCTTGTTGCCCAGGCTGGAGTGCAATGGCTCGATCTCAGCTCACCGCAACCTGCACCCCCCAGGTTAAAGAGATTCTCCTGCCTCAGCCTCCTAAGTAGCTGGGATTACAGGCATGCACCACCATGGTTGACTAATTTTGTATTTTTAGTTTCTCATGTTGGTCATGTTGGTCTCGGACTCCCGACCTCAGGTGATCCACCCACCTCAGCCTCCCAAAGTGCTGGCATTACAGGCATAAGCCACCGTGCCCAGCCACTTTTCTCTATTTCGAAGGAATTTGGGATCCAATTTTAATTTTATGATCTCACAAAATTGGAACTGTAAGGGATTTTTTTTTTTTTTTTGAGACGGAGTTTCGCTCTTGTTACCCAGGCTGGAGTGCAATGGCGCGATCTCGGCTTACCGCAACCTCCACCTCCTGGGTTCAGGCAATTCTCCTGCCTCAGCCTCCCGAGTAGCTGGGATTACAGGCACGCGCCACCATGCCCAGCTAATTTTTTGTATTTTTTTTAGTAGAGACGGGGTTTCACCAAGTTGACCAGGATGGTCTCAATCTCTTGACCTCGTGATCCACCCGCCTCGGCCTCCCAAAGTGCTGGGATTACAGGCTTGAGCCACCGTGCCCGGCCTAGAGATAATCAACCCAATATTAGTTTATAAATGTGGAAACTGAGGTCTGAAGAAGCAAATCCATGACTGAGGCCATGCTTTGAACAAAGATCGGAGATGGATCTGAAATACCCAGGTGCTTAACTCCCAGCCCACGATCTTGCATCATCACAAAAGGTTTACCTAAAATCCCTACTGTGACCAAGAACTCTGATTCCCAATGCCACAGCAACAGCGAACCCATTGCTGATTAACTCAGACATTGGCTGCAAATCTCGGCCTCCAGATTTGTAGAAGAAACATGGTTTATCTATTTTCACAATGACCGATTTCATCTCAGAGTCTTATTTAGTCCTTTAGAGGGCTACATGGAAGCTCTCAGAGCACCTGGTGCCAAGGCAATGGGGAGGTCTAGAGAAGCAAATCCATGGCTGCGGCCACGCTTTGAGCAAAGGTCAGAGAGAATCTTTGCTCCTAACGGGGGAAGGCAGGGAGGGGAGGGAGGGGGGACATCTGTGGTCCTGGCCCTTGGTCACTATGATCTATGAGTGGATATATTTTTGGTATCCACAAAATGTTTTCATTCCATCTGATCTCAGGGGTCCAGTTCATGCCATTAACTGCTACATGCTCCTGTCCCAGTTATGGCTCCTCGTCAGGTGTCACAGCCCCCAGGCCTCCCTGAGGACAAGTCAACACTCAGTGCTGTGGCTTGGCTGCAGGTGGGTGAGAAAAGGCACAAGGAAGAACCTGTGATATGAGGGACTGCTCCAAGCCTGTCCACCTGAACCACCAATGAAACCATTTCACCTGCTGCCACCTGGGAGACTGAATGCAGGCTCCTTTCCCAGGCCCTACCCAGGGAATTTCAGCATCGACAAACATTTTTGTCCCCCAGGAATCCTCAAGGATGTCTAGGATTCAGTGGAAACCCTTCATCCCCCTCCTCCAATAGAGGGCTTGGCACTGGCCAGGGTGTGTGCATGAAGACAGAGCCTTAGGCACCTTCTAAGAACTTTTCTCCCATCTCTAGAATCTTATCTCAGAGCAACAAGGAACAGAAACTGGCTCTGCGCTAGCATTCTTCCAGATGCATTGCTCATACCCTGAGTTCTTCTGAAATTTAAAAGCCAAGTTCGAGTTCCCTGTGCTGCTTCCTCCCTGTGGCAATGAATCCTTCACTCTCCAAAGTGGGAGCAAGCTATGGAACAGCAGGGAATCCAGGAGAAAGAGATCATGAGGAATGACTGAAATAGACTCCACCTCACCAAGATCAATGTAGCAGCATCTTGGTGGGTGGATGGCATTGCTGGTTCCTTGGCCAAACCTTCACCCTCACACCCCATCAGGTTCTAAATGTCAGCCCCGCAGGGGGGATTGCCACAGGCAAGAGACACTAGAGAATTAGGACCAGCCACTACCCTAGCAGGGACAGAATGCAGCCAGCTAATGGCACAGCAGCAGCGTTTTACCCTGAGGTCCATCACAGCTGACTTCTCTCCCAGCCATGTCATCCTCATCTGGACAAGGCAGAGAGCAAAATCTACTTTGCAGTGTTCTCATAAAGATCGCATTTAGGGGAGGAACGTCCTGAGCAAGGTGCATGTGTGTGATTGTCGCATGATAAATAGCAGCCGTTGTTGAGATCTTTCTCCTCTGTCACCATTCACATCCTTTAAAAGAATTGTGAAATTTCAATCTGGCATCCTTCTGTGCTTACCAGCTGGCATGGTATTAATGAAGAGACACTGGGTCATAATTTTGGTCACAAAACAGTCCATGTGGGGAAAGATGTGTTTGAGAGAAGCCTATATTTATAAGATTATCTGGAAAATGTGAACAATTGCTAACGAAAGCAATTTGGCAAGGGTGTAAATGACTCAGGCCCATTCCTGTTTCTAGAAAAACAACTCAGGCCACTTTGTCTCCCCAAGACTATAAATGCAGCACTTGCTGTGAGCTACAGTCCTTGATATAGGCTGCGCAGACCAGGGGTCTCCACTGCCCATCGCCCTTCCCCATGGCCACACTGAATCAGCATGTGCTCCAGGGACTTGCAGGTTCCCAAGCCCACCCCCCATAGCTCTTAGTTCAGAATTATTGCCATAAAGGGATTCATGGAGGAGAAAGAATTTCAGAAAACATCTGCAGGACGTGCACCTGAGAATGCAAGGGCATTCCAAGTGAGAACAGGTGCAGCCTGGCAGGCCACGCACGCACTTCCTGCTGGAGACATCCCAGCCTGACTCGCTGGCTGCCCGGCACTCACTCGTCAAGCACACAGCATGCCTCGACCCAGCCCTTGGCTTCATTTGGGTATTCCAGCGATTCTCCATTGACGAGTCATGCTACACTCAGATACGCACGGAAACTGATACAACCGCCATACTTTCTCACGTTTTATGTTTAAAGAGCTGGGGGAGCGTTGACTGGCAATCTCCGAAAGCTGCATTTTATATAAACTTGGAGCTAGCTCTGATCTACCCAGACTAACACCTCCAGCAATAGGTCACCCTTCAGTGCAGCCCTTGCCAGGGTAAACAGTTCATGACACCAATGTTCAGATCCACTTTATTCTAGAACACAACCCAAGCTGCACCATTCCAAACTGTTCAAAGACCTGGAAACTCCCATGAAGTGGACCGGTTATGCCAACGTGAATCCACCAGAAATGGAAGCCCCAGAACATACATGAGCAAAGGGTGTCCAGTCAGTCTCACAGTGAAACAGGTCATTATATTTTCTATCTCTTTAAAAAAAATAATAAGCAAGTTGCAAGTCATATGCCAATAGCTGGATTAAAATCCATGGCTCGGCCAAATAACACAGCAGTGGAATACCAGCCACAGGCCCTCGCCGCATGGTGCTGTGCCTCCCAGGCTCCATCCGAAATGCTTCACGTACACTCACTCATTCAACCCTCACACCCACCCTGTGAAGCTGAAACTGTTATTATCCCCAAATGACAAAAGAGGAAACCAAGGCACAAAGAGACTTAAGTCCTACAACTAACCAGGCAAAGCCTGGTTCCAGCCTGGACAGTCCAGCTCCCCAGTCCACATTTTTAAACACAAATATTCAGGATGTGCAGCAAGACAGCCCCAGATGGCAGGCCAAGGATGACAGAGTTTCAAAGTGAAGGGAGAGGATTTGCAGAAGCATCACAGCTGTTATATAAATGCTGTAAAATCTGCCTGAAGCCACAACCCTTTCCAAGACGGCAGCAGCAAACCACCCGCACTCCCGACGCATTACAAGGTTTGATCTTCCGGTCTTCCCTCCATCCACTTGTTGCCCAGCCTTGAGATGCCCAAACACCACAGAGCATCCTCACAGGGGCAAGTGGGGCCACCACAGGGGGAAGAGGGGCCCTTCCTTTTTTGGAGACCAGGGAAGTCAACGATGCTTGTGTCCCTCTTAGGGCCATTCCCTAGGGAAGGCCTGCAGGAGCCCAGCACCCCTTAAAGGAGTTCCCCTGGCTGTCCCCTGCAAAGTATAACGTAAGGAGCCCCTGGCTGGGCCCTGACCTGGCTGGCTGCTGCCTTGCCTGGCCTCCACCACACTCAAAAGACTGTGAACTGTGACCACATCGCCAGCTCCCTGCGATGACACCCCACCCATACAGATGCAGGAAAAGCACCAGGCCGGAGAGACGGCCCTGTGCCTGCCTCCACTTCTCATTTGGAAAACACACAAAGAGAAACGGTGCTGTCCAAGATCAGAGCAGATGTGTCCATCCAAAGCAGCAGAGGAGGAAATTTCATGAGCTCAGTGGGAACCTTCCCCATGTTATCATCAGCAAAGAGTTCAACATTTTCATTAAAGACCAGAAAGTGTGTCTTGGAGAATTACTGGTGAGAAACTTTCTAACAGAAAAACTTTTTGGTGTTTTTTTTTTTTTTTTAATCTTGACCCAGATACTAAATACCACACAACCAAAAGGGCCCCCTGGACGACCCTCTTCATGTTGACCACAGTGAGGAGACACTCCCAGGGCTGTGCTGAGATCTAGACGTCGGGCAACTGACTAACAGACACGCTTAGGCAACCGCGCCCGTCTTCTGAGTATGCTTAGAATATTTTCCCCCAAGTTCTTTGAAACTAGGACAGGCTCTCCGCAACAGTGCGCACACGGAGGGGACGCTGCCGTCTCAAAGGTCATTCTACACTGGCCCTGACCTGCCCCTGGTTCTCCGGGTCTCGCTGGGAGGGGAAGGCAGTGCAGGGACGCCACCCAGCCTTACCGCCTATGCACCGTGTAGCACAGGGCCAGGCAACAGGAGGGACTCACACAACAGGCCTTCCTAGAGTACAGTGCACACTCAGCAAAAAGAACTCGGTTCAAAGCGTTCTGGGCAGGAAACGTCAAAGAATGAAGTATCTTGGTGAAGGCAACCAAGAAAATGAAAGCAGTCTGCTCTCGGAAACTAAACCACCCTGCCTCTTCCAACGCAGCAAGCACGCAGGCCTGTCCGCAGCATTAACCCGAAGCCAGGCTTCTCCCTGCCCGCGCAGACAGCATCAGCAACGCTCCCTCCGCCACCCCACCCCACCCAGGCCTGCAGCCTCACCTAGCGGGAGAGGGGCTGGGGGTGCTGCAGAGGATGCTGGATAAGGCCGGTTTTCTCTGTAAGGTAGCAGATCCCTGAGATTCGCTGTGGGCTCTTGCAAAGCGCAGACCCCAGCCAGAGCTCACTGCCCCTCTGCAGAAGCCTCAGCCAGGCTGTTCACAGCCGAGTGCTCTTACCCAAGTCTCCAACCTGCATCATCTGCTACTTCACGGCTCATTTTGGTGACCTAATTTGGAGACGGGCAAAGGGCAAGTTGCCTGCTAAGCCAAGGGAGAATGAGGCGCTTAGAAAGTTGTATGGCAAAAGGTACTTGCTGGCCCTCAACAGACCTGGGCAAGAATCACTCAGACGGTGCACATGCCGACCGCGGGCACCAGTGCAGGCGGCAGGGCACGCGCTGATCAGGCCCCGACAGCAGCCTCGTCCACAGACGAGGGTCTGGGGGGACGCCTAGTCGCTGGCTTCCCCGGTCCAGGGCCGCGCTGTCTGGAACCTCTCCACAGGGGAAACTGAGTACCCTCAGCTGAGGAGGTTTCCAAGAACTCCAGTGCCCAGGGCCCTAGAAGGCTGGCTCCAGACCGATCGGATTCTTAGACCTGGGTCACCTGGGTCAACAGCCCTGGGCTGGGCGGAGCACGCCCCGGAGCACCTGCACCTGCCCGGCCGCCTGGGGGGTTGGAGGTGGCTCCGCCCGGCTTCTGCCGGGGCTCAGCCCCGACGCGCCCAGAGGGCGTGGAGGCCGCTCCTGGGCGAGGTAAGCGGGTTGGGGCGCGGGGTTAAGGGGCGAGGTGGGGCGGCGGCTGTCTCCACCACCACCCTCACCCCCGCCCCCACCTAGCCTCGGATGAGGGCAGCACCTGCCGGGCCGCTGAACGTCCTCCCTTCTCTCTACCGCCCACCCCACCACCACCCCCAAACACTGCCTCACCGGCTTCTG
The DNA here is from genome assembly GCA_028533165.1 of Leontopithecus rosalia. NCBI lineage: Eukaryota > Metazoa > Chordata > Mammalia > Primates > Cebidae > Leontopithecus > Leontopithecus rosalia. The sequence goes on along the minus strand of CM052654.1, from coordinate 134,281,297 downwards.
TGCGCCCCGGGACATGGGTGCGGGAGTAATGGAGGGTGCAGGGGAGGTCGGCGAGGGGGCGTGGGGGGAGGGATGAGCCCGCTGTGCAGGTCTGCGCAGCTGCCAGGAGACCCAAGCTTTGTTTCTTTTTTTAATTATTATTATTTTTTTTTAATTTTTATTGCATTTTAGGTTTTGGGGTACATGTGCAGAACATGCAAGATAGTTGCATAGGTACACACGTGGCAGTGCAAGCTTTGTTTCTTTACCAGGTTTACTAAATACGTATTTCGGAATATACATACATACATATTTTTCTTTCAGTCTTTCAGGAAACAGAAAGAGTGTTGAGAAATAAGTTCTTTTTTACCGGCTGAAATTGATTAAATAAATAACCGAAGAAGCTCCAGGGCGCATCCGGAGCCCGGGTTTGCTAGCCTTCCTCCGCATGGTGGGTAAACCCATAAAGTGAATGAAATAAAACATCCAGGCGGAGCCGGTGAAGGGGACGTGGATAGATGCTACTGCAAACACAACCTGCCCCCAGGAACACCTCCCCCCGCGGCTGGAGGTGTGGACAAATAGCAACCTGCGATAGCATTCTTAAAAGGTTAGATAAGGAAGGCAGGTGCAGCCTACCTGGTATTTATCTTCTTGGCTTTTACTTGCTAGAAATATTTATCCTTTATTACCTAGTGTATTATATTTAGGACCTCATTGGGTTTCCGGCCGTTTTTTGTTTGGACCGGTTTTTTTCTTGTTACCTTGTTAATATAAGCACGCAGGTTTAATTCCATTTAAGACTTGTGAAGGATTCTCACCCCCACCCCCATCCCACAGTCTGCCTTCTTACCGAGTCAAGTCAATTTCACAGGTGTTAAATAGCATTGAATAAGAAATATATAATCAGCATAAAAATTAAGTGCTGCATTACAACACAGGAAAATACCTCATTTTCTGCCTAGTTTCTATAGCATCTTTGTGAACGACCAGGGATCCTGGCCCCACTATTGCAGTCGTTATTTTCTTACTGATTTTTCATGTGTTACTTGAAAATCCTAATTTCCATCTGAGAGAAGGAATGCATTTCAAATGTGATGTGTGAGCAAGTGGCAGGGCTAGAGAGAAGATTCTGGTCATTGTTTCCCTTTCTCCAGGCTTCTGGCTCCAGGTGGGAGTGGTGTGGCTGTTCAAATGGGGTCACCTTTGACTAACCTACATTTACTGCCTGCCCACACCTCTGGTTTTGTAAGTTGCTTTGTGTTTAGAGCACATTGCATACTGAAATGAGAATTACCACCTTCCTCACAGCACTACTCACATGCAGAGAAGAGGGGGAGCGTGAGTGTCAGTTGTTCATGTTCTCACAAGTGTCCAGCCAGAAACAAGCAGGACACCGGTCTTACTCCATTAGGGCCGCACCAATCTGTGACCAGACCTGCTTCTGTAAGCTGTCAGGACTCAAGCTCAGGCCTCTGGGCCTTCAGCATTTGAGCATTAAGTCCCATGCCCCTCGCCACCTGAGCCACACTGGGCAGAATTGCTTGACTGGGCAGAATTTTGCAATGAGTCACACAATAATTGGCATCCATGGCATAAACCACATCAGTCGTGCAAGTGGAATTTTCAAAAGCTAGAATGGGCCCCCAAACTTTGACTTGGCTCCATAATCCTAGGGGTCTTTTCCATGTTAGAAACGCCATGTCCTCCCCATGCTGGTCATGCAGGTTCCCCGCCACCACACTGCATACGTGTATACACGTGTATCTGACGCTCCAAATTCACCCAGGTATGCTTCTCAACAACTGATGCCCCAAAACAATTGGAAAAGAAAGTAGTGACTTTGGACCACTTCTTAATTTCATTTGGCCCTTTCAAAACTACTTATTGTGATGAAATAGCATGGTTCTTCAGTAACCTAGGTGGCATCCAGTGCTGCGTCCTGAGCAGACTAGGTGCTCAGTAAACATTTATTGTTGGACACAAACGCACTAAGAGCCTCTGGTGAGATTCTCCCTTACACCTCTTCAATCTGGATGTTCCCTAGGGGCTAAAAGGTTTGTTCTGGTTCCTGGTTCTTCTCCTCCCTCTTCCCCCTGCTCAACCTGGGGACCACTACCCAGGAAGGCAGACCCTTCTAATCAATGTAAATGAAGCTCCAGGAGGCTCCCGCAGGGCGTTGACTTTGCCTCCTCCTCTGAGGCCAGCACCTACACAAAGCCAAAGACTCACCTTCCCAAAGACAAGCACATTTTGCCCCCAGTCTCCACAAAAGTCTGCAGTAGCTCAAATTAAACAAGGTTTCAAGGCCAGTAGGCATTTGCTGAGTGAATGAATGAATGAATGAATGAATGAATACATAAATAAATAATAAGGCTACCACCAATTGGCCCCTTCCTGTCCATCCTTTTCTCTCTGTATTCTTGGGTCAGAAGTTGGTCCCCTGACTTTTAAATTGTATAGATCACTTAATTTTTTTATTCTGAGGGCTGCATGGAGTTTCTAACTGTAAATTTTCTCAACGAAGGCTACTTTTTGAGGGACCATTATCCCCATCATTTCATAAAAGAAGCAGCATTTTTCAAAAATGAAAGGCCGTCCGCTGAGTGCCTTTGGGGAGAAACCATACCATGCTTTTCCTTATTTCACCCAGATCACTGAGAACTCTATGGCAAAGCTGGCCCAGGCATGGCCAATGGGGAAACCTCCCTCTAGGCCATGCCATCTACTGATGGCCTCAGGTCTGAATCCTGTGCCAGTCCCCCACACCATTCCCTGTACCCCAACTTCAGTGTCAGCCATGGCCTCCATCTTTCCCTAAAAGTTTCCACCTCTCTTCCTTTCAACCCTTCAAAAGTTCCCAGTTTCCGTGAAATAACCTAGACCTTCCTGAGACCCCAACATTTGGGGAAGGAGATGTCCCTCCCTGCTGTTGAGGATCCCCCAAATCCATGCGTCTCTGCATCTTAACCTTCCCTTTTGATTCCCTCCATCCCCACTGCCCCACGTTCCCCAGCATTCAGCCAAGGCCTGTTCATATTATCGATCCTCTTTCACTAAAGGCAGAGAAAATGAACGCTGAGATTTCTTTAACTGGCAACACAACTAGATCCTTCACATCCAGTCACTGTCCAAATATGATTCCTTGCAACTGATGTCATAGGCCAATTTATTTTAGAGTCTGAATAAATATCAAGTCACTTTGGCAGCTCCGGAGGTTACCTGCCATGTCATCAGTGTGCCCAACACAAACAGTGCCACAGAGGTGTTCTGTCTTTTAGACATGAAGAAGCCAGTGTTGGAGTTGTTTCCTTGGCCTAAAATGACCTCTGCCTCCCTCCAAATCCTGTCCCCCTCTCAAAACTTAATTCAGATCCCTCCTTTATGGAGTCTTTCTTACCTGTTCCAGCTCTCTTGAATCTCTCTTGCCTCTGAATCCAACATCACTTCTAGTCCTTCAAATTAGCATTTAATTATCAGGCTGTCTCGTCTTATTCACATGGTTTCATGTGGGTTAATCTGGTCTCCCTAAGTGGATTGCTGTGGGCAGGGCCAATCTCTTCACGCCATTGTCCTTGCCTGGGTCCTGCCCAAGAGTACCAGGTATAGGGCTAAGCACTAGGAGGAGCACAAATGTCCTTACCAGGTGTGTGATTAGATCTCTCCATCCATGGTTGGTCCCTAAGACAGTTCCTTTGTCCTGCAGAGACAGGAATCTGCAGAAGAGTTGGCTGGCAAGACCATTGTCAGAAACAGAAGAAGGGATTTTGCCCTGACCTCACTAAAGCAACATTCCGGAAAACAGTCCCACCTTCTCATAGGATTCTAGTTGAGAAGTTCAAGGGGAAAACAGTGAACAACGGTAATACTTGCAATGCATTGTATGACCTACCCAAATAACTAGACGAAGACATGGAACACAGGCACTGTAAGAAGACACACAGGATGCTAATGGGGCTGCGAGGAAAAGGAGCACTTCCCTCGGGGAGGCCTGGGCAGTGTTCACAGAGATGGATGCAGTGGTAGGAGGTACCCAGATTATAGAATCAATCAGACTGGGTTCAAGCTCCAGCTCTGTCATCTAAGAGATTTTGTATGGCCTTGGTATCAATCAGACTGGGTTCAAGCTCCAGCTCTGTCATCTAAGAGATTTTGTATGGCCTTGGTATCAATCAGACTGGGTTCAAGCTCCAGCTCTGTCATCTAAGAGATTTTGTATGGCCTTGGGCACTGAAGTGCTTTGCTCCTAAAGTTTGGTCTGGGTCCTGGGCATCGCCTGGATCTCCAGTGGGTGGAGGCCCTACTCCAGGCCTGCTGAGTGAGAACCTGAACTGAAGCAAGCTCCCCCGAGGAGGTGCAAGGGCACATTCGAGGTCCAAAGGGAATGATGCTTATGCCACTCCTCCATGGCCCCCTCACCTGGCACCACTTCTTGGGGTTGGAGCTCCTCCATGCCCCCCTCACCTGGCACCACTTCTTGGGGTTGGAGCTAAACTAACTGGTTCATTGGACCTCCCAGCCACAACAGTGGATCTGTAGATGGTCAGAGGGCCCAGGCCAGGCTCATCAGGGTCAATTAGACAAAGCCAGTCCTGCTTGATGGCGAGGAAAGAAAACCTGCTCTTTCTCTGAGGCTGAGAACCAGAGAATGAGGTGTTCTCACCCCTGTGCATCCTCCCGTAGAGGATGTGGGAGTCACCACTACTGTGTGCCACCCCACAGAGGACATTGGGGCCATCACTATGTCGCTGCTCTGTGCCCTCCTAGACAGCACACTGGGCTCATCACTACTGTGTAGTCTTACGGAGGATGTGGGGCTTGCCACTGTTGTGTTCATTACTATAACTGCATGGGACCCAAAAATGGGTTGGTCCATGGACCGAGTAAGGAGAGCCGTGGAGAGATAGGTACCACTTCTGGTAATCTTCTTTGAGCCTGGATAGAGGGAGCTGGGTCTAAAAAACTGTTTAATTACATGACCCAGTAAATTCCCTACTGCTTAATTCAGGCAGGCTAGGTTTTCTATACTTGAGAAATATACAACAGTGCTTTTTTTTCTCTTTGAGATATAGTCTCATTCTGTCACCAGACTGGAGTGCAGTGGTGCAATCCTGGCTCATTGCAACCTCAACCTCCTGAGTTCAAGCGATTCTTCTGCCTCAGCGTCCCAAGAAGCTGGAACTACAGGCATACACCACCATGGCCAGCTAATTTTTGTATTTTCAGTAGAAACTAGATTTCACCATATTGGCCAGGATGATTTTGATCTCTTGACCTCACGATCTGCCCGCCTCAGCCTCCCAAAGTGCTGGGATTGCAGGCGTGAGCCACCACACCTGGCCACAAGAGTGTATTTCTAAAGCATGTAGTGTCCTGCTTTGGCCCACCGTGGGAGCTTGGGAGCTTGGTATTGAGAATTGCTACTGCAGTGATTGTTACAGTGGTTGAAGCTGAACTTGAAGTCTCTGCAAACTTTCAATGGCTCCAATTTAAATGTAGACAAAGAAGGAAAAGCACTGGACAAATGGTACTGACGTTTGGCTAATCTAGACGAACATGGAGCTTGGAAGACTATTCTCTTTGGGAGAATAAAACTGGAGACACAAAAATAGAGGGCTTGAATGATTCTGAGCAGGAGATCAGGTGAGCATGCAGACTTTATAAGACTCGTCAGTTCCCCTAGGAGGAGGAATGCTTCTTCCCTCTCTGGACTCTTCCTTTCAGTAACCTTTCCTACAGCCCACCTGGGGACAGAGAGTGCCTGTCCAGCTGGTATTTTAGGATGCATGACTGGGCAAGCTTGGTTCAGCTCTGTTCTCCTTTTTCCTCTCTGCAGCGAGCCTGTTGGTGAAAAATAGGAGTTCTCTGCTGCTGCTCTGGGCTGTTGTCATTCCGCTCCGGGCAGTCATACCTGAGCCGGCCCTCCAGTGGCAGACACTTGCTCTGGGCAAGAGCTGCAAAGACTGGATGGCTAAGTCATTTAAACTGAGGTCAGCACAGCCAGGCACTTACCAATGCACGCAAAGTCATAGCTGCCAATGTGGCGTCTGTCAAGAATAAAGACAGCTCCATCTTTACTCACTGTTTTATCTCTTAACCTACTCAAAAGCCAGGCAGGGAGGAGAGCGGCTCTTTTGGAGACCCCATGAAAGCTTCTATAGTCAGGACAAATTGGAGGGGGCAGAGATGGAAATCAGGGAGCAGTTTTGAAGCCCCTGCAAAGGGTGAAGGCTGTGCTGGTGTGATAGCAGGTCGAGGGAAGAACGGAACAAGGCAGACATCAGAGAAGGAGGAAGGGAAGCCCCACGGGTGTTGTGGGATGGCAGGTGTGGCAGCAGCAAGGGATGAGGGGCTCTGGGGCTGACAGGGCACCTTGATGGAAAACTCTAGTGGGAAACAGAACTGTGGGCTGCCAGTCAGGAGAGAGGGAGGAGAGTATTGCATAGAAATAAAACTGACACACAGAGTGTGGACGGGATCCAGGGCGGAAACACGGAGCATGCAGAGGAGTCAGCTGAGAATGGAGCTGCGGGGCCTCCGCAATCAGGAGGCTGGAGGAGGAATACGGTGCCCAGGGAGAGAGGTCAGGGGGAGAAGAGAGATGGGAAACCGCAGGGAGGTAGGCAGGCTGCAGGAAAGGAGCCCGGAAGCGTCACACACTCATAAGCAAACCAGAGAGCCCAGGAGGCTGCAGAGAAGACCCAACCCAGGTGGGCTCCAAGGGCAATCAGGTCCCAGACCCGAAGGACTGGGCATCTCTTAGGAAGCCCACATCCTGGCAGACAAGGGGAAAGAGAGCCTATGCCAGGGCTTGGGGAGAAGCCTACACAGGCAGCCCCACTGCCAGTTTGGATGCCAAGCAAAGACAGCCAAGGGCATCCAGGCCAAGTTGTGGTGACATATCACAGGCCACCCAATTGTGGCACAGCCACCCTATGGGACCAGCAGCAGGAACTCTGTCACTGAGGCAAGCAGAGGCCCCACCTTTGCCCGCTCCCCAGTTCCTGCTCCATTGTGGATGCAGCTTCTAATGACTTCAGCAGAGATGAATCCCAGAGAGATAACTATTTTCTCAAAGTCGTGCATTTTTTAAGCACTAAGTGAGGAAAAACAGTTTAAAAAAAAAGAAGAAGAAAGAAAGAAAGCTGCTCAAAAAGAACCACAGAGACTCCCAAAAGAATCTGATAAGCTGCATTCAAATCACCTACTTAGAAGAGAAATTAATGTTAACTGCTAGGATCAAAGAACGAACTAAAGACACTGCTCTGAATTTTTAACCCCAGTTTTCCATTCCAGTCACACGTTATGGCTTTTCTGTGGACTTCTGACATTGATTCCACCATTGGAAGCAGCAGGCACAAGTGCCCAGACCCTGCAGCCTGGAGGGGGTTCCACTGCCTGCCTGCCTCAGCCTGGTATAAATGGACCCTCCTACTCAGATGCAGACCAGGCACCCTCCCTTAGACCCACCACCCCACCCACCACTTCGCAGGTATTCAACATGTGACATTTAAAGAAAAAATTTCGCCACGAAGTCATTGAGGGTTGGAATTCTACTAAACCTGCTGGGTGCGGTGGCTCAAGCTTTTAATCCCAACACTTTGGGAGGCCAAGGCAGGAGGATTGCTTGAGCTTGAGAGTTTGAGATCAACATGGGCAACATAGGGAGACCCCTGTCTGTATGTGGGAAGAAAAGAAGAGGAAGAGGAGGAGGAGGAAGAGAAGAAAGAAGAAGAACCTACTAAACCATCTCTCCTGCCTGGGGATGGGATATTTTTCCAGGGGAGGAAGTCAATTATGAGGGTGGTGCCAAAGTGATTGTGGTTTTTGCCACAGAAAGTAATGGCAAATGACTAATCTAATGTCACAAATGAAATATTGTACTCAAAGTATTTTACAATTAAAAAATAAAGCATACTTTCTATTTTGCAATGTCTCTCTGTCTCCACTGGTAAGAATGGAGGGTAGGAGAAGCTCTGTGGCATTCTTAAATAAAGCTTTTGCAGCACTAAGGATATTTTCAAAGACTCTGCAAGGCCAATTGAAATAAACTATTTTCCCAACAGCATTCAGGAGAAAGCATTCTACCAAAGTAGTTTTTCTAATATGCTTGGGCTGAACACTCAGACATTGTAATTTCAGTTTAGAACCAAACTTACTGTTCTATAGATATTATGGAAAGAGGACTCGACTTCCAGTAAACTGAAAAAAGCCCCCAGTGCATCCAGGCCAGCTGCCTGACTATTCAGCTCATGCACTGTTACTACGGGCTCAATACTCATTAAACCATTCACTGGCCCTAACTACTCAGATAAAAGCAAATTTGTGCATAAAGTCCACATTAAAATACTATCACATCCTTCCACACTAAACTCCTTGGGCACTGTTTTCAGATATTTTGCATTAAATTGAAGACATTCTCAGCTGGTGGCTCACACCTGTAATCCCAGCATTTTGGGAGGCTGAGGGAAGTGGATCACCTGAGGTCAGGAGTTTGAGACCAGCCTGGCAAACATGGTGAAACCCCATCTCCAATTAAAAAAAAATTATCTGGACATAGTGGTGTGTGCCTGTAGTCCTAGCTACTTGGGAAGCTGAATCAGGAGAATCTCTTGAACCCAGGAGGTGGAGGTTGCAGTGAGCTGAGACTGCACCATTGCACTCCAGTCTGGGTGACAAGAGCAAGACTCTGTCTCAAAAAAAAAAATTGAAGCCATTCTCAGTCATCCCTGGAAGCCCAAACAAACACGTGAGGAGCCATCAGCATAACTGGGTCATCTTCTGCCTGGATCTCAGCTAAGGCTGTGATCATTACCGACTTTCCTTGCCAGAATAACAGAAAGCAAGGACTTTCATTGCAGGCTTTCCATGGTACTTGTTACTCGGTTGAGAACATGCCTGATACATTCTGGTGGACCAGAAATGACACAGTCATGGGTTCACTGATAGTGCGTTAGCGCCTCCCTATACACATGTGGGCAAAATCAAATCATTCTGTTTGAAGGGGAGGCAGTTACTCTTTCTTCAAGTGCACACACGTGAACACACACCCAGGTGCTGCTTCGCGCACTACTCTCCCATCCTTTGTTTCTATTAACTACCAACGACCCCTTACCAACAGCAAGAAGAGAATCGCATCAGCAAAATGGAAGCACTCATTCTTTCTTTCTGCCACTTCCAACTAAAGTCCAGCGTCTCGGCTCACCCTAGCCCGGAAACTCACACTCGCCTCCTTCAATACAGTAATTGCCATTGTAAGAAAGGGGTGCAGATGGAGTTTCACGTCGCTGTTTGGATGAACGCTGCTTCCCTGTAATTTCCGATGGTCACCCTTCAACCCTTCAGATTGCTTGTCATCCCACATGCAGTTAAGAAGGATCTTCTGAGGCCGGGCGTGGGGGCTCACGCCTGTAATCCCAGCACTTTGGGAGGCCGAGGCGGGTGGATCACGAGGTCAAGAGATCGAGACCATCCTGGTCAACATGGTGAAACCCCGTCTCTACTAAAAATACAAACAATTAGTTGGGCATGGTGGCGCGTGCCCATAATCCCCGCTACTCGGGAGGCTGAGGCAGGAGAATTGCCTGAACCCAGGAGGCGGAGGTTGCGGTGAGCCGAGATCGCGCCATTTCACTCCAGCCTGGGTAACAAGAGCGAAACTCCGTCAAAAAAAAAAAAAAAGAAGTATCTTCCAGGAAAGAGTGAGTGACCCTGTTCAAGGTGAGTCCTGTAACATGTAGGCTTACACTTCGGCCTGAAACAGTGGGCCAAAGCCAAACATCTTATAATGGTAACTTCGGGATCTACCAAGCAGAGCCCGTGAGGGTTTCAAGACACCTCCTCTCTCTCAGCCTCATACAGGTCCTCAGGCGGAGACCCACATTTCCTACCTGTGTGTTTTGGGGGGGGGGTTCAGCCACCTAAGCATTCACACTGCTGTGCTAGAACCAAAAGCAGAAAGCCGGGCAGGACCCAGGATGTGCCTCCAAGTGGCTCACACCAGGAATGCTCGGAAAGGCTTTGCTGGCTGATCAACTGCAGAGGGCAATTCTAGACCCCAGAGGCACTCACCCATCTGACCTGGGCAGACTTCCCAACTGGGTCACCATTAACGAGATGTGGGGAAGCATATAAGCTTTCCAAAATAATGCACCTGACCTCAAATATACAGCACCATGTAGGGGGTTTTTTTAAGTTCCAGGATACATGTGCAGAATGTGCAGGTTTGTTACAGAGGTAAACGTGTGCCACGGTGCTTTGCTGCACCTGTCAACCCATCACCTACGTGTTAAGCCCAGCGTGCATTAGCTACTCATCCTGATGTTCTGCCTCCCCCTCTGCCCTGACAGGCCGCAGTGTGTGCTGTTCCCCTCGTGTAGGTCTTTAAAATGTTCTTTGAATTATGAATTATTTCAAGCATATAGAAAAGTATAAAATAGTATAAGAAACACCCATATCAACACCTGTGTGATTTAATCATTCTTAACCTTTTGACACACTTGCTTCCAACTTTTCATTTTAGAAAATAAAAAGATATACGGAAGAATACAGGCAGAGTTGAAGTCCTGTTTATAAATTACATAAATGTTGTTTTGCCTGCTTTATAAACAGTATATAAGTGACTATTCTACCTGCCTTTCAATGTTTTGTTTGAAAGATCCATCCATATGAATACAGCAAATGGGCAGTCCATTTTAACTGCTGTATAGTATTCTGCCTCATAAACAATTTGTTTACCTGGCATCCTGAGGGGGACACTTAGGATGCTTCTAATTTTTTTGATATTACAATGCCACACCAACGTGTTTGCACAAAACTTCAACACAGGCGTGAGAAATTCCCCGGGGTACATCCCTAGAGTCGAAAATGTGTGGTTCTCCTCATTTGCCAAATATTGCCAAGTTGCTTTCCAAAGAGTGCATACCAATTTACATTTCCACACAGCGACTCATGAGGGTTTGCCTTGTTTCACGACTTCCCTGTTACTGGGGATTAAAGGATTTGAATTCTTGCCAGCCTGATGGGTGAGATTGAATCTCGTTGTTGCTCTGGTTTGCATTTCCCTGGGCTGAACTTGTTCTCATATATGTACTGGCCTATCAAGTTTCCCCCTCCATTCTTTGCCAGTTTTTCTCTTTGTTGTTTGCCTTTCCTAATTTTGAAAGAGTTATTTATATATTCTTTTTTTAACTTTTTTGTAACAGCTTTATTGGGATATAATTCACGTGCCATACAGCTCACTCACTTAAAGTATACATTCCAGTGGCTTTGACAATGTTCACAGAGTTGTGCATCCATCACCACAATCAATTGTAGGATTTTTTTCATTAGCCCAAAAAGAAACTCTGTAGCCCTCAGCACCCCCAACCCCTCACTCCACCATGGTCCTGGCAACCACACATCTGCTTTCTGTGCCTCTAAATTTGCCCGTTCTGGACATTGCATGGAAATGGAGTCATACAATGTGTGATCTCCTGTGTCTGGCTTCTTTCACTTAGCATAAACGTTTTTGAGGTTCCACCATGGTGTAGCATGTGTCAGTACTGCATTTATTTTTAAATTTAATTAATTCATTATTATTTTGAGATGGAATGCCACTCTGTCGCCTGGAGTGCAATGGCATGATCTCAGCCCACTGCAACCTCTGTCTCCTGGGTTCAAGTGATTCTCCTGCCTCAGCCTCCGGAGTAGCTGGCATTGCCAGGTGCCTGCCACCATGCCTGGCTAATTTTTGTATTTTTAGTAGAGATGGGGTTTCACCATCTTGGCCAGGCTGGTCTTGAACTTCTGACCTTGAACTTCTGATCCACCCACCTCGGCTTCTCAAAGTGCTTGGATTACAGGCGTGAGCCACCATGCCTGGCTTCATTTATTTTTTCATTGTGGTAAATTATACATAACTTAAAATGCATCATTTCAACCATTTTTAAAAGTACAGCTCAGAAGCATTAAGTACATTTGTGTTGCTGAACAACCATCCCCGCTATATCCACCTCCAGAACTTTTTCATCTTCTCAAACTGAAACTCTGCACCCATTCAATGCTCACTTGCAATTTCTGTCTCCCTCATCCCCTGGAACCCACCATTCTTCTTTCCAGGTCTATGAGTTGGAGCACTCTAGGTATCTCATATAAATGAAATCATACAATATTTCCTTCATGTTCACAATCTTAGCTAACTGTGCCTGAGCATGATGTATTTGGAGTTCATCTGTGCGGTAGTGTGTGTAGGAATGTGCTTTTTCTTATGGCTGAATAGTATTCCACCGTATGGATATTGTACATTTTCTTTACCTGATCATCCATCGGTGCACACTAGGGCTGTTTCCACCTTTTGGCTCTTGGGACTAGCGCTGCTGTGAACATTGGTGGGCACATATCGATTTGAGTCTCTCCCTTCAAAGTTTTGGGGTGTATACACAGAAATGAGTTGCTGGATCACATGGTAACTCTATGTTTAACTTTTTGAGGAGCTGCTATACTGTTTTCTTACATATATATTCTTAACACTTGTTTTTTATTGGCTGTATTGGTTGCAAATGCCTTCCCCCAATATGCAGGGGGTCATCTTTATCTTTCTTGTGTAGGAATTGTAGTTTTAATATCAAATGTATGAATCTTGCTTTTCTGGCCTTTGCTTGTTATATATTGTTTAAGATGCTTGCTTACCCATGTTGGAAGGTGTTCTGCCATTCCACTTTTGTGTATAAGTCTTTAATCTATCTGAATTGACGTATTTATTTGTTGTGAGGTAAGGAGCTAATTTAACTTTTTTTCCCATTTGGATATCCAAATGTCCCAAACAGCAAATGGTTCCCACTGATGTGTAACCCGCCTCTGTCCTAGACCAGCAGATCTATGGGCCAGTCTGGCCCATAGATCTGCCTTCTGTTTCTGCCTCGATGCTGCACTGTCTTAATGACAGTGGCTTTTTAATCAGTCAATGCTTGGACAGGAAATCTCACAGCATATTTTTTTCCATTAAAATTGTCTCCATTTGGTCCTTGCATGTAAGTTTTAGGATAATCTATGCAAATTCCATGAACTGCATTGACTTTAGAGTTGAATGTTAAGTGTGTATGGAAATCCTCATGCTATTATACCTTCCCTTCCATGATTCCAAGATCCCAACTCCACCTGCCTCATTTTGTGAACAAGGACAATACTGGCATTCCCATAACCATACAGGGACAGTGAAAGAGACCAGGCCAGAGGCCTTGGCATAATACTTCTTCCACCAACTTCAAACAGGGACTTCCCCCAACCCAATGCCAGAGCTTTGCCCTCTATGCCCTTTTTCCACCTATGCCCAGGCATTAAGGAATTCATTCATTCATTCAGTTAGCACTGTCGAGTGTCAACAGGCCTTTGGGCTATGGTTGTGGGCACACTTCCTACTTCCAGGAGCCTGCAACAGGACGCAACTCTGAGGGCTGAACTGAGCCCACAGTCATCTGAGAGTTAAAACTGGCTCTGAGCCCCTGTATGGTCATTGAAGAAGGGAGAGACAATGACTTGGAAGAAAGAGACGGTGTGTACAGGGTGTGGAAGGGGCATTAGGGGTCAGTAGCTATGTGTGAGGCCCACATTGACTCACGCCGACCAACCCACAGGAAGCCAAGTAGGGAAACCAGAATGCTAATGTGTTAGTTTTTAACTGAAACAAAAGATGACCACCACGTTGACCAGCACTTACTTCCTGTGGCCAAACATTTGCCCTGTGTAGACAAATTGCACCAGGAAGCCACGCGATAATCAGAAGTTTACTCCACAAACTTGGAGGGAAAAGAGAGAGAATCGTTTCCAATTTGAAGGTGTCCTGATGTCAGGTGGATTCATTTCTATTGCAAGGCATTGCTGGCCGCTGTGGTGGACCCATCTCTGCGCTGGGAGCCCTCCCTGCACCGGAAGACACAGTGTCTGGGCCTGGCCTCCCTCCCTGCTTCTTCTGAAACATTCCGCCCATTCTCCAGAAACACAAACGCTGTCTTTGCACAAGATCATGCTCTGAATGTGGCTATAATCAAAGCATGTTCAGAAGACAGCCAGGGTCTTTTCCTCCTCTAATTTGACTTATAATTTCACTCTTTAAACAAGTTATTTCTAATTTCTTGAGGACAGGAAGAAGGTGCATGTGGCCAGCAAGTGAACTGAAGCTCAAAGTGGTCGCAGGACTCAGTTATCCCAGGCTACCCAGGGCTGCCAAACTGGATTATAACCCAGGTTTTTATCCAATTAAAAAGGAGAAAATGTCAAGCAAAGCATGAAAAGTTAAGTGGCTAAATTTGGCACCTAACCACATCAACCTCTGTGGCTAAGAAGCTGGAAACTGGAGACTCTAACTTCTGCTCCTCTATAACTTACCACAGTACCTGGTCCAAAATGTGCCCGGGCAGGCACATATGAATAATATGTGTTGCCAGCTAAGCTCCCTCTTTCCCCAGACGGTCCCAAACATCCACAGAGGCCTAAGGCTAGACCATATATTTTTTCCCCTTTTCCCATCAAGTCACTTTTCAATCCACACAAGGACTCCTTCAGGGAACAGTCCCTGTGAGTCTTTGTGAGACTCAGGGAACAGACCCTCCCTGAGTCTCTTCCTGGAGGGTCTCCCTGTCCCACAAGCCTCTGAGTCTCTGGGACCTTTCTGTCCCTCTGTCCTCCCTACTCGGATTCCACTTCATCTTAGAGATGCTCCCCACCACTTTGTGTTGGTGACGCTTATCCTTAGAGGCACAGGTAGGTCCTGCCTCCATCCTGGAGCAGGGCACCTTTCCTTCATGGTGACCATCCCCTCACTGCTAGCAAAGCCTCTGTGGCTCCCCATCCCACTGAAGATACCCACCCTGCCAGGACTTTGGAGCAGAAGGAAAATTCCATCTGGCCTCACATTTCGTAGGTACTTCTTGAGTGCCTGCACTCAGATTCTAGCTCCTCAGTTTCTCCATCTGTAAAGTAAAGGAGGTCAAGTTGGATGATCTCTGAGCTCCCTCCCATCTCTGTTCATTAGTGATTCTCAGTTCATGAGCATTTTGTCTGTTTTTGAGACTGTGTCTCACTCTGTTGCCAGGCTGGAGTGCAGTGGTACCATCTTGGCTCGCTGCAACCTCCGCCTCCCGGGTTCAAGCGACTCTCCTGCCTCAGCCTCCCAAGTAGCTGGGACTACAGGCATGCACCACCACACCCAGCTAATTTTTATATTTTTAGTAGAGACGTGATTTCACCACGTTGGCCAGGATGGTCTCAATCTCTTGACCTCGTGATCTGCCCGCCTTGGCTACCCAAAATGCTGGGATTACAGGCGTGAGCCACTGCACCTGGCCAGTTCATGAGCATTTTTAAGGATTATTGGAAGGGAGTATAAAATAAATAACTTAGTGAAAACACACACAAAGTCCTGTATTCTGATGAGATGCAAATTCCTTTAAGATGACTATCATAGTAGTGTAAAGTAGGTGTGGGTGATATCACGGAAGTCACCCCGATAGGCCTGCAAGGGGACTCCCCAAGGGAAAAAGGCCTACGTAGGAAAGGAAAAGGAAGTGATGCCATTCTAGCATATCGGCTTCCCAGTATATTGTTTTAAGCTATTTGATGTTTTGGCTTTTGTGGTAGGAAAAAGGCATCTACCTGTAGAATGTTCAGACAAGTTGTCCATTTTTACATGCGCATTACAAACAAGAAGAACATGTATCATATGAGGTAATGGAAGCTGTTTATGTAAGCTTGTTATGCTCAAGGCAACAAATTCAGAGTGTGTAGGCTGTACTGACAATTCAATTTTTAAATCTGTTTCCATTAAAAAATCTTTCTTTTCTGACATTGTCTGGTTCCCTTTCTCCTTACTTATTTCGGGGGTTTCTGAGCTGGGGTCCATAGACAATAAGAGACTTTTGGATGCACCTCAGAGGGCCCTCAGACCCCTAAAGTTGTAGGGTATATGTGCTCTTTCATAGTAGCTTTCATCTGATTTTCAAAGGGACCCTTGCCCCACAAAGTGGCCTCTGATTATCATGTTTCTTATTCATGGGTAGGGGAGAAAAATTTCCCAGCAAGACCTGTATATGGACAAGCCGCCTAGCATAAAGAATCTCGATTCTGGATCAGAGAGACCTGGGCTCACATCAATTTCCCAGCTGAACTCCACTTTTGTACAAGTTAATTGAATACTGTGATTCTGAGCTGCCTCCTTTCTGTAAAATGTGGGTGATAGCATTTGTCTAGTTTACGAGTTACTGTGAGGATGAAATTATTTGCTCTCTATAAACCCCAGCACACCATTTGTGCTCAATGGCTGGTAGACCCCTCAACACTAAAGAAAACCAGAGCTGCCTCCCCAGGGTACCTCTCTGCTCACCAGCACGTCCCGCAGAGCTGCAGGACTAAAATGCAAGCACAAGTCAGCCAACTAAACCTCACTGCAATCAACGTTTGTTTGCCTTCACAGGTTCAATTTCTCCTCAAGGTGGTTTCTATCCAGTCCCCAGGAGAGTTGACTGAGAATCTCCATACACCAGATGTCTACTCCCCAGGTTCCAGCACCTCCCTCATGCAGCCGCTGCAAGAGGAAAAACGGCTTCCGTACCCACCCAAAATCTTTGCTGAGATGCTGTTTTGTCCTTCCACCTTGGCCAACAAAGCCACTTCCTTGTGCTCAAGGCACCTCAGTATCCCACTTCTACTTCTTTTTTGACTTTCATTTCTTATACCTTGTCTTGAGCCACATCCTCTGTGCTAGAAACAGCTCCCACTTCCTGCTGGCCCAGCACCTCTGAGCACTTCCTCCACATGGCTCTGCTCTATCAGGAGTTTCTACACCCATATCACTGGGGGCTGTTTCTAAACACTCCTCTGGTTGGGAAAGTGGAAAGTTGGTAAGTTCCCCATAAAATATGCTGTGTGCTAGAGACCAGAAGGCCTGTCCAGTTCCCTATCTCCAATCTGGGACAGCTCAGACCCTGTCATTCCCACCTCGAAGTGAAAGCAAAAGAAGCGTCTTCATGTGAGTTTTTGAAACTTGGCACTTAATGCTATTGTTCCCATTGTGCTGAGAAAAGGATATGGGTCAGTGTTTAAACTCCAGCTTTCCCACTAACTGGCCTATGATCTTGAGCCCTTAATGTCTGTAAGCCTCAATCTATTAAGCAGATAAGATGCCGTCTATATTCAGATGACAATTGCTAGGTTGGTATTAGATTCTATGGTCAGGCAAGACAAGACCTGCAGAAGGGAGGAAAAGGGGGATTCTTCCTGGCTAAGGTAAGGAGCAAGGGAACATCGGAGCTGAAGCCTTCCAATTCCCATGAGCACTATAAAGTTAGATTTATGTAATAAGATTATTATTACATAAGAACAGTAGTAACCATTCATGGAATACCTACTTGGTGACAAGTGCCAAACATGCCTTGTCCCTTCCCCTGGCAACATGGACCTTCCTATTCCCATTTTGCAGATGTGGAGTATGAGTCTGAGAGGTATATGACTTCCTTCCCAAGCCTGGTTAAAGCAAGTCTGTCTGGACCCCCACCACCGCCACACCCCTTCCTGGTGTTGTCTGTAGCTCTAGGAGAAGAGACACACCCTAAGGTCATAGGTGTTACAGGTAGTATAATGAGATGATGAACCAGGAGGCCTCTAGCATTCCCTTTCTCTCTCCTAAGATGGTCCTTCTTTAGAGACATGGGCAGAACTAAAGCCTCGGAAAGAGTCTAAGCACACAAGCAGCCAGGGAAAGGGACACCCAGGTCCTGGCTGGCACCACCCTGGCCATGAAGTCTTCCCCATGGGAAAAAGATGCCCATGTCCAGAAGCTCAAGCTTAAGTCAGTAACAGCACCATGATGGCCTTGGTCACCTCCTCAGGGCATCCAGACACGCCCCAAGGCCCGACAAAATTATCAACCTTAGTTCAATGGCTGTGTCTGATTTATTAGACTTATAAATCTGTAGATTATCCAGAAAAGTAACCAAAGTGCAATTATGTTCATGGTGGTCTGTTGTAAGACATTTTGCAAAGTCGGCGTCCTATGCTTCAGATTGGAAGCTCTTCCAAAACTCCAGGGTCAATGGATTAAAGGGATGGATCTGGCTCTTGGCAGCGCCTGGGGTGGCCAACATGTGAGCTCCCTAACCCCTCATCTCCTCCCTCAACCCTCTCCTGTGTTACAGGTGAGACAGCCCTGGCTGGTTCTCTGAGGGAAGGGGAGATGCATCAAACTGATGACAGCTACAGAGTGCTGAGAGACGGGGTGGACAAGGACACCCAAGACGGCCGCAGGAGCTGCCGATGAAGCAATGCCCTGAACGACTGCTATCAGGAGTAGCACAGAAGGAGTTCCTTCACCGCCTCCCTCGAGAGGGTGCCATGATGGAACAGATATAATTTTCACCCTCAACTGGGGTGGACACCCCCTCCACAGTTATTATCTCTGTGACCTTGAAGAGGTCATTTCCATTCTTTGGCCTTTTGTTTCCTCATCTGTAAAATAAGGTTGACAGCATCCACCTTATAAAGCTTTCAAAAGAATTAAAGGAGAGGGCTGGGCACAGCGGCTCACACCTGTAATCCTAGCACCTTGGGAGGCCGAGGAGGGCAGATCACTTAAAGTCAGGAGTTCTAGACCAGCCTGGCCAACATGGTGAAACCCAGTCTTTACTGAAAATACAGAAATTAGCTGGTCATGGTGGCGCATGCCTGTAATCCCAGCTCCTTGGGAGGCTGAGGCAAGAGAATTGCTTGAACCTGGGAGGTGGAGGTTGCAGTCGGCCAAGACTGTACCATTGCACTCCAGCCTGGGTGACAGAGCAAGATGCTGGGGTCTCAAAAAAAAAGTCAAATGAGAGGATGTGGGAAAAGCCTTTGGCCCATAGTAGGTCTTCCACAGAAAAGAGCACACTTTAGTGAGAGCCTGAAATGGTAGGGACCTAATACAGCTAGGCTTCTAAACAGAAACCCCAAGAACGGGATTCCTCATGGCAGCCAGGAACCCCCAACCATGGAAAAGAGCACCACCCCCTGCCCTAATGAGCCTCAGGCTCCGAGGGCCCTTAAAGAATTGTGAGCGGTCTCTGATGAACAAATTAGATGCATTTGCCCAAGGAAGTTACGATGTTTAGCTTCCCTTCTATTTCCAGAATCAAGTGCTCCAAATAACCACTTCCAGAAGTGTGAGCCTGATGGCTGCATTTAGGTGCTAACAAACCATTAAAAGGTGGATGATTTTTCTCAGGGTTTCTCACCTCACTCCCTCCCAGCAGGCTGCCTCAAATGATTGATGGTCGCCTTGGCAACCGTGGAAGTCCTGCTCACCTGAATTCCCCGCCCCCGCCACTCAGCCAGCTTGCAGGCCAGTCGGGACTGCACTGAGCCCTCTGGAATCCCTGAACAAAGGTCATTTTGAAATAGCTTACGCAGCCAGGAGGTGAGTACTTTGTTCCTGAAACCAGGTGCTGAGATGACAAATACTTCCCCTTAACGGTCGGGGCTTCATCAGACGGGACCGTAGGTCTGATGTGCATTAGAGTAATCAGATGAATTGAAACAAGGAAGAGCATCAACCGGGCTATCAGCCTGTGAGCAGTTTCTGTAGAAATGTGAGCCAAAGAAGCGATGTTACGCTCCACAAGTAGCCATTGTGTGCAGCATTTCTGCAATAGCACCACCTGAGAAAGCAGCCACTTCTTGTCAGCGCTCTTAAAAAAAAATACTTCCCTAAAATCGGCGCAGCACAAGTCAGTATAACGGCTGTCACCTGCTAGCTGTTGGGACCACGCTAAAACCTTTCTCCATATTCAAAAAGGTTGTTTCAAGTACATTTAAGCAGGAAAAACCAATGAGGGAAAATCACAAACTGGATCTGGCTACAAAGAGCTCAGAGAGGAGAAAATCCAGCTTTCCCAGACTACAGAGTTTCCTGCCAGACAAATGACAATGACGGGGACTGAAAAGAGAAGGGACACAACGCCCTTTCCACTTAACTCCAAGGGCAAGTTCTTCTGGTTTGCAGCCATATTTGCCAACCCTTCACCTAGGATTCCTTCCAGAGATACAGGAGCCATTTCCAGACTTTCAAAAGAGCCCACGAAATGGCTTTAGAAATGGGACTAACCTTTTGCAAGGTGAGAAGTCTGCCTTCATTACATATCTTAGGAAGAAAAGAGAACTATGAGAAGCAAGACTCAAAATACACCACACAAAAAACACCAACAACAAACGGAATTAATAACTTGGAACACCAAAGAATGTACCAGCTCTTTCATTCCATCAGCATTTATTAAACTATTCCCTACCAGACACTGTGGGAGTTACTGGGATGTGGAGTCTGTAATTCTGGATCTGTGCCCCGGAGGAACTTGTATGGGAAAGACAGACACTAAATAAACAGTTGCAACACCTTGGACTAGCCCTGTGCCAGCAGCAGGAATGAGCTGATATGGGAGCCAATTATCCACTTGGAGGCTCAGGAACAGGGGATTTTCCCAGATGCAGAGGGCGGTGATAGGATTGGACAGGATGGTAATGGATGTCCAGAAATATGAGTTCTAGCCACACCTTAAGGCATACCTCTCACTTCCTTAGTGCGTGATGAAAATGCCTGGCCCCTGCGGCCACAGAACAGTACAAAGGTTAATGAGATGTGGGAAACCATTCAGAATTGTTAAGAAAGATGCTAAAGTCATTACATTTGAGAGCAATTTCATATCGGCTGGACTTTGGGCTCGGTCCACGTGATTTCATCTGGCACTGTTTATGTTACCAACTTAAACTGGCTGCTATTTCTCTAAAAATCTTCACATATATGTCTGCCTCTTCATCAGCTGAGGAGTATTTACCAAATACCTCCATGTGCCATATCCTATTTGACATCTATAAATGAATCTTAAAAAGTGCAACTAAGCAAGAGCGTATCAGTGGTGCCCATCTTCTGGTTTTCCTTTGCATTGTGAGTGGTTTAGTACTCAATATGTACATGCATTCTTTTCTGCAGGAAAGGGTTCAGCCAGTCAAGCTTGCTTGTGTTTTTAGTCTTTTTGTAAAAAGCCTAGCGTGCAGTGGAAACCAGGACGATGGCATTTGGCAAGAGAAGTCAATGCTACCTGTGGGGACTGGGGTTTCACCGTCCCCAGCAAAGGGACCTGCAGGTTAACATGGAAAGTTTGCCATTTACCGGGCTTCTGACGGTAGCAGATTTAACAGAAGTCAGAGATCCATCGGGGCTGCCCAGGCTCAGCCACACAACAGAGCCTGCACAGCCGTCTGCACCCACGTCTGACTTTAGTCCTCCCGTGAAGCTTCATGGGGAGAGGACCAGCACTCCAGGGAGTTCCTCCAACATGCAGGCTCAGGCCTTCCCCTTCCTCATTTGACTTATATCTGGGCTCTCTTTTTCTTTACGGGGACAAAGGAGAAAGAATGCCAAGATTACTGGTGCATTAAATGATTGAGAAATGTTTGCCATTTAAAGCCCTTTCACTTCCTGCCTGATACCACAAAGAAGCTTTTTAATGAAGTTAGCCTTTGCCTTTCTCAATGCCACTATGTGCCTGGCTTGTTTTGCCCATTTTCCGTTTTCAAAGCTAGGTATGATCAGTAAACACGTGGTTTCTATTGCTTCAAACAAGTATTCTTCAAGTCAGTCAATTTAGGGGGAAAAGGGGGCACCCAGAGGACAGGGTAGAGGGTCAGAGCATACGAGGATGGGAGAGGGGGCACAGAGGGCAGGCCGCAGGGTCCAGGTCTTCACCCTGCTCCGAAGGGGCCTGGCTGCCCGAAGTCAGCCCGGGCTCCCATGGGAAGCTGAGCCCTGGGGCCTGGGGGGTACCATGGACTCCCAGAGTAGGACCCCCCTACTTTTGCATGTGTCCTTGCTAACTAAACCCTAAGCCCCACAGTTGGCTCATGACTTTCCACAGCTCCAGCCAAAAAGACAAACACCACGAATTGCTTCGTGAGCCCTTGTCAAGAGTGCTACAAAACAGATAAATCTGTACTGCAAGAGTCCTACCACTGGGACACAGCCAACTTCAGGACCAGCAAGGACAGGCCTGGCCAAAGTGTCCTGCTGCTACAAGTACAAGCTGTCCGCATGACTGACAGAACCGCATGCTTTAAAGGAATTGTGGCCACTGCTGCTTCAGTGCCTATGGCATGCGGGGTACTCAGCCCTTTGCGTACGCCTACTCCCTCAATCCTCCCAAGATCCTACGGGATAGGTGTCGCTGTCTCTTTTTACAGATGAGGAAACAGAGACAAAGCTAAGAAATTGCATCATATCTGGGTCAGCTGCTGATGCGGCCATGCCTGTGCTGTGAGAATGTAAGTCCATGCTCTGTATTACCAGGCACGGTGTTCCAGGGCTTTCTCTTCTACCCCCACCTCCACCGCCCGCCAATACCTATGTTTAAGAAAGGACAATTTCCAGCAGTGTGTTCGTATTTATTCATTCAGTAAGTACTTATGAAGGGCCCACTGTTCGGCAGGTCCTGGAGATGGAAAGATGAATATCATGGTTTCTGTTTTCTACACATGTACTTTTCACTATGGTACCACTAGCCACGTGTGTCTGTCAATTGCTCAAATCAGACTAATCTGATTTGAAATATGTAGTGTAAAATACACACCAGGTTTCAGAGTCTTATTATGAAAAACTGTACAATATCTTAATAATTTTTCTATTGATTCGATGTTAAGATTATATCTTTAAAGTATGGATTAACAAAAATACAGTTTTTAATTTCCACGCATTTCTTTTGCTTTTTAAGACGTGGCTGCTAGATAGTTTAAAGCGACCTACGTGGCTCGTGTTGTATTTCTATCAGATTGCGCTGTGCTAGAGGCACATGCTGGATGAGAAGGGAACAGAGCTGTCCCCATGGCGCAGGCAGGTGAGGAAAGCAAAGGAAGCATGAAGGGAGGCCACAGGAAAGCAAGGGAAATGCCACACCTGGGCCTTACGAGCTGATAGGGAAGTCGAGCCCTCTTATCAGTGGTCTAGTTGACAGGAGAGATAATCTACCACCCACGCCAGCCTGTTCTGGAGGGACTCAGTAACAACCCTATCACATTAGAGGGGCTGGCTCAGCAGCAGATCATGGGCTGGCAGCGAAAGACTGCGGGATTCAGCTGTGGACACCAGCATCAGCTCAGATGGGAGCTCTGCGGTGGTTTTCACTTTGCTCTGGGCTTTATTTTTATGAAAAAGTATTCCAGACCCCCGGAGAGTTTGTCTCCTTAAACTTCCAGGAGAGGTTCAGAATCCCACCTGCCTTGTTTATATAAACCATTCCTCTCCCCTCAGCCTCTTGGCTGCTCCTGATACACACTCCTGTTGCCTATTCGATGTCCATTCCTCTCTTGTCTCTTACTGAAAGAAACCCATTTAGTTTCGGAAAAGCCATGGGTCCAGCAGCCCCAGGGGATGAGTCATGATCCCCTGTCTAAGCCAGTCTTAACAATTTCACTCCTCACTGCCCAGCCTGCCCTGTAGCTAGGGGTGGGCTGTCACCCAGTTCTGCCATGACACCAAAGCCAGAGACTGCTTTGGGGCCAGTATCTAGAAAACTTTGAATTCTTGGTAAGATAAGGCAGAGTCTGAGGCTCAAAATGTCTCTCCTGCCCCAACCATCTTCTTTCTGCCTCAGACATGACCACTGCGGCTCCAACAGCCATGTTTCAAACATGAGAGGAGTTCTAAGGAAACTGCAGGTTAGTGCTAGTATCACTGAGTTTATGAGCCAGCACCAGCAACCACTGACCTCCAGTCTTCCTGTTACCTGAGGAAAAATAAACCCCTCGTTACTTAAAAGCCATATGGTCCAGTAATCAGATAGGCTGTGACTTGCAGCCTTTGACATTCCCTACTGACACACAAACCAAACATAAAGCAGGAATATAGTTTGTACAAAAATGCAGACCCAATGTCAACATCAACCACTTCCCACATCACTCTTGGCCTGACAGCACATTTTAATCACAATTCCCAGGGAGCTCTGTGTGTTCTTCCCCTTCGAATGTCATTATGTCCATTTGAGAGGTGGGACAATTAAGAGTTCGAACTAGTAGTTAATGATTGAAGATCTACAGGTGACATTCTCATTTCTATATAAACCTCAGTTACACGGAAAGTTTCTCTCCACCCATGCAACACATATAATGTACAACCCCTCAATGTACAAGAAGTCAGAGGGAATGAATTGTTGTCCCTCAAAACATTAGTATGGTCGCTGTCTGTCCTTAGAAGCTTAAAAACAAAATTTTTTTAAAAGTGTTTCTTCCTCCCCAGACACTGTTTGGCTGCCGACCCAATGACAAGTCCCTGCCAGACGCCATGATTCAAAGCCCAGTTTTGCTCAGGTGGGGACAGCCCCGGGCTTGGGGTGACCAGGGCCCTCCCTGGCCCCAGGGAGTAAGTCTGCATTTGTCCAAGCTGATCGTAGCAATTCCCTTCTCCTTGATGAGACAGGTTTAGGAAAAAACATGAGACATAATTCTGGCTAACAAGCTGAGAGAGGAAGTCTGCTGGGAAACTTCTGAGAAAGCTCCTTCCTCTGAAAACGAGGCATTCACAAAACCTAGGCTGCAGGAGCCACATATCTGAAGCTGCTGTCACTCAACACAGAGATGTCTGTTTTGCTCCTGTGAGAGTCCAGGCCAGTTCCAAGTGGCTGGGACAAGGGAGGAGAGGGCTCAGGGAACTCTGCTCTGTGTAGTTACTCAGAGACTCAAGCCCAGGCTATACCACCTTCAAAACGTGGCTTCCACAGTTGCCCTGAGGGTCAGACCTTAATTAGCCAAAGGGGGAAAGAGCCTGGCCTACTGTCCTTGGCAGCATCGCCTAGAAGGACAGCTTAATGACCCAGGAGCAGTTGCACTGTTGTTGAATGACAGCAGTAAAAGCACACAACATGCTGCTCTGCTGAAATCGAAAATTCTTTGCATTCCCTGAACCAAGCTCATGCATGTATTTTAAAGACTCTCTCACAGAGACTCTCCTGGGCTGGTCTGCTGATGGCCTTCACCCTCCATCCATTAGACCCAGCTACATGGCCATGCCTGAATGCAGAGGAGGCTGGAAGACATGGTCTGGCTCTCTGTCCAGAAAAAAAAGGAAACAGTTTTGGTGCAAAAATGAAAACACAGAGTGCCATGTTCATAACTACTAAGAATTTCAAAGCAGAGGCAGCAGAGCATTACATCAGTGAATGACCCTTCTCAGCATGGGTTCTGTGTGGCTGCACAGGTTGAACACTCAACTCGGGCCTGGACAGAAGAGGTGCTTGTCATATGGCCGCCAGCACCATCTCCTCCCCTCCTGGCCCTCCATGTACCTCCAGCCCTTGCTACCTGTTTTCCCATTCACCTTCTATTTTACGTCATCTTTCCCCATCGCTCCTTGTGGTCAGGAACCACATCACATGCCTGAGTGCACGTAGGCACTTTGAGTGGCTAAAGGTATCACCAAATCAAATTGATTCTAAGTGTTCAGGGTAACAATTTCACAATGCAAAAGAAAGCACACAGATTTGAAGGTTTGATGTGGCTTTGACAGAAGTAACTAAAATCAGTTTAGCAAATCAGATTACATTTGTGGCCTGCTTTCCTTGACAGCATCTCCTAAAAGTACAGCTTAATGACTCTATGAGCAGTTGCAATTTTATTGGATGATAGTAATAAAAGTGCACAAAATAACTCTCTACTGAAATAGAAAATTCTTTGGCACCACCTGAACCAAGCTCATTTGTGTGTTTTAAAACAATTTGCATTTGGCCTCATGTTATGTTGTTCTTGCCTGCATGGCCCTGATGGTGCCAGTGTGGGATGATTCTGTGGTGGCACGTACTTCCATAGCCAGGATGGCCCACAATCCCTGTCACCCAGATGCCCTCCTTTCCAGCTAGGTCACCTAACAGTGACAGCAGCATTTTCCTGAGCGGAATATAGTCAGGTGCACACCTGGCAGCTTCCAGGCACTTAAAAGTCCAGAAGGAGGGAACCAGCTGCAAAGGAAAGTCCAAGGCCACACTAGGCTCTGAGCTTCCAAGTGAACACCCAGCTGCATTTTCATCTGGTCATTACATGGTGATGGTGATGATGATGGTGATGGTGATAGTGATGATGATGATGGTGATGGTGGTGATGGTGATGGTGATAATGATGGTGATGATGATGGTGATGGTGATAATGATGGTGATGGTGAGGGCAATGGTGATGATGATGGTGATGGTGATGGTGATGATGATGGTGATGATGGTGATGATGGTGATGGTGATAATGATGATGGTGATGATGGTGATGATGGTGATGGTGATGATGGTGATGATGGTGATAGTGATGAGGATGATGGTGATGATGGTGAGGGTGATAATGATGGTGATGGTGATGATGGTGAGGGTGATGGTGATGGTGATGATGGTGATGGTGATGATGGTGATGATGGTGATAGTGATGATGATGATGGTGATTGTTATGATGATGGTGATGCTGATGATGATGATGCTGCTGATGATCATGGTGATGAGGATGATGGTGATGATGGTGAGGGTGATAATGATGGTGATGGTGATGATGATGGTGATGGTGATAATGATGATGGCGATGGTGATGATGGTGATGGTGATGGTGATGATGATGGTGATGGTGAGGGTGATAATGATGGTGATGGTGATGATGGTGAGGGTGATGGTGATGATGGTGAGGGTGATAATGATGGTGATGGTGATGATGGTGAGGGTGATGGTGATGATGGTGATGGTGATGGTGATGATGATGGTGATGGTAATAATGATGGTGATGGTGATGATGTTGAGGGTGATGGTGATGATGGTGATGGTGATGGTGATGATGATGGTGATGGTAATAATGATGGTGATGGTGATGATGTTGAGGGTGATGATGATGATGATGATGGTGATGGTGATAATGTTGATGATGATGGTGATGATAGTAATGGTGATGGTGATAATGATGGTGATGGTGATGGTGACAGTAATGGTGATGATGATGATGGTGATAATGATGATGATGGTGATGGCAATGGTGATGATGATGATGGCGATGGTGATGGTGATGGTGATGGTAATGATGGTGATGGTGATAATGATGATGATGGCGATGGTGATGGTGATGGTGATAACGATGGTGATGGTGATGATGATGGTGATGGTGATGATGATGGTAATGGTGATGATGATGATGGCGATGGTGATGGTGATGGTGATGATAATGATGGTAAGGATGAATCTAATGTTATCCTCCTCTCATGTTTATCATTCCCTCATTGAGTGAATTTGTATTTGCAACTGTTTATTGACTTTTCCATTCAGCAGGTGCACCTGGACATGGGGTCCCTGAAGGCAGCTGTGGTCCAGCCTCATGACTGTGAGGAGAGTGGACAGAGAGAGTCCTCAGGGCTGGTCAGCAGTCATCCTCAGAGCAAGAGCAATTCTGTCCAGAGATGTTGATTCCCTCCTCTTTCTCAGAACCAAGAGACTCCCATATACTCTGCCTGGCATAGGTCCAGGAGGAATACTAGGCATAAATTAATCAAAAGCTTTAAGAGGTGAGTGCTGAAAATGACTTTGGATGACATTTATAAAATGGGAGAATGCACACAGACACACACCATGCACACATACACATGTGCATGCACACACACCAATGACAGGAAATTTACTATATATCAGGTACAACAGCAAGCTCTTTTCATATGTCATCTTGCTTATCATCCTGCGGGTGGTATTATTGTCCCCATTTTACAGGTGAGGAGACCTGCCCCCGACGTCATTTATGTAGTGGAGCTGGGATGCCAGTGCAGACTGAGTCTTCCTTTCTGCTGTCCCCTACCCACCAGGACACCGGACTAGTCCAGGAAATGAAGCACAGTCCTGAGACAAACCCAAAACCTTGGAAGCAGTCAGGGTGTCTCACTTCAGGGCCCCAGAGTATAAGGGAATGGTAGCTGTCTGGCGTACCAGGCTCCAGACATGGTGTATTAGTCCATTTTCACACTGCTATAAAGAAATAGCTGAGACTGGGTAATTTGTAAAGGAAAGAGGTGTAACTGACTCACAGTTTCACATGGCTGGGGAGGCCTCAGGAAACGTAAATCACTGTGGAAGGGAAAGGGAAAGCAAGGTGAAGGGAATGGGGGAGGGTGGCAACTGCCAAAGTCTGGTAAACCATCAGATCTCATGAGAACTCATTCACTGTCATGAGACCAGCATGGGGGAAACCACCCCCACGATCCAATCACCTCCCACCAGGTCCCTCTCCTGACATGTGGGGATTTCAATCTGAGAAAAGATTTGGGTGGAGACACAGAGCCAAACCATGTCACATGGGTCCATGCCATCTCTACTCCTGGTCTGGACCAGCTCTTTGCCTCCTTGGAAAAGTCTGCGGCACCAAAGAGAGAGAGCAGGCTTGGGAGGTCCCCCCAAAGGAGACCTGGAATAGCATGCCCTACTTTTCAAGTTGCAGGATTGTGTCCTTGAGATTCTGGCAACTTCTGTCGCTTGCACCATTGTAAAGTATTGTTTTAGGTCTTAGGTGGTCATTACAGAAACTTAAGAGAAAACAGAAAGAATATTCTGAAAAAGGAAAAGAAAATTAACTATAATAGTCTCATTCCCCAGGTATAGCCACTCTCGATATCTCAGGGCATTCTTTCTGGTATGTGTACACACACACCACACACATGTATACACACACTCATGCATATATACAACTATATGCTATGTATAATACACATTTTACATTACGGCACTACACTGTATCTACAATTTTATGTCTAATAGTTTAAACCTAACATTACAACATTATCGTCTTCCTAGATCATTAATCTTCAGCGTGATTTTCATGGCTTTAAAATATTTTATTATATATATGCAAACACCAGATTTATTTATTCCTCTATTATGGACATTATGGCTGTTAATTTCTAATTTGACATGTATATCAGTGAGATAAATTTTAAAATAAAAATCCTTGAACATAGATCTTGATGCACCTACCTGAATATTTCCTGAGAATAAATTCCTGAGTCAAAATACTGAGTAAAAGGCTAAGAACATTTTTAAGGCTCTTGATCAATATTGCCAAACTGTTCTCGAGGAAGGCATTACCAAGTTACGCTATCTTTGTTGGCTGCTCAATGAGCTTGGTTTGAATTACGTGTGTGTAAGAGGGAGTTTTGGCTGGCAGAGCTAAGGTCTAGAGCTAAGGTCTGCCACACTCTCCCCTGAACACAAACATCAGTATCTGTCTGCACCCAGGGGTGCGCAAAGGAGGTATTTTTTTGTACAGAGGAGAGTAGAAGGGGTCATGAGTCCAGGAGGGGCCAGGGAACAACAGAGAGGGGCCTATGGTATCTCTTCCCCAGCTAGTCCCAGCTTCTTGAAGCGGAAGAAGAGACAAGGGGGCCTCTGGAGAGCAGATCTGCTTCAGATCTAGAATCATTGGGAAAAGCTCACTCATTCTGTGTCTGCAGCAAGCCTAGAACCCCTCTGGTCCCCCGAGGTTTGGAAATTTGGGGAACCCTTGAAAGTAACACCATGCCTGGGACAGTGACCTTCTTGAGGCAGAATGAGACAGCAGCAAGATACCTGCTTGTTTATTCACAGGCACCAGCCCTGGATAGAGAAGAAGATGCCAATGACCCCAAGTGACCTGGTTTGGGGGCTTGGGGGATGCCAGAAATAACTGGGAGCACTTGGGGAGGAAGTTCAGATTATCCCTCTGATGGCAACTCTGAGCCAACCCATCTGAGCCAACAGACAAATGAATTAGATATTCATAATTTTATCCATAATTTTTCAGCATTTAATTGTTTTTTCATGGCTAGAATCCATTCATCCATCCATCCTTGTACTAGAAGGCTGAATGGCACATGTGTGGATCGTAGCTTCCTCAACTCCATCAGCCTCAGCTGGGGAGAAAGAGCGTGGGCTGCAGGGGCTCAACTACCAAACCTCAAACTCTGACTCCCAGTCCACAGCCCTAGAGCCCAAATCACATGTGATAGAGCTCTATCACATTCCTATGGGTCTAACAGCTCAAACTGGGGGCTGGCTAAGAGCTTCATGATTTAGCAGCCTCAAGAACAGGGAGAGCGTCAGAGTAAATTACACAGTTAGAGGGAGGACAAGTTTAGCAAAATTAAGAATAGTGCTTTAATTTACACTTCCCTAAAAATATAATTGTTTATTTAAGAAAGCTTTTTGCCTTGTTAACAGAAATTAGCAAATGAAAATGTATTTTGACTCCATAAATGAATTGGAAGTTCACCAATCTAACATTACATAATAAAGACGAAGTCTAATCAATATTTTGATTTATAAAGGTCAAAAATCAAGGTGTGAGCTGTTTCCTTGAAGTTCAAGACTTCAAGAGATACGCTTTAGAAGGGAAGTCCCAATAACCACAAGTCATATATGATAATCTAATTGTTCTGTCCCATAAACATCAGTTGGCATTTACCCTATGTACTTCACCAACTTGGCCAGCAATCCAGCGGTAGTAATAACAGTAATCCAAAATAGCTACCAATTATCAAGTAATTATTACTTCAATGTCTTGGCTTATTGAATGCTTACATGTCTATGATATGGGTCATATTCTTTTCCCCATGCAATTAATTTTTTTAATGTGGTAAGAACATGAAACATGAGATTTATCTTCCCAATAAATATTTAAGTGCACAGTGTTTTCTTGTTGACCATAGGTACAATGTTGTTCAGATCTCCAGAGCTTATTTATCTTGCTTGACTGAAACTTTATGCTCATTGATTAGTAACTCCCCACTTCCCACCCCTTCAACCCCTGGTAATCAACTACCATTCATTCATACTCCGATTCTATGAATTTGATATTTTAGAGACCTCATATAAGTGTAATCGTGCAATATCTGTCTTTCTGTTACTGGCTTATTTCACTTGCAATAATTGTCCTCAAGCTTCATTCATGTCATTGCATACTTCAGGATTTTCTCCTTTTTAAAGACTGGATAATATTCCATTGTACAGATGGACCACATTTTCTGTATGTATTCCTCTCTCCATAGACACTGTTTTAGGTTGTTTTCACATCTTGGATATGTGGGCAATAGTATTAAGCCCATTTCACAAATGAGATAACTGAGACTCAGAAAAGGCAACCCACCCACATTCAAATATTTGGTAACTGGCTCAAATCAGGTCTTGCCTACCAGCGACTCTGCATGCCTGATCGACACCACCAAACATTTGCAACCACAAGAATAAAAGTCACTGGGTGCCTGTTCTATTCTAGGTGCTTTATGCACAGTATCTAGAATGCAGCAACCTCACCTGGGTCACCATGACAGCCCATGACATGAATCTTTGTGAGGAAAGCCAAGTTAGTCAAGAGGGAAGCCCTAATCCCAGACCAAGCAGTCAGGTTTCAAACGCCTGTTTCTGCTGTTTCAAGTTGTTCTTCTCCCTATCTGCAAATAAAAACACCTAAGGGATTTTTTTTTTTAATGCTAGTACCCAGGCCTTTTCCTAAGAGTTTCTGATTCCACTGGTCCAGGGTGGGGCCGAAGCTTCTGCATTTTATTTTAAAATCCCTCAGAAGATTCTAACAGTTTATGGGGCAGCCAGGGCCAACAATGGCTGCATTGCTCCCCACATTCCTTACAGATCCCAGGCACCCCACACGTGGGGTGCTGGCCCTGGCTGCCCTGTAAACTGTTAGAATCTTCTGAGGGATTTTAAAATAAAATCACGTTCTGCCCTCCAGGGACTGCCAGGTTGCTGAGCAGTCGCCAGAAATCCTCATCCAATAAGAGAAGTTTTTGGACAGGGGCGTCAGAAAGAGCCAAGGGAGGCCACAAGAGGGATGCCTGGGCCAACGTGGTTTGGGAAGAGACGGGAATTGGCAGGAAAAGATTCTGTAAGGGAGGGGATGTTTGTGCTGAGTAAGAAATCGCCAAGAGAAAAACAGGGAGAAAAATTAACCTGCCATGCTAATGTCTCCACTTCCCTTTCCTGCTAACCGGCTGTATGGACTTGATCCCCCAGAGGCACAGTGGGCTCCAGCCTGCCCTCTCAGCCCTTCTCTGGCTGGAGGGAAGGCACGTGTGCCCATCAGCCTGGGAGCTGCAGCCACCAGCCCTGTGGCCTCATGGATGAACTCAATTAAGCCAACTCAGAGAGTTCAATTTTTTGCTTCAGCTCTGAAAAGACAAATGAGGATCTGGGTGAAGAATTGTTACAGATTTTTCATTCTAATTGAGAAACTCACCCAGAGTGGCTGCAAGAGCCCAGGTAATCAATCTCTCGGGCCGCGTGTGACAAGGCAGCCTTTGCACGCCCATTCCATGGGGAGAAACCAGAACTTCCGGTGGACCTGCAGGGGTCACAGGAAGTCCCCTTTGCACAGACCAGTTCCTCAATGTCGGGAAGAACAGGGTGACATCCAATCAGCTTCTCCAGGTCCAAATCAATCACCTACATTTCAATTCCCTTTTCTCATCAAATGCCAGCAGCAAAAGAGCCCAGCCTCATCAGAATTCTGCTGTGATAGGCATTGAAACTACAGGAATTAAGAACTAGGTCACTGTAGGGGAAGGCTGTTCTGTGGTTTTGTTATCTAGGTTGCTGGAAAGCCCCCATCTCACAGGGATCCCCCGAGTCACCAGAACATCGTGAGATGTGGACATTCAGCATCTGAAATGCATCTTTGTGGGGGTAGCAGCACACGTGGGGAGGGAACACAGAATCTGCCGTGGCCAGCAGGTCCATTCATGCTGTGAAGAGCCTCTGAGACCCCTCCCGATGCCTCCTGGGTGTCAGGCCCCAGGAAACAAAGCTAAGACTTGCTCAGCCCCTGCTTTGGAGAAATCGCTCCCAGGTTGCTAGGATGGAAACAATCACCAGGCCCCGAGGATGCAAAATCAGAGGATGCTCAGGAGCCCCACCTGAGGCTCGAGGGGCCCAGCTGGGATGTGCAGGGAGGGACACCTCAGGGCTGTGAGCCTGAAATGAGCTGAGTGTGAAGGATGATTAGGAGGAGAAAAGAAAGCCAGAGTTGCATGGGGGGAAGAAAGCAACGTGTCCAAAGACAGGAGACAGAGAAGCCCGCTCCCTCTGTGGGAGGTGTAAGAGGGGCGATGGGCCCTCTTTGAGCCCATGTGCTGTGCTAGGGAGGCAGAACTGTGCCCTAAGACACCAGAGACTTGGCTGATGACCTTCTGGCCAAGGCAGAACCTGATAAGATGCATGTTTCTGAAAGGAGGGTGTGTGCAGACTGCAGCCCAGGAGCAGGGCGAGAGGCTGCAGGATAGCACTGACTGATTGGAAGGATGCAGGTTCACGGAGCTGGAGGCTGCATGTGAGGAGGGAGGAGAGCTCCAGGACAGTCACAGATGATCAGGATGGGCACGTGCCACCTGCGCTGCACCCACTATGGACTTCACTTGCATTATTTTGTCACCTTCAAAATCCCCTGCCATAGAAGCTGGTATTGTCCCCATTTCGCAGATGAGAAAACAGAGACAAAAAGCAGTTGAGACCATAGAGCTATGACATGCATTACGAGGCCATCGGCTTCCAGGGTCCCCTGTTAACCACAGCCTAGCGTGTCCATCCAAGGCTGGCCCATGGTGGTCAGCTTGCACAGCAGGGTGGATAGCAGGGCCAGTCACGGGGAAGGAGGACACTAAAGGACATCTGAGCTGAGGCACCAGTAGAAGATCCAGGGCAGTAGGCAACACTGGCCAGTGGAATTCTTCTGTGCTATGTCCTGCAATGTCCTATAACTCTGCCCTGTCCAATACAATAGCCATGAGCCACATATGTGAAATATAGCTAGTGCAAGTGAGGGGCTGTGTTTTAAACTTCATTTCATTTTAATTAATGTTCACCACCACATGTGCAACTGGCTACCGTGCCAGTTACGGCAGTTCTAGGGTTTGCAGACCGCAAGCATTGTACTTTATCCATCTAAAGCTCAGGAAGGCGCCTGGGCTAGTGATGTATGAACAATGGTTTCCACTTAGCAGCTCCAGGTACCTCTGGCTGGTATCATGCATTCCTACTTGGTAAGAAAACTAAGGCTCGTGGATATGAAGCTTGGCCCCACATTCGTACATGGATGACCCAGGCACACACAGCACAGGGGGCTCCAATTCTGAAGCCCGTTTGTTTACCTACCACCAACCCCAATTCCACCCCCAAGTTTTCCACAGAGCAGGATCAGAATACAGGCCTCTGGGTTTGGGGACCACCAGTTACAGGTGAAGTCACAGAGGTGTATGTGACCACCCAAGGTGTGTGCAGAATATAAGAAAAAGTGCCAAGGAAAGAGTCCAAGGGGAAGTGGAGAAGAGAAAAGGCCCTTAAGGGACCTCAGAAGACATACTCAGAAAAATAGGAGGAAGATCATCCTCTCATTTATTTTACCAAGCACCAAGCATCCACTCTCTCACTTCTAGCAAAAGAACGAGTGATATAGCCTGGTCCTCAGTGAGTCCTGTTCACTGAGGGCCGCACTATAAGGCAGAAGTAAAACCACCACCTGGGACAGAGCCCCATGCAGGGCCAGTGCCAGGGCAGGAAAGTGAGACCTTGCTTCTGGCTGATCTCAACCAGGAAGGCTTCCTGGAGGAGGCAAGCCAGATTCTTAGAAGTTAATATCCAATGCACTAGAGAACTCCCTTGGAATGGAGTGGAATTATTCCCCTACATAACTTAAGTGAATTCCTACTGGAACATAAAGTCAACATCCTAAATGTAAGCTTCTGGAGGTTGCCTCTGTAAGGTCAATGCATTTCTGAGGAATGATATGAAAAGGGCCAGTTAGTGGTTTCCATGAGGTCATGATTTTTATTGAATCATAAAGTATTGAGCAGTTCCGTTTCATTTTTAAAAAGAGAAACTCAAGAGATGAACTAGAAACAAGCCAAGTGAAGTTTGTTTGTTAGTTCCATTAAAATATTACCTGCCAGAGGAAAGAATGTACTATAATTATCATCTATGCTCAGTGCATGCTAAATACTCTACACGTGACCAGGGGCTTATACTCTTTTCAACTTCTTTGCTGCTGTTTTAACCATTTCAGGAAATGAGCTGGGGAAAGTCAAATTAGAGCTTAAATAAATGAGACTTGGGCTCAAAGATAACTAGTATCATTGCCCGGATATCATTGTTTCAAATACAAGATTTTACTTTGAGAAGAAAGTTTAATTAGGCAGAGGTGGATCAGGAAATTCTTTGACTTCAGAATCGTACTTTCTGCAAGATTTCACCTGTGAAATTCGCAGCCTTTAATTACTACCTCACATGTTAAAAGAGAAAAACCTTTCTTCTGAATGGCTAATAATGTTATTATAAGAGGTAATTACAGAGTAGGCATCTGTGGTCAGTAACACCAAAGTTTGTAGACGGCAATATTCTGGTTTTTGAACTTTGAAGGCAATTTGTTAGGGAAACACTTTCTCCCCCAGATAATGTTGACGTTTTGGATTTGTTGGTCTTTTCTGATCTTTTCTATTTCTTTTTAAGAAGGAAAAAAAGAAACATTTAGAAATCAGTCCTTTACGGGATGAATTTCTTCACTTCCCAGAAAGCAAGAAAACAATTGTTTCCTGTAATTGGACAGTTTGATTGGAGGCAGGTGGTGCTGAGCTGAGGAAACTGGAGCCACAAAGCCAATTTTGGCTTCAAGCACATTCCCTTTAGTTCTAAGTTCCAGCAGTACAACATGTAAATTGGCTTCACAAAAGCCGACTATAAATTTAGTTCCCGTTTCTCTAACAAGCACCTTATCAGCGATGAAGAGTTTTGGCAAATGGCGACGTGTGCAGATCGGACGTGGTTAGAAAGCTGCCCTGAGATGCCCCGGCACTAATTTCTTCAACACGTTCTTGCTGCCACAAAGCAGGAATTTACTAGTGATCCCGGGAGCCATCGTGTGCCATCGTTTTAAAATATGGTGATTTTTTCTTTCTTTCAGGTCAATTGGCCTTTGCGTTGCTCGTGTTGCATTATCTTGAGTTAATATTTGCTTTCCATATTTTCGAGCAACAGGCCAAGTCAACATGGGACTGCAGATTGCAAACGTCAGCCCCGAGAAAGGGCCGAACTTCAAGATCTGGGAAATAAATGGGAGCCGTTCACCATTCCCTGCTGCCTTCACCCAGGCTCGGAGCCCTCTCCTCCTTTCTCTTCCCAGGTGCTGGTTCATGCATTTTTACCCCTTGCAGGGCAGCTGAGAAGCCATACTCCTCTTTTACAGGTGGAGAAGCTGAGCTGCACAGAGGCTAACTGCTTTGACCAACGTCACACAGTCAGTCAGGAGCATAGAAGTGATGGGCCCAGGTGCCAGCTCACTGCTCCAACTACATGTTAATTAATTTCCTCCCTACTGTAAATGCATAAATTCAAACAGCCATTTATAAGAGATGTGGGAGTTTCTAATAAACCGAGATACATTCTTTGAGGAAAGGCAGGCGGAAATGTATCTGGTAATTCTATCCGGTTACTGTCTTATGTACTCTCTCTATTAAGCCAGTTACTGTAAAGGTCCAGCATGTTTTATTATTAACTTCTGACCATGCTTAATTTTTTACAAATGTTAATCTAATGTCTAGGAGATCTGAGCTTCTTATTATTCTTAGAACTTGGAAATAACCTCTTCTGATCCCAAATAGATTAATGGCTGAAGTGATAACTTCGTTCTCAGATACATTTCACAGGTCAGTCTGCTTTTCTGTACAGAATTATTTTACAAAAACAGATTGCAGGGTTTGCTGAGTGCCTCAGAATTGCAACACTCTTGTTTTTCAAGGCAATTACATCAAAGGAAATGCCACTACACTTTCCAAGCCACTGGATACCTGCAGTTCAAAATCTTGACTTCGTTGAGAGTCCCAGAATCTAAACACCAGAGGCTCGGGTAAATTGGGGTCTTCTAGCGTGATGAGGACACTTTTGCATTTAATCTTTGGCTAAAGATATTCCCTACAGACAGGCTAGTCTGAAAGGGAGAGGCGTTCTCTCCCAGTCTGTTGGAGAGGGAATTCTCCTGCCCTTCTCATGTTATAATTACCCTGTCTTGCCTCATATGAACAGCTTCAGGTGGCCGTCACTCCAGGGCTGCTGGGGCAGGCAGGGAGGAAGAGAAGACAAGCTCGCAAATACCGTGAACATTTTCTAAAAAGGAATGCGCGCTGATTAAACCTGTCAGAAGGCAGACTGAGTTTGCACAAGGAGTGCTGGTTGATAGATAACTCAGAAATCTTGGCGACAATACAGAACCAATATTTTTACAGAGGTGGCACCATCTTAAACAATGTCCTTAGTGTGCAAGACACAGGCAGCCCTTCTATCAATATCCAGCAAGGGTGACTTTTTCCTCCACCTCCTCTGAACAAACAGGCTGGTGAAGGAGCCAGAATGGAGGTGGGAGGGAGAAGGGTTGGGCAGGACACAGCGGGAAACAGGAAAGTGATTTTAATGATCTCTTTCAATAACGCAGCCACCTCCCTCAACGAGGTGCGAAGCTGGCCAAGCCGGGTTAAAACAGGTTGCAGTGCTAAGCTGAAACCAGCCCCTCGATTCTGCTTGTTTACCCTAACATGTGTAGAAGCAGCTACACACCTTGGTTTAACCACACGCAGTCAGCAGCACATAGCGTTTCTCCTCAATCAGACGCAAGACCGTCAGAGCCACCGCGCTGCCACTGACAGGTGCAATGTCAGCAGCATCAACGCCCCTGCCTCCTCCCTCCTCTCTGGCCTGAGCACCTCCTCTGGAATACTCCCCCTACTCACCCACAAGGACTTTTACACTCTGCTATACACTTTGTATAACAGCATGTCTTCCCAAAGCCTGTATCTCTTCCCAGAAAAAAAAGAATAAAAAAAGAATTGAAGCTTTTGACAACAATCCACAGGTTATCAGAGCTGGGGGTCCATCTGGGTAAGGTGGTAACAGCAGCCCCCGACCGTGCAAACATTGGAGGGGCATGGAGCTGAGACGTGGCCCATGCCCACCACTGGGGTCCCAAGGCCAAGGCGGTCCACCAGGTGAGAGGGTCATCAGAGGTTCGTCAGACAGTGGCATCTGTGCATCCCACCCCAGGGGTCGCTTCTCAGGGCTGCCGTGACAAGGCAAGCCAGCTGGGCAGCTTAAAACAACAGAAATGCATCCTCTCCCAGTTCTGGGGCCAGAAGTACATCAAGGTGTTGCCAGGGCCCTGCCCCTTTGATCCCTGTGGTCAGAATCCTGCCTGTCTCTCCAGCTGCTGGTGTGGCCAACAGGCCCTGGCGTCCCTGACCTGCAGCTGCGGTGCCCCTGTCCCTGCATCTGTCCTCACATGGCGTCTCCGTGTCTCTATGCCTTCCCTTCCTCTTACAAGGACACTTTACTCCAATACAACCTCATCTTAACGAATTACCCCTGCAGCCCAATTTCTAAATGAGGCCACATTCTGAAGCACTGGGGGTGGGGACTGCCACACAGCTTTTGCATTGGAGGGGGGAGCACAACTCAGCTCATGACATCCACCGCACCCTTTCAGTGGCACCTCTGCTCAGAGAATAAGATGCACGTCCCGTGGTCTTGTTTACGGGCCTTCCATGAGTTGGCGACTTTCCAGGCTCACCAGCTGACACCCTCCTTGTGTTCCAACTCAGGGCCCTCCCTCCCTCCCTTTCAAGACTGCCTCTGCACTTCCTGATGCTGTTCCTTCCTCCAGGAATGCCCTTCCCCATCCAGCTTCAGTGCCCTCCTCTCCCTGGAGTTTCCTTACATGGCCTCAGCAACAAAGAAATAGAGCTCCATGTCCCTTACCTCTATTTTCTCTTAAGGGATTTACTATTTCTACTTCATGTCCTAATGGCAAATGATGTGATTTGTCTTTGTCCCCTGTGGGCACCTCAGAGCTGAAACTTGCCCTGTTGGTGCCTGTCCAGCAGCAGATGCTCAATGGGTGTTTCACGCAGATGGTAGATCTGACACACTTAACCTGGCGTGGGTGCTGACGTCAGTACGTCTGGCCCCTTGGGAGAAGGAAGGCAAGAGGAGCGTGCCCTGGAGTGGGGAGAGGTGCCAAGCAAAGGAGGAGGATGACTCTGGAACAATCTTACTTTCCTCACATCTGCCCTTGCTACTTAGAACCTTGAGTGCCAACAGCACTGGCCAGCAGTGACTGACTGGTGGTGAATTGAGTGATGGAGAGACGCCCCTGAGAGCCAGTGAAGATTCAGTGGCCCTTCTGAATCCTGAGGCACTGGAGAATTTCTAAGAGGATGAGTCACCACCTTCTGGAAGGAACCCACGGCCAGTGAAGAGCTGCTTCTGACCCAGCCCTGGGTACCATCTTGTGGTGAACTGGCCTCCGAGCTCCCTGAGGGGAGCAGGGACTGGACACTGAGCTGCAGCGGGAATGGCCGGAGGACACCAGCTGGGGTTGCTCCTGGACCCGCCACACGTGAAGAAGAGCGTGCTGCTGTGTTAGATGGGAGCTAGGCTGGGACATCGGGGTGCTGGGACTCCACCCCAGAGCTTCTCACTGCCCAGGACACTAAGCTGTCCACTCAGTTGTTTCCTGTCAGCTTTCTCGGGGGTATTGGGTGATCATCTGCCCGCCGAGGGCTGGCGTTACAGCAGGTGATGTGGGTGAAGTCCCCCACACTGCTTGCTGCACGGCAGGTGCTCAGGGGACGGTCAGTGTTGTGGCTTATCTCACAGCTGCCAACAGTCATGTTGTTGGCATCTCCAACCAGCTGAATGTGCCTTCCTGGGCCTCTGAAAAGTGTCAGGAGAAGTAGGGAACTCTTGGTAGGGGCTGGCAGGTCCATCCTACAGCCACCACTCCGTCTCCCAGAATCCATCCACTCCCCTGAGTGGCCTGAGAAAGTAAAGAGGAGTAAGCCTCCTCTCCGATTCCTCTTTCTCATCCTCATAGCCACACAGTCTCCCTTTGCGCTGTCCTCCCTTCCCCTCTACTATGTTCTTCCCATCCTTCCTTCCGGTTCCTTCCCCCAGGACAGTAACCTTCCCGGAGTGCCCTGACCAGAAAACCTCCCAGCAACTTGCCCGTCAATCCACAACTTTGAGCCCCTCCTGGTCCACTTAGCCTCAGGAGTAAAAAGCCACACCAGCCCTCCTGTTCAGAGATCACTGTCCAGCTGGGGAGGAGAAGCTGGCAGCCGAGGCCCTGCACAGCCTGGGCCTGACATTGCGCTTCTGCCTCTCCTCAAGCTCTCTCCCTGCCACAGCAAAGAGAGCTGCTAGCTCTGAAATAGACCTGCCAGAGCTTCACAACCCTGGGTTTTCTTCCCATCAGGCTTTCTGCCTGGATTTCTGGGCTTACACCTTTTTAGGTATCCAAATACCACCCATAATCAAAGCCCTTTGAGCTCATTCATTTTCCAACATTTCCCGGCCACTCTGATGCCAAGTAATCACGCCTCCTTCCACCTCCTCCCTCAGCCAGCTCAGCACAGCTCGGAAGTTCGCTCCTATAATTATTAAGCTTTGGATGTAAATCTATCTTCCTCTCCAACTAGAACACAAGGGTGCTGGCCACGGGGCCGGAGCTGGGTCTCGTCCTCTGGTGTCAGCGATGACTGAAGGACATGCCAGGGCTCCCCAGTGTACCACCCCTCCCCTGACCAGGGATCGTAACCAAGGACACACCTCGGCAGGAAACAGTCCTACTCCAGCCACTGTGCCTTTCAGCCCTCTGTTTAGTTTGGATGGATTTCTACCTATGTCCTTCCTTATCAGGCAGGAGGCAGCTGGCCGGGAGGGCTGCTCCTTCCTGCTCCCTGTGAAAGGCCTGGTGGATCCACCAGACCCCTGGGCCCCATCAGATTTGGAAATTCCCAGTGTCAGAATCTCCTCCTTCCACTTTATCCCATCAAAAGGTCCTCTAACTTTTTCTTAAATTTCTCCAGTGTTGGGCTGTTCCCCAACCATGAAGGCAGGTCATGCCATTCAAAGACAGCCGTAAGTGTTGGAGAGGAAATCCTGTTTGCTGAGCTCTTGGTGTACAACAGCAGGTCCAGGTGTCTCCCAGCACATCGTCTCTTTAATCCATACAACTACCTTGTGAATTACACATTATGTCGCCACCTTCATTATGGAAGAGGAAGCCAGGGCTCAGAAACATTCAGGCGACCCACGTCTCACGTGCGTACGTGCCACAGTCTGAAGTAAAGCTGATCTCAAGGCCGTCAAGCTTTTCTTAACTTCGAGATTATTACTGATCTTATTATTAATCATGAACCGCCTCATTTTCATTGAGGTACGTTTTCACCATGGTATGTTTTCCACCCTCTGACTCGTGTTCTACAACTTGGCCCACGAATGACTATTTAATCCCCTTCTCCTGATTATCCTTCAGACATTGAGAAGTCATCAGCCTGTCCCTATGACCCATCTGTGTGTTTCTGGAGCAGAAGCAAGCAGTCACTTGCAGGAACGGGGTGTGAATAGCAGGGACTCTTCTAAGCCTGGCCAGTTATTGGCTGTTCACGACAATCTTTCAATCTCAGTTAATAGTCCTGATATATCATACAACAGATATTAGGAATCTGAGGCACATGTTTGGTGTCCTTGTGATAGAGCAGGTCATCTTAAAACACTGCCCTTCATGTTCATGGTTAGGAAGAATCAATATCGTGAAAATGGCTATACTGCCCAAAGTAATTTACAGAATCAACGCTATCCCCATCAAGCTACCATTGACTTTCTTCACAGAACTGGAAAAAACCACCATGATCTTCATATGG
>CM052654.1:134159190-134239060 GCA_028533165.1 Leontopithecus rosalia | reverse complement strand
GAGTGCCAGGTAATGCAGATGATGCAGACCTGATCCCCAGGTAGTGCAGACAGAGTATGCACACCTCAGCCACAGGTAGCAAAGGCAGTGCACAACTGAACCCCAGGGTACTGTACTCCTGAGTCCCACGGAGTCTCTGGGTACTATGACCCTGACTGTCAGGGGTCTGTTCCTCTTGAGTCTTGGGGAGCTGCAGGCCTGATGTCTATCGGAGAGTAAGTGCCTTCACCAGAGAATTCACACTTCAGAATCTGACAGTCTGAGATGCACAGTCACAGCCCTTGCTCATGTGATTCTCACCACAGACCTGTGAGTTATTGCCACCACTTCCATTTTACATAAAGGGAAGTGGAGGCCCAGGGAACTTAAGCGCCTTACCCAAGATAACCTGTAAGGGGGTGACAGCACCAGGATGTCAGCCCAGCCTTTGGATTCCAGACCTCACATTCTGCCTGCCTGAGCCACTCATCCTACTGATGAGAATACAAGTTAGCAGACACTTGGAAAAGGTGCTTATAGCCATGTGTAGCCAAAGGACTTGAAGCAAATATGTTCAGTACTTTGACCTGTTAATTACCGTCTGGGAAGCCATCCAAATAAAATACCCCAGAATATGGGAAAAAAGCCTTCTACACAAAGATGGTCATTATTGTTTATTGAGAATATACTATATTCTAAAAACTTGCAAATTGCCTAAAATATTCAACAGTAGGAAAGTGGCAAGTACATTAAAATATGTACATTAAACTATGCGGTTCTTTAAAAGACTCTATTTAGAAAAATACAGTAAAAATGTGGGGAAATACATTTAAACATTAAATGAGGACAGAAGGCTGTGAACCTGGATATATACTACCATTCCGATGTATATTTTATTCACAAATTTGTTTAAAATCATTTATTGAGCACCATCTGCATACCAGACGCACTCTGCAGGTATCAATGATAAAATGGAAAATGAAAAATAAATTTAGATTTTATCTGCTGAAGCCTACCATCAACGGGGACTCACAACTATGTGAGAAAACTGACTGACAGTAAAAACAGACCAAAACAAAGCATACCAAAAAGTAACAGTTCATTTCTGGTTGTGAAAACACAGGTAGTTGCTTTTTCTTTTCTTTTCGTTCTTTTACATTTTTGAAATTTCAGCGATGAACAAGTGTTACTTTGTAAAAAATAAGACAGACTTTCTTTTCCTAAAGATATCTTTCCTCCCGTATCTCCCGCCTGGTCCACACCCAGGCTCTTGAACAGACTCCCAGGCTGTGCATGTCTTTGCAAGGCCCTGTTGGTCGGCCCA
Source organism: Leontopithecus rosalia (assembly GCA_028533165.1). Classification (NCBI taxonomy): domain Eukaryota; kingdom Metazoa; phylum Chordata; class Mammalia; order Primates; family Cebidae; genus Leontopithecus; species Leontopithecus rosalia. The sequence continues at coordinate 134,237,757 of CM052654.1, read as the reverse complement.
GTGCCTGCCAGGTCATGGGAATTCCGCAAACCACCCCGGTGGGGGCAGTGTGGCCATCTGAAGAGGCCTCAGCTTTGCACGGGACAGAGTGAATGCTCCCAGCTCAGCCCCTTCCTGGCTGTGCCAGTCCTTAAGTCCCTCTGTGACACCCCCGAGAGGGTATGGACACCGCAGACGTGGTGTGCACAGGGCCTGCCCTAGCAGTGAAGGTTATTATCTGTTTAACTTCATTGAACGCAGGCCACCTTCAGCAGCTGCCCTCGTCCAATCCTGTTCTTGCTTCCATTTGACAAGTGCTGCTAAGCTCATGTGTCAGACCGTCTCTGAAGAGAAAGCTGGGGTGTTCGATGGTGGTGACAATGATGTCCAAGGATCTGTTAAGGGGCATCCACATGGCCTGGGAATGGCTGCGTCTCCCTCTAGAGAAAGACCCCAGAGCAAGGCCCTTAGGAACACGCCCTTCCTAGGAAAGCACCGCCATGGAAAGACCCAGGCAGGGGCTGCCAGGGCTAGAAGTTCTCAGTACACACCGGCCGAGGAGGCACTTGACCTTCCACGCCCACCACTGTCTGTGGAAGGTGTGACGCGCTGCCAGCCTGCTTCCCCTCCTCTGCACTCCTCACCTGGACAACCTAAAGAAAGTGTGTGGATTTGGCACTGCATCCACACGATGGAGAATCCACAATGCCGGTGATGAGAGTAATTTTCAGATAAGTCGAGATAAGCCTGCTGCGCTTCTCTCTGACCTTCGCTGTCATTTTCACACAATGCGGGGATGTAACGCTGAGCTGTGTTTACGAGCTCCTCCAGACAGAGAGGAATGAACAAAGGCAGCACGAATCCAAACAGAAGCGATGTCGGCTGCAGAAGCCTTTCAGGGCTCAAACGCATTGTTTGCTACACATTCAGCTTTTCTGAATCTGAGGAGAATCTTTTTTCTCTCCCTTTCCTATTCCCAAATGAGGATGATCTAGGGGAGGATATCAGGGGAGGGGTGGTCAGGAGTGTGTGGTTTCAGCTCTGCCTGGGGCAAGGCACTGTTTCTCTCTGCCCTCCCATCCCTCGGTTTCCATCTGTAATAAGGCACAGGCTAGACAAGACATGCCTCCCGTGTCCGCTAGCTCCATCGATAAGGACCGGGAATAACATTCTTTCCCATTCCCGTTTTGCTCGCTTCTGCCCATGAGAAGATCATTGCCAATTTCTCTCTTTGGTCTTTCAACACTACTGTGATGGTTAAAAGTGTCCACTGGATGGGACTGAAGGATGCGAAGTATTGTTCCTGGGTGCGTCTGTGAGGGTGCTGCCAAAGGAGATTCACATTTGAGTCCGTGGACTGGGAGACGCAGACCCACCCGCAATCTGGGTGGGCAGCAGGTAATCAGCTGCCAGCATGACTAGAATAAAGCAGGCAGAGGAATGTGGAAGGACGAGACTGGCTGAGTCCTCCGGCCTCACCTGTCTCCTGTGCTGGATGCCTCCTGCCTTCCGACATCCGACTCCAGGTTTTTCAGCTTTTGGACTCTCGGACTCACACCAGTGGTTTGCCAGGGACTCTCAGGTCTTCAGCCACAGACTAAAGGCTGCACTGTCAGCTTCGCGACTTTGGGGGTTTGGGGACTCTGACTGGCTTCCTTGCTCCTCAGCTTGCAGACAGCCTATTGTAGGACTTCACCTTGTGCTCGTGAGTCAATTCTCCTGAATAAACTCCCTTTTAGATATACATCTGTCCTATTAGTCCTGTCTCTCTAGAGAACCCTAAATAATACAACTACTTAATAAGCCACTCTTCTTTCCTTCTGCCACACTTACCTGCTCATTGGGCAAAACCTGCCATGGATGTGGAACTCTGGGGGGCAGATGAACCCATCAGCCTGCCATGCAAGGCATCTGAGAGGGGTTAGTGGTAGTAAGGAAGGGGGCTCACGGAAGTGCCTCCTGGATAGGAAAACACCAGTTTCAAGTCCTCAGGCCCCAGAAATCTCCCCGGACCCAATCTCATTTGTTCAACTCCAAGTCAAGCATGGCCATGGACAGCTCACGAATCCATGGTGGCCAGCAGGCAAGAAAGGCCGTTGCTGTATACTGGCGTTTGCCATCGCTGGAAATCCATACTAGGGAATGATCGCGTCTGTGTTCATCTGCTCCAGCTGCCATAACAAGTACCACACTGGGGCCTTAAACAACAGAGATGCATTTCTCGCAGTTTCTCAGAGGCGGGAAGTCCGAGACCAAGGTGTCCGCAGCTCTGATTCCTTCCAAGGCCTCCCTCTTAGGAATGCAGATGCCACCTCCTCCCTGTGTCCTCATATGGTCATCCCTCTGTGAGTGTCTGTGTCCTAATCTCTATTCTTACAAGGACACGAGTCACACCAGATTAGGGCCCATCCTAATGACCTCATTTTAATTTAGTTAACCTCTTTAGAGACCTAGGCCCTCTGTCTCCAAATACAGTCCCATTGTGAGGTACTGAAGGTTAAGGCTTCTCATGGTTTGAAAGGCACAGCTCAGTCTGTAACATCCAAACTGCCATTTTACAGATTCCAGAGCAAATTGGTGACAGAGGCCAGAATGGAGTGCCCATCCCTGATCCCGATGCCTCTGCCTCTCCCGACCCCCACAGTCATGCTGTCACCCCCAGCAGCCCTGCAGCCTTAGGCCATCCCCTAGTCCATCCTGAATGAAGCTTCTATTTGCTCTGTTGCAAAAGAGTGCTGGATTTAAGAAATGAAAAGCTTGTGGATCAGGTTCACTTACCAGCTGAGTGGCCTTTGACAACTCCCTTCAAGCTCCCAAAGCCCGAATGTCCTTGTCTACAGAATGGGAAGGTGAATCCTACGGTCATAAAACTTGTAGTGTGCACAGAGTCTGCATGAGACTGCACCTCGGGGTGAGGACAGGGAGGGAGGGTGCGTCCAGTCAAACAGAAGTGTCACCAGCACTCCCAGGCAGCATGGAAACTCACTGAGAATACACTTTATACAGCTCTGGAAGTTTAATTTTATAATAATCAAAATCGAATCATAGATAATCCAGACCAGACGCAGTTGGCCTCTTTGGGTTTCTGTGTGTCTGTGAGAGAAAATGCTGTGATTCTTCTAGAGGGTCCAGACTGCAGATCCCCATGTGACAGACATACCCCTGAACAGGCCCAGCAGCTGGCTTTTCCTGTCCTCTCTGTGTAGGTGGCTCCTTAACATGGTTTGGATATGCATCCCTGCCCTAATCTCACATTGAAATGGAATCCCCAGTGTTGGAGTTGGGCCTGGTGGGAGGGGACTGGATCATGGCAGCGGATTCCTCATGAACGGTTCAGCAGCATCCCCCTTAGTACGATCCTCACCATAGCGAGTGAGTTCTTGCAAGATCTGGTTATTTAAAAGTGTGTAGCCCCTCCCTCTTCACTCTCTTGCTGCTGCTCTGGACATGTGAGATGCCCACTTCACCTTCACCTTCCTCCACAGCTGGAAGCCTCCTGAGACCTCTCCAGAAGCTGAGCAGATGCCAGCATCATGCTTCCTGTACAGACTGCAGAATGGTGAGCCAGTGAGCCTTTTCTTTATAAATGACCCAGTCTCAGGTATGTATTTATATTTCAGCAATACAAGAACAGCCTAATACACTCACCAAGGAGGTGGCCATGTAAGGCCCCCAGAATTCTAGAAGACAGAGAAGTGCAGAGCTTCCAGATCCTGGTGTCAGGTCAGTTCATGGTGTGGAAACAGCCTCTTGAGATTCCTCGTTGCTCATCTATAAAACCAGAAAGAAGAAGGCAAATGTTTGCCATTGTCTGAGGCACTGGTGTGAGGGAAAAAGGAGGTAGCCTCATGGACAGGTAGATCTGAGGTCTGGGGGCCCTCCGCTTCTTAACTGGGTGATCAGGACAAGCGCCATAGCTGCTCCAAGCAATTGTGCCTTCACCTGATAAACGACGGTCATGCTGTGATTGTTCATCAGAGCGCAACTGTTCAGCTCCTTATGTAAATGAGCATCCCGGAGAGTTGCAACTTCCTCCAAATATTTATGCAAAGCTCTGGGAACAGGTCTGGCACACAGCGAGCATTTAAAATACATGTTAGTTTCCGCCACATCCCCTGACAAGCAGACCACCTGTGCGAACCGTCTCCACCCCAGCTGTGGCAGATATTCAACTACTACCTGAAATGTGCAAAGCGCCTTGCAGTTTAGAAAGTGCTTCATGGTGCTCAATATTTAATAGGTGACCAATAAGTATTCTCTGGGTAATGCATTGCCTTGCTTACTACTCAGACCTAGAGAGGTAAAGGGACCTGCCTCAGCTACCCTTAACCTAGGTCTTCTAACTGCAGATCCATGGTTTTTTCCAGGGCAAACAGATACTTTTCTTCTCCCCCTACATGAAGTGCAATGACATGACCTGCATGAGAACTGCAATAACATTTTGGAGCCAAGACATTAACTTTGCTGTTTGCCTTCACACTACTTGGATAACTGGTCCTTCAGTTACCCTCAAAACCTGTTTCTCTTCTATCACTGGAATGGACAGACTGCACAACCTTTGAGGTCTTCTGCTCAGTTGATGAGGCTTCTCATAGGGTGGAGGCCACCTCCGGCAGGTGGTGGCTTCCCCTTGCTCACTGGGACCTCCTGCACTATGCCAGCCCTCCCCCACCCTCCCAGCCTGCAAGAACAGCCATGTTCAACTCCTTTAGGCCAGGAACTCAGCATTTGGGCACTGCTGGTGTCTGCTCAAAGGTTTGGTATTTGAGACTCAACGGCTACATTCAGTAATAACATCACAGTTTCACCAAAAAGCACTACAGTGATTACTAAGTCATATAAGGAGCTTATTTAAGATAACATCTTATTTGCACAATGTAGTTCAAATAGAGGGTTACTGCAGTCCGCGCGACTGCTCAACTCCTAATGTACATTAGCATAATCACTCCGCAAGTGCCGCACCGCTTTAAACATGTGAACAGCTACAGCCGAAAGCATAAATATATGTCTGCTAAGGTGGTGGCACAGTTAGAGTATGAGTGTTTAGGTTTATGTGTAAACAGGAATTTAGTTGTCTCTTCAGCATTGTATAGTGGAACGTAAAAATGCCTCCAAGACGGCTCTCTTAAGGAAGCCAAATCTGCTATCCCAAAACCACTGCATGTTATTAGTAATCAGAGTTTCTGTTTATTAAATACCTTCTGTGGCCCAGGCACATAACTATCTCGACTATCTCATGCAGTTCCTTCCTCCCTGCACTTCCATGAGGTCAGCTTGATTAGCCCCACTGGAGAGAAGATAAAATGGAGACTCTCTTGGGTTAAATGACAGGTGAAATGGCTTGGATATTTGTCCCCACCCAAATCTCATGCTGAAATATAAACCTTAGCATTGGAGATGGGTCTGGTAGGAGGTGTTTGGGTCACGGGAGGGTTCTCTCCAGGCTTGGTGCTGTTCTCACGGTAGTGAGTTCTCTGAGATCTGGCTGTTTGGAAGAGTATGGCACCTCCCTGCCTCTCTTGCTCCTAATCTCTCCATATGATACCTCCATATGATACATGCTCCCCGTTTCCTTTCCACCATGATTGGAAGCTCCTGAAGCCTCCCCGGAAGCTGAGCAGATGCCAACACCCTACTTCCTGTACAGTCTGCAGAACTGGGAGCCAATTAAACTCCTTTTCCTTACAAATTTACCTAGCCTTGGGTGTTTCTTTACAGTGGTGCAAGACTGACCAAATATGATGTGTCTGAGGCCACACAGCCCCAGCTGGTATTCCATGTGGCAAACTCCCATATCTGGCCCTCTCCTGGGTCCCACACTCCCTGTCCCTGCAAATGTGGGAGCTAAGCTGCATTCCACATACCCAGGAACAGAGGGGTGGCCTCCAAGCATGCTAGGTGCTTGTCCACTCCTCCTGCCAGCCAGACCTTCAGCAGACATCAAACGAGCCAAAAAGAAGCCAGAACCAGAGGCTGGGCCAGACAGGGAAGCGCCCACTCCTTGCCATGCCACACCACGACCCCCACCACCAGATGCACAGGACTGACGTGGAAAGCTCTGGGCATCCGGGGGCAGGTGCCCAGGGGATCCTTGGCTAATAGAAGTCCCAGGGGTCTGGGTGCATCTTGGAACCTTCGGGGCACCCAAAGTCCCACCCTGGCCATGGCCCACAGTCCCCCTTGCACTGAAGCACCCAAGCAGCTCTCCCCTTCCAAGAGCTGCCACTTCTCCCTATGGACCTTATGCCTCCTTATGGACCTGGTGGAGAGCTTTCTGTGCTGGGGTTTTCTCCTAACAAGGAAATGAGATTTTCCTCACTTTACAAGAAAACACACAACACACAAGCCCTCAGGCTGCATGGAGAGATGCAGGCAACCGTTCCTGCAAGGTCTCTCAAGCCCAGTGCCTCTGCTAGGTCTCTGACTGTGGTGTCCAGACCTTCATGGTCATTGCTGCCCGGCCAGATGCTGCTTCCCCTAAGGTCAAGGCTCACCTAGTACTCCGCCCAACGACCGTCATCTCCATCTCCCTCCGAACTTAGGAGAAATGCTAACCAGAAGCTACACTAACTAATTTGAGTTCAACCTTGCCCCTCTGGTAAGAGCTGTAGGGCTGGAAATTAACCAAGAATTATACCATATATAATAAAGCTAATTGTGCATTGTATTTCACATATAATGTGAATTCATGTAAGGCAACACATTGAATTATATTGCAGAGCAGCAGTAAATCTGCTCGGGTGCTTTTAAAAGTATTTTCTTTTCAGTACACTGAACATGCCACAGTGAGGTCAATTCCACTTTATCCAGCATGAGTATCACCAGCATGAACCTCATATGGGGTCTAGAGTAGAGGTTCCCCGTCCCCCGCACTGAGGGCTGAGGGCTGAGCACCAAGGGCACCATGGCGAGGCGTGTGCCCGGCTGGGGATACACAGGGAAAATGAGGCACTGGAGTCCATCTAATCCTCTGCTTCCTCGCCCTTGGCTGGGTAACTGGGATTCGGTCCATACCGTTTTCCAAAGGACTGCATGAAACTGAGCCACACTAGCTGAAACAACACACCCTTTATTAGCTTCCTTCCCTTCTATTATGGGGTGAACTGTCCCCCCAAAATAGTACATTGGAGTCATAAACCTCAGTACCCCAGAAGATGATCTCACTTGGAAACAGTCTTTACAGAGGTAACCAGGTTTATCAGTCTGTTCTCATGCTGCTAATAAAGACATGCCTGAGTCTGCGCAATTTATAAAAGAGGTTTTTTGGACTTATAGTTCCTCATGGCTGGGGAAGCCTTACAATCATGATGGAAGGCAAGGAGGAGCAAGTCACATCTTACAAGGATGGCAGCAGGCAGAGAGAGAGCTTGTGCAGGGAAACTCCCTCTTATAAAACCATCAGATCTCATGAGATTTATTCACTATCATGAGAACAGCATGGGAAAGACCTGCCCCCATAATTCAATTACCTCCCACCGGGTCCCTCCCACAACATGTGGGAATTCAAGATGAGATTTGGGTGGGGACACAACTAAACCATATCACCAAGTGAAGTTCAGGTCATCGGGTGGGCCCTGATCCAATATGACTGGTGTCCTCATAAAAGGGAAATTTGAACCTGGAGACACACGCACAGAGGGAAGGCAAGATGTCATGTGGACACAGTGGATGGGAGGGAGGCTTCCATAAGCCAGGGAATGCCTGAGGCCACCAGAAGCTAGAATAGGGGACAGAACACAGCCTTCCCCAGAGCCTTCAGAGGACGAGGCCCTCCCGACAGCTCCCCTTCAGACTCCTGGCCCCCAGGACCATGGGCCAGAACATTCTGTTGTTGGAAGCCACCCAGCTGGCAGCTTTGTCACAGATGCCTCAGAAGCACACACTCCTTCCCCGCCTCACTTCACACCAGTGTTTCCACCTGGGGTTGCCTCCCAAACTAAAAGCCCCACTAAAATCTTTGTCTCCATGTCTGCTCCCAAAGGAACCCAAGCCAAACCAGCCCTGAAATCTCATTTCATCTTCTAAATCAAAACCATGAAAACTCAACATGGTTATTTGGAAGATAGAAACACATGCAGGACTAGGATTGGTCTTCCCAGCCATCCAGTAGCTCACAGGTGTGCCAGGCAAGCCCAGTGGGTGTCTACCTGTCTCAAGGCAGGGATGTGGTAAACAGGCTTCTTCCAGGGTCACTTCTTCAAGGGGAGGGGAGCTAAAAGGGCAAGTCTGGGCATCCCTGTCCCCTACAGCTGTGAAAAGACAGAACCCACACCGGGACTTCAAGGAACAAGCAGGCATTGCCCAGGCCCTTGAACTCCATGCAGAGAGCACGTGGCCTGAATGCCCTGCTCTGCTCCAGGGCCTGGGGTGAGAACCCCCAGGCTAGGGAGCATGCCAGGTGTCACAGTTTCTTTTTCCAGACTGCTCCAGCTGGATTGCCAGCTCCTTCCTGATCAAGGAAACTAATTTCTACAGCCTTTGCCCAGTGTTAGCTTGTCTCATATCAAAGCTGAAGAAATGACATGGAATTTGCTAGAAAATGAGTGACCCACAGGCACAGGCAGATCCTGTTCCCACCTCTGCCTTGACCTCTGACTTTAAGCTGGCCTCCCCCTTCTGTCTGACAGGTAGGCAAGACCAGAAGATATCCAGGTCCCTGCCAGCTCTCAGGCTGCAAACACGGCCCTGAAATACGTATGGTTAAAGGACTCCCTAAACCTTCACTTCCCCCTCTGTGTGATGAGCACACATCCCTCACAGGAATGGGGTTTGTGTGGAACCAATGAGCTAAAGTCCAAAAAGCTTCTAGCCAGGGTGATCAGCACCTCGTATGTGTTCTTGCTAAGTTGGTTCCCCCACCTCCTTTTCCCCTGGACTCCTTCTCTGCTAGGCCAGTCTCAAAGGCTGCATTCACAGTCATGGCAGTGAACTTCCAAAGCAACCCTCTCGCCTGGATGTCTGCACTTGATCTCCCCCTTTGCTTGAAAGATACCCCCAGAAGTCTCTGGTGGCTGCAGCAAGAATGAAGTGTTCACTCCTGGTGTCTCCTGGTCTCAGCCTGAGCAGCTGATGGCCACAGTGGGGACAGGAGACATGCTGAACTCTGAGGCTTTCCATGCCAGAAGCCGCTGCTGCAGAATCAACAGGCCCCTTTGGCTTCTCACCTCCCATCAGAAATACTGGAGATGGTTACCAAAGGCAGTGAGAACGCCCTGTTCTTCAGGTGTGTCCCAGGAGAGTCCCACTCATGAGAGTGTGATGACCAGCAATAGGGCAGCATTCTTGTCCCTTCAGCAGGCTTCACCCACAGAGGAATTATTTCTAGTTTGTCTATCTCAGGATAGCCAACTGGGAGCAATTAGAAATGACCACAGCAGAATCACTGTGATCTGCCTTGGTGGGCCACAGTTGGGAAGGACTCACACGGAGTGAACCATGGTAACTCCAAGCCACATGGTACTTAGAGAGATCTGCACCCAGCGCTGAGGTCACAGCTCCCCAGGAGTGCAAAGTGATATCTGCATCCAAGCTGCTTATCTGCATGTATTGGTCTACTGGGCTGCCGTCACAAAATACCACAGACTGGGTGGCTGAAACAAGAGGTTTATTTTCTCACAGTTCTGGAGGCTGGAGGTCCAAGATCAAGGTTCTGGCTGATTCCATTTCTGGTGAGGGCTCTCCTCCTGGGTTGCAGGCAGCTGCCTTCTTGCAGTCCTGGCAGGGCCTTTCCTTGGTGTGCATACCTGGAGGGAGATGGAGCGTTCTGGTGTCTCTTCTTACAAGGATGTGAATCCTATTGGATCAGGGCCCCACCCTATGGCTTCATCTAAGCTCCATTCCTCCCTTACAAGTCCCACCTCCAAACACAACCACACAGAGTGTTAGCATTAAACACAGGGGGATTTCAGGGTGCAGGGACAGACACACAAACATTCAGTGCACCACACAGAGATGTTGTTTGTGTCACTGTTAACCTTACAAAGCCAGAGGCAAAGACACTGCCAGCCAGAGTGTGTGTGGTTTGAGGCGGGCTTTCCCAAAGTGTTGAGCATCCACCCTCCTGGCCCTTGACCTGCTGCTGCCATGCCTTTGACAATACAGACCGCATTGGAGGAGCCCACTCAGCACCAGCCACTGCAGATGCCACTCACAGCATCTTCTCAGTAGCTCACAGCCACGCCAGGAGGTCTGCACTGTCTGCATTGCTGTTCCCATTTGAAAACCGAGGCACAAATAGAATGGAGGACAAGCCGGGTGCGGTGGCTCACACCTGTAATCCCAGCACTTTAGGAGGCTGAGGTGGTCGGATCACCTGAGATCAGGAGTTGGAGACTAGGCCGGCCAACATAGTAAAACCCTTTCTCTGCTAAAAATACAAAAATTAGCCAGGTGTGGTGGCACATGTCTGTAATCCCAGCTACTTGGGAGGCTGAGAGAGGAGAATTCCTTGAATCCTGGAGATGGAGGTTGCATTGAGTCAAGATTGCACCACTGCACTCCAGCCTGGGCAACATAGTGAGACTCTGCCTCAAAAATAAAAAAAGAAAGAATGGGGGACAAATCCTGGCTGGACAGCTGTCGAATCTGGATTTGATGTGAATCTATCTTGTTTGTGCATTCCAATATCGGGTGTCAAGTGTGAGAGCACAGAGGTGAAAAAGACAAAAAGAGGCTCAAGTCCTGTGAGAAAGACCCAAGGCAATGTGGCCGATGGAACTGGGATGCCCATGGAGTTTCACGGGAAGTTTGGGAGGAGAGCATCTGGAAGTGCTTCTAGGAAGAAGCGTGCCAGGGCTGAGTGTCACAGCAGGAGCCACCAGGCAAAGGGAAAAAAATGAGCTGAAGATGGGAACAGCAGGAAGTGGGAAGCCAGCCTGGCCTGAGCAAGACCCTGAATGGCTCCATGGTCCTGGGCATGAAGCAGGGGGCCTGGATCCTCCCAGAGGAGGCTGGAGAGGCAGGCAGAGCCCAGTGGGGATGTTGAAATGGAGAGACACATCCTGAGAGTGTGGGAGTGGGGAGGTCCTGGAGGTGGTACCCTGGGGAGGGACATGCCACTGCATGTTAACAGCACTGACAGCCATACAGGCATGGATGTGAGGAGGAACAGCCGGAAGAAGACCACCTAGGATGCTTCTGGAGGGGGCCAGGAGACAGAGGGTGAGGCAGGACCAGCGTGGGGCAGCAGGGAGGCAATGAGAAGCAGAATTAGGATGGCACGGAGGGAGGTGGGGACGGCTGGGACTCAACATAGTTTGGACATGGTAGCAAGAGAGACCAGAGAACCTAGGATGCCTCCCTCACTGCTGGCATGGGCCAGGGGGAGAAGGGTGAGTCCACCCTCTAAGCAGGGAAGCCAGGTAACTGCATAGGCAGGGCCAACTTCAAGTCACACAGATCTTGTTCAAACCCCGCTCTGCTGTCTCTTAATGGTCAAACCTTGAGGGATTATCTTAGCCTCATCTGTAAACTGGAGATGAGGGCAGGAGCAGCCCCACGGAGCTGCTATGAAGATCCCATGAGGAGGCACACGCAAAGTACTGGGCACGATGTCTAGCACTCAACAGACACTAAATTGGTCGTGGCTGTCATTTAAATTATGTGTTTCATTCTTGGAAGGTAATGTATTCCTCACAGTGTATCATGTCCCAGTCTTTCTACTGCAGTCTTTCTGCTGCATCTTGGAGTGTCCTCTGGCTTTCCACTGTGGATAACAAGACCTGCAGATAAGTCATTTCCAAACTCCTTCAGCAGAGCCAGGTGCCCCATCCCCATGCCACAATTCTCACTGTCTGGTCATCATTTCTGCACCCACCTCCTTCCCTGGATGGAGGCCCTCCCGCAGAGCTGTCACCTCCCTCTCCCTCTCCATCTGCCTGTGCCAAGCTAGCATGGGAGAGCTTGGAAAATGTTTATTTACTGAGCAGGAGTTACCAACTTTTCTCCCAGCTGATGATTCAAGCACAAGTTTCAGTCTGATTCCTCCAATCACGGACCAAAGGTGGACTTTAATGAACACACCTGCATTTAGCACACTCAGGGGATTCACCAGTCCCCTAGGGCTGGTCTTGGCACAGTTTTATCAGCACATTAAGTGCGCATAGCCAATACGCACTGCGTGGAGGGGGCAATGGTCAGTCCACATTGTCTCATTTCATCCTCTGCCCGTGAGGTAGGTTGTGTGAGCCCCATTTTACAGATGAGCAAACTGACGGTATGCTAGTCTACTTTGCTAAAGATCATGCAGCTGCTGCGCGTTTATCTGCATTTGAGACTAGAAAAGCAATTGATGTCTGTTCTAGAAATTAGAGATGCTGGCGCTGAGAACACGTAAAAATAGCCCCGTGCATTTTCCCATTCTTAAAACAGGTTTACTAATCAGGAACATGGTGCAAAAAATCCAGCAAAATGACTCAGTTCCAAGTAAAGTGTCATTTCTCCCCATCACTTTGGGACAACCCCAGCAAAGCCGGCACAGCATAGAAACAGAAAGGGAGACAGACATTGAGGCCAAGAGGCAGAGAGGAGAAAAGGGGAAGAGGCCACATGGGTGCAAAGGCCAAATCATTTCCTCTCACAGTGCCCTGCAGCCTCAGCCAACTCCGGGGGTGCTCACAAGGCTAAAACGCTGGTTGTAAAATCAAGGGCAAGCTGGAGGGCTGGTTTCCTGTCTTCTAAATATACTCTTGTTCCGATGGTATCGCGTCCCCTGCGTCACGGAGGAGGGCCGCCCTTGACACTGCGAATGTCTCAGGAACACCTCAACCCAAAGGAAGCTGGGCTGTAGAAAGCTAGAGGCTCCTAACACCTTCAGGAACAGCATGCTCAGGTCCTGCTCAGGCACTGGGCATGGCCGCCCCCTGCTCCTCCTTATTCACCCTTCCCCTCCTCCTCCCCATTCCCCCCATTCCTCTTCCCTATCTTCCTCTTCCTCTGGCTCTTCCTCCTTCTTCCCCCTCTTCCTTCTCTTGCTCCTGCTCCTCCCCTTTCCCCTACTCCTCCCCATTCCTCCTCCTCCTCCCTTACTCCTCCTCCTCTGCCCCTTCCCCTCCTCCACCTCCCCACACAGAGCACCTCTTGCCCTCCGTGTGGGCAGTAACTGTCCAGCAGAGCTGCTGTCTTTGAATGTTATCAGAGGAAACACTTGAGAACCGAGAAGGAAACAGAAACCATTCTACACCTGCTGTCGCTCCGCTTCCTCTGGGCCCAACCTCCATCCAGGTGTCTTCACGGGAAGAAAGGGCCCATTCAGGACTGCGGCTGGTGGTTCCCAGTTGAGTTCCTCCAACATGGCAGGAAGAAAGGAAGACACAGTAGGAGGCAGCAGAGCCTCGCGGTCAAGCCTGGGGTTCAGAGCTGAGCCCAGCTACTGCCCACGCTGCATGTCCTGGCTCTGCGGCCTTTGGGCAGGCTGTGGTTTATTGTGACTAGGTCAGAGGGTTTATGAGGATGAAATGAAATATCTGCTTAAACCACGTAACATGGTGTGTGGCCCTACACTTTGGGAGCCAGTGTGCCCACCCTGAGTCCTGTGCATTCACACTGTGTCATTTTTACAGCTATGCCACCTGCCCCTCCACCCTCCACCCACCTTCACCCTCCACCCACACACACCCTTCCAGGGGACCCTGATCCCACAGGCTTCTTCCCGTCTCCCCTGAAATGCAGTAGCCACCTGCTACCTGCCCTTTGGAGAGCATTCTGGGACCTTTTCCCACTGCTTGTGTATGCTTGACCCTCATCAACTTAATCGTCTTTCCCCCAATAGATTTCACATTCTCTCAGGCCCAGAGCCATGTCTAATCGACTGTGACTAGTGGTTATGCATGTCTATTAATTCTCACACCTAAAATAGAAGTCCACACAAAGGAGGTGCTCAATACATGCTCACTGAGCAAACATCAATAACAACCAAGGCTCAGAGAGGTGAAGTAACCTGCTCTGTGCCACAGAGCTTGGAAGTGGCACATCTGGAATTCCAAGAACAGTAGCACCAAGGCAGGTGCAAGTCCTCCTGCCCCTCAGTGTCTTCCTCCGGCAGACAGCGATGTGCCTGGGAGAGCAGAAGCAGTAGTTCCCCAAGGCTGCAGTGGAACAAGAGGCTCAGAAACGGAGATCACTGAGTCACTGGCGTACAGCATGGGGTAAAGGACACGCCGTGTTGCGTGAAGCATCATTTCAGCCCCTTGTTGTCTGCACAGGTTCTGGGAGGCAGGATGGCAAGTAAAGTCTTCCAAACAAGCCACCCCCAAAAAGCTTGAAGGAGCCCCCATATACAGAGACCACCTTCTTTAATGCAGATAATACTCTAATAGCTTGTATTTATTTATTTCCACACCTGCTAGAAACTATTCCCAGCAGGTGTGATTAAGAGTTGCCAGGCACAGAGGCTCACACCTATAATCCTAGCATTTTGGGAAGCTGAGGCAGGTGGATTACTTGAGCTCAGGAGTTAGAGACCAGCCTGGGAAACAGCACAAAACCCCATCTCTACAAAAAATACAAAAGTTAGCTGGGTGTGGTTGCACATGCCTGTAATTCCAGCTACTTGGGGACCTGAGGCAGGATCAGTGAAGCTGGGAAGCAGAGGTTGCAGTGAGCTGAGATAATGCCACTGTGCTCCAGCCTGGGTGACAGAGCAAGACTCGGTCTCAAAAAAAAGAAAAGTATTTCTAATCACTTGATCCTCGTGGCAACCTTACAAGAGGAGCACGGTCCGCCACCATCATCAGCATCTTACAGATGGGGAAACTGAGGTGAGGGAGACAAGCAGGTTGCCTAGTGTCCCGAGTGTCATGCTTCAGGGAATTCCTGCAGCCTGGGTGCAGGCAGCGGGGCTCCAGCATCTGTACTTTTTACCAATTTGCAGACTGGTTTGATGCGATTTTCTTTTTAATGTTAAAGCTGAGAGTGGGGATAAATTCCCAAAGCGCTCATTGAGTCCCACTGTTGTGGAGTCAACTTCTATCAACTCCTTACCACAGGCCCTGGAGACAAGACACCCAGAATCACCAACTCCCAAAGTCCACGCAGGCCTGGCTCAGCCATGCTTTCAGAAACCACTCCCAGGTGGTTTCTCCCATGCTCCAGGGCACCCCCTGATGCCCCTGCACCTGGCTGGTTGCCCTCTCCTCCCCTCCCTTCTTCCAGCTCCTTCCTGGGTCTCAGGGAGGGAGGTGGGATTCCAGTGGTGTGGGGCAACGGAAAGCACGCCATCCAAGCCGAGGGAGGAGTCCTTTCCAAGCCCCAGTCAGCACCTGTTCCTCCCACTCTGGCTCACGGTAGGAAGGGAGCTGCCAGATCTCCCCCTCTTGAGGCAGGAGCCTGGAGCCTGGAGCCTTGGGATGTGGCAGCCACTAGCTGTGTGACAATGGACAGGTCACTGAGGCCCCCTGGCACTGGGTGAGAGGTGGATAGCGCTGCTTGCCAGGATAGCCTCTGAAGCCCTTCCTCGGCGGACAGGTCAGCACATGCAGCCTCAGCCGCCTCCTGCCTCAGAGTGATGTCATTCTGTCTTGGGGCAGCCCCCTCACCAAGCAGCCCACGTCCCCTTCATCTCCACGATCCTCCAGCCGTCAGCCACTCTGCCCTAGCACTCTCACAAACATTGGGGATCTGGCCAACAGGTGTCATAGCAGAGCACCTACATCAGGGTGACCCTCAGCATCATTATTGCTGAGTGGGAGCATCTCTTTCCGGGCGTGCACTCTCAGTATCTCACTGGTAGTTCAGAATTGGGATGGGAGAGAATTAACACCTCTGACGGGGGGAAATGCTGTAACTTGGAGCCTTTTATTTTTGGTGGGGAGAGGTGTCCATTGTTAAACATTTACCAACATTTCCCTGAAGCCCAGGGTAGCAGGCAGAAAAGGACCCCAGCCCCCACCCGCCATGTCCTTTCCTATCCTCCTTTTCATCTCAGGAGCCCAGTTAGGGACCGGGAGACTTCCAGGCAGACGGCGCCCTTTATGCTGATGGGTGGAGTGCACACATCATGAGGCCAGAGCACCGGGATACATGGGTCTGTATCCCAGCCCTACCCTGGCCGTAGGGTCTCCAAAACACCATCCCCAAAGTCACAAAGTTACCCAAGCTTTGTTTCTTCATCTGCAAAGGGAGGCCCAGTGGGGACAGCAACAGACCAGAGCCAGCTTCACACCACACGCTGCTGTTTGTGCAATAATCTACTTCTCTAGTGCTTCTCCAACTCAAGGTGTTCTTTCCCCTAATTCACCTTGATCTTCATGAGCACTTAGAGAATCACCCAGCAAAGTGTGCCTAAAACTTGGCAAACCCAAGAACAAAGAGTTGCTTTTCATGGAAATGCTTGTAAGACGTGCCCAGCTCAAGACCAAAATGTGAGTTAAAAGGTAATGTGAGAAATCACCCCATCAAGCTCGTCGCACGTCGCCTTTTGCAATTGAGTCTTGCTCAAGGCCACGAACCAAGGTCCCACCAAGCTGAGACAGAAGCAGCTAGTGTCACACGTCGAAACTGGGAGAAATGGCTGCTTTCCACAGTTTCCCCACCCCAAGTGTGATGTGTTTCCAAGTCAAACGTTTCTTGAAGAATTAATATGGCACAGTTTGAGTTTAGCCATCCAGCACCTATTGGTGTCACCTCCTCTGCTGGGCTCTCTGGAAAGGCCTATTTGCCCTCTCCTCTGTCAGATGGGAGAGTTGGAAGGCATCTTCAAAGCTCCCATGCATCCAGGGGTCTGGATAAAAAGTAGCCTGCACCAAACAGATGCCCGCAAAAGGCAGCAGTGAGGTGGGTGCCCGCTTCCTGTAGGGCCTGAGCACTGCTGCAGTGTAGACACAGAGACGTAGAGCTCTCCGGCAGTGGCAGCCCAGGGTCCGTCCTCCAGTTCCTGAGTGTCTTGATCTGGCTTCCTAATCCCCAGATGGCAGCTTGAGTGCTCCTTTTCCATCAGAAGCAGACGCAGCAGCAGCTTCTTGCTTTCAGATCAGCCCTAAAAGTAGCGGCAGAGATAACAGCTCTCCCAATGTCCAGATCTATACTCTTACAGGAGTGATTCCAGAGGCCCAGTTGAAAGCCTGTTTCTTTAGGTCTTCCATTGATTTTGTAAAGAGAGGATTCCCCATATTAAAGCCTTTTCTGTTTAACATACCTAGAGTGGTTTCTGTTTCCTGCAAAGAGCTCTAATACCTCTATTCTGAGGTTCCCAGATCTAGGCAATTCTCATGCTTCATGAACTTAAGGAATGGCTACCTGAAAAATCTATGAGTCTCTGTAAAGTCCTTCCTGGACCCTATAATTATCTCCGTACATTGTCAGAAAAATACTGAAGCTCTCCCTTCCTTGGGCCTTTCTATTAAGAAGCATCTGAATTTACATTGTGCTGGACTTTCTCTTACACACACAAGACAAATAAAATATACACTGACACAGTTTGGTCCCCTATAAGGAAAATTTTAGGCTCAAACTAAAGTATACACCACCCAGGACTTCGAGGGAACAGAACCGGCTGTAGACAGATAAAAAGCTGGGGTATCTGTCTCCCTCTGTAAACTCTTCTAGCTTGATTTTTAAACCAGGGCAAGGCCAGGGTCTCCCATGCCTGGTCAGCAGAACAAACCTTTGAGTCCAGCTATGACATGTCCCCTCCTGCAGGGTCATTAGAGGTCACTCACTAATGGAAAAAGACCGGGGGTGTTATTGGCTGGGACAATTGTCCTCCGCTCCTCCTTAGACTCCATCCACATGTTCAGGGGTACAGATCACCCCCTAAACCACCATAAGTGAGATCGCTCTTAGGAGAAGAAAAATCCCACGTTCCTTGGCTCTCTTCTGAATTCATCCCAGTCATCTGATTCAAGAAGCAATTGCAAATCATCTTCCCATTTCTCCTTTGTGTTGTATCATCAAAGACACGTGTCCAGTTGGTTAGCAGAATCAGAAACATATGCCAGGCTCCATAGCAGAAGAGGCAGGGATTTTCCTGAGGAGTTAGTGTCAACCTCTGAAGGATGAGGCAGCAAGATCACAAACACTAAGAACATGCTTGCAAAAGCGGGGACCAGGCTCTTCCCAGCTCCCTCCCCAGTGTCCTCCTCTCCCTATGACTGGCTGGCACCGGGCCTCGCAGCCCCACCCCTACCCTCAGTCCTACCCCAGACTCTATGACAAACCCAGAGAGCAGAGAGGGGATCTCCCTCACCTCCCCATCATCAGCCCAGACTGCCCAAGGTTGCTGCCATGTGTCCATGGACTTGGACACAGGAGCCCCATAGATGGCCTTACTCTCTGCAAACAGGAACCTCAGGCCTTCCCCTAGACACTGTCCCCGAAGCTACTCTCAGTCTGGCATATTTCACAGCTTTTGTTTCATTATGCTTTAGTAGATTTTTTAATTTTTTCATTGAAAGAGTCATAATGCACAGTTTAAAAAAGAGTCAGAGCACAAAAAGATATATATTTTAAAAGGAAGCCACTTTCCCTTGTCAAATCCAATACCACATGCCCCACAGGTAATCACTTTCAAGAGTCCTATAGGTCCTTCCCAACAAGTAATAACATGCACAAGAGGGGTCATTGCATGCACAGGACCAACAGTTGCTAATTTAACAACTTTTTCAGACTCTCTCCTTTCCATTACATTTAGAAAGCCAGATGCTTCCTTCCCAGCCTTCCTTGCAGCAGGAGACAGGTATGAGATGCACAGGTGAGTTAGCCTGTGACAGGGAGACAAGGGGCCAGGTGGCATCTAGGAAGCTCTTACTTCCCAGATTAAAAAAAAAAAAAAGACCATGTGCCTGGCATTGGCCGGCCCCTTCGTCTTTTCTCATGCTTGGGTGTGACATTTGGAGCTGCGGCAGTCATCTTGGGACCTTACGTAAAGAGCATAAGGATAAAAAGCCAACACATTTCATGAAGGTGAAGCAGAAGAGAAAGAAGCCAGGTCTCTAAAGACCTTGTTAAGCGGATGAGCACATCCCTAGCTGCTAACCTCCAGACATGATGTTCCGTGAGAAAAATTAACCTCAAGGTTTTAACCAGTGCTAGTCAGGTTTTCTGTTACTTCTAGAAGAATCTATCCTAACTGATACAATATCAGAAGCATTATTATGAATTTACTTTTCTTCAAGTGGGTGCAGACTAGACAGTGCCCTGCCCTGTGCTTCCTTCACTCAGCATGCACCTTAGCAATGGTTCCATACCCATTCACATAGGCCTAGCTCTTCCGTTTTCTGCCGCACAGGTCACATTATCAGGAAAGTTGACATCCTCCTGATACACATTTTCATTTGTGACTTTCAGTTTTATCCTACTACAGTGAAAGCTGCAAGAAACATCTCTGTATCTACACCTTGGTGCACTTGCGTCTCCCTATAGAGTAGTCTGCAGAAGAGGCAGGCCAGAGACCTCGCCCCTGGCTTTTGTCCTTGTCCCCTGCTTATTCCATGGAATGGGTACACTGAACCCTCCTTGGATCTCCTGGGCCCACCATCGCCAAGGGCGCACATCTTGATTCCCCTTTTTCTCCACTCACTCTGCTGCCCATTCGGAATGCTAGGACATCCACCACCTCGGACAGAGCCTTGGGTTCCTCTAACCTATGTCTCAGTTTGGGTAAGTGGCCTTGAGCTTCTTCCTCAGGGACTGAAACTCAGGCTTGCTCTCATCTGGCTCTCCCTGCAGACCACTGCTCTTGCCCAACCTCACCCCAGCACCTGGGTCTTCTCCCCAGCCCTCTCCCATCCACCCCTTTCCAGAACCTGCCCCTTCCTGTTCAGGTGAACAGGCCCACATCAGGCCGACTGCCAGGCGAGCTCCCACAGGAAACAGAACGAGCAGCCACACCCCACCTAGAGCCAGGCTCTGGCCCCAGTTTCAGCACCTGTAACCAACCAGAAATTCACACCAGAAACCCAACCTCATGCCCCAACCAAAATCCCATTTGTCACCAGAAGCTGACAAACGCCATTGCTGGGTAGAGAGGGGCACACCAAGATGGGAGACCAGATATCTAAGAATATACAAAACAGGCATGTAGATTTCTGTACCAGTGAAAACAGTTGCATGGAACATTCCATCAGATCCGACCGGATTGTGCTCACCAGCCTGTGCCCAGCCAGCCACGGTGTGCTAAGAGCTGAAATACACAGGGGAATGCTCTAAGCACATATACGCAGGTGACATTTTCAGGGTAATATCCTGTCTTCTAGGGCAAAAAGCCATCTTCTTTGGTTGGCAGATTCACAAAACTGACTATACCTGGGCCAAGGCCTGTGGGCCCCCCTCTAGCTCGCTCCTCTTCACCCATCCCCACCAGCCAGCCGCACCTGGACCTTAGGGAATATCCAGAAGCTGGCATCCTCTGATACCACCTGGTCCAGTCCTCTGATTTTACAGATAAGGAAACTGAGGTTCCAAAGAGGTCAAAAAAGCCACCCACTTGCTTTGTGACAGGGCCAGGGACAGAAACACTAAAGCCAGCTTCACTAAGCATCTCCCAGTACCACTGTGAGCACCTCCCTCCTATGCTCCCTGCTCTCCTTTGAGACACATAGTACTGCTGCCTTTTCATTGATCAGAAATGCAAGATTGATGGAGGTCAAGGAAATAGCTCAGATCACACAGCTGGTGAGGAGCACAGCTTGGGTACAAACCAGTCAGACAACCCTCCATCCAGGACTCCATCTGCTCCCCTACCCATGACGCCACGCCTAGGACGAGAATGAAAACTGTGGGTAAGAGGAGAGAGGGGATGCATTCACCAGAGGGAGGGTTATTATTAAGAAATGAAAATGCAAAAGCAGTGCCTAAAACAGAATCTTGCAGGTGTTCAGCAATCTCCTTAAGCAAGGGAGTGCTCACAAAACAAGGGATGGGGCGCATCAACGGGACAATGGGGCCAGGCACAGGACTTGCCCTGTGGCATCCCAGCACTTTGGAAGACTGAGGTAGGAGCACCTGAGCTCAGGAATTCAAGATAAGCCTGGGCAACATAGTGAGACCTCTTCCCTACAAAAAAAAAAAAATTAGGTGAGCAAGGGAGCACATGCCTGTAGTCCCAGATACTAGGGAGGCTGAGATGGGAGGACCACTTGAGCCTGGGAATTCAAGGAGGCTACAGTGAGCTATGATCTAACCATTATACTCCAACCTAGGCCACAAGAGTAAGACTCTGTCTCAAAAAAAAAAAAGAGGGGGACAGACCACAGATCCTGGAAAAATTCCTGATGGCCAAAGCTGAAACAGTGTGAGCAACAAAGTAACTAGTATTGGATTATAATCCAGACAATACAATAAATACCTACGAGCCAACATCAGTATAAATAAAGGATTGAACAGATAACAGGAAGAAGAGACAATTCACCCTTAAAGAAGAATTCCAAATAATTTATGTAGTTACCAGCCTCTTCAAGATGTGGAGTGTGACTTTCCCTGCCATCGGGTGTGGGCTGTGCTGAGTGACTTGCTTCCCAAAGACAGGTCAGTGAAAGGAGTGGGGGAGAAGAGAACTTTGCAGGGAGAAATACACCTAACAAACACACCTCAGCCAGAAGCTCAAGGTCATCAGTGGCAATCAGTCCTGTTGCTCGGCATGCACCCTCGATCTCATACGATAAAAATGGCACTTCCCATCTGTGGACCTCCCCCAAAAACCCATAACCCCAGTCTAACCATAAGAAAAATATCGGATAGCCCAAACTGAGGGGCATTCTACAAAATACCTGACCAATCCTCACGACGGCTGTCAAAGTCATCCAAAACAAGGAGAGCCTGAGAAACCGTCATAGACCAGAGGAGGCCACCAAGATGTGACAACCAAATGCAACGTGGGACCCTAGAGAGGATCCTGGGACAGAAAAAGACCTTTAGGGAAAAACTAGTGCAATCCACATAAACCACGGACTTAGCTGACACAACCAACCAATGTTCGTTCCTTAGAGGTGAGGAATGCACTAGGGAAATGCAAGCTGTCACCAAGGGGAAGCCGGTGAGGTGTGTTCAGGAATCCTCTGCACTGTCTTTGCAATGCTTCTGTAAATGCAGAATCCATCGCTTCTGTAAATGCTGTTCTAAATCAAAGGTGGCTAGTTTATAAATGCACTGAGATGTCTCGCTATCTTGCTAGGGGACTCATTCCCAACTGATCATCCATTAGACTGGTTGTGGAGACTTTCAAAACTTTTCAAAGTCCCTGCCTGGGATGATTGAACAAGAATCCCTAGGCCTGGGGCCTGAGCCTCAGGACCTTGAAAAGATCCACTGGTGATTCTACGAGGCATTAGAGACCAGTGGCCAGGGTAGGACTAGAGTCAACTGAACAGGACTCCGTAGAGTGAGCTGGAGCTGGGAAAGGATAACGCAACTCTTGAGGCTGCGGGAGTCTGACCGTCACCCTCCCCACATCACCTCTGAAGGGCTCATTGTTGGATCCTGGGCATCTCCCACTCCCCTGTCCTGAGTCAGCTACTGCTGCTTGGATCAGGTGGTGGAAAGGTTCAAATTTCCTCTGGGTGTGAAAATGCAAAGTGATCTTAACCAGCCAGGAAAAGAGCAGGTGTCCCCTTTCATCCAGCTGAGGTCACTGTCCCCTAAGGGGCCCCAGGCTGGCCCTTCTTGTCACACTGAGGTCTCAGACCTCATGCTCTTCAGGACTTGGCTGAACTCCAGGCCACCAGCCCGGCAGCGCTAAAGCTACAGCCAAGCCACAGAGAGATGTGGCCTCCCACGCCCCACGTTGCTGGGCAGAGGAGGGAAGCATTTCAGACAGGCAGGCTGGCCCCTGGCCAACAGGTCCCCAGATGCCATGCAACACACACCTGAGCAGGGTAAGAGAATAGGTGTGTGTCAACAGAATTTGAAAAAGAAAATAGCTGCACAAATACAGCGCTTGTTAACACAGGTGTTTACAGGTGGAATTATTTTTCCAGGGCTGCTATCTCCCAGCCTTCTTTGTGCGTCTCAGCTCGCACCTGCAGGGACTTTCCTATGAAGCCAAGGCACAAAGGGGAAGTGGATAGTCCGTATCGATTTTACCACGCAGGAGGTCAGCGATCGGCTTCAGTCTGGGCTGGTTTTCACAGTTTCCCTCGCTGGACTCACTTCCATGTTTTCAACCTGCTCTAACAGGATCCGGCCTGCGCTGCACTTCCTGCTTGGCTAAGGCAGCTGCCTTAGCCACCCCAGGCAGCCCCAGCAAGAGGCCATTTCCTGGGGCCAGGGCACACTGGCTACTCTCAGGATATAATTATCTATCTGGTCCTTGTCGCCTCTCCCCTACGAGAGGCTCAGTGTTTATATTTTATAGACAAGGAAACTGACACACTTGTCTAAAGTCACAGAGCTAATAAGTAGAGGAGGTTGTGCCGACGTCAGACCTGGGCAGAACCCAAAGACGCAGCTGCAGAGGGCTCCAGAACTGTCTCCAAGGTGACACCCACCACCACCGCCCATGCCAGGAGCAGCCGTGCTCCCTGTGGGACACCCAGAAGCACAAACACTGGTTGCAGAGATTTGAACTTAAAATAGGAGTGGGATCTCGTAGACTAGAGCAGTCCCTCAGCGGGTAGCAAGTCCCAAGGTGTTCAGAACTATGGAAGAGAAACGTGACACCACTGAGAAACACACTTACAAATGGTTACACATGGTCATTTTTATGTTAGGTGTGTTTTCACATGAGGCATTTCACATTTCACGTTTCAAATTTTGAATTAAAAACTTATGAAAGAGAAACTTAAAATGAAGAACGCTCTATTCTAGAGAGAGACCTAGCCAACTTTCACCACCAGTTAGCCTGTTTTTGGTAAATGTACCCATGTTTTGCTTTCTGAGAGAGAACTCTGTCCCCTGGAAAGACTTTCTCTTAGATGAGCCTTTGCATTCATGTAGATGTGGACTGGAGCATTTGAATATTTCCTGTTATATGGGGGAAGCCCTGAAAGGTGAAGGGCCCTAAATAAAGATTGTTCAGCGAGAGGTGCCAAGTGCTCTGCTTCACATGCAAAAGGCGGGACAGGAGGGAAGACAAGGTGGGGAGGGGACAGAAGAGCAGGCTCTGCCCCCACACCAAAGGCAGTGAGGAAACTCCCCAACCAGCGCCCTCTAGAAGGCCAGGGCAGCATGCAGTCTCCAGGAGCCCAGGAGCGGATGCTAAGCCTCCTCAGTAAAGCTGCTGAACATATCTGCCTGGGGACACAGGAAAGGCTCAGTCACACTTGGGGAGAGGCCAGACTTAAACAGCAGGGCCAGCAGAGATGCTGAGACCAGCTGGCCAGAGGCCACTCAGAAAAGCCCAGTGGTGCAACCTGGGCAGGATGTGACAAGGGGCAAGCAAGGTGGCCTCACTCCCAGGGAGCTCAGAGGAGCCTGGCAGGGTCTGAGTGTGCAAGTGGAGAACATGAGGACGTTCGCCATTTGGTAGCTTTTGATGTCCTTAGTCCTATAAAGCAGGGGGAAATGTCATGACTTGGTTTTGGCAGCAAAACCCTTCAGCCCAGCTTGAGGGACAACGAGGCTTCCAAAAACATTAAGAAACACTGCTCCATTCCAGTCTCCGTCCTTCACTTCCTCTCACAGACTAGCACGTTCCAAGACATAGATGAAGAGTCCAAGGGTCCGGGTGGCAGGGTGTTCACAGGAGGGTCTGTGGTTTGGAGGCTGTCCGGGGTTGAAGCCCAGCTGTCTTGGTTCCTAGTGTGAGTCTTCCGTCCTCTATGACAATTTTTCCCAGGAAAAAGAGTTTCTCTGAGCGAAGTGGGGAGTCTGGGCCCCTCCAAATCCCTGCTGGCTCCTCCCGAGACCACCTCCAGCCCGACCTCTCCCTCTGCCTGGCAGATGAGCCAAGGAGGGCCAGCACACAGGCTGTACCCTGCTGGAGGTCAATGACTGCAGGGCTGGCAGTGGGGAGGCCTGAGAGAGGATGGGATTTTCAAAGCTCACCACCAAGAAGCTGAAAGATTTTCCGTTCGAACTATGGCAGGTCTCTAAAAGATGAGATGGTGTCTAATTAGACATTATTTCATATCATTCTAATTAAGATGACCTCATATAATAATGATAGATCTGCTACGTTACTTGGAGGTAATTAGCATGACAGGCTATCCTCTGTGCCTGCCCATTTGGAAGCTCAGAGCTTCACACTGACCTTCTCCCGCTCCCCCACCTCTGTCAGAGATTGCCCTTTGAAGGGACAGCATCTACCCAAGTTCACATGGCAGTAAGTGGAGGCCTCCCCAGCTTGCGTCTCCATCCAAGAGTGGAAAATCGGTGAGCATCTGTATGCCAAGGACATGGGTCATATGAAGAGAAGGACCTTTTATCAAAGGATGTTATTCCTCTTACTTTCCAACATTTCAGGGATCCTCTCTATTGGGCAAAATGTCCCCCACACCCACTCACACTCACACTCACACACGCACACACACACACACAAACAGGTACACACAAACAGGCATAAATACACATGCCCCCAGGGGCAGTTCTGATTCGAACTTGTGTCCAGTTATAAACCTCCACCCACCCACACGGGGCACTGTCTTCTGAGCCATTCTCACTCCCAGGCCAGCACGTCTCTGGCACATCCTAGGTCTGCTAGATGCGTATTCACCTGCCAAAACCTGAAACGTCCAGGCACATTCTCAGCTGAGCCTTGCATGAATGATCTGCAGCTCTGGTTCTGCGGGAGTGCCTCTCACCTGAGCACCCAGGTTGAGCAAACTATTTCTCTTCCCTCCGATCCTGCAATTTCACCTGGGATGATGGCCGCCACTCAGAGGCATCCCCAGTAACAACAGATTGAGCTCCCTAGGCAGCGACCACCTCCAGTGTCAGGGAAATTCTGCAGCTCCCTCTGACTTAGTCCTGCTTCATGTCATCTGGCGCCAACTTCCCATCCCACGATGTGGTGACATTAGTGCCCATGAATAATCATGAAATAAGGGTAGATAATTAATATTTAGCTTTGCCAGAGGGAAGCACTTGGGAAAACCACCTTGTAGTCAGAGGGGCTGATGCTTGTCAGCTGGAGGGCAGGTCTAATGAGATACATTGGTCGGTGGTGACAAGGAGCTAAAAAACAGCTCCAAAGTGACTTCCACAGGACAAACAGACTCCAAGGGTGCAGGCAGAGGTGAGCCCGCACACAGGTGCTCTTCCATTTCCCACCCACATCCTGTGTTCTGAGGGCCTGTGATCAATTTCAGGCCATCTGACTAGGCTTGAATACCCCCAGGGATGGGGTGCTCATTTCTAGTCCAACAGCTTTGGGACTAGAAAAGAGAATTGGGGCTTTGGTATCTTAAAGGCCTGGATTCAAAGCCCAATTGCCCCAGACCCATCCCTTCTCCCCCATTCTGGGCCTTCTTTCCTGAGAAGGGATTTCAGTGCACACACAGCCACCTCACCAGAAGCCTGGGCACCATGCCACCTCCCCTCACCCTCAGCCCCCACACCCAGTCCATTACCTGGCCCTGGAGAGCCTGCCCCCTTCATCACCCATCAGCAGCTTTTTCTGCTTTTTCAATGGCCTCCTGCCAGGGGTCCTTCCTCTGGTCCTCCCCTCTATTCCTCATCACCAAATCCATCCTCCAAACTGCTCTCCAAGTAAGGCTTCCAGACCACACAGCTGACTGCACACTTTCCTATGGAAAACTGTCACATGCAGACTCCTCAGTGCCACCTCCCTGGAGCTCCACACTCAGCCCCAACACCTGTTCCTGTAGGACCTCCAGCCACAGCATGAGTCTCCCCAACCCCAGCCCTGCCCTGTGCACGTATACACACGAGTGCACATGCACACACACTGTGCACACACACAAATACCCTCTGGCCTTTCTGTCCGCTGCCAGTTGCTTCAACCTCCAACAACTGTGCCTACGGTCATGCAGCGAGGCCTGGATCTTGCAGCCAGGCTACTGGTTAACAAGTCACTATCCACTTCTCAAGTCTCAGTTTGCTCATCTGCAAAATGGGATCCACCTCCTGGTGTAGAGGAGTGCTATAACCTCTCAATGAAAAAAGTGTATCTAAAGCTCTGGGACCATGTCTGGCACGTGTAAAGAGTTTGATAAATGTTCTTCGCCTTTCCTCCAAAAATAGCCAGGGCTGCATCTTAACAGGCATCAACTGGGGTTGGGCAAGTAGTGAAAGGAAAAGAAGATCAGACAGGGCAGAAGGAGGGGGAGGGCTGTTTCAGAGGGTGCCAGGAGGGTGCGAATACCCATCTATATGGGTGGCCCTGAAAAACATCTCTGAGACAAACTGTAATATTTTTTTTGAGATGGAGATTCGCTCTTGTTGCCCAGGCTGAAGTGCGATGGCACAATCCCAGCTCACTGCAACCTCTGCCTCCCAGGTTCAAGCAATTTTCCTGCCTCAGCCTCCTAAGTAGCTGGAATTACAGGTGCCCACCACCACGTCTGGCTAATTTTTGCATTTTTAGTAGAGACGGGATTTCACCATGTTGGCCAGGCTGATCTCGAACTCCTGATCTCAGGTGATGCCCCCTCCTTAGCCTCCCAAAGTGCTGGGATTACAGGCATGAGCCACTATGTCCAGACCAAAATTTAATAATTCTTCTGATGATATGGATAAAAATGTTTACACAGCAAGCACATCTGAGACAAAAAAAAATTAGAATCTCTTTAGACTAGTTTGCTCAACACAAACATCAAATCCAATCTGCTTCAAAATGAGAAGGAGCAAGATGGTATTTCCCCCTCTTCCACGGCTCAAAGACACACAGCAGAACAGTGTGGCTGGGAGGAGGCAAGGAAGGACCCTTGGCACTCAGAGCACCTGCCAGGCAGCTCCACACTGCTGGGGGTCCTGGGCTGGTGAGTTTCTAAAGGAAAAGGATTTCTCTGGACAGAGGGCTGCATACTGCTCTGCATTTATAGGAGAGATCTTTCACACCAGTGCCCCACCACCACCCGCCATGGTGAGTGCCATCTGCACATCCACACAGGGTCCCACACACATCCAGGCACTGGGAGAGAGAGCAGGAGGAGGAGGAGGCAGCAGAGGAGAGGTGGGGCGAGGGTCAGGAAAAGAGAGGGAGGGAGAGGGAGAATTAGATGCACAAAGGAACAGAGAGACAGAGGTGAAGGCTGAAAGAATGAGAAAGAATGGGCTAAAAATAGAAGGACAGAGGCACAGACAGACAGAGGAAAGGAGAGACAGCAAGTGGAGCATATTGATTTTTCTCTGTGTCAGTATTTGCACACATGGTACAAAAGCAACAGTACCAGAAACTGCACAAATTGAGGCAATGGGCAGTGGCATCAAACTGCATTAACAGTCACTGTGATCTCTCCTGCCATACATATCAGTTTCACTGGAGAACGCCCTTGATGAAGCAGGAAAAAGCATTAATCTCATTACATCTCTATACTTGATGGCATATTTTTAATATTCTGTGTGAGGAGATGGA
Source organism: Leontopithecus rosalia (assembly GCA_028533165.1). Classification (NCBI taxonomy): domain Eukaryota; kingdom Metazoa; phylum Chordata; class Mammalia; order Primates; family Cebidae; genus Leontopithecus; species Leontopithecus rosalia. The sequence goes on along the minus strand of CM052654.1, from coordinate 134,209,373 downwards.
AAGGACACATATGCCCTTCTACTTTGCTCTGAAGTGAGAAGTTGACTACAGGAAAAGCACTTATGTGAGTTACAAGCTAAACTAGCCACATTTTTCATGCAACATTATTTTTACTTGACAACTGACAAACTACATTTCTTCAAACTTAGGTACTTGGCAGACATCCTCTTGAAAATAAACAAAGTAGGTCTGTTCAAAGTTGTTTACCTGTCAAGGTAAACAACTGACAGCATTTATTGTCCATGACACAATCTAAGATTTCAAGTGAAAATTAGAATTTTTGAAGCTTGTACTTGACTGAGAGCTTTCCAAGACTTTTCTGCAGAGATTGGTACTGGTATTAATTAAGTCGGCTTCTGGATATTGAACAATAAAATGTGTCAACAGTTAGAAGATCTTCATTACTCAGTAAACCAGTATTTAATATGACAGTGTAAAATCATGCATGGGCAAAACATCCACTCAAAGAACAGACAGTCCCGCAGACATTAAGAGTACTTAGTTCTTCGGAAGACTGCATGTTTCTCTTGGGAATGGGAATAATAATATCCCTTGCAAGAACATGCTAGTAGTGTCTTACATGTAATTGACATGTGATAGCTTCTGTTCTTAGATTACAGAGGTAGTGGACAAAGTATCATCATGGCTCTACCCATCTAACTTTAGTATGACCCCCACCACCACACACACAGTTACCATAGCATGCTCCCAATATGATATCAGCTCTTTGCACTTGGCTGGGCTGGACTGCTAGAGCCCAGTGAAAAGTAGAGTTTCATCAGCACACTGATCATCTTCTAAGCATTTTTACTCACAACTCAGTAAATAGCCAACATTGACCCTAAGAGTGGCACACCTTTAAGTATTGGTTCATGTGTCCATAGCTCCATATCCATGCATGTGTGTGTCTGCTTTTGTTACTGAAAGGGCGTGGGGGGACACATCTATACCTGACTACAGAGAGTGGAGCTGGCATTTAACATCTACTGCACTTTAGCAATTGTGAACTATGCAATGCTTTCTTATTTATTATAGTCCCCATTCTGTATAAAAACCAAATTTGTGAAGTGGTAGATGTGTTCATCAGATTGATTAATCATTCCACAATGTAAACATGTATCAAAACATTTTATTGCACCCCATAAATATAGACAATTATTATTTGCCAAGTAAAAATGAAACAGATAAAAATGAGTTTGGTGGAGCACAGAGCTGGCAGCACGGCAGCCTGCTCACTCCATTCCACCAGGGATGCTGGAAACGCCCACACTGTGGCTCTTAGAGCTGACTCCCAGCCCAGCAGCCCAATCAGGCCCAAACACGCCCAAACACAGGGTATGGCCCTTACCCTAGGGTCAACGAAAGACAGAAACCAGAATATTCACCCATCTCTTTCCTCACCTCTCCCCAGAGGTCTGGGATATAGATTGTGCTTGAGCACACAGAACACAGTTCTGTCTCAACGGAGCCAACATCTCAGCCCAGCACAGGCCACTTTGTGACACTCTGTCTTATCCCCCCCAGAGCACAGCCACATGGGCAGAGATCAGGGTGATGTTCTTCAAGCCAAGAAACACCAAAGATGGCCAGCAAAACACCAGGAGCTGGGGGCCGACCTGGAGCCGTCTCCCCACAGGCCCAAAAGGAACTGGCCCTGCCCACACCTTGGTCTTGGACTCCTGGTCTGCAGAACAATACATTTCTGCAGCTGAGGTCACTCAGTTCGGGGTACCATGCCATGGCAGCCATGTAAACTCAGAAATCTGGTCAGAAGCTATTATGATACCTATTTTACAGGTGAAGAAACTGGAGCTCTGGAAGATGAGGGACTTTGCCCAAGGTCAGGTGGCTAAAACCTTGCTGAGCCAGTAGAGTGAGCCTTTCTTTTGCACAGCCCCTCAGCTGCAGGACTCCACCGTCATCCCAGCCCCACACGAAGCGGCAAATGGTCTTCTCACCCTGGAGTCAGGCTCCTCCCATGGAGTCAGGCTTCTCCTATGGAGTCAGGGCTCCTTCCCTGGAGAGAGGCCTGCAAGCACTTCCTGTCCTCCTGGGTCCATGAGTGGCTACTCAAAGGGACGGGGCCTCCTGGAGAACCACTTCTGTCCCTGGTCAGGTTAAGTCCTTCACAGGTTCCCATCATGGGCAGGACAGGACAGAACTGAAGCTCCACAGCAAGCATGCCAGCCTTCCTGGCTGGGACCCTCCCACCCACTCCCTGGACCCCTCTGCAGGGCACAGCTCAGGAGTAAGGAGCCTGGCAGCATAGCCCCACTGCAGGCGGGGCCATGAGTTCGGGCACATCACTGGTCACTTGACCTCCCTGAGACTCAGATTTTTGGTCTCTAAGTAGGAAGTATCCAGTGCAGACCGGCAAGGAAATGCAGTTGACCCCTGACCAGACTCTCTGCCCCTCGGCCACCGTCTGCAGGGTTTGCAGGAGCTGAGTCAGGGTTGCTTGGGAGGATGGGTCTGGGGAGGGGAACCGGCCCCCACAGGCTGGCGGGGATGGAAGGGGAGGCAGAGGCCAAGGGCTGCCGTCAGGCACCGTCTCAGCAAGAGAATCAGGAACTAGAGCCCCCAGCTGTGAGGGCCCTGTGAGGTTTCTTCAACTTTTGTCACTTCCCCACTTTTTCCCCTTTGGTTACCACCCTTCTGCCCGGCATGACTGTTAATTAACCCCTTCCAGCTGCAGGGCTAGCCTGCAGGGTCAGCAGAGACAGGAGCCAGAGGACAGGCCAGCCCTGAGACAGGGCCAAGCCAGCAAGGAAGACGTCCAGGCTGAGCGGGTGAGCAGTGGCCCAGGCCTGGAGCCACTGCAGCCAGAAAGGTCCTGGGCCCCCAGCCACCCTCTTGGTAAGCTCCTGGTGAGCGTCCAAGCCTGGTTGTGCAAGAGGCCCTGCTCCTGGTAAGTTGTCCCTCCAGGAGGAGGTGGTCTCGGCCTGTGACTGCTGCTTTGCTGGTTACACTCTCACCTCTCCCTGGATCCACTGGGCTGCTTGCCTGTCTCCTCCACTCCCAGGCCAGCGTGAGAAAGCCCAGGAAGGAGGCGTAGAGCGCCAGGCGCCTTGTTGCTCCCCTGCCTCCAGGCAGCTGAGCCTAGGGGTCTCTGCTCTGACTCAGGAAGGTCCAGGGAGAGGAAGGGGCTGAGGAGGAGCACGCATGGGTCCCATCATGCATCGGGACCCAATGCTTCTGCCGCTGTCGGTGCCTGTGTATGCATGTGTGCGGCACTTTCGATCTGAAAAACACGTGTTTAACACACAGTATCCTTCCGATCCTCGCAGCAGTCTCAGAGGTAGAAATGTTTGTGTCAATACACGGCTGGGGACACCAACATTTGGACTGACTCAGTATGTGGTGGGGATTCTCATGCGGCCTGGGAGGCTCCCAAAGGTCCCTGTGGACATCCTGGAACCTTGCTGCAGGTGGGTCGTGGTTACCAGGCAGTCCCAGCCCATCGCTGAGACTTCCACACACCACACAGAGCTTTACTAGTAACTCATTTGCATATCTGCCCCTCGCTGGCAAGATCTCCTCCCTACCCCAGCTCTAAGGCTCGGTGCTGTCATCCAAGCCAGCTTCCTGTGTTCTGTCCAGAGCAGAGGAGCGAGAACCACCCACCTAACACCCTTCGTGTAAAAAGCCCTAATCCTCCTGTGCTTGCAGACTTCACCATCAGCCTGCAGCCTCACCTTCCCCCAAACTTCCCTCCCGGTTCTAATTTTTCAGTCCTTTGCTCATCTCTGGGGGAAGCAGCCTGGGGGGCGGGAAGCACGTGGGAGGCCAAGCACTCGCTGTTGAAGTCAGCAGCGGCCCCAGACTTGTGTTCACCCAGCGGCACCAGCCCCACCACTGCCTGGGAAAGAGAGTAAGATCCACATGGCAGCCCAGTGCCAGGCCCAGGGAGAGCGTGAGACGAACAGACCCAAACCAGCCAGGACCTGGGCAAGCCGCTCTGGCCCTACTGGGCATTTGACCCCTCCCACCTCAGCCCCATGAGTCCAGACCTTCCCTCCCTGGCCGGACCCCTTCCCACCCACATTGGATGTTCTCTGCAAAACATCACAGGTCTGTTCTCCATTCCTGGGGATCGTGACACCATTCCACAGGCCTGGGCCCCCAAGACATCACTCTTAGCCCCTGCTCTGTGTGATGGCCCGTGGAGGCCCTGGTCCTCCAGCTTGTCATCCAGAGAATGGGACTAATGTCCCCTTCAGCTCCTGGTTTGGGGGTGGGGGAAGTTTGTCACACAGCGAAGAGCAACGGCCCAACTGAACTCAAGATAGGTGACATCTATCGCTCTCTGCAATCTGCAAGCCCATCACTCTGCCTAGAAGATTAGATTAGCGAGTGCCCGGTCATCGGAAAATTCAGCTCCAGATACCTAATATCTTGTTTTCTTCCATCTGTGCCCACAGTGTTTGAGAGACTCACTTGGCTGGCATTCTTTCAAGTGTAGAAACAAAGCAGGCAGCTTTCCCCCTTCCAGGCCCGGCCTCCCCCACTCCACTTGGGTCTCCCACCCTTGGCTCTTCCCCAGACACCTCCTCCAGCCCTCAGAGTTTTCCAGAATGGGGCCCAGGCCTGACTCCAGCTACCTCCCGGGGCCCTGGGCACCAGGCCTCCCCTCCCTCCCCTCCTGTTTGCTGGTCACTGCCATCAACCCTGGGTTTTCGAGAAAGAAACATAGCCCTAGCGTCTCAGGGCTCTTCTCCCAGCTCCTCCTGGCCTCCCGGTTGATGGGCTCCACACAGCAACGTCAGCCCCCCCGCACCCTGATGCCTACTTCGAAGAATCATCACGGTGGGATTGAAATCATCACCACTTCCATGTCACACTCTTGGGAGAGATTATTAAAAGCATAATTTTTAAATGGACAAGAGCAGAGAAACCCCTTTGGTGAGGGGCTGATGGCGACATCACACCCCCTGGAAAGAAATTCACTAGTGAAGTTCTACAGGCGACTCCTGCCAGTCCTGGACATGACGGAAACCCAGGAGGTCACAAGGCCATTTGACCTGACATTCCCAAAACTAGAGGTCTCCCGGGAAGCTTTTGTTTTCACCTCCGTTCCAGGAGCAGAGTCTGACTTTCTTTCTAAGCTGGGGCTCCTCAGATGGGGCTGCAGAGGGTCAGGAGAGTGCGAGTTGGGGCTGGACTGTCCCTTCCTCCCATGCTGGCCCCTGCCACACCACTGCCAGCCTGTCAACACCCCCTGACCTGGCTGTCCATGTGGCCTAAGGTTTCCTGACTTTTCAAGCCAGTCTTAACCTTGGATCAAAGGATCTGACACAGGCAGAAACCCACCTCTTATAAGATGCTGCATCTGGGGCATGGCTGCCCTGGGTGAAAGGGGAGAAAGTGAGGAGGCACCTGTGCGGGTGAGAGGCTAAACTTGCTGATGCCAGGACTCAGTGGCTCTCGGGGAAACAAGACCCCAGGCTGAACATGCTCAGGAAGCTCCAGTCCAGCCAGCCAGCCCCTCCTGCTGGTAAGTCAGCTCCCAGGGCCTGGATTCCCTGAGAGAAAAGAATCCAGAGACCTTAGGCAGAGAGAGACATCAGGCCAAGATGGGACTGAACATTTCTCAGGCCGGGCACGGTGGCTCACACCTGTAATCCCAGCACTTTGGGAGGCTGAGGCAGGCGGATCACCTGAGGTTGGGAGTTCGAGACCAGCCTGACCAACAGGAGAGACCCCATCTCTACTAAAAATACAAAATTAGGTGGGCATGGTGGTACATGCCTGTAATCCCAGCTACTCAGGAGGCTGAGACAGGAGAATTGCTTGAACCTGAAGGCGGAAGTTGCGGTGAATGAGATCACGCCATTGCACTCCAGCCTGGGCAACAAGAGTGAAACTCTGTCTCAAAAAATATATATTTATATATTTTTTAATATATAAATATATATAAGATATATATCTAATATATATATATTAGATATATATGATATATAATATATATAAATATTAGATATATATTTATATATTTTTAATGTATATTTATATATCTTATATATATATCTTATACATATATCTTATATATAAGATATATATATATTCTTATATATATGAGAATATATTCTCATATATATTCTCTTATATATATAAATATATATATATTTATATATCTTATATATATATTTTTATATATAAGATATATATCATATATATATATATGTGTATATATATATATACACATATATATATGTATATGTATTCTTTTCATTCTCTGGTTGAAGTTGTTGAGTCTTTTCCTGCACAAAAACAACTGCAAGTGAATGCCTGGACCCATGGAAAATGCTCAGGACGGGTCCCAGCCAGGGTCACTGCACCCAGTCCCTTCTCCCTCAGTCTCCTTCTCTCTGTGTGTCTGTCTGCCAGTCCTCACCCCGCCCTCTCTCCTTCTCCCGGTCCTGCCATAGTTTCTCTCGGTGTGTGCTTTTCCATCTCTGCTCTCCTGTCCCATGACTTTCTCTCGCTCTGCTTTCTTTCTACCCCCAACCTCCCCTTCTCAGCCTGGAGGAAGCTGTGATTTAGGGCCTCTCTCCCCAAATGAATCTCTCGATATCTACAAATGTTAACTTCATTAATTTGGGAAGGATTTATCAGTGCAGAGGTTAATTGTCTTTCCCTGACATGTTTTTACTGAATACATCTGGGTGACAAAATTAATTTCCTCATTAGCTATTTTTGAAACTGGAACAAGCGGAGGGGAATCAGTGCAGGGAGAGCTTGTGCCATGTGAGCTGTTCCGGGCTCCCCACACTCTGCCTGGGTGCTCCCTCCCGTCAGAGGTTACAGGGGCCTCCTGAGGGTCTGAGCTCTGCAGAACGCCCTGGCTGAGATGGAGAGGCAGGTGTCTCTGGGCCCAAGAGCTGCAGGGAGGGGCCTATGCGGAGCGCTGGGCCTCAGGCCCACCCGGCTGCCCCAGGCCTCTTCCCTTCCCATGTGGGAAAGCTGCCTCTTGATTGAACACCAAACCACTGCTCCTCTGAACAGCCTAGGAGATGGAGACAGAAACAGAGATCTCCCAAACAGCCTCAGTTCAAGACCTGCTCAGCTGGATCCAGGAAGCCAGACCCAGTTATTCTGAGGGCCTTGAGGGTTAGAAGTCTGTGTCCTTCATCAGGCCCTGATCAGCCAGGCCCACAGGTGCTTCCTGGGGTGACCTCCAGCCTAGGCGCCCCAGTGTGGAGTGGCTCCAGGACCCCTGCACTTCTCCCTAAGGGAGAGAAGGTTGTGGGAGCTGGCCAAGTACCCAGCCCTAGAATTCAGAGCGGGGACATTTGGGACCACCTCCTGGAAAGGTGGCTGCGTGCGCAGACCTGTGTCCTGGTGCTGGTGTCAAGGAGCTAAGAGCCGGGGCCATGGGCGATGCACTCTGCTTCTACAGGCCTCAGTTTCCTTGACGGTGAAGGAAATTGCTGCTTCACTGTCCAATCCCAGGAGCCTCCCAGACCCAGACCCCGAGGCTACTCCTCCCCTTCTCACCTCACTGTAACCTGTCTTCCCTCCCAGAGTCTCCCTGCACTTCACTCTAACCATTTCCCCAGGATGTTCAGGACAAAGTCCAGACCAAGCAGCACCCAGAGCTTCCCCAAGCAAAGCTGCATCCTCCTCCTCCTCCCAGACCCTCCCAGGAGCAGGCATGAGCTCCTGGCCACATTCTATTAGAGCAGAGAGGAAAAGAGACCCGGTGGGTCAGGAGACTGCCCCAGGCCCAGGCAAGGACAGAGGCCAGAAGCCCATTCTTCTCTGGGCCAAAACCCTGACCCCACTGGCGGACCACCAGCCTCCCTGTCATCCCTGACCCCATTAGGGGACCCCAGCCTCCCGCGTCACCCCTGACCCCACCGGGGGCCTTAGCATCCCATGTCATCGCCAACCCCACTGGAGGACACCAGGCTCCTACGTCATCCCTGACCCCACTGGGGGACCCCAGCCTCCTGCGTCATCCCTGTCCTTGCCACCGGGCCCTAGCCTCCTGCGTTATCGACCCCTTCCTTTCTAGGAAACAAGGCGTGGGCCACAGAGATCGAGTTGGTCCTGAATTTCCTGCTTCTTTAAGCTGGGACACTTTACACATATGGGCACACTCCCCCACTGCCACTTCTGACCTAGCCCAGAGAATTTTATGCAGCAGCAATTTCAGTAACCGGAAAAACCAGACCCAGGGAGCTATCTGAATGTCACAAGCCTGTCGCCTGGGGCAGGAGTAGGACAGGCTGCCAGGCTCTCCCTCCCATCTCCATTTCCTTTCTCACAGCCACTGCTCCCTCCTAAAGGCGGCAGCAAGGGCAGAAGGATCCTTGGGATAGATGGCTTCCTGTCCTTCCCTGGGGCCTCCAGGACCACCATCCCCTCCCCTCCCCTCCTGCCCACAGCAGAACAACCTGCTTCTGTACAACAAGAAAGCAGCTTGTCATTGCGGTCAGTTGGCTGCTGAGCCCTCCTTCCCAGAGACCCTTCTCTCAGCTCCACTCTACTTTCAGCCTGAAAGGGCATCTCCACCGTGGCCAGGCTCCATGGCAACCCTCCCTGCAGTCAGCCTGCCTCATGCAGGGTTTTCTGAAGCAGGAATTCCAGGCTTCTTTGCCGGGAGGTCCATGGATAGGAGTCTGGCCATGAAGTAGGACCAAGGAGGATGTGCCCCTTCTCCCCAAAAAGCGAGAGAAGCCCTCCAGCTGACCTGCGGGGTGACCAGGATAGGCCTTAGGGTTCCCTACAGCCCTGACACCAAGCCTGTGGATCAAGGGAATCTGTCTTCAGGGGAACACGGGGGTCAAGGAAGGCTTCCCAGAGGGGATAATCACAGCACTGGGTTCTGAAGGATGAAGAGGAGTTTGCAGAGTCAATCAGAGGAAACGGCAAGCAGAGGGACGCTCTGGGACTTGGGCAACCTCAAGCTGCTCTGTGCTGCTGCCGTGTGCCCTTCAGAAGGGGGATGGGGGGCAGGTGATAGAAGGAGCCCTGGTGTATTCCTGGGGACTCTTAGCGGAAATTAGGCAAGGCCAGTGGCAGAATCCAACTTGTGAGTTAGGAGGAGACCTTGGGAGGCTCTGCAGAAGCCAGCCCAGAGCTGCGGGCGCCACAGCAAAGTTTTACCTTGAAAGTAGGGAGCGCTGGTCACAAGAGGCTTTCTTCTAACATGAGCATTTCCTCTAAGAAAGAGAATGGAGGGACATTTACAGACACTGTCAGATGAATTCTCAGAAAACCTCGGGGAGGAACCTGGAAAGCCCTGTCTGGCCAGGCACAGCGGGCATACCATGTTCCTGGCTAGTGAAGTGGTTTGCTCAAAAGTTTTTGTGGAACCAGAAAAGTTAGATGCAGCCCCATTTTAGAGATAAGAAAACTGAGATGGAGGATGCTTTGGATGGCAGTACTTTGGCACCTGTGCCAGGAATAGCACCCAGATCGCCCTGGACCACATGCCTTTGATGTAGCAGGACAGCTGCATACATTTTCCTGTGCATGCACCTAGGTGGCCTGTGTCACCTCCAAATTTGGAAATCTGGCTGCTTCTCAATGCCTCCACCTGAAACCCAATCCACCTCTTCCAAAGCCAGGAGATGGTGAATTGCTCAGTAAGAAAAAGGTTTGTGCAAAACAGAAGACTAGAAAGAAACCTCAGTGCCTCCAGGAACCTCATGTGAGCTCCATTTGACTCTGCAGAACCAAGTTCTTTGCTTTTAGAGGAGTTATTGTGACCGGGCGTCATCCAGTCCTGTGTGCAATTACTGGTTGAAGGCGTCTCTCCCACTACACAGAAGCGCTGGGAGAACAAGGTGGTGGAAGGCACGTGACTGGAAGGAATGAAGGACGTCTGTCCTGAGGCTGCGCTCGATGGAGGTTAATTCAACACGGAGCCTTTGCAAAACTTCCCCGAGCCGGCCGCCACAGGATGGAGATCGCTCCCTGTGATCCCCTGCTTCCTTCTCCAGCGGTTTTTATCTTTAAACAGAGCAAATTCTGGTTCCATTCAGATCTGCTCCGTGAGAGCGGAATGCAGTCGCTGCCCCAGGTGGCAGGTGAGGAGCTTCTCAGCCACTCCGACAAGGGGTGGTCATCAAAAGCCACGCTTTTCTTCCATCCTGGGTCTTGTGACTTCTTGAGACGGGAAAAATGAAGAACTGTCCCGTGATTCTGTTCTCAATATGAAGGACTATTGCTTTGGAAAGTGGTCAGATTCTGCCTTTGGTTGATTTTAGGATTCAAAAAGCTGGTGATGGGAAAAGGGAAATGCATTCTAAGATTTCAGGTATTTTCTAAAATTTACACATGATTATATCCTGCAATATTAATGGTTCTTGCATGTCATGCTCAACCAAGAGCCTCTATTGGCCTAAATGACAAAGCATTTCCAGGAATGATTCAAGAAAAACAGTCCATCCCCATCACCCCGTCAACGGCTCCGGCTGCCCTCAGATGTGGCCATTATCCTCCTTACTGAACTTAGTGAGGGCTGTGCTAAGCACCTCGCATTAGTCCCTCGCTTAAGGCTCACAGCAATCATGAAAGGATATATCATCAAACCCATGGTGCGGATGGGAAAACTGGTGCCTGGAGAGGTCAGGGACTGGTCCAAGCAGCCTCTGCTGTACAATGTCAGCTCAGGGATGACCCCAAACCCACCAAGGCCATCCTTAGCACCCCAGTCTCCATGATCACCTCCTAACTCTATCTCTTTCCCTCATCTAATTCCTACCCATGGATGAAATCATTTGGGTCTCACCCACTACTCCAGTGAGCCCCTCCTGGCCACTCCCCTGGGCCCCCGGCCAGCCCCCCAGGGGGTCCTGGAAGCAAGGCTCACGTCCAATCAGGGCACTTCTTATTAGGAGGCTTCCTTGTTTGCTTTATCCATCTTGTCCAGACTGGGACCGCGGGAGACAGGGCCCTGTGCCCCGGAGGCCAGGTGGTCCCTTGCTGTGCCCCAGGAGGAGGGCAGTAAATCTGTGTGTAGTGGGTGATTTCATTCTGCATCAGAGGATCATCTTCATGCTCCACAACCCACTGCGAGCAATACAATTAACAGAATCCTCCAGAAAAGTCTACATTGGTGCTTCTCAGCGCTACCCAGAGAGTCAGGTCAAAATCAGAGGTGCTGGCTCCGGAGGCCCGGACGGGAGAGGCTGCGTGGCTAGTCCTGCCCCTGCCTCCGAGGGTCACTGCTCCGCAGCCAGGCACCCACCTGAGTGCAGCGCTCAGCAAACAAAGGCACGCAGCTTGGTGATGGCCGACACCGAGGCAGCTCCGAAACTCCCACCCGCAGCATTTAAAACACACACAGTCAAAGGTTTCTATTTGGAGGAGTCATTTGCTGCAGTGGGGGTTTTCCCTTCATTTTGGGAAATGCCATGAAATAAAATTTTAAATGTGACTCCAGTATCCTATCTGAGGCACAGAAAACTCACCACAGTTATACCTCAAGAGAAAACATGGGGCTCCCCAGGAGAGGGGCCTCACTCAGCTTGGAGTTACGTTCTGACTTCTCAAAACATGAAACCATTTATTCTGGCTTTGGCGCATTCAAAAAAAATTCCCTGTGCCACATGCACACACGCGTGCATGCAGACATCAGCTTTCGGTTCACAGTGAATGTGCCCCCGTCTTTTCTGTGTCTCACTCGCTGAGGCCTGGGGGGCCGGGCCCAGGGGGACCGACGGGGCACCTCCCTCTGTGCTCCTTGTGCCCCACGGCCAGAGCTGGTGAATCACCAGCCCCAGCAGCCTTCGTCCTTTCCCAATTACCATAGCTGTCGGAGCTGACTGAAAAACCAGTAGCAGCTGGCAGGAAATGGGTAAGAAGACTGACCACAGATAAACTGTAGGGCTCCACGGAGCAGCGGCAGATATACTCAGGGACAGGAAGTGGAGCTGTTAGGCCTCGGCCGTCGCCTGCCCCCGGGCACCCCAGGGCCATCAAAGGGCGCTGCACCTGAGATGCTGTGGCACTCTTGTCACGCAGTGACCCCACAGCAGGCACCAGCCATAGCCCCTGGAGGGAAAGAAGCAGGCAGGAGTGGTGGAGAAGCGCCCCCAAAATCCCTGGCCTTTGAGACGCCCGCAAAGGCAGTGGTTCTGCCAGTCCAGGGGTGATGGAAACACGGCAGGCAGGTCCTGCGCTGTCCGCTCAAATGACCTGCTGCCCATGCATTGCCTCGCCAGGTTCCCTGCAGCCAAAATGAGCAGCTCTCAGGCAGGGAGTTACCGCCGCACATGGAGAACGGTGCTGGTGTTGAGGTGGGGAAGCACTTCTCTATGGAGTTACAGGTCCAGCGTTTTCCATACTCCCACCGCATTGCAGCCAATGCCAAAGGCAGGCCCTTCAGAATCCTTCATCATGGGAAAGTAGCAGCCAGGTGGCATGCAGGCTCCTTCCCATGCACCATCCATTCCTGTTCACGTACCCTAGGAGGCAGCTCAGCCTTCCCCATTTTACAGATGAGCAAACAGAGGCTCAGGATTAAATAGGCCTGGCCCTGGGTCCCACCACCTCTGAGGGGTAGAGCCCAGATTGAAAGTCTGACGGGGTCTCTGCCCTGATGACCTCTGCTCACAGTGAGCCACTAGGCGCTGAGACGGGAAAAGGAGAGAAGGGGTCAGAGGAGAGGGGAGGTGCGCACAGCCAAGGGGCCTTGCCTGGGCCCCGATCCTTTGCCCAGAAAGAAAATGGGGCTGTCAGTGTTTAACTGCATCTTTCCAGCAGCCCGAACTGGACACCCAGGGTACCACCCCGAGCAGCCCAGCAAGGGAGACACACCCTCTCTGCACCAAAGCAGACCCCAGGTGCTTCCAGGGGCAGCCAGAGCAGGGTGGCTCCTGTGTGGCCTGCTCTGGGACAAGCTGCTGCGACAAGAAGGTGTAGCATCTGCTATTGAACTTATGACACAGGCCTTAGTCCCTCAGAGGGAGCAGGGAGCAGCTGGGGCAGAGGGTGAGGGTCCCCTTCCCATCTCTGGGAGGTGGCAGAGCACACCTGCTCTCCAGAGCACGCGCGGCCCCTTCTGCTGGCGCCCGGTCCAGCTCTCGGCTGAGTGAGACGGGAGTTCAGCTGGGCATGACTCACCCCTGTTCCTGGAACTGTCTGAAGGCGGGGAGGATGCTGTGGGGAGGCTCTAACTGTATCATCTGGGCTGGGGCCGGTAGCAGATGGTCCTTATAAAAAAAAAAAAAAGTACTTCCATGTGGGCTTAAAATAGCGCTGCACTCACCATCAGCTGAATGGGGAAATGTAGGAGCCAGTCATTCACGTGGGAGTGGGCACTGCAGGCTGAAGGTTGGGTCAAGGGCCCCAGACACCAGCCACAGTGGCCGAGCCCAGGAGGCGGAGAGGAGACATCTCGGCACCCACTTCGTGCCTGGCCTAGACCAGGCAGGTGGCAGACACGGCCCCACGCAGGCCCTGTGACAAGGATGATGATGGCGATGAAGCCACTGGATCCTCCCGGTTGCTGCCCAGGAGCCAGCTGGGAAACCGAGACACTACAACCGTCGTCCACCCCCCTGCCAGCCTCTCAGTCAGTCCAGGAAAAGCCTTTCTCCAACCTGGAAGCCGGGAAGAAGGGAATACCTAAGGGGTGGCAGAAACGGTCTTGGTTCTGAGTCAATCTCCCTCTTTCCCGAGCCCTACAGGAACGCAAGAGTGAGGCCTGGAGCCCCTGGAGTCTGCCGCTCACCGATGTGTGTCCTGGGGCAGGTCACTTCCTCGTTCTGTGCCTCAGTTTCCTCATGTGTAAAATGGACAGAAAGCCCCACCTTCTCTAGGGCGGAGCCCAGCACAGGGAGGTGCTCCGTGGAGGCACCCATAGCCCTGGCTGGGCTGTCCCTGAGGCCTGAGAGAGCCCTGAGCCCCTTCTTCCCTTTTCAAAACATCCTTCTTTCCTTAAACCACGCTGCACTTCGGCAGGCAGAGGTGGCCGTTCTCAACGCCAGGATATGGAGAGTCACCTCTCGCTGCTGCTGTGTTGATGTGGAGGGAAGGGGGGTGACAGGAGGGAAGCTGGGGAAGGGACAGCAGGTGTCCTGCCCAGCAGCGAGGGCTCCCAGACACCACAGGCCACCTGGCCTCGCTCCTGTCACCCGCCTGCTGGGGCTCAGCAAGTCGGAGCCCAGGTCCCCGTGGCCTTTGAGGGGTGGAGACCCTCAGCTGCAGGACAGGATCAGGGACTCTAAGGGAGCCGCAGGCCCTCAGTCACTCGCCCAAGGCAGAACGTGTGTCGGAGGAGGAGGGTTTCCACAGAGCCCACCTTGGTGCTCTGTGTGGACAAGCCAAGCGGTGTGCTGGTAAACGTCAAACAACCTGCTTCACTGGGGTCTGGGGAGGGGATTAAAAATCACTCTGGGCCGGGCACGGTGGCTCATGCCTATAATCCCAGCACTTTGGGAGGCTGAGGCGGGTGGATCACGAGGTCAACAGATCGAGACCATCCTGGTCAACATAGTGAAACCCCGTCTCTACTAAAAATACAAAAATTAGCTGGGCATGGTGGCCCGTGCCTGTAATCCCAGCTACTCGGGAGGCTGAGGCAGGAAAATTGCCCCAGGAGGCGGAGGTTGCGGTGAGCCGAGATCGGGCCATTGCACTCCAGCCTGGGTAACAAGAGCGAAACTCTGTCTCAAAAAAAAAAAAAAAAAAAATCACTCTGATCTGCAGCAGGCACCAATTTCCGCAGTATAAACATTCCCAATGGAGCCAGTTTCATCCCTGCACGTGGGGTTGGGAAGAGACCACCAATGGGCTGCATGAGCACCGACACCCAGCACAGGGCGGGGGGCGGGGGGGTCGGCGACAACATGACCACGCTCCCCACACAGGCCACGTAGGCCAGGGGCACAGATGCGTGGCCTTGACCCAGGCTCAACAGAAAGGCGGCAGAGCCAAAAGGCACGGAGCTCAGACCCGGAACCTTGAGCAAGGCTCGGGTCGACCGTGTGATGAGTCCGGCTCCAGCTTCTGGCGGTGTGACCTGGGGCAAGTGATCTGGGCCTCACATGGAGAGCGAGGATGACAGCAGTCTTTGTGCTTTCACACGGGTGGCTGTTCTGCAGCAATGACCTGCAGTCACGAGCTGGTCTTTTTAAGGATGTCACTGAGGGACAACACGTCTGTCAGGAATATGCTGAAACCTCTCCCTCCCGAAATCGTGGAGAAGAGTCTTCCCTCAACCCCGCCGCCTCTCCAGCGACCACTTCGCCTCTCCCTCACAGGCATCTTTGAGGCTTTCCAGACCATCCCACTTCCTCTCCTCTGCCCACTCAGCCCGCACTGCCAAGCGGCCTCTGTCCCACCGCTCCTCCAAGGCGGCTCTTGCCAATGGCACCAACAACCCCATTTTCTAAATCCGGAGACATTGCTGGCATCCTCGGACTCTCTGTCCCAGCAGCCAGAAGCCCCGCTGCCCAAGCAACTTTGGAAACAAGCGTGTCCCCAGTGTGTGTGATGGGTCCATCCCCTCTCCCTCCCCTCCATCCATCTTCTTTCTGTCTCTTTGGGAAGATAGGGCCCAGGGCACTCAGAGGGGAATTGCGCAGCACCACTCTGGGCGGGGGAGGGGACATGGAGGAAGGAGGAGGACACTGTAGAGCCAGAGTCCTCTACTTGTCTGTTAAAACTGGGGTGCCCCAAGTCATAGGGGGAGCCACGTCTTCTCCTGCTGAACCCCCTCTCAAGGCTGGCCCCCGACTCCGGCGGCCTCTACTGCTACCTGCACCAGCCTCTCCCAGTGGTACCTTCAGCTCTGACCTCACCTCTGACCCCCGGACAGTTTCACAACCAGAGATCTATTCCACAGCCCCCGACATGATGCTCAGAGGTCCCCAGGTTCAGCATGCCCGAAACTGTACTCACCTCCCGCTCCCAGGCCCATGGTAACAATGCCACTGTCAGCCATCCATCTTCCCACCTTCCTCTCTGTGGTCCCCAGGTCTACCCCACCCCAAGGCCTGCCTCTCCCTCAAGGCCTACACATCCCTCCCTGTGTCTTCCGTCTTCAACCTCGTCCCCACTCCCCCACCCCATCCAAGCAAGTGCCATCCCTCAGGTGCCAGGGCCGTGGCCCTGGGGCTGGGCCCTCTGCTCCACACTTGCCCTCCCGTCTGCTTCCACATCCTTCCAGGGTGATCTGCCCAAATCTGCGATGTGGTCAGGTCCCCTGTGTGTCAAAAACTCCCGGGAGGCAGAGCAGGACCCTGGCACAGCTTCTCAGGGCCTGCGTGCCTGGCCTTGGCCTGTGTCTCCTAATTCCTCTCCCAACATCCTCTGGCTCCCTGCTGTCCTCATACGGGCCACTTCCTCCCTCCCAGGCTCTAGGGGATGTCATTGTCTCTGTCTGGAACAATCTTCATTTTCTCTTCGCCCCAACCCCACCCCTGCCACCCAATGGTTCTGACTTTGGCCACTCCTGGCTTCCCCGGGGAAGCCCTCCTTCTTCCTCCATGTCCTCCCGCCCCTAGATGGGTGCTGTGCCATTCCCCCTCTGAGAGCCCTGAGCCCTGTCTTCACAGCAGTTTACAGGGCTGGTAACCATTCACTTGTCTGTGTGGCTGATTAACGCTTATCTCTCCCACTAGACTGCTCATCCCCAAAGGTGTAACTGACCGGCATTTCCAGCGGTGTAATTCTTCACTGTGCGATGCTGTCTGTGAACTACAGGAGGGTCCCCAGCCCTCACCCACTCGATGCCAGTGGCTCTCTCAGGCATTGCGACAAGCCTCAAAGGTACTCAGGCCTTCCCACAGCCCCAGGAGGCTGGACCAACCCAGGAAGCCCTGCATCCCTAGGAGCAAAGAGCCGCAGGGACAGGAGCTGTGTCTGGGTTTGTTCGACCCCAGTGCTTTAAGGTCCCAGCACAGAGTAGATGTTCAGAAAATAGGTGTTGAATTCACGAATGGGCAGCTCCTACCTGCAGGCTTCTGCACAGCTGTCCAGACTGCCTTCGCGGGTGCTACCGGGATTTCACCTTTGGGGGTCCAGGAAGCCGTTGTGCCTGTAGAAAGTGGTCCTCAGCCCCCTGGAGTGGGGTCATAGCATGGTATCTGCACAGAGCTCCATCAGACAGGACCCAAAGCCAGCACCTCCCTCATCGCGCCTGAATTTCAGCAGTTCAGGCACAAGTGACCAAAGAGACTCTCCCTGGGCCACATGGCAAGGGGCAGGTGCTACTGGTGTCTCTCTCTGGTGGTCAGGACTTCGGTTCTCCCTGCCTTCTGCCAACCTTCTACGTAGACCTGCCCAGGGAGCTGACTGCCCCAGAAAATACAAACTTGGAAGCATGCGCCAGGCCATCAGTACAGAGCGGGCACAGCTGTGGGAGGGTGTGTGCGGCCCGAGGTCCCAGCACTGAGCTCGGATTCCTGCTTCCCTGTGGCTTTCAGCTCTGCTCTTCTTCTCACAGTGATTAGACTCTTTTCCCATTATCCAAATTCCAAGCACTTCAGGGGACCTTCACCAAACTAGCAAGAATTGACATTTAGCTCCATTCAACAAACATTCATGCAACAAGCATTTACCAAGCACTCACTGTGCATTAAGGGAGCCGCCCTAGAGCCAGTCTTCACAACCCCTTCAGGACCCTGTGCATTTTCTGGAGGCCTCTGAGTGTGTCGTTTCTGTTCACTCCATCCAGACTAACAAGACAGCGCTGCAATTGTTCTGTATCTGGACCATCCAGGCCGCTACACGAAGCAACCAGGACCTCCACCTGGCCCGGCCTCCGCGGGCTCACAGCTGATGCTGTCTCTCGTCATCTGCCCGCTCTAACCCCACCCTCTCATTCTGCGTCCAGCACTCTGCCAAGCCTTCCTGGAGGCCCTTCAGAGCTGGTGATATGGTTTGGATGTGTGTCCCCTCCAAACCTCCTGTTGAAATGTGATCCCCAATGCTGGAGGTGGGGCCTGCAGGGGGTGCGTTGTGTCATGGAGGCGGAGCCCTCATTAATGGCTTGATACCCTTCCAGTGGTAATGTGTTACCACAAGATCTGCTGGTTAGAGTCTGGGACCTTCCTGGCTCTCTCGTCCCCTGTCTCACCATGTGACGCACCAGCTCCCCTTAACCTTCTGCCATGAGTGGCAGCTTCCTGATGTTCTCGCTGAAAGCAGGTATGCCAGCTCCATGCTTGTACAGCCAGCAGAACCACAAGCCAAATAAACTTCTTTTCTTTGTAAATTACCCAGCATCAGGTCTTCCCCAATAGCAAGCAAAACGGACTGACACATCTGAGACCCTCAGAGAACAAATTCGAGAGTTTTAATGGAGAACCAGAGTGTGTGGTGCGGAGGAGAGGCCAGCATGCACCGGGGCAGTGAGGAGTTGCAGGCGGGATGGGTGTTTGGCTGGCCTCCAAGGGTAGACAGTAGTAATTGTGGTGATGGGAGCTGATTCTGACCTCGTGCTTACACGAGGCGAAGCAACATGCAGGGGCTGGCTCATTTAATCCTCACAGTCACCCTGTGACACACACGTTATTCTTATTCCCATTCTACAGGTGAAGGGACTGAGGCACACAGAATGAACGAATTTACTTAAGGTTGTGCAGCTTGTAAACAGCAGAGCCAGGATTTGCACACCAGCATCAGGCTGGCTTAGGGCCAGTGCTCTTAAACACCACCAGGAGAGTCTGGGTGTGTCGGCTATCTATAGCTGTGCGACAAACTTCCCCAAGTTCAGCAGCCTGACGCAACACATGTGGATTATGTCCATCTCCTTCCAGATTAACAAGATGGCTCCGCCCTCGTTCTGTGTCCGGATGATCTAGGCCTTCTCACGCAGCAACCAGGACCTCCACCTGGCCCTGGGCTCCTCGGGCTCACAGCTGATGCCATCTCTCATCATCTGCCCACTTTAACCCCACCCTCTCATTCTGCATCAAGCAGTCAGCCAAGCCTTCCTGGAGGCCCTTCAGAGTTGGTGATATGGGTCCCTGTGGGTCAGCGAGTGGCCAGCTGGTCCCCCTGGCTCCGGGCCTCTCACAAGCTGCAATCAAGGTGACAGCCTGTGGTCATCTCAGGGCCTGACTGGGGGAGGATTTGGTCCTCTTCTCACTCACATGGCTGTTGGCTGGAGACCTTCATTCCTTATGTGGGGGCCTGTCCAAGGACAGTAACTTCATTCAGGGTGAGTGACCAAGCAAAGGCATCAGTGGCAGTGAGCGAGATGTGCGGCCTCATCACAGAAGCGACATCTTGTCACCTTTGCTGTAGTCCATGGTCTGCCCATGAGAAGCAAGTCCCGAGATCCAGCCCCATACTCCAGGGGTGGGCACAACAAGAGGCCATGAATGGCAGCAGTGGGCGGCACCAGGCAGTCCTGGAGGCTGCAGGCCACGCGGGCCTGTGGAGGAGCTGGGGTCACACTCACCGCTGTCCTCAGCGGTGTCCTCCTCTTCCCCCAGGAGCCTGATCATGTTTCTTAGGTAATAATAATAGCCCCAAGGGGAGCTAAAACTTGACTTCCAGTCTGAGAGAGTTCTTCCTCCTGTTCCTCCCAGAATCCAAGTGCCAAATCAGATGAGCGCATCTTAAAGATCATCTGCGCATTTGGCTATGTAAAGAAACACACACGTATTTGTATTTCACTGGTGTCAGGCCGAAAACTTGGCACCATCCCCTGCTCCTCCACTCCCTCAGCCCCCAATTCCTCTCTAGCGGTGCTTTGCTTCACTTCTCCTTTTCTCCCCAGCTGCCCGTAATGACGAAAAACGCTCATGGTTCTGGCATTTCAGTGTCCCCTTCAGTCCCTTCCAAGCTCTCACGATGAGGGCCCCTGTCATACAGTCTTAGTTGCTGCTCAAAGACCATCCATGGTTCCCACGGCCAAAAGGCAAGGCCCACGCTCGAGTCTGGCCTGCAGGGCCTTTGGTTTCACAGCCAGGCGGGCTCGCTGCACCAGCCCCTGGCTCCAGTCCCACTGGTCCTCAGGCCCGGCACCTTCCCACTTCTAAGCCTTCATCTCCTCCTTTCCTAACCCTCAAGTGCTATTCCCATTCTTCTTACCCAGATCCTGGTGGCCAGGATCTGGGTAAGAAGGTCAAGTTCATGGTCAAGTTCATGCCCTCCCTTCATTATGGTTTGTTCCAGGTGACTCCAACTCTTCAAGGATGGACTTGGCAAGAGACAGTGAGTATCG
The DNA here is from genome assembly GCA_028533165.1 of Leontopithecus rosalia. Lineage (NCBI taxonomy): Eukaryota > Metazoa > Chordata > Mammalia > Primates > Cebidae > Leontopithecus > Leontopithecus rosalia. Next base: position 134,189,239 of record CM052654.1, on the reverse strand, counting down.
GAATACTCATGACCACAAGCCGACTGCTCAGAATCATCTGGGTCCCCCCGCCCCTGTACCTGCACCCTGCTCTTGTCTTCACTAACTGGTGACTTTGCCTGGGTCACCCGGACTTAGCCCTCCAGCTCTCCCAGGGAGCAGCAATCAGTGCCCTTCCCTCTGAACACCTGCTTCTGTGCAGCCCCATGTGACTACTTTCTCCCTTCCCCACATCTCCTTCTCCCCAGATCCATCTCACTACCCCGCCACACCACCATCAGGGGACAGCCCTCTCTAGACGCCACTGCCCTCACTGTCTGGGAGAGGACTCAGTGCACCCCGCAGACCCCTGTGTAGTTTTTGATCTTTCTGTCTAGCTCCCGATGAGACTTTGAGCACTTTCTTGACAGGTCACCTGTGATTCCAGAACAGGGTGGGGACAGAGGACAGACACACAGAATGCTAGGAAAGACAAAGGTGAAAATTGTCCACGATACACTTTTCCTGTAAAAAAAATACGCTGAAGCAGCTTTACTTCCTTAACACTCAGAAATGCAAAGTTATTCTTCCACTCACAATCCCGGACTATAAACAGCAGCACGGGCACAGAGGGTGTAGAGATTAACTCACAATGGTGTTAGAGGAAACAGCGGGTGAGACAGGGAGGGTGCAGCTGAGTGCCCATTTTCCACACCCTGGGGTGAGACAGCAGGGCCTCAGATGCAGATGTGAGAAGCGAGTGTGAAGCAGATCTGTGGGAGGCCTCAGCACGAGACCTCCAGACGTTAGCGTGAACCCCAACTCTTCCCCACAAGCTTCCAATTTGCTGGCCCCCATTAAATGCCACCCCTATTACTCACAGGACAGTTACTGTGGATCTTTCTATTCTGCTGTTCCTCTCTTTCCACACATCGTTCAGAAATATACGCTGGGGCCACATTTCGTGTGCTTTCAAATAGCATGCCAAAGAGGAGACATGCCCAGTGGTCTCCAAGTCATGCCCCACAGAAGCCGGGTCATAATTCTACTTTCTAACTAGGATTTTATTTTAGAACTTTTTAAATATTGCCATAACTAAGAAGAAAAGTCTGTAGGATGGCAGGGGATATTGGAGCAACGTTAAACAAATAGACCACTGAGATAGGTTAGAGTTTCTAAACAGATCCATTATAAATGGAAATTTAATATACGATAAGGGAGGGTCAAGCAGCTTTAAAACATGTCTACAAATTATTTGACATTTCTCCCCTTGAGAAGTGGGGTTTATGTCCCTGCTGTTTGAATCTGGGTGGACATGTGACTGTCCACCAACGGAAGTGACACAGGTGACTTCCAAGGTGAGGTCACAAAAGGCCGTGCAGTTTCTTCCCTGTTCTGTTGCAACACTTGCTCTTGGTGTCCTGAGCTTTCATGAACAATTCAGACCACTCTGAGGCCTCCATACTGTGAGGAAGCCCAAGCCACACAGATGCCAAGTTAGGAGCTCCAAGGACTGCTCCCAGCTGAGCCCAACTTTTTTTGTTTTTGAGATGGAGTTTCGTTCTTGTTACCCAGGCTGGAGTGCAATGGCATGATCTTGGCTCACCACAACCTCCACCTCCTGGGTTCAAGCAATTCTCCTGCCTCAGGCTCCTGAGGAGCTGGGACTAAAGGCATGCATCACCATGCCCAGCTAATTTTTGTATTTTTAGTAGAGACAGGGTTTCACCATGTTGACCAGGATCATCTTGATCTCTTGACCTCAGGATCCACCCGCCTCGGCCTCCCAAAGTGCTGGGATTATAGACGTGAGCCACCACACCCAGCCCAACTTCTGAATCATCCCAGCCCAGGTACCTAAACCTGTCAGCGAAAAACCCTTAGATGATCCCAGTCCCCCACTGGTCACATCACCCCAGCCACTCCAGTCTTCCCAGCTGAGGCCCCAGACATGGTAGAGCAGAGCCAGACCTTCCCCATTCTGCCCAAATTCCCCACGGAGTTTATAAGCAGAATCAAGTTGTGATTGTTCTATGCCACTAAGTCGGGGGTCATATGTTCTGCAGCAATAGATAACCAGAGCAGTGGATGTTTCTGATCCCTGAGCAAATGCCAACCTTTCAAAACAGGGTAGAAAGACTTAGAAATTCTTTTTAAAATAATTTAAATTATTACAAATATTATCTAGTATATATACATTAGAAAGTATATAATATTATTGTAAATGTTTCAAATTATAATTTTAAAATATATAAAAATAAATTTTAAATGGATTCATAAGGTAAATATTTTAATTATAAAATTATTAAAATAAAATATATTAGAAGCATTTTTTAAATCTAGGGATAAAAAGTGCTTTATAAGTGTTACAAGTCCCCCTTCTCCACCAAAAAATAAAAACACCCAGATGAAAAAAGAAAAAGATTGACAAGTTTGGTCACATAAATATGAAAATTTTATGATGAAAGGCACCATAAGCAAAGTTTAAAGCTAACGGAGATGCAGCATGTAGAACCTCTAAAGTATGGAAGAGCACCTACACATTTAAAAGAAAACAAAAGAATGAATATGAGCAGATAATTTACAGAGAAGAAATATAAATGAACAGTAAACATATAAAAAAAGATGTCAAACTTTATTAGCAATGATGCACATCCATGTCAAAAACAACATTCAAAAAGCCAAAAATAGTATATTTTACCAATTATATTGCTGAAAAGTGATACTAAGAATATATTAAAAATGTACTATTATACTATTGATAGGAGTATAAATTGTGGTCGCCTTTTCAAAGGACAACATTAAATCTATCAAAATTTTAATCTTCACACGTTTTTACCTAGAGAGAAGTTTCTAGTTGTGTATGTCGTAGTAATATTCCGTATGTCCATATGTGCAGAAAAACGTAGGTAAAACAGTGCTAACTGCCACCATGTAAAAGCAATCAACTGAAGGAAACCTGAATGCTTATCAATAAGTGATTGTCCAAACAAACTTGGAGCAGACATACTGTGGATTATTATGCATCGTTTTAAGATAATGTAAATGTGCACATACATATTTAGAGGTTAAGAAAAATGGCTGGGAGAGACACCCTGATTTGTTCATAGGGATTGTTTGTGGGAGAGGAAGCATTTCCCTTTCGCTCTATGCTCTTCTGCATTGTTTCTTCATTTATATGTATGAGAGCATGTTCATGAACTATCTGTGCAAGAGTTACCAGTTAGAGGCTTTTAAGTTTAGCCACAAGAACTCTGAAGTCTTCTTTCTGAGAGTCCGTGATCCATAATCAGGGGGCCTCGGGAGCCCAAACCCACCTATGCCGAACACGTCCCCGTAGCCCGGTTTCTCTGTGCTTCATGAAGCTCAGCTTCAGGCCCTGACAGATACTCATTTTATACCTAATTTTGTATTTAAAGTTTCATATTTTCTTATTAAAAAATGAGCCTAAAAGTACCTAAGTTTCAGGACCTGCAAATCTGCTCCTGCCCCCAAAATCACTCATGCTGGGGGAACAGCCCCTTTCTAGAGCAAAACGGCAAAATCTCCAGCTAAGGCCTTCTGCGGCGTCTTCCTACAGCCCGAGTAGCATATGAAATGCTAGGGAACAAAGGGAAAATCAAAAACCAATAAGTAGACATGAATTCAATGTGACCCCAAAGAGTCCTTCTTCACAGGGCGCTAAGAAGCTGGAACAACTGTATAGGAAACACCATTTATCTGGGATCAGACTGTCCACAGATAAATGTGAAATAGGAAGAAAGTAAAGGCAGCCCCTCTGAAATTAGTAACATAAATAAGTAAAAACCCTATTCTTTAGAATGGGAAATGAAAGCCCATGGAAACCCACAGGGATTGGGAAGAAAATCAAATGTGTCTGAGGAACGAATTATAATCTCCAGTCTCAATGGCAGGCCCACCTCACTATGGAGACAGGAGAAAAGGGCACGAGCACCTGACGGTAGTAAGCATTGAAAACAAACCACCTGCTCCCCGGCTCTGACTCCACGCTCACTAGGCACCCGAAGCGGTCTGCCAGGTACACTTCCCCAAACAGAATAGGGAAACCGGAGGACTCAGCACTCCAGACCGACTGACAGATGGATTTCTCCTTATTAAGAAGAGTGACAACAGCAAGATATCAGAATGAGAGGTCTCGGCCCTTGTCTCCTCACAGAAACGTGGATTTAACAAGCATCCATGGATGAAATATTTTTAGGAGAGTTTCAGAATCCAGTTGAAAGCTCCCAGCACCCTGATGAGCCACAAAATACAAGAACAGTCCCATTGGAAAGAGTGAGAAGAATAACTTTATTTCACCCACATCACCCCTTCCCCCAGCTGGCACAGCTAAGCACTGAGAGACGCCCTTGGCCTACAATCTTTCCCATGAGGGAAAGAGAGCAAACTGAGTATCCAACTTCCCCAGTCTTTCAGGGCACTTCCCAGGAGGCCCACTTCCCTAGCACCTCACCCAAAACATTGAGGAAATTGGTATGCCTCAATCACCTGGGGTCAACTAAGAATAAAGAAAAGGGGCCAGTGCTCACAGCTACTACATGCAGATACCAACAACCAGATCATAGACCCCACAAACTGGCCTGCCAGTCGTCCCAGCTGTGGACCACCCCCCACCAGCGGCCAGCCTATCTGTAGACCCCACCAGCCAACTGGCCTACCCACAGGCCCCAGAAGTCAGTCCACATGTACCTCTGCAGCCTCTACCTCACAAGCCCTGATAGATGACCCCTCATACCCCCGCTCAGGGAAAACACAGATCTCAGCAGCTGGAGTGGATCTCAGCAGTCAGCTCAACTCTGCAGGATTGGAAGAGCATCAGTGGAAGACTAGACTAAGTAAAAGAAAGAATCAGCAAACTCAAAGATAGGTCGTTTAAGTTAACTGTCAGAGGAGAAAACAAAGAGAATTCAAGAGTGAAGAAAGTCAGCCTACGGGACTTATTGGACACCATCAAGCAGGAAATTCACACACATATTTATGAAGCCCAAAGGATGCCAAATAGATTGACCCTAAAGAAGTCTGTACTGAGACACGTCATACAGACGCTCCTCAACTTATGATGGGATTATGTCCCAGAAACCCCATGGTGAGTTGAAAATATCATAAGTCAAAAAAGCAGGGTATTGGCTGTTTGCCCTCATGACTGAGTGCCTGATGGGGCTGCAGCTTGCGGCCACTGCCCAGCCTCAGGAGAGTGTATCCCACTACACATCGCTGGCCCAGGAAAAAAATCAGATTTCTAAATTTGACGTATGGTTTCTACCAAATGTACAGCATATCGCTTTCGCACCATCTAAAGTTAAGTAAAACCACTATAAGTCAGGAACTATCTGTATGTAAATTTTCAAAAGTCAAAGATAAAGACAATTTTGAAAGCAGTAAGAGAAAACCAGCTCTTCACATACAGGTCAACTTCCATAAGACTGTCAGCAGACTTCTCAGCAGAAACTGTGGGCTAGGAGGGAAAGTGGGATGACATTTTCAAAGTGCTGAAAGTAAAAATGAATAAAATTTTTTTAAACTGTCCTTTAAAAATGAAGGCAAGATAAAGGCTTTCCCAAACGAAACTGAAAGAGAGTTTGTCATCCCTAGACCTGCCTTACAGTAAATCCTACAGACAATTCTTCAAGTTGAATTAATACAACATTAAATAGCAACACAAAAGCTTCTGGACGTAGAAATCTCACTGGAAAAGGTAAATAAATATAGAAATACAGAATAATGTAAGACTGTAATTGTGGTGCTTAATGTTTTTTTTCTTTTGAGATGGAGTCTTGCTCTGTCACCCAGGCTGGAGTACAGTGGCATGATCTCGGCTCACTGCAACTCTGCCTCCTGGGTTCAAGTGATTCTTCTGCCTCAGCCTCTTGAGTAGCTGGGACTACAGGTGTGCGCCACCATGCCTGGCTAATTTTTATATTTTTAGTAGAGATGGGGTTTCACCATATTAGCCAGGGTGGTCTTGAACTCCTGACCTTGTGGTCCACCCACCTCCGCCTCCCAAAGTGCTGGGATTACAGGCGTGAGCCACCATGCCCAGCCTGCTTAATCATTTTTAATCCAAGTCTAAAAATTAACAGATCAGAAAAAAGTATAAAGAATAGCTGTAATCATAAACACTTATAAATGAATACACAAAATAAGTTAAATTTTGATCTCAATAGCATAAAGTGAAAGGGGGAATCAGTAAAAGTGTACAGTGTTTGTATGTAAAAAGAGAAGTTGTTATCAGCTTAAAATGGACTATTATAGATATTAAAAATGTTATGTAAACCTCATGATAATCAAAAGGAAAAAATCTATGGTAGATACAATAAAGATAAAGATAATATAATCACAGAGTATAACATGACCAAAAAAAATCAAATCACAAAGATACACAACGAGAGGAAGAAAGAAACAAAAGAACTGGCCATAGTAAGTACTTAGCTATAAATAATTACTTTAACGTAAATGGATTAAATTCACTAATCAGAAAATACAGCCGGGATGCATGCAGATAAACAACGAGATCCAAGTATATGCTATCTATAGGAAATTCATTTTAGATTTAAGGACATACCGAAGCTGACAGTGAAAGGATGGAGAAAAGATATTCTTTGTAAATGGGAACCAAAAGAAAGCAGGGTAGCTATATTTATATCACACAAAATGGACATTAAGTCAAAAACTGTCATAAGAGACAGAGAAGGTCATTACACAATGATAAAAGCGTCAACTGAACAAGAAGATAGAACAATTATAAATTATAAATGTGCATGTATCCAACATCATAGCACCTAAAGTTATAAAGTTAACATGTACAAATCTTAACAGAGAAACAGACAATGATACAATAATAGCATAATTCAGTACTATCAATTATAGGTGGGTCATTCAGACAGAAAATCAATGAGAAGACAGCAGACTTAAACGACACTCTATAGAGCGACAAAAATAGAGAGAAGACTTAAAATTGGACAAGTGGGAATATGTCAAACTGAAAAGCTTCTGCACCACAGAGGAAGCCATGACCAAGATGGAAAAGAAATTTTAAAAAATGGGAGAAAATGGCTGGATGCAGCGGCTCACGCCTGTAATCTCAGCACTTTGGGAGGCCGAGGCAGGTGGATCACAAGGTCAGGAGATAGAGACTGTTTCGGCAAACATGGTGAAACCCTATCTCTACTAAAAATACAAAAATTAGCTGGGTGTGCTGGTGTGCACCTGTAATCCCAGCTACTCAGGAGGCTGAGGCAGGAGGATCACTTGAACCTGGAAGTTATAAAGTTGCAGTGAGCCAAGATCACACTACTGCACTCCAGAGTGTGATCACCCTGGCAACAGAGTGAGACTCCATTTCAAAAACAAAGGAGGGGCGGAAAAAATATTTGCAAACCATGTATTTGATCATGGGGGTAAATATCTAAAATATATAAGGAACTCCTATAACTCAATAGCAAAATAAATAAATAACCCAATTTAAAAATAGGCAAATTATCTGAGTACACATTTCTCCAAAGAAGATACACAAATGATCGACAGCTATATGAAAAGGTGACCAATATCACCAATGATCGGGGAAATGCACAGCCACAGTGAGCTATCACCACACACCTGCTAGGATGCCTATTACTTTAAAGAAATAAAAAGCTGTATTAACAAGGATATGGAAAAAAGACACCCTTTGTTACTGTAGGCAGGAAGGTAAATTGGTGCAGCCTCTATGGAAAACAGTATGGCGTTTCCTCAAAAAGTTAAAAATAGAAATACCATAGGATGCAGTTATCCCACTTGTAGGCATACATTCAAAGGATTTGAAGTCAGGGTCTTGAAGAGATATGTGTACTCCCATGTTCACTGCAGCATTATTTACGATGGCAAAGCTATGGAAACAATCGTATCAGTGTCCACTGATGGATAAGCGGCTAAAGAAGATGTGATACACACACACATACACAGCGCGTAATGTTATTCATCCTTATGAGGGAAGGAAATCTTGTCATTTGGGACAACATGGATGTACCTGAAGGATATTGTGCTAAGTGCAATAAGTCAGAAACAAAGCAGAGTAGGAGCGTGGTTACCAGGGGCTGCGGAGAGGGAAATGGAGAGCAGTTGGCCAAAGCAGGCAAAGTTTCAGTTATGCAGCATGAATAAGTTCTAGAGATCCACTGTACAGCATGGTGACTAGAATTGGTGTATTGTACACTTGAGATTTGCTAAGATAGTAAGTTGACCCTAAATGTTCTCCACATACACACACAAGTTAACTATATAAGGTGATGGATAAGGAAATTAGACTGTGGTAACCCTTGCACAATGTATACTTTATCAAACATCAGGTTGTACGCCTTAAATGTATACCATATTTATTTGTCAATGATACCACAGTAAAGCTGGAAAAACATCTGTAAATGAAATAGTCCAACTTGTAGAAGCAGAAAGTAGCATGATGGTTACCAGGGACTGGTGGGAAGGGGAAAACAGGGAGGGGTTGGTCAAAGGGCACCAAGTTTCTGTTATTCGTGGTGGGTAGGACCTAGATGTCTACTGGACAGCCTAGTGCCCGTCATTGTCCATATCATTCAGTATTGCATACTTAGATGTTCACCAAAAGTACAGATCCACACTAAGTGTTCTTGACACAAAATATTTAACGTGATACAATAAGTAAAGAAGGGAGGAGAAATCACTCTTGGAGACAGTGGAAATTTTTTCAGCATAGATCGTGGTTATGGTTTCACGGAGGTATGCTTAGCTCCAAACTCATCAAGTTGTATACATTAAATATGGACAGCTTTCATATGTCAATCGGGCCTCAATAAAATGGTAGAATATCAATAGTAAGATGCTGACATGTGGCATATACATCAGTACTGAGCACAGGGTTTATAAGAGTCTGCTCCAGTGAGCGGGATTCGGGATTTGGCTGAGCCTGCATAGCCAGTCCCTGTACAGCTGGCTGTGAGGTGTTTCCCACCATTGTCATCCAAACCAAGTGTGTCTGAGCTGAGTTGTGTGCTGGGTGACATGACTCCCAAAGCTGCTGGGCGGGGTGGGGGCCGCTGAGTCTAGCTCTATGGGTTAGAAAGAACTGACACACCATCATATGGTCCACCTGACAAGTCTGTGACCACAGTGTGACAAGGCAGCCCAAATCAAAGGCTAACACTCACTCGTCAGCATGTGAGTGCCCAGTTCAGGACCTGGGTCCTAACAGATACCCAGTGGATGGTGGTTCCTGTTCCTTCCCGCCGCCCGCTGGGGGCACTCATGGGGGAAGACTCAAGGCTGCCCCTTGAAGGCACCAGCATGCACCCTACAATTCTGCTTCCAGGAGTCCTGAATGCTGGGCAGGAAATGGCATTGCTGGGTGGGGCCATCTTCAGAGAGGGCCTCCACCCAGGGGTGGGTCTTCGCATCTGTGGCCAGGAATTCAGTGGCTAGGAGAACAACTGCTAGGGAATAGCTAGAACCACAGCCGGAGACGAGCCCTGGAAGGCGACCTCAGTGCTGGTGCCAGAGAAGAAAGCATCATGAGACAGTGGCAGGGCCAACCCACAGCTTGGCTCAGGTTAGAACCGTCAGGCTTCACCATCAGCTCACGGACAGCAAGCAAAGATGCCATTCACTGGTGCACCAGGAAATTTGTGGCCTGTCACTTGGTTGTCTCTGTTCTCAGAAGCAGGGACATCTTTTTTTCTCATTTAAGACAGAAGAGACACAGAAAAACCAAAGCAAAGACACAGAGCTCAGAAAATGCCAGGAAAAAGACCAGCATGTGCTCAGCATGAAGCCTGGACAGGGAAACCCAGGCATACATTTCCCGGGAATGAAAACTCGGCCTCCGCTAAGATGCCTCCGATTAAAACTGCCCAGTTCAAAAGGCAGAGGTACACAGCAAAACCAGTCACTGCACTACTGCTCACAGTAGAGACAATTTGGAAGCAACTTAAATGTGCACTGAAGAGACCCACTGAACAAAATGTGGGATCCGTCATAGGATGAAATCACGGGCAGCCATAAATGAGGTTCCAGCTGGAGGTTAATGGATAAGAAAGCATGTTTAAGATGTTCAATGCAAAAGAAATGTTTTCAAAGCTGTACATGAACTATGATCCCATTTGGACCGAAGGAAATGAAAGGTAGAAATGTGTCTACTCATAGAGGAAAGAACAGCAGCTAATATTCCAAAATATGAACGGCGTTTGCATCAGTGATGGCATAACGGGTTGTTCTCACTTCTCTTTTTTGTATGTATTTTCCAAATTGTATGCTGAAAGCATGTATCAATTTTATGTTCTGGAACAAAATAAATGTTTTTATTTCATTCTTCAAATCCCATGGAATGGCATCCTAGTCAGCGCTTACAAACCTCTCGCATTAAATCACCACCTGGGTGAACCGAGGCAGCCCAGGCAAGTACGATTTGTCTCCACTTTATGGCTGGGAAGGCGCATGCAGGCTGAGACCGTGCCCTGCCCAGAACAGGCGGGCGCTCCATGGCTCTCCAGGACTCACTCTCCGTGTGCAGATGGGCAGGAAGCAGAGGAGGGTGCAGAATCCATGGCGGGAAGGCTCCTCTGGGCTGGCCTCCCGTGTGCTCTCCAGTCTCTGCCCTCCCGGACAGGGCTGCGGACCCACAGCGCTAGATGCCTGTCTGGCTCCCTGCCCGGCTCCGCGTTTGGCTCATGTCTAATGCAACCTCCAGCTGTTGCACCAGAGGTTGCCAGGTGCTGCAGCAGAGCTTCCAGGGGACTCCTGCAGACACAGGTGGCTCTTTCCAGCAGGTTCTAGGCACACCCTCCTCTGCTCTTACCCTGGCTCTCCTATCACAGTCCAGCAAGGCTTACATCCCTGAGTTCAGCTACAGTCTGTGCTGGGTCTCCAGCAGTGGCTCCAAGCAGTGGCTCCAGGGGAGGATGGGCTAGTCTAGTTAGAGAACAGGGCCCAGGAATCTGATCCTGGCCAGAGCTGATCAGGGCCCAGGCACCAACCAGGAGGAGTGACTGGGACACGAGAAAGGCACGCAACAGATGCATAGGAGAGCTCTGCCCCAGAACTCAGGACACAGGCACTTTGCCCAGGCCCTTCCCCTCTGGCTAGCATTGGAAGCCCTCTGCGGGGATTGCAGGGAACCACCTCTCCAGCCTGACCCAGGCCCAGAAGATGCAGCAAACTCCCAGGGCTTTGGGGAGCCAGTAGAGCCCAGGTTGTTAGCTGGGACCTGGTCAGTCTTGCCGTGCAGAGCTGAGGACTGGTGCCCAGCCATCGCCTTTTGCCCGACAGACAGTCCTCCAGCACCTACCCGTCCTCTCCGCCTCCCATGCTGCCCTCACCCGCTGACCATGTGGGCCTGGCTGGCCACATCTTATTCCAAAGGGAAAAGTCTCCAGTGGGAAAGAGCTCATACTCTTCAACAGGGCACCGAGGATGCTCCATGATCCCCAGCCAAGTTTTCCAAACTCACCCACCACACCCCAGCTGTACATCTCTAACAGCTTAAGCCTCTTCCATGATCGGCCTATGTCCATCTCCCACCCTGACCACTAAGGCCAGAGCCCAGGGCTCACTCATCTTCACATCCTGCCATGCCACCCTGGTGCCCCCCAGCACAGGACCTTCAAGGTACACAGGAGGCACTCTGGAAGACTTGCTCTGTGGAAAGAATAAAGTCGTGGCCAACTACAGATTCTACTCCTAACTGCAAAATTGCAGCGCTGTTTGCTACAAAGAAATTCACAGGCAGTGAAATGTTCTTCGAGGATCTTAGACCATCTAATTCTTCAAGGCTCTTTTTTAATCTCCTTCAATTCTTGAAAAGACTCCAACCCTTTGACCATGTGCTGTTCACCGAGTCTAGTGTGAATCCACACAAAGGCTTCTCCATCCTGCCCAATCTCCCAAGGCACAAAATAAAACTAGCTTCAGAAAAAATAAACCCAGAGGAAGGTGATCGCCCACTAAAATTTCCTGGGAGGAAGCTCACTTTCCCTGACCATGAATTGTCAGTGAGCCGTCTCACCCAACAGACCGGACTCTCCAGACAGACACCTGTCGCCATAGCAACCTCGCATCTGTCGCTACCTTACCTTACACCTTTTAAAAGAAATCTACATGGCAACATGGCACGTTGACTTCGACACCCTCCTATGGACTCTCAGAAATCCAGACCTGAGCACCCTGGGGTGCATGGTGCCTCCGGGACAATCTGGAAGACATTGCTTCGGCCAACAGCGGTCCCTTCCTCCACCTGCCCCCACCTGTCTCCGGGTATGAGTCAAGGGCTGGCACTCCGCACAGGGCAGTTACACAAGCCAATTGTTACAAAAATAACAGCTACAGCTCAGGGTGTTTGCTCACAGAATCTCACTTAGTCCTCAGGACAGTGTGTGCAGCAGGCACCGTCCCTGCGTCGGTGATGAGGGGCCCAGCCCCAGAACTCCAGCTTCCCCCAGTGCGGCCTTCTGCCTGGCGTGAGGGCACAGCCACACCTTGCTCAAGGCAGGCCCTCCACGTGCTGTGGATCTATCTGCTTGAGTTACCAACAACCCAGAAAGAAAGATTTCTGTATCATCCCTGTTTTACAAAGGAGAAAGAAATCTTGGATGAGTGACGGATCTCCTCCAAGCTGCCTCCAGAAGTCACTGGAGGTGCAGAGACCCACGCTCCAAGCTCACATTTCACCACTGGCTTCCAGGCTGCCTCCCTTAACCCCAAGAAGAGCATGCCTGGGGGCCTCCCCGTGCAGCTTAGGAATAAACTCCAATCTCACAGAGCTGCTGTGTGGTCAGGCTCTCAATTCTCCTGGAATTCTCCATGGATTTTTTTGTGTGTATGGCAGGGGATGAAGAGCAGGGACGCAGGCAGCGGATGTACGCATGCAGGAATCACCTGCTGGATTTGGTGAAAATGCAGATTTTACTTGTGGGTCTGGGTGGGGCCTGAGCATCTGCATTCTAACCAGCTGCCAGGTGACACTGCTGCTCCCCTCATCAGTCCCATCTTTAGAAGAAAAGGGACACAGCACTCTGTACAGAACAGGTGCATCATACCAAGATGTGGTGTTGTCCCCAGGACAACCCAGGACTGTGGTGAGCTGTGTGTTAAGACCTGGTGTTGCTAAGGAGGCTCAGTGAGGGGAAAGGGGCTGCTGGCCCCAACCTCCCACGGACTGACTTCTGCACCTGTGGCCCTCCTGGCCTCTGGGCTCACTGTTGATAGTGGATGCGTCTTCTCCATTTCTGATTGCCCAGTGCTTGGCCTGGTGCCTGGAATATGCTAGATGCCCAATACTATGGACTAAATTACAGCAAAAACGGAGGGAGGGAAAAAGTAGGATGAGTTTGATGGAAAAACAAACGCGTACATCAAGGAAGACGCTGGGGTGTGGTCTGTGTTGGTAGCACTATATAAGGCTTGCACTTGTCTATGATGGACATGAAATTGACGGTCTAAGTCCTTAATTGACAGAAAGAATTGAGGCTCACTCATGTGACTTTATGTATTTCTGTAGTCCCACAGGGTCTAGACCCCTACCTTGCATATGGCAGTCTTCTAGAACCAGAGAAACCTCTGGATATTTGAAAGACATAAGGGACTGTGTTGGTTAACTTTATGTGTCAACTTGGCTGAGTCATTATGCCCAGATATTTGGTCAAACATTATTCTGAATGTTCCTGTAAGGGTGGTTTTGACTGGATTAATATTTAAATCAGTGGGCTTTGAGTAAAGCAGGTGACCTTCCATAATGTGAGTGGGTCTCACCCAATCAGATGAAGGCCTAAAGAGACAGAGACTGAAGAGTGACCTCCCCCGAGCACGAAGGAATTCTGCCAGGCCTTTGGGCTTGAACTGCAGCCCAAAACTTTCCCAGTCTGCATTCTGCTGGCCAGCCTGCAGATTTTGGACTCAACAGGCTCCATAACTGTGTAAACCAAATCCTTAAAATAAATCTCTCTCTACACACACATGCTACTGGTTCTGTTCTCTGGAGAACCCTGGCTAATGCAGGTCAAGAGTGTGCTCCACTCTGCAGCAGGCAGTACACTGCTCATCCCACAGGAACTAACATGTAACACGTGGCCTTCCACAGAGACTGTGGGGTCAGAGTATATCTCTAACCCAGGGTAAGAGGCCACTGTGCCTTCAAACAGTGGCTGTCACACTGCAGTGTCAACAGAGGTGCTATTAACAGGGCACCCCCCCAGGAACTTTTCCCGGGATCCCAACTCAGAAGGTCCGCAGGATCATATTTCACCCCGCACACCCAGCCCCAGACGAGTCCAGCAACTGGGACACTCACATTACACTTTGAGGGTAAAAGGGGGAGAAGAGGAGGGAGGTCAGAAGGGAGACAGAGAGGAGGGCTGTGGGGAAGGAGGAAGGAAAGACGGGAAGGAGAAGGGCAGGGAGGAGGGAAGAGCTTTGCTCCTGGTGTGGTTTCCCCCAACCACTCACCCTGGAGCACCCACCATTCTGGGCCAGTGCAGCAGACAACCACCAAGGGCACGGCTGTGATGCCAGCTCCTTTCCCACGTGGGTGCCACCTCCCATCAAACTTCCATCACCTCTTTCCAGCATGGCAGCCAGGCCGCAGCCATTGCCACCAACCCAAACCCCACTCCTCTGACCCCCACGCCGCCCCACCCATTGCCAGCCTGGAAACCAGTCCTAGTGCTCCCCTGGGGGTACCCTTGCTCTTCAGCTCCCGCACCTGCCTCTGTTCAATTCACTGCCCTGAGCTGGACGGAGGGACCCATGACAGACAGAATGGCATGGCCGTGACAAGCCCGCCATGCCTGCCGCGCCCTTCCCGAGACGCTGCCCACCCCGTGTGTCCCCTCTGTGGTGCATGGGCAGCTGTGACTCCACTCTGTCCTCTTCATAGAGCTCCCAGGACCCCGCATGCCCCCAGCAAATGAGCCACCAGGATGGTGAGCCTGGGGTCATCCGCCCAAAACCCAGCGCTCTTCCCTCTTCCAGCAGAGCAGGGCGACTCCACCACCCACAGTCACCAAGTCAGGGCGTTCCCGACCCTGCAGTGGGAGCCAAACCTGAAAGCCCTGGAACAATCGAGTGAGGAGTGAGAAGAGAGGAAGAAGGGCACTGGGAATGGGTTTCCTGCACCATTCCCCATGCAAGAAACCACCCTCCAGATGGGGCAGGTACCAAGCGGAAGACTCAGGCGACTGCCCCAGACTCACTGGAGCTCAGAATCCAGCACTGTGCAGCCTCCACTGGTGACTGTAAAAGTGGCAACATTTGTAAACAGCATTTTCACAGAAGGTTTCCCTTGTTTGTTTAATGACTGTTTGGAGAAAGTCATGACCTCCCCAAAACACAGAACAAAAGCAACAGAACCCCCAGATGCTGCATGGAATAGTTCCTGAGGAAATTCAAGTCACAGAGAAAAGAAAGATCACAGGAAAAGAATCAACTGCATTATTATAAAAAAAAAAAAAAGCGGCCTAAATTACAACTGATCTCAGGATTGGCTTCCTAAGAGAGATTTCTGACAAATGAAACACAGCGCAGGTCCACCCTCCTGGGAGAGGAGGGGTTCTGTTGTCACGGTTGATGGCCTTTAGTTTGTTTTGCAGCCCCGAGTTTCCTTCACTCTTGATGCATTCCATCAGGAACACGAAGGCAGACCGCGTGCAGGGAGAGAGCTGCGCAACAGAGATTCCAGAACTGGAGCTGCCGCCTTCCCAGTGGAGTCCTCTGCTTTAAAGCGCTTCTTGAAGCACATGTCTCTCTCCACCAAGGACCACACAGAAACCAGAATGTGGTTGAGTCCCCTTCCACCAAACACCCTAAAACATGGAGGCCTCTGGGCCCACTTAGGCTCCTGGAAGACCCTTCTGAGATGACTTGGCACCTGGGAGTCCCGAGGCCTGGGAATCTTGCGTCAGGCACAGGGGCCAAGTGGCCCCACAACCGGCGGCTGACCATTCAGGGCTGGCTTAGCGAGCGAGAGCAGGGGTCCCATTCACAGGCACAAAACCTCGCTGATGGCACTGGGCACACAGCCCTTCCTGTCGCCAGACAAGACTTCCTCGACATCGCTTGCCTACTAAGAAGCACAGCATTTCATTCAACAAATCCAGTGTGGATTTGGTAGCTCTCGTTTCTACAGAGATGCGAGGTTTTCAGCACTGGAAGGAGCCCCAGCAGCTTGACCCCAAATCCTCCACACAGCCCACAGAGTAGCCAGACACCAGCGAGAAATGCCAGCAGCTGGAGAGGGAATGCAGTCAAGGCAACAGCCTTGCTTTGCCCCATCCACGTTGGCCCCTCCTCTGTTGCACCATCTTTTCACCCCAGTTTTAATGGATGCCATGTTCACGTGTTGTTATATAAAGATAACAAGCCATCCGAAACTCTTGTCTTGAATAAGGAGAGAAGCGATGAAATACAAATGGAATGAACCGAAAGGAAATGAATGGTAAGCTGCCAACTGACAAAGGTGGGAACTCGGAGTTCACTGTGATGCTCGGGCGCCTCTCACCTGGGGCCTCTGGGTTCTCAGCAGAAGCAACAACGTCAGGGACTTTACTAAGCAAAGAACCAACATCAGAATTCCCTACGGTGCCAAAACACCCCACAAAGTGAAACTGTACATTCCCGGGCCCCCAGTGACTCAGTCTTGCAGGGGCAGGATCCCAAATCTATACCTGCCCCAGGTAACTTGAGCTCAATGCAGCATGAGCACCACCACCCTAAAAGACAAGTGCCCAGCCTCTACCATCTGCCAGCAGCTGCCCCAGGCTGATAGACTCTCTCCTCCCCACGGCCAGGCCCCACAGGTTGAGCACATGGCCTCCCTCGCCTCTGCCAGCAGCACCTGCATAGCCTGGAAGCCACAGCTGCAGGGTGCCCTCCCTCCTGACCCCTTGTTGACAGTCCTCCTCTTCCCATTCCCCCTCCCTGCTCAGGGCCCCCACGGCCTTGCAGAAGTCCCATGCCAGCATGGGGACACTGTGGGGGGCTCAAGTGGCCTCCGGGTTAGTCACCTCCACTGCTCTGCCAGCTCCGTCAGCAGCCTCATCCTGGTCTTCACTGAGCAGCAGACTAGTCCAGTACATAGCGAGTAAATGTTTGTTGAACAAACAGATGGATCTTTATTACTTTTCTCCAGGAACTCACTCACCTCCTCCTGCACCCCAACCCCAACACACAGCCTGTGACAAAATGAGGCCCCGTGGGACCCCCAGCTAGACTGCAGTTTGGGAGCTGTCTGCTTCTGGAAAGGCATTTCCATGTCTCTGAGCCTGGCTCCTACAGCAGCCTCTCTCTGTAATCAAAACAGGACTCATACTGTGAGCCTTAGGTTAAATGCCACCTCCTCTAGGAAGCCTTCTTTGATTTCCTCCTCTTCATTCCACATATATTTCTTAAGTGTCGCGCTCACTTGCTCACTGACTTCTGGGCAGCACCTTGCTGCTTCCCTCCTCTGGGCTTTGTTGATGCCTCCTGTTTTACTCCTGTGTCTTTGGAATTACACATCACACACATGCAACACGTATGCGCATAAATACAGCATATGCATGTGCGCACACACACCCTCTAACAGACAAGTGAGGACTGAGTCTTGCTCATTAGTCCAGAAATGTACAGGAAAAAGCTTCCCAGAAAGGTTTGTTGAATGAAAAAAGCATCGAAGGAAACCAGGCTCACAGCAGGAGAAGCTGGGTAAGTCCAAGGATGGAAAGCTAACATCCTAAGCATGGTGGCTTCTCTTTCCCATGCCCTTACTAGTGACAAAATCAAGGTCCACAGTTTTAAATGTCACAGCTGGGAAGCACAGCCAGGTGCATCTGGCCTGAGAGCTCACACCCTGTCCCCCAACCTCCCCCTTCTCAGCCCACCTGCAAATAGAGCGGCAGGGTCTGGAGCTGGCCTCCCCAGGGCTCTATGCTAACCACAGAGAGGCTCTAAGCGCCGGTCATGCCAGCTGCCTGGGACCCACAGGGGCATCCGGGGCTGCTGAGGGAGCCGAGTAAGAGGACCAGCTTCAGCACAGCGCTGGAATTCAGCCCGCCTAGATTCCAACGTCCAGTTCTACCTCTGACTCGCTGCGTGACCTTGGGCATGTTATTTCCACTTCTCTGTGCCTCAGTTTCCTCACTGGTAAAATGGAAAGAATAAGAATCATGTCTACATTATGAGAGTGTGGTGCCGTTTAAATGAGGTGGTACTTGTGCCAACTCCGCGAAGCCAGAGGCAGAGAGCCTGCACTGCACGCTGGGGCGGTGACTGTATCAGCCACCATGTGTCAACCACCACGGTTCCAGCCCCTCTCTAATCCTTTGCCTATTTCATCCCCACCACTGGCCTCTCAGGAAGTATTCATATCCGCATGGGCAGAGGAGAAATCAGAGGTGGTTTGACTTGCCCAGGGCCACCCAGATCATGAGGGGTTTGGAGCAAGGCTTCAGGTTCCACGGTTGTCACATGGCTCTGCCTTTTGCAGGTCAAAATTACACAGCCAGAGCCAGGTCCCCTGAGGAAGCTGCCCGGAGCTCCCATTCCCCAGGTGGACTGTCTGGGAAGAACCACCGCCCACTGGGCTTGTGGGGGTGAAGGCCTTTCGAGGTGTTGGGGGAAGGGCGAGCTGGACAGAAAGCCCCAGGTAATGTAAATGGAAACTCTAACCGCCAGCCCTGCACCTGGTGTTTTTGCATTTCCCAAGCCAGCTGAAGGGATTGTGTGTGCAGCTCTGAGCTCACTCCCAGGCTGAGGTCAGGTACGGCTTGGAGGAAGCGAGCCACACGGCCCACATCGTGGGACAGCTGGCCTCCGCCTCCAAGCCACTTCACGTCCCAGCCTGGGAATTCTGTGATGGCGCTTGTTTAAACCCTGTCCCTTGGGTGACCTGGAAAACACCTGGGTGTCTCCCCGACCTCAGCTCTAAACCAGTCATTCCCAGCCAAAGCGGGAGAGCTCTCTCTGCTCCAGGGAGGAGTGATGCCCGATCACCCCACAGACACGTGAAGGAGTAGAGGGAAGCCCACGGCCACTTGTCCAGCTGCAAACTGCAAAGGTCACAACCGCATACTCTCTTCCCTGAAGTCCCTACACATCGCTGGGACAGGAGCCTGTGTCATTCTCTCTAATGATAAATATGCGGGTAGTCTACCCCCAAAATACAGCAATCACAAGGAAAGTGGGGCTCCTGGAGCAGAATTTGCCCAAGGTCACAAACGACTGGCAGAACAGGACTCAGCCAGGTCTGAACCCAAGGCTCTGGCACTTTTGCTGAGCCCATCTGTACAGGAACTGCAGCTGCTGCTGTTCAGGGAAACCAGCCCCAACATGTGAGCAGGCATCGGCCACCCTCTAGGGCCGGCAGCCAGAGCACAAGCCAGGCACTGGGGAAACCCAGGCACACCGGAGCTAGGGTCCCTGGCCTTGAATTACAATAAGTAGGTGAGCTGGGCAAACCCTGTGCAGAAGACCGGAGCCAGCCCCAGCTATGTGCAGACGGACAGGCACATGCTGGGTGTCAGGGACACGGAAGCAGGAGGGGACATGCAGCCAGCGGGTGCCAGTTTGAGAATGCTGATGCCCACCCCAGGTTCTGGAGAGGACCTGTGTCCAAGGATGAGGGAAGGCAGCCAGTCTTCCCTCAGCTAAGACAAGGCTCTAAAACACGGCTACGGGGGGACAGCAGCCTGGAGGCATCCCAGCCCTCATTGGGCAAAGCGCACCTTTCACTGACAAACACATGAGCACGCTGGGCAGAAAGCAGGCCTGTGACTCACAGACTTCTGCGTCCCTGCAGACACAGCGTGCATGCCAGGAGGCATTTGGAGGCAGCCTCCCACACAGGTGGGCTGGTCTAGGGTGCCCTGAACTGCTTCCACTCCCCACAGTAGTCTGAGTCCCCTCGCCACCACTAGAAAAGGTACAGCAAGCAGTGCGACGAGTTTCATCCATCTATCCAGAATAGACTCCCGCCTGAGGGCTCTTCCAGTGCAGGAGGCTGCTGGACTGAGCTGGCTTGGACCCATGCACCCTCCTGTTAGAACCCTTCTCAGAGGTGCCTCTGGGAACCAGATCATGTACTGACAACTCTTCCCAGTAACAGGAAGTTCAAGAGCTAAAAAGGCAAATACAGGCCCGATGTTGGCCAAGGGGCTTAGTGGTTGAGAAGAAACGATCTCCCATTCAACTCCCGGCTGAGCTCAGCCAGACAGTCATCTGAGTGTCTCTTCCCACCTGTCCCCTGAATTATGTGTCCCACAGGCCCCAGTTCTTGGGGTCTGAAGGGTGCCCTTGCCCCGAGCATCAGGTCCCTGTGGTCCAGGTCCAGTCTCCAATGGATCCCTAGTCCCAATGAGGTTCCCAAAAGAGGAGGCACTTTGCTTGGAGAGCAGCGTGAGCCTGCGCTGCCGGCACCCCTCCATCACCCGGGGCACCGCCAGGAGCTGCACCCGCAGAGGAAACATGCCCGCGACACGAAAGCCCAAACGAAACCAACACTGGGTGGGCTATTTTTATCCTCCTAAAAATTTGTCACAAAGACCACAGCAACTAAAGGGCATCCCAGGCTTTGAGCTGAGTTCTCTGCAGCTCTCACTCCCACGC
The DNA here is from genome assembly GCA_028533165.1 of Leontopithecus rosalia. Classification (NCBI taxonomy): domain Eukaryota; kingdom Metazoa; phylum Chordata; class Mammalia; order Primates; family Cebidae; genus Leontopithecus; species Leontopithecus rosalia. The sequence goes on along the minus strand of CM052654.1, from coordinate 134,168,686 downwards.
TCAGTCCCCTCCCTCCCCAGCCACCCCGCCCCCACCCCCAGCAACTGAGAAAGTGGATCAGGTCAAAGCGGAGCATTCCTCATTCTGCCATCTCCACGGGAAAACTAATTAGTCGCCAAATATTCAGAATGGATAATTGCTACCTGAATTAATAAGGGCAAACAGCTGGCAAGAAAACAGTGGTTTACTATTTCCGTGTGCTTACCTCTCTTAACCCAGAGTCCAGGCTCTGCAGGAATAGACCCGCTTGTGGCATGAGGCACAACTCCCACTGGGGCTGCCGAAAAGGGGGACATAGCCCTCGAGGGCAGCTCCTGCACTGGGGGCAGCTGAATGCTGCTGTGGCAAAGTCACCCTCTGTTTCCTCTTGCACGCACAAAACACACACACATCCACGGACACACAGGCACACACCACACAAGGACACACATGCAGGAACACATGTGCACATACATGCACATCAAAAACAAGGGAGCAGACACCAGCTATACCCTGTACATGTGCACACATACCACACATTCACACTACACATGCATGCACACACACTGCCCGCACCCACCGTGCACACACTCCATACACACCACACATGTGCGTGCACACAGTCACATGCCACATACACCTAACCACACACGCAAAGCACACGTGCACACACACAACACACTCACACCATACACACACTGACACCCCAGGAACATCCAAGGGTTCCAAGAAGAATGCATCAAACCAGGATCCTCACCCAGGGTTCTTGGCAAGTCCCCCCAAGTTCCTCAGCTCTGGCAAGGGGGCATTTAGAACAAACCAAGAGTGTGGGCAGAGGAGGAAGAAACTGAGGGAAAGGAAAGTGAGATGATGCGGAAGAGGAGACAGCCAGCCAGGAAGGCTGGGAAGACACTGGCCACAGTCCCATCTCCCCTCCCTCGCTTCCCTGAGGCACACACACTTCAGATGCACCCCCAGAGAGACCCTCAGCCCCAGCCCAATCACTACCATGCTGTGCTGTGTGACCTCAGACAAATCACTTCACCTCTCTGAGCCTAGGCTTCTGCTGATGTAAAAATGAGATGATCCCATGCAGTCATTTAAACAGTTCGAAGGCGATGCCCTTCCAGAGGTTTCAGCTCACGTTTGGGGTCATCGCAGTTACCCCCTGCCTTTCAGCCCCTCCCCCATCCCTGCTGAAGCACTTACCTTATTTGAATGAATGCTGAGGACTCCACCACCACAGGACTTCCCCTTGAGCAGTCAGCCACAAGTCACTTCCTCTGGGGACAGCCATGACTCTCTGGAGCACCCCCAACCCCATGTCACAGGCAGCTTGGCCCAGAGAACTGCAGCTGGGAAACTGCCATCCAGTCCACACAGGGAATCAGGCTCTGCATCTGGGTGGGTGGCTGGCGTGGCATCTGCCTCTATGGGAGGCTGTGATGGAAAATTAAGTGGGCTGACACGTGCACACAATGTTTCATTTAACAATGCGTTGTCAGGAGTTCTCACTCTGTACAGAGAGCTGCCTCATTTTTTTTCTAATGACCAAACAATAATTCTATTACAGGTCTCCATCATAATCTATTCTACTGAATGCCTTTTGAGGAACATGTTTGGTATTTCCAGTCTTTGACCTTCACAAATGCTTCTGTGGCGTATATGCTTATACGTGCTCATTTTGTATCAGCAGAAAGTCCTGTGTGTATAGATATCTCTATACACTCTATTTCCCTTTGTATAAAATGGCAAGGGTAGGACCAGCAGCCGGCAGAGCTGCACTGAGACCAGCGAGGTAAAGTACGGGAACTGTAGATGGGCTGCCATCAGCATCCCTGTCCTTCCTTGCTTCCTGGTACCTGACACAGAACACTCTTCTCTCCAAAGAGAAAAAAGAAAAGTCCAATTAATTATTGCTTCTCTCCAACCTCCCACGCCTTGAGGGCAGGTAGTGAGGAAGGAGGGAGTGGCCATTTACAAACCCAGCAGGCTTTCTCCCTGCTGAGGGTATTCCTGAGGACACCACGGCTGGCAAACACGTCTAGAAATCTCCAGGTGGTTAATCATTGAGACCAGCCCCTTGGTGATCAATAAAATGGCAATAAACCCATTTGATGATATTCTTTTCAAGAGAGACTCAACAAGCCCAACATAGAAACACAGCAACTCCAGGATCCTATGAGCAGGAGGATTTTCAAACATCTCAATGGTGTTAATAAAGTGATTTGTCTCTCTGCGTGGATGTATCCTAGGTTTGGAGTGAGGATACTGAGGACCCCCAGGGAGATCCAGGAGGGCCAGCAAGTGCATCATGCAGTGAGCCTCACACACGTGCCCCACAGGGGTCCCCAAACCCAGACTGCCCTGCACTGTCCTCACTACCCAGCAGGCCACTGAGTTCTTGTCGCAACTCACCTGCCACTGTGGGACTCTGGCAAATCAACAGCTTGAGCCAAACGCCCAGTTTCCTCATCTGGACAGAAACCTCTCCTTCCCTGTGGGTTGCTGTGAGGATCGATGAGATGGAGCTGACAGAGGTCATGACAAGAGCTCAGGAAACACCTGCAACGGCTGCTGTTGTGAACACACGGCCACGGGTCCCAGAAGGCTGTTAAGGTGATCGGGCAGCACCTGTCAGTGAGATGACACGTATACCATGAAAAACTGACATGCTGACACACATGCACGTGACTAAGGACTTTTGTCCCCTTGCCAGAGCCAGTCCTATGATCCTATCCAGAGGAATCCCTACACTGGGATGGAAGTCACCCCGAATCACCATCAGTCCCCAAATGATCCACAACTCCATTTCCTCCTGCCCTTGACTGGCTCCCTCCTTCATGCTCCCGGCAGATCCTGAGCCGGGTCCTCACCTGACCTCTTCCTGCCCTCCTCCTGCCCCAGAGCACAGTCTTGGGTTCCCAGGGCACCCAGGAACACCCTTTGGCCCTCTCTCAGGAAGCATTTTGAACATCTCAAGTGCCCTGCTCCAGAAAACATCAAAGACAGGGCTTCCCATCCCACCCTTAAACCCAGTGACCTGTAGAAGTCCAAGTCCAGCCCACACAGTGCCTGGTGGGCGCAGCCTGGAATCCCAGCTTTGATCAGCGACTGCCTGGCCCACCAGGCCCCTGTGCCCCAAATTCATCTCTCAGGCAGGTGAGATGGCTCCCCCAATGCAGGTGGCTGAGAAAAATTTTGCCAGGAATGTGCATATTTATCCTGCTCAATAAAGAATTGCATCTCTACAGCCTCTCCCTCCATTTTATTATGGGTTAATGGGTTAAACATTTTAATTATAGAAATAATTGCCAACAAAGGAATAGCACACACTGGCTCCATGTCACACAGTTCACAATCCCCCATGTACCAGGACAGGAATATTTTTAGGACCTGTTCAAGTTACCCACCCTGGCTGCAGATGAAATATTAATTAAAGGTTATACTTTCAGCCTCGGAAAATGATTACTCAAGATAGCAATTATATTTCCCCCTTTTTGTGTAATAAAACTGCACCTTGCTGTGAAGAGGAATTAACAATTCTAAACCACGTTGTTATAGAGGCAGCATCAAAGCTGAAGGAGGAGGCACATGCCCAAGAGGGGAAAACACAAACACGTCTAGACCCACAAAGAGAGTGGCTGACTTCAAAAGAGCAGGATTCTGTATTCAGGGCTGGGACCATTTCTCAAGGTCATTAATTGCTCTAGCTGTCTAAGACAGTGGCCCAATTACAAAGAATACAGAGACACAGAAATTAGAACAGAGCATAGCTACAGCTCAGACTCCAGGTCGCTAGGAAGCTCGGCATGGCCCGCAGCCTGGCATGTACCTGGAGCCTGTCAGCCAACTCCTCCAGGTTCCTTCCAAGGGATTCGGACACCCGGGGCAGACAACTGATTCCAGAGCTAACAGTTCGTAGCTTTCCAGGCAACTTCTACAGTGAGAAGAAAAAAGACAGCTCAAGGCCTGGAAAATAGCAAGGAGAGTAGCTGCCATTTACTGAGCACCAACTATGTCCCAGGCAAACAGTGAGACAAGAATTCGTAACTTCATTTTATAGATAAAAGCAGGAAAATTCAGAAAGAGTAAATGATTGGCCAAGGATACACAGCAAATAGCAGACTTAGGATTCAAACCAACAGACCCACAATTCCACAAGGACTGGGCTGTGCCAGTCTCATTTACTGTTGTACCCACAGGCTACCTAGCACTGTGCCTGGCACACAGTAGGTGCTCAATAAATTTGACTTATTTAATGAATGAACAATCGAACTCCTGAACTCATCATCCATGCTTGGAAGACAAAACTCTGCTATTCAGCAAAAGAGACTTAAAAACATTGTTGTGACTTTAAATGAGTCTTAAAGTCATTTTCAGGGAAGCGGGGTAGGTGGGGGAAAGGGTGAGCATGCAGCTTCGCACAGATCATTCCAGCAAGCGCACACCAGAACTACCCCCAATGAATACTCGAATGTTCCCCTAGAGGCATTGTCAAATATTTTCCATAAGACAAAATATGAAGTTAGTACATGAAATTAGTAGTATATGGTTTGAAATCATTATGGCTTATGTTGTTATGTGACCATGTGACAATCAGGCATTTTTTATGAAGCCCCCTCGGAGAAACCTTCTGTGACCAAGTCCCATCAGGCCCTGATCCTGAGGGAAGGTCCCATGATCCTCCCTGCCCTTTAAGCATGAGAATGGAGCAGATGAGAACATCACAGCCTTCCTTTCTGGGACAAGATTGCAGGTGACACAGGAGCAGATATGTGAGCAGCTGTGCCTGCCTCAGCTGGAGCGACAGGCCAGACCAGCAAGAGAGATTTGCTGACGGACTAGAGGTGGGCAGAGCGGCTGACACAGGAAGCACTGAGCTGCCCAAGGTCACTGAGGTGGGGTTTGAGGGCTTCCCCTTTGGGAAGGGGGAAGGAAGGGCTCCCAAGGGCCATGGCAGTGAGAAAAAGGGCCCCAGGAGGCCGGCTCCAGCGAGGACAGGGACTCCCAGTGGGGTGGGAGGGGCAGATGCCTGGGTAGATAGATTCTTCAGGTCCGAGGATTCTTCTGGATATTGCAGTACCTCTGTGTACAAGTCAGCAGCTGGGTGCATCGTCCACGATCTGGAAGCTGGGAGGAGCAGGAGAGGATGTGGGGAGAGGCCGTTAGGAGACCCACCCCACTACCTCAGGGAGCTCACTAGCTCTTCAAGCAAAGGGTTTGCTGGCACTCAGACTTCCTGCAAGCAAGCAGGCAGCACACTAGGAATGCGGCCACCACCCAGCACCCAGGCTGCTGAGATGGGGGTGGACGCAGCCAGCGGGAGGGAACTCACCTCTCTTGAGTGTCCAGCAAGGCCAGCACTGTGCTCAGTGTGGAAGCCACAGCCCCTGCACTGAGGACAGTGCAGCCCACGGGGAGGGCAAACACAGAAACAGACAAACTTCCTGCAGCCTGAGTGCAGCCTGGGCCCCTCCGCCCACCACCTCCTGCAGGGGCTCAGCTGAAGTGTCCCTGAGGCACCTTCCAACCCTGCATCCTATGAGACTGTCTTATCAGCTCACCCTCTAGGCTGAGGACATCCTGGCAGACAAATAGATAAGCCAAGGCCAGGGCCACTGAGGAGAGGGAGGGCTGAGGGAGGCCAGATCTGGAGATGCGGGAGCCACGGCACAGGGACCCGGCGCTGACTCATGACCACTGTGGACGCACCCTTCAGGTGCATCACCACAGCAACACTGGTCTGGAGAACTCTGGGGAGGCAGTGGGCAGCTCTCTGGCCTCCAGGGTCTACTGGCATGCTACGCTCCAGCGTGCTGGAGCTCTGAAGGGGATCTGGGCCATGCTGCGGGCTCCTTCCACTGTTTCAGGCATCGCACTGAACCCTGGAGAAAGTTCCAGGCTTAGTCCTGGAACCTCCAGCACATCTCTGAATTTCTCAGGGCTTCAGTGTCTTCCTCTGGTCTGCAAAGGGAAGGGGGCCAGCTCGGCACCAAGCATGATCCAGGTCTGGCACTGATTCCATTTTGTTTCTTTAAATCCCTTTTTTACTTCTTGCTTTAGCACTAAAGCAAGCTCCAGGCCCTACACTCACGGGATGGGCCCATCTCTTTTGCCCCAAGTCCTCACACTCCAGAAAAGGCATCTGGAGCAGTCTGTTCCTTCTGTTGCAAAATAAATCCACAGACACTCTTCCTCCCTGGGCACCCAGGCCCAGAGCCCAGAGAACAGTGGCTGCGTGGAGGAGTCAAGGTCGCCAGCCTCTTACCCCCTCCACCTCCCTTTACGTCCTTCCCTGGGCTTGGCTGAGGAGGCAGCAGGGAAAAGAGGCGCAAATGCAGGAGAGAGGGGAGGGCAGCGGTCCCGGCCAGACCCAGGAGGCTGCAGGAGCTGGGACTCAGCACAGCAGGCTGGGAACTGCACTTTCAGTCTCAGCTAGAGCCCATGCGCAGGGCTCCTCGGGAAGCCTCTCAAGACCCTCACGGGTGTCAGAGCATGCTAGGTGCTGAGGACAACGACCTGCAAGCTTCACGTGACAAATTGAGACCCTCTGTCCCCACTCTTCCAGCAAATTGAGGCCATTCTCCAGGAATGGTGAAGTCAAAGAAGCTGCTTTTTTCACATTACTCAGAAACAGGCAATGCCTCCAGTCACAGACGCCAGCCATACACAGGGGCCCTTCCGAAGGCAGGGCCAGATGCACCACCAGCCCAGAAGCCCAGAGAAACGATAACCAGCGCTGCCTCGGCTTGGGGAACACGTGCCTGGGGCTTCCCGGGGAACAGCCATTGTAGGAATGGGGGCCTTTCCTTAGCCAGCATCCTTGCTTCTTCCTCCACCACCTTTCCTCTGTGGAACTGCTCCCAGGAGACCTGGGGCCTCAGCCAGCATGGGCAGGAACTCCCAGAGGACACGCGAAGGACTCCTGCGGTGCGGACTGGAGGTATGGGTGCCCTGCAGCACGGGGCCTACGAGGAGAGAAGCCGCTCAGCTCCGCAGGTGGAAGAAGGCACGTGCTTCCTTCCCGGAGAGCAACCTGAGTGGTTTGTCCCTGGCCTGGTCAGGTAGAGGTGGGGTACGGCTGCTCCTGGGGGAGGTGGGGCACCTCTGCCCAAGCCCCTTCTCAGGGGACGAGACAGGCATCCTACACACCCACGTCCTCCATCCATGAACATTTACTGATCCCTCAGTAAGCCCCAGGCCCTGTGCTAAGGTCGGGGGCATCAGGAGCTCATAGACCAGATAAGAGCAGAGAAAGCTGTAATTAAACTACCAGATGCCGAACAATGATCAACCCAGGTCAGGGCACAGACCCGGGGCCTCGGCTTGAGCAGCAGAGGACCTGGGGCTGGGGCTGAGCGGGATTGCAGGGGAGGGAAAGGTCGAAGAGAGGGTGTGGCCGTGCGGGTCCCGCCTAGCCAGGCACGAGGGCACTCCAGGTGGGAATGTGCCACCCCAACCCCGGGCACCCCCAGGGAACCAGGAGCCCGGTGACACAGGCCGCCCTCTTTGAGGGCCTGGATTGAGGAAGTTGGGGTCAGAGCTCCAGACTGGAGTCCCTCTTGCTGAATTCCCCTTCCAGACATCAGAGGCAAAGAGGAACCCTCATTCAGAGACCACCTGCACCAGCGTTTCCGGGCTGGGTCAGAAAAACAGGTTGTCCTCGCCGCCGCGCCTCGCTGGCGCCTGCAGCGGGTTCCTCTTCTGGGCCTTAGCACGCAGCCAGAGCTCCAGGGAGGGAGGGCCGCCCGCGGGGGTGGGGTGGGGGGGAGTGTGGGGGGACTACCCACGGGGCGGGGACAGGCGAAGCCCCGCCCGTTGCCCTGATTATGCCCCGCCCCCACCCAGGCCTGCCCACTGCCGTGCCATGCCACGCCCCTCCCGCTCCCCTCGCAGGGTTACGCTCAAGGTCCTGCCCACCGCTCCTCCCACACTCGGGCCTCTGGGAGGGCCTCCAGGTTCACCTGCCCAGCCTCACCCCCGACCATTTGCTACTCCCCACACGCACCGCCTCACACCTCCAGGCATCCAACCGGCCTGGCAGGCGCCTCTTTTTAAAACCCTGTCATTGCTTAAGACCTTTCATCATTCCTGGGCCTGGGCATAATCTTCCTCTCTTCTAACAACCCCACCTCCAAACGCTCCCCGACCCCACCCTGGCAATCCTGCCTGCTGCTTTGACAGCTTCAGGCAGACCCCTGTGGTCTCCTCCCTGTGAGGCACTTTGGGGTCCCGAAGAACTATGTGTGGGGTGGCATGAGAGGGGCTCCTCCGTGACTCCCGCTTCACATCAGGCCTTTCCCTGCAGAATTCCATGAACCTCGGGGGTCCAGGACTCCCTCCCTGGCAGCAGGGCCCTGCCTCCGGATCAACGTTCCTCCAGGGGTGCCTGGAGAATCCTCCTTTACCTACAAGAACCGCTGGTGGCTCTGGGACCTAGGCTTCCTTCAGAACGGGCTCAGCTCGCACTCCGAGCACCTACTGTGCGCTCTCTAGGCTGGACACCAGGAAAGGGCCACTCTGCTAAGCCTTGAACTCTGGGGTCAATGAAACCCCGGGGTCAAAGCCTGGCTCTGCCACACACCATGGTTGTGACCCTGACAAAGCTGTCTGACTTCCCTGGGCCTCGGTTTCCTGAGCTACAAAATGGGAACAGGAACCGTTGTCTGTCTTGCACCCTTGTTACTATGACCGAAGGCGCAGAGTGGGCTCTCAGCCTGAGGTCATGGAATACCCACACCAGCGTGGGGATGAAGAGCACCAGCTCTGAGCCAAATGACCGGAGCTCACACCCGGGTTCTGCCACACCCTGTTGCATAACCTTGAACAAGTTTCCTCATCTTTCTGTGCTTCCGTTTTCTCATCCGTAGAATGGGCATAACGTGGTGCAGAGTTTCTACTAGGAATAAAAACGGTCTGAAAATCAATAGTGGTGACGGCTGCACAACCCTATGAATATAATTCACATCACTGGGTTGTGCACCTGAAATGGTGAAAATGGTAAGTTTTACATATTTTTCCACAATTTTTAAAAACTAATATGCCAAGAAGCAATGGATTGTACACTTTCAATGGGCGAATTGTACACTATGTTAATTTCTCTCAATACAACTGTTTTTAGAAAATGGTAAGAATGGAGATAATAATGCTGCCTATCTCCGAGGGTCATGAGGGGAGATGGAATGAGTCCACACAGTGCTTAGAAGAGCTTACAACAGTGACCAGCACGGGGTAAACACTCAACCGGTGTCGACTGACGTATTAAATATACTTCATTCGTCATCTCGTTTCGTCTCTGTAACAACCCTACAGGTTAAAATATATTTTTCCTCGGGCCGGGCGCGGTGGCTCAAGCCTGTAATCCCAGCACTTTGGGAGGCCGAGGCGGGTGGATCGCGAGGTCAACAGATCGAGACCATCCTGGTCAACATAGTGAAACCCCGTCTCTACTAAAAGATACAAAAAATTAGCTGGGCCCGGTGGCGTGTGCCTATAATCCCAGCTACTCAGGAGG
>CM052654.1:134147954-134159090 GCA_028533165.1 Leontopithecus rosalia | reverse complement strand
TTTTTTTTTTCCTCATTTTACGGGTAAGAAAATTGACAATCAGAAAAGTTAAGTCACTTGTATGTGGAAGTTGCACAGCCAGGATTCGAACCCCAATTGTGTCTGATGCCACAGTTATTCCGGGTCTTGGGGAAGGTGTTGGGACGGTAGGAAGTAGCTGTCTCACCTGGCTGAGTAGCCACAAGCAAGAAGCCGAAGGGCACCCTGAGGGGAGAACACGGTGGCTCTCAGTGGCCGGCTTGGGGAGAAACAGCAGCAGCTACACCTGCAGGTGGGGGGTGGGGAAGCAGGCTGCAGTGGGCCAGCGAGTGGGGGAGATGGGGGTGGGCACAACTTCCCTGATCCGTTTAGAACTGAAATGCCCCACTCGCTATAGCCACGAGCTCCCACTGTGGCCAGAGCACCTGAAATGCAGCAAGCACTTGAAACCCATCACCTTCCTGAGGAAGCAGAAGCACCACAGGGGTTTGAGGATCTGTGAAAGTCTGGGTTTTCTGGGGCCTTTTCCATTTTGTTTTAGGATCCTTTTTTAAATTGTATTATTATTCAACCCACTCAGAAATGCCTGAACTTTCCGCTTCCAAGTTGGCTGGAAATCACCTCACAGGGATGTCGCTAAGTGAAAATTAAAGTTCTTGACATTTGAGATGTCATCCTGCTCAGACACAAAACAAAAGGTCACCGGTGTGAAGGTCAACCTGTGAACGGTGAGGTTCCCACAGCAACACCGAAGTAATACTGGATACCTCTGAGATCGCTGCCATCAAGTCACAGCCCCCGGGGGATCCTAAGCAGGGGGCCTCCCACATGGCTGGAAGAGCAGGAGAAGATTCTGGGCTCCAAGAGAAGGCTGGCAGCTGCGGAGGCTAGGTGGCCTGGGATGCTCCATTCCCCCTTGGGATGTCCAGCTGGACTGAGCCAGCCTCTTCTGAAAATTGAACTCACATTTGACCCCTGGGGGAGGCCAGGGTCGGTCTGGGGGAGCCAAAGAGGTCCCCAAGCCAGTCCAGCAGGCAAAACAGGGGCCTGGAGCCAGGAGATGGATCAGTGGATTCAAAGTCAGAGGGGCTGGGTTGATTCACTTAGTTCTCACGGCAGCCACCCAAAGGGAGGGCTGCAGAGGCTCAGAGCCGGGGAGTGGCTGGAGCCACGGGGATGTCCGTGGGGCCAAAACATACGGTGATGGCCAGGTACAAGCGCTGCCAGAGATGGCCTGCGCCGGCCTCACAGGGCAGCAAGGGGGTTCTGCGGTCAGGTCAGGAGTCAGGAGCCAGAAAAGCTCATGTCAAACCAAGACAAGGTGTGAACTAGGTCAAGACGGCTCACCTTCAAATCTGAAAACAGCCCCACGCTGGGGATAGGTTTGCAGCAAACCTAGAAACTGGAGTTTGGGAGGTTGGGAGGTCAAACACGTTCCCAGGCCACACACATTTGCTTTAAAGAGAGGAAAAATGAGGTCTGGGAGCACCTCTCGAGCTTCACATCTGCTGGGCAAGCTGCACAATTCTAAAGCCGGACTTGGAGTTGGAGCCTAAGGCTCCCTCGGCTCCCTGGTCTCTCCTCCCCGATCTCCAGCCAGCAGGAGGCTTCAGGCTGAGGTGCAAAGGGGCGTAGCTGAGCTCAGATCTGACCCTCAGGCTTTGAGTGTACAGGTTGCTCTGGGCTTCACTCATGGAGCCAAGAGCCCCAGAGCAGGTGAGCTCCAGGCAGCCAAGGGGGCGGCCCTCCAAGCTCCTTCCCTCCCTCCTCACAGGCCTGCAGGGCAGAGGACCTTTCACCCGTGTGGGGGCCCACTTCTCCCTGTGGCTCTGCATCTTAGAAAGATGCCAGATGGGATGTCACCTATGGCCACCTCAGCAGCACGGGCACCCCATCCTCCTGCCCTGATGGCACAAAATGGCAGCTGGGTCCTTCTTCCACTGTGCAAAGCACTTGGATCTCCTTCAGCAGTAGCTCTCAGACCATGGCTGTCCCCAGTCTCCAACTCATTCTCTCCCTCTAACCATCTTCCAACAGCCTCCTGGCTGGCTCGCAGTGACATGCGGCATGAGCTACCGGTCCTCCCTCCATACCAAACGTGAGGGCCACAGAGTTGTGCCTAAAGCTTTACCTGAAAACTCAGTGCTTAAGGGACCAGGCACAACCAGGTGAAGCCCCCCAGGCCCTCTCGCCCCTCACCTATGCAGCACTTCAGGCCTGAGCACCACCTTTGCAGCCCTTGTTTCTGGGTCCCAAGCTCTAGTCTGCATATCCAGTGTCTGTCTCAGTGGCGAACACCAGTTGAAGGCCTTATGCTGTGGCGTAAAGTCATCCACATTTTACAGGTTGGGAAACCAGGGTCCAGTGAGTCAGTTGGAAACCTAGTAAATGGCCAGGCCCACTTTTAACCTACTAAATGGCAGACCCCAGGCAGAGCTGGGCCACCTAGTGAAACCCCATGCCACTGCCCTTGAAGCCCACCTGGGCCTCCTCCACTCAGGTCCACACTGACCCCGCTGGCTTCTCCACAGCCCCATCAAGTCCCACAGGCCCTCGGAAGGTCGAAAGCCTCCGAAACAGTTCAGCCAGAACAATCTGCCACGGAAACAGTGACTCCAGGAGAGAGGCCAAAGAATGTGCATGCCTCCCCCAGCTTCTGCGCCCTCATTCCGCTCTCTCCAAGTCTGGTCCCTGCCTTACCGACATCGTTCACATTTCACAGATGGGAAAACTAAGGCAAAGGGCGGCTGCCCGGACCATCTTACCGTCGCTAAGTAGGGAAGTTGGAATCTGAGCCTAGATTCCAGGCTCCAGGGTCTCTCTCCAAGGAGGGCACTGCCCGTGAGACTGATCTCCATCACCCTCCCTGCCCCAGGGCAGCCCTTACATTCCCTCCTCCAAGCTACACACCATCCTGACAACGCTGCTGCTCATACAGGAGGGGAAGGAAGGTTGATGGTGTGAGATACCAAAGGGCTGTTATGCCTCTTCATTTTAAGAAGCCACATCCTTTCCCACCTTATAGGAACAGTCACTGGAGGATGAGAATAGATGGCTCATTAACTATTGATTCACATTGCTCTGGGAGATGATTTTGAAATCTGCACCAGCCACAGCCTCGTGGGAGCATCAGGATACACCTGTAGCCCATTTCCTACAACTCAAGAAGTTTAGACAGAGCTGTCAGGTCAGGTGGGTACAGTAAAAATCTCAGCTAAACAGTCTCACCTGATAACACCAGCACACTGCCAGGGCACCAGGGGAAATCAGAGGCATTGTTACCTTTGGAGGACTGCAGTCAGAGGGGCTGGGCACTCAAAGCAAACACTGTTTAATGGAATAGCTGAATATGATGACATCCTACAACATCTGCAAGCCAAAAACTCACAACAAGAATGAGTAAGAGAACTAAAGTCGTATAAACCTTCTCTCTGTGTGTGTATGAATATCTATACATATATGTATCTCATGTGCAAATGTAAACATATATGTTTGTGTGTGTATATATATATACGTTTTACATATATATATATGTAATATATATATATATATATATAACGTATATATATATATGTAAAAGAGAGAGAGAGGAGACAAGACGTAAGATACTATCACAGGTCTTGTGATACATAGTAATCTATCCAGAAAGCCAGAAAGAGGTATGAAGATAGGTCTGGAACTATCTTCATACCTCTTTCTGGCTTTCTGGAAGGATTTAGGGGGAGTTGTATGTGTCTGCTTGTTCAGATTATAGGATGATTCTGTATTGTTGAAATCTAGCACCTTAATAAAATAACAATGGCTTCTCCTTTGCAATGAATCTTGCGGTTTGGGAGGGCTCCGTCTTAGAAATGGAAGGTGGCTCTTGTAAATATCTGGTTAATTAGCTGTCCTATCTCAAATAAATGCTTTGCTCTCAGTGTTTTTGGTGGTTAACAGTTTGTGAAGCAGTTTTGTATGCATTAGCCAGTGGCCGAAACATAATCAGCACTGAATAAAAATTGACTGAATTGAATCGAGTTATCCAATTTGATTTTCACGATGGCCTATCAGGGGTTAGGTTTCTGTTGGAGGGAAAAGTTGCCTTTAAAAAATAAAACTTGGCCAGGCATGGTGGGTCATGCCTGTAATCCCAGCACTTTGGGAGGCAGAGGCAGGTAGATAACCTGAGGTCAGGAGTTCAAGACCAGCCTGGCCAATATGGCAAAACCCCATCTCTACTAAAAATAGAGACTGGACATTGTGGCATGCACCTGTAATTTCAGCTACTCAGGAGGCTAAGGCACGAGAATCACTTGAACCCAGGGTGTGGAGGTTGCGGTGAGCCAAGATTGTACTACTGCACTCCAGGCTGGGTGATGGAGCGAGACTCTCTCTCAAAAAAATAAAAAATAATTAAGAAATAAATAAAAACAAGCCACATGCCCATAGTGACTGAATTCAATCAGTACAAAGGGTTATACAACCCAGATTAGCTTCCTCCTCATTTCATGCCCCCATTCACTCTCCAGAGGGGTCCATTGTCAATACATCCACCCAGAAATTTCCCATCTACACAAACACATGCAAATATCTTTTTTTTTTTTTTGAGACGGAGTTTCGCTCTTGTTACCCAGGCTGGAGTGCAATGGAGCGATCTCGGCTCACCGCAACCTCCGCCTCCTGGGTTCAGGCAATTCTCCCGCCTCAGCCTCCTGAGTAGCTGGGATGACAGGCACGCGCCACCATGCCCAGCTAATTTTTTGTATTTTTAGTAGAGACGGAGTTTCACCATGTTGACCAGGATGGTCTCGATCTCTCGTGATCCACCCGCCTCAGCCTCCCAAAGTGCTAGTTTTGCATTTTTGTTTTAATTTAATAACATAAATTGGCCTGCTTTTCCCATAAAATCTGTTCCATTCAGACATCAGTACAAGATTTCATTGTATAGATGCATCATAGCTTATCTCCCCAGCTTCTAGTTTATGGCCGTTACAGATCTTGCCATAGTGAGCATCTGTGTTCATCCCGCCACAGGGTATCTGAAGGGCAAATTCCTAGAAGTGGAATTGGAGGTCTCAAGTACATGTACTTACGATGTTGAAATGCAAGGCACAATTGCCACCGATGAAAACTCTGGTCCAGTTTCTGCTGCCCCCAGCAATGCTGAGAACCCTGTTTCACACCTGAGTCGTCACTGCAGGTGGTCAAACTTGTTCACCTTTGTCAATACGATCAGTGAAAAATGGCATCTTCTTCCGATTTGCATTTATGAAGCAGTGAAGTTGAGGTCCTTTTCATGTATTCACAATATAGTAAGTTGTATTGTGTTGTGGTGGTGCTGTTTTTAAGTGAGCTAAGGTTCAGAGAAGAGAATGAAATGTTTTCAATGTTACTGTCAATAGCTGCAGAGCAGTCAGCTACGCTCACGTCAGCTCCACGTCAGTAACTCATAAAAGCCCAAACGGAGAGGCCAACTTAATCACCAACTTAATATTGAGGCCAGATGCTTTCTACCCAATTCATCTACCACCCAAGCTTCTGAGCCGGGGACAGATTGAGCTGACCTAACGGCAACTGGGCGTGGCACTTTACCTCTGAGATTCGCCTTCCTCCTTCCAAACAGAGCAGCCGGATTACCTGAGTGTTTGTTAACTTTCGTTAAAACACACCCTCTTTTGGTGCAAAAGAGACGTCCGGTGGGGAATGGCATGTGGTGCTGTTGGTATCGTTACGTCTTATCCCGACCTATTTTATCTTTTTTTTTATCTTTTTTTGTTCTTCCTGCTTTTAACGTTTCATTTAGTTTTTGCTCTGAACAGGTGACACATTCACGTGGTTCACACCTCAACACGATATAACCAGGTGGACTTTGAGAGCCTGACTTGATCATCTCATCCCCCACCCCTTGTCGTTACTTTTCCTTTATTGTCAGTAGTTTTTATTATGGAAATAATAGCGCTGGGTACAGTGGCGCTCACCTGTAGCTACTCAGGAGACTGAGATGAGAGGATCGCTTGAGCCCAGGAGGTCGAGGCTGCAGTGAGCCGTGATCACACCACTGTGCTCCAGCCTCGGCAACAGAGCAAGACCCTGTGGCAAAAAAAGAAAGAAGATAATAGGGGTTTTGAATTTATTTCAAATTTCAAAATATATAATAGTGCATTGGCTTTTTCAAATGATCTTCAATTTCTCTGCTCTTCTCACCCCTACCCAGCAGGCATATTCCTCCCCTTCAAGAAACCCTGAAAGAGAGATCCCCAAGGTGCTGTCCACGGCTAAGACCATGTGGCAAATGTGAGAGGGAGCCACATGCAGCTGCCATAAAACAATAATAATAATGTTTGAACTGTCAGCATTTCCCAGGAGGGACATTACTATTTTGTGAGTCAGCACCTCATCCCTGCAAGCATTCAAAGCCAGGGACGGTGGGGCACTTTCCACAGGTGTCAGGAGAAAGGAGCATGGGGCTTCTTCACTTTCAGAATTCCACGTTAACATTTATTTATTCATTTATTCGACACACGTATATAAATAAAGCTCCCTGTGTGCCTACCAATTCGCTAGGGAGTGCCAGCACAGAGCTGCGTCATAAGCCCTGCCTGCATCCGGCGGGATGGGGCCGGGGCTGCCATGCACAGCGCTGCAGGGTTACTGGTGCACACTCCTAACTGCACGGGGAGTTCATGAGATGGACAGCTAGCCAGGTAGCAACCAGACACATGGAGAAGGTGTCAAGAGTCAGTGGGAGGGGGCGGCGGACAGAACAGAAAGGGAACGGCTCCTGAGAGGCAGCCTCTCTGCACCGCACTCCTCAGCGGCCTCCCTGCCTATCAGGTGTCACAATGGTGTGACTGATATGCTCTCAGAATAGCCGGGAGTGGCACTGTGGGATCCTGGAGCTGTGACAAGAAATGGGGAAGGAATCCAGAGGCCTGGGCACTGCCTCTAAGTGTCTCGGCTATGGACAGCCACCAGTGTCCCTTTCAGGGTCCTCCTCATTGGAACAACCAGGACATCTGGTCCCCTCTCACCTTGTAGAGGGGTCAAAAATACCCATGGGAGCCAGGCATGGTGGCTCACATCTGTAATGCCGGCATTTTGGGAGGCCAAGGCAGGCGGTTCACTTGAGGTCAGGAGTTCAAGACCAGCCTGGCCAACATGATGAAACCCCATCTCTACTAAAAATACAAAAATGAGCCAGGCATGGTGGCATATGCCTGTAATCCCAGCCACTCAGGAAGCTGAAGCAGGAGAATCACCTGAACCTGGGAGGCGGAGGTTGCAATGAACAGAGATTGCATCACTGTACTCCAGCCTGGGCAACACAGCAAGCCTCTTTCTCAAAAAAAAACCAAAATGCCCATGGGGATCTAAAGGCCTAAAAAAGTTCATCCTCAGTTGGCAGCTCATCACCCAGACTCTGCTGAAAGAGCAATCAGCAAACAATTCCATGAGAGGATCTCCAAAAACAAGGGTCAGCTCCACACAGAACCTCACAGGCTGGAGTGGAGGAATTCCAAACCCATGCAGAATCTGAGCTCTATCCAAAATCAGACCATGTGACTTCCCAGGGTAAGAATCACCCAGAGACGCAGCAGAGGGGATGGAGGAGAGAGCCGTGGGACCATCCTGCAGGCGTCTAACTCCGGCCAGGTGCCACGCCCATTCCCACATCTGTGATTCTGCTGTAAATTCACAGGTTTACAATCCTTGTGATGGTTGCATTGTATCTCTATAAAAGTCCTATTTTGAAATTCTAACCCCCGAACCCGAAAATGCGACCGTATTGGGAGATATGAAGTTTAGAGAAGGAAGGTAAAATGAAGTCATATGAGGGGCCCCAATCCAATGTGACTTATCCTTATAAGAAGACACGATTAGGACACAGACACAGAGAGGGAGGGAGACCGTGTGAGGACACGCCCACAAGAGAGCCATTTGCAAGCCAAGAAGAGAGGACTGGGGAGACACCAGCCCTGCAGATGCCTGGATCTTGGACTTCCAGACTCCAGGACCGTGAGAAAGCAGGTTTGTTGTTTCAGCCCCCGGCCCTGTGATATTCTGTTTTCACAGTCCTAGCAAACTGATACCATCATTATTTGTCCCTTTGCTGTTTTTAATCTTTCTTCTTTTCTGAGCCCTTTGTGGTTTTCTTCTCTATAAGAGTAGACTCCAAGTCCTTACAAAAGGAAGCCATAGACTGTGTCTCCCACTCACACGAGAAAACCCATCCTTGCAAATCTGCACACATGGGCATTCACATGCACGCACGCACACACACACACACACACACACACACACTCCGTCTTGCCTCTCCATCCAATAATCTCCCAGTCAAGAAATGGTCTCCCAACCAAATGAAGCATTAGTTACAGTCCGCAGTTAAGTCTTGATTTATGAGCAACCTTAAAATGAAAGAGCCCCTCTCCACCGTGACAAGAGGGGCTCAAGTGTGGGCTGACCTGTGCGGTTAAACAACCTCCGTTTCCTCCTCCCTGCCTACTTCTGGCGTGCTTGCCCCGCCCATCCCAGGTGGTCCTCCCACCTCCCCAAGTCATGGCATCTTGCCTACAATATCCACAGCCATGCATTTGGGGGAGAGGATAAATCGTTCCCTTCCTCTTCAATAAATAATGATGCAGATATGATTTTAAAAGCACACTCATCCCATCCACCAGAATGAGTCCATAGGGAGCATGAGCGAGGCGTGTACTTCCTGGCGGCTCAGTGTGCACCACCTGGCCTGTGGTGGCTGAGCAGGGCCTGAGCCTGCTGGGAGCTGTTGAAGGAAGCGTTCCTCAACAACCCCAAATGAGCCCATTCACTCAGTCTTCCTCGCTGGATGACACTTCAGCTGCCCAGCACTCAGAAGTGTCACCAGGGACGTGGACGCCATTTTAGTTCACTGCTAAAAGCTTGTCTGTTCTGAAGGCAGAGGCTGCCCTGGACCTGAGGATGACAGTTTGGCCAGCAGGAAACCTACCCACCAAATACAGGACACCATGGTGGGGTGGTGGCTTCTCCCGATCAGCTTTTCAAAAACAGCATTACGTCCAATGCATAGAAGCTGTAATAGGGGCGTCTCCCTTTCTGTCTCACTCTACCTAATGAAAATGTCTCTATCACGAAAAAATTATTTTTATTTTTATAATGATATTTTACAAAAAAAAATAAGACATGAGATTAAAATGAGAATCCAAGGCCAAAATCATCCTCAGGTCTATCCCCTAAGAAAAGTTCATGTTTCTCTTTATCTGAATTATTCTTGTCCATTTGCAGGTGTAGTCTTCACAAAAATCATTTTTAAATCAAGTAAATCACAATAGTTTGTTTTTTCTTTCTGAGCAATGTGATTTCCTTGGAAGGCCACGAGGGTCATAACATGAAAATGAGCAAAAAGCACCCAGAGCATGAGTCCTGGGCTGTGATCTGGCAGCCAGGTCCGAGGGAGGGGGCACTGGCCTCCCACGCTAGATGCCAGGACCAGACCCAGACACGGCAGCAAGCACCCCGCCACAGGGCAGCACTTTCCGTTCCAGAAGGTGCTTCTGCACACACACGCCCACGCACATGCGATTCCACACTCACTCTGAGCCTGTAAGTGTACAGCTGATCGGAGGAGTCCACCTGTTCACATCTGAATGTTTCCCTCCGGGTGCCCCTTCTCTCCTTATCCCAGTTTGCTACAGCTGGGCCCTTCAGCCTGCAAGCCGCCTCAAGAGGGCAAAGGGTTCACTTAATCCTTCCCAGACAAATTGTTCCAAAATATTCATTTCAAACGAATCCTAATCAACGGCAGGAAAATGTCCCAGAAACGGAGTGCCCTCTTCTTTGCAGCTTGCCCTCTGTGCCCACTGGGGGGTGAGGGGGCTGAATTCCCCGTGAGCAGCTTCCCCAGGGGTCCCCGCCCTGCTGCTCAGGTCCTCTGCTGTAGTGTAGACAGCAGTGGGCAGTGAGGACGCTGCACAGAACTCACTTCCCGCTCTTCCTGTCCCCCTCAGGCTGGGACAGAGCCCCACCCACCTCTGGGCTCCTGACTCCTGGGAAGCTCCTCCTCCATGGCCGCATCCCAGAAGCCAGCTGCAGGCCTCACTTCCAAATGCTCATCCTGCCTGTGGGTTGACCAACAGCCACTCATGTCCTCTGCCAGCCGGTCTTCAGCTGGCCCTGTGTCCACCCCATTCCCCCAGATAGAAGCAGCACTCCAGGCCTGCTGAGCTGGGGAGGAAAGGTGGAAAGGAGAGGACAGGCTCCCTAATGAGTTCTGTGCCCCGGGGCCAGTGCCAGGGCTCCATGGACCAGGCCAGAGCATGAGGAATGAGCCACCAAAGTAAGAAAGCAGGCACACGGCTGCCCAAAGTCTCGTGGGTTTCAGAGAGTTCTCCAGGAACTTTCTCACTCATCCCTCCACACTGTCTTCTTTTCAAAATAATGCTGGCACAGGGCCAGACACACAGGTGTGCCACACACACACATGCTGCACGCACACACTAGACTCCCCACAGGCCCACAGACACACACCTGCCCACACACTGTGCGTTGTTCTCTGCTGACATCTGAGCGGGGCAGGGTCAAATGCAGCCAGCAGCCACCCACACCCACCCCAGTCGCAAAGGCATCAGCCTTCTCCCCTTCTCACTGTGAAAGGCCCCTTCGTTCACCTACGTGTGGACCTGTGTCCAGAGCTGCAGTATTCACGAGAGAAAAGGAATCAAATGCTTGGTTTTACCACAGGAGGCACGGGATGGGCGCTTGCCCACAGATCAGACACCAAGCCACGGCCACACCTGTTCCGCCCAGTGGACCCTGGCACCCACCCATGTCGGTGTTTCCCACGTGACTGGGATCCTTTTTGCTTCTTTCCTTGTTTTCCTTGCCCACTTAGATGACAAAGATGTTCTGGCCACAAAGTCATCGGTCTGCTAGGAAGTGACCTGGGTATCTTGAGACCTGGCTGCTTGAGCTAATGACGGGCCCTTAAAAGGGAACCTTGGAGCCCGACAGGGCTGAGGCTGACAGAGACCCCCACAGATTCCCTGTTTCCTGGGCCAATGTGTGACCGGAAGAATGCAAGTGTGTGTGAACATGCAGACCATCTGCATGTGTGTGCACTTGGGTGTGTGTGTGTGAGGGGGTGTGTGAAGGTGTGTGTGGTATGGGGTGTGTGTGTGAGGG
>CM052654.1:134120523-134147454 GCA_028533165.1 Leontopithecus rosalia | reverse complement strand
GGGTGTGTGTGGTATGGAGTGTGTGTGTGTGAGGGTGTGTGTGGTATGGGGTGTGTGTGTGAGGGTGTGTGTGGTATGGGGTGTGTGTGAGGGTGTGTGTGTGAGGGTGTGTGTGTGAGGGTGTGTGTGGTATGGTGTGTGTGTGGTATGGTGTGTGTGTGAGGGTGTGTGTGGTATGGTGTGTGTGTGAGGGTGTGTGTGATATGGTGTGTGTGTGTGTGATGTATGTATGTGATGTGGGGAGGATATGTACAAGTGTGGTGTATACAGTGTGTGTGGTGTGGGATGTGTGGTGTGTGTATGTGTGGTGTGTGTGTATGGCAGGTATATGTGTGGTGTGGTCTGTGTTTCTATGTGTGGTATGTGTGGCAGGTATGTATGGTGTGTGTATATGTGTGGTGTGTGTGTAGTCCCTGTGTATATGTGTGTTTATATGTGTTATGTGTGTTGTGTGGTGTGTGTATATGTGCAATGTGGTGTGGTGTGGGGGGCATGTGTGTGGTGTGTGATGTGTGGTAGGTACAGATATATATGTGTGTGATGTGATGCATGTGTGTTCTGGTGTGTGTGTTTATGTGTGGTGTGCATGTATGTGTGATGTGTATGCGTGTTGTGTGTGGGTGAGGTGTGTGTGGTTAGGTTTATGTCGTGTGTGTGTAATGTGGTGTGCATGTGTGTATGTGTGGTGTGGTGTGTGTGTGTGGTGTGTGTGGTTGGATATATGTAATGTGTGTGTGGCATGGTATGTGTGTATATGTGTGGTGTAAGTATGATGTGTCTGTGGTTAGGTGTATGTAATGTGTATGTGTGGTGTGGTTTGTGTATATGTGTGGTGTGTGCATATATGTGGTGTCTGTAGTGTGTGTGCTGTGTGTGGTATGTGTGGTGTGTGTGAGGTAGGTGTATCTAACGTTTGTGTGGTGTGTGTGTATATGTGTGGTGTGTGTGTGTATATGTGGTGTGTGTGGTGTGATATGTGTGGTGTGTGTGTGGTAGGTGTATGTAATGTGTATGTGGTGTGGTGTGTGTATATGTGTGGTGTGTGTACATATGTGGTGCGTGTGGTGTGATATGTGTGGTGTGTGTGTGGTAGGTGTATGTAACGTCTGTGTGGTGTGGTGTGTGTATATGTGTGGTGTTTGTTCATATGTGGTGTGTGTGGTGTGGTATGTGTGGTGTGTGTGTGGTAGGTGTATGTAACGTGTGTGGTGTGGTGTGTGTGTATATGTGTGGTGTGTGGTGTGATATGTGTGTGTGTGGTAGGTGTATGTAACGTGTGTGTGGTGTGGCGTGTGTGTATATATGTGGTGTGATATGTGTGTGGTGTGTGTCTGGTAGGTGTATGTAACGTGTGTGTGGTATGGTGTGTGTATGTGTGGTGTATGTGTATATGTGGTGTGTGTAGTGTGGTATGTGTGGTGTGTGTGTGGTAGGTGTATGTAACATGTGTGTGGTATGGTGTGTATGTGTGGTGTGTGTATAAGTGGTGTGTGTGGTGTGGGATGTGTGGTGTGTGTGTGGTAGGTGTGTGTGGTATGGTGTGTGTATATGTGTGGTGCATGTACATATGTGGTGTGTGTGATGTGGTATGTGTGATGTGGTGTGTGTGGTAGGTGTATGTAACGTGTGTGTGGTGTGGTGTGTGTGTATATGTGTGGTGTGTGTACATATGTGGTGTGTGTGGTGTGGTATGTGTGGTGTTTGTGTGGTAGGTGTATGTAACGTGTGTGTGGTGTGGTGTGTGTGTATATGTGTGGTGTGTGTACATATGTGGTGTGTGTGGTGTGGTATGTGTGGTGTTTGTGTGGTAGGTGTATGTAACATGTGTGTGGTATGGTGTGTGTGTATATGTGTGGTGTGATATGTGTGTGTTGTGTGTCTGGTAGGTGCATGTAACGTGTGTGTGGTATGGTGTGTATATGTGTGGTGTGTGTGCACACATGCACATGTACACAGTGTCTGTGTAAGCATGTTGGCCCCACGTGGCTCTTTGCATGCGAGTGTGTGCGTGTGTATGAGCATGTGTGTGGAAGACTGAGGCAGTCGTGGGCATGTGAGCGTGTGAGCTGCTGCCATTGCGTATGTGAGATGAGAAAGCCTGCAGAAAGCAGGACTGGGGCGTGGATCCCAAGCCTTGGCAGGTGCACAGCAGGATGGAGACCAGGGCACACACCCCCAGCCTGCACCCTCTCGAGCACAGGGGCAGGTTCACAAGAACCAGAAGGGATCTGCCTCCCACCCGCCACCGCCCCAGCCACTTAAGAAAGGCAGAGCTGAAATGAGATCAGTTGGGTTAGGGCTGCACAGAAAATCAGGTGAGTCCCAGTGACCACAGACCAACCAAGTTAGAGAGCAGTTAGCTGATCAGCGAGGTGTGGAGGGCAAATCCAATTCCACAACCAAGAACCAGGAATGCAGGACGGTCGGTGGATCCCACAGGGTGGCGCAGGGGCATGGAAATGCCCTGGCTCAGGACACAGAGGAGCCCAGTCAGGGCCCAGCTGGCCTCTCGGGAGCTGTGTGACCCCAGGCTGGTCGCCCACCCTCTCTTGGCCTCAGTCCACTCATACACTCAAACACTATTAGAACAAGCGCTCCCTGGACAGCAGCCAGGTCCACAGAGGGGCCCTGCACGCCACAACACATTGCTCAAAGGCTAGCTTCCACAAAGTACCTGGGGGCTGATCCAAAACACAGGAATGGCAGGTCCCAGCAGACAGAGAAGCACTTGTAAAGCCGGGACAGTGAGGCCGCCAGGCATCACCAAGGGCCACACGGATTGGGGAGGAGTGACCGACAGAGGAGAGGAAGCTGGGGGACAAGGCCCAGCACAGGGGCCTTAGGTTGAAGGGCACAGTCCAACAGAGCAGGAGACCGGACAGTCTGCACTGTGGTGAGACATGAGGGCTGACTTGGAGACAGTGAGACCTGATAGGAGGACACCACTTAGGAGTCCCGCTACATCGACGTGAGTCAATACAGAAAAGGATGCCACGTAAGATGAGTGCGCAGGCGCAGTGGCTCACGCCTGTGATTCCAGCATTCTGGGAGGCCGAGGCAGGTGGATCACTTGAGGCCAGGAGTTCGAGACCAGCCTGGACAACATGGTGAAATCCCATCTCTACCCAAAATACAAAAATTAGCTGGGCATGGTGGTGCACATGTGTAATCCCAGCTACTTGGGAGGCTGAGGCAGGAGAATCGCTTGAACCCAGGAGACAGAGGTTGCAGTGAACCAAGATCATGCCACTGCACTCTATCCTAAGTGACAGAGCGAGGCTCCGTCTTAAAAAAAAAAGAGAGAATAGGCAATATACAGTGAGTACACAATATACAATAAGCATGCACCATCTGATGAATATGCATATAAACATATACAATGAGTCTTCAATGAGGATGGATGCACCATAAGATAAACATGCTGTAACTTGTAAAAATACAATATATGATGAGTCTACGACATACAAGGAATATGTAATATGTGATGAATATTCAATAGGTGAGTGTACAACATGATTAGCATACAACATAACAACAAACAAAATGCCATGAATATACAACACACAATGTGTATACCACATATGATAAAATACAACATGCAGTGACTCTACAGTATAGACCAATGTAAAATACATGGGAATATACAGTATACAACCGACTACCATACACAGTGAAGGCCTGAGCCCAGGCAGGGGAAGCAGGAGCGGAGAAGAGGCTGGAGAGGTCACTGGGGACACGCAGCCAGGGCTGGGCTGCAGGAGGATGTCGCGCTTAAGTGGTGGCGACTGGAAGCAGGGCTCTCCCTTCTCTAGTTTGGGAGACAGCCAGGGCTGTGGCGCCATCTCCAAGATGAGGAAGATGTGACCTCTAAGAACAGTTCAACCCTCTGGAAATGTTTCTACCACTTCCTGGAGGCCTACTGAGAGCCCCCTCAGTCTTCCGGCCGCCACTCTGTCACTGGGCTAGAGAAGGATTTGAGGAGGCCTCGCCTGCACTCAAGTCAGCTGCTTTGTAGGAAACAACCTGCCCCGTCCCCTCTGGAGGATTAATCAGGACAGGACACGTCTGCTGCCCCTTCAGTAGGCACTGGGGCAGGTTGGCAGGGAAGGTTGGGCTCAGAGGGCAAAAAATGGGCCACAGGTGCTCCCAGAGGCCACAACGTGGGAGAGGCCAGACCCAAGTCCGCTGGGGCAGGAGGAGGGCCTGGGTACAGACAGACACGACACCCAGAAGTCAAAGGCAGGGGCACGGGTGGGAGGAGCTCAGGGTCCGAGCCCCGGTGAGGAGGCTGAGTGGCCAGAGAGAGAAGGGTCTGGAGCAGGCAACACACATCTGTCCTTTCCTAGGGAGATGCCACCCAGAGGGGTGGGGCTTGCTCTAGTGCCCCAGGTAGAAAGCTGAAGTCAGGGCTGCAGGAATCCCATCGGGGTGCTCCACCTTCAGCCCGGCAGCTCCTTGGCCAGCGCTCTCCACAGGGAAGCCCAGGACAGGGCCCTTCCACAGCCGGGTCCGGCCTCGGCAGCCCAGGAGGATGCTGTGCGTCCTAGCAAGGGGGAGCTGCTCCTGGCTGTGAATAACTTGCCCAAAAGCCCCTTGCCCTCCCACCAAACACGTTTCCTGTCGAGGGTCTCCTGGCGGTGCTGGGAGGGCTGGGTCCCACTCTTCTGAGGAAGCGGGTGCAAACACTCTCCTGTGCCTCACCTGCCTAAGGCCCGCTTCGCTGGAAATGGCCGACGGAACATTCCAGGCCCCCCAAGTGCTCCGACGCAGTGGATTCTTAAGGAAGGTCTTGGAGACTGGGTACCCAGAGCCGAGGGCACCCGCTCTGAGGCGGGCCCCACCCATCCCACACTGGGCTCAGAAGCCTTCCCTCCGATGGTGCTGCCCAGCCTCGAACCCAAGAAGCCGAAGCCATTAGGTAAGAAATGTGGGCGCCTGGGCCAAGCATCCACGCCATGAAGTCCACAGAGCCATGGCCGTGGTGATGAGCAGCCACCCACAGACACCTCGGGGACGAGACAGGAGCAGTTATGGGCTGGTTACAACTTAAGGTCTCGGAAAATAAAACTGGGAGATGTCCAGCCCCAGGTGGAAAAGCCCTGTCATTTTGAACCTGGAAACTGCCATCTCTCCACGTGCATATTAAACATTTCCCAATTCAGAAGTCAGTGAACACCAATCCTTCTAATAGAGCCTCAGATAGATAGTCTGTTTTCTTGAAGATCAATTCTGAAACTTCACTCTCTGGGGAAAAGGACAGGATAAACATGAAATCCACAGAAAGATGAAGAATTAGCCTTTAATGTAAACTTCAAAGTTACAACATAGAGGTAAAATCGGAAGTTAGTTTTCCATCCTTCACTCAGCCACCACCCACCTGAAATCCTTGCTGAAACACTTCAAAGCCTGTGGGGCTGGAGGCAAGTTTCCCGGATGCCAGACCCTCATTCACCGTGAAGGGAGAGCAAATTGCTACCGTCCCTGCTAGAGCGACATAGCAATATGTATGTTCTCTAAAACTTCTGGCCATTTCACCCCCAAAGCCCTCTGCTGGGAACCTGCTCTAAGGAAGCAACTCAAAAGATCAAAATAGTATGCACAAAATATGTTCACTATGGTTATCCCTATAAATTAAAAGTCAAATGCTACAGCCATAAAAAGGAATGAGAGGCCGGGCGCAGTGGCTCACACCTGTAATCCCAGCACTTTGAGAGTCCAAGGTGGGCAGATCATGAGATCAAGAGATTGAGACCATCCTGGGCAACATAGTGAGACCCCATCTCTACTAAAAATACAAAAATTAGCCAGGTGTGGTGGTGCGTGCCTGTAGTCCCAGCTACTCGGGAGGCTGAGGCAGGAGAGTCCCTTGAACCAGGGAGGTGGAATTTGCAGTGAGTCGAGATTGCACCACTGCACTCTAGCCTGGTGACAGAGTGAGACTTTGTCGCAAAAACAAACAAACAAAAAAAAACAACAAGATCATGTCCTTTGCAGGGACATGGGTGAAGCTGGAAGCCATCATCCTTAGGAAACTAACACAGGAACAGAAAACCCAGCATAGCATGTTCTCACTCATAGCTGGGAGTTGAACAATGAGAACACATGGACACAGGAAGGGAACATCACATATCGGGGGTGCCAGGAGTAGGGGAGAGAGAGCTTTAGGACAAATAGCTAATGCATGTGGGGCTTAAAACCTAGATGATGGGTTGATAGGTGCAGCACACTGCCATAGCACATGTTTTCCTATGTAACAAACCTGCACATTCTGCACTTGTATCCCGGAACTTAAGGTAATAAATAAATAAATAAATAAATAAATAAATAAAGCCAAATGCAACTTGACTATTTAACATCTGGGCATCATAAGTAAAATATCTTATATCAAATTAATATCTTATGCAGTATTTAAAATTGTAATTATAATAACTATAGTAACAAAGAAAATATCTGAATATTAGACAAGGTGAAGAAGGCACTCCCCCAAAATGCAAGTCATTTATTTACCTTTGTATCTAACTTTATTCAAGAAAATTCTCAGGGAACCCTTGTATACTTGCTTTACCAGGATGCTGGGAATGCAGTTTATTCTTTCAATCTGAGAAAATTATTATGAGCTCATTGCTGTACTGTTACTATTTTCTAAATGAGAATAGCATAAATGTCCAATAACAAGGGATTTACAAAATAATAGATATCCAAACAATGGAATATTGTGCTACCAAAGTTGTGATGTAGGAGAATCATGACATCAGAAAATGTTTCTGATATTTCAAACGAATGAAGTAAATTACAAAATTGATTTTAAAAACAAGTTCCTGTTTTGTAAAAGGTATATATTTTCCTTTAATTTTAATTCCTTAATATTTTTCTTTTATACAATAAAAATTATTTCAAAATGGAAAAAGTGTTCCCAGAGCCGAGTCTGATAATTTAAGAATAAAAATATCCAAGGGTTAAGAGCTAAACCTATAAAACTTTTGAAAGAAAGAAAACATAGCTGTAAATCTTTATGACCGTGGATTAGGCAACAACAGACATGCAACAACTAAAGCAAAAATAGCAGAGACCCTGGACTTCATCAAAGGGTAAACCTTTTGTTTGACAGAGGACACCAGAGAGAAAAGACAACCCACAGAAGAGGAAACAGTTTTTTCAAATCATAGAATATACAAAGAACTTCTATAAGTCAACAATAAAAAAACAACAAATCCAACTCAAAACTGGGCAAAGGATTTGAACAGACGTGGCTCCAAAGTTGTACGAACGACCAATAAGTGCATGAATAAAAGCTTACCACCATTAGTTATTAAAGGAGTACAAAGCCAAAACTACAAAGAAATGCTCCTTTACACCCACTAGGACGACTTAAATTCTAGAAAATACGTGTGATCCGTCTCGTTATCGTCTAACAAGTGTTAAGGAAGTTGTGGAGAAACTAGATGCCGCCTGCGTTTCCAGTGAGAATGTAAAACGATGCAGCTACTTAGCAAGCCAGTGTGGCAGTTCCTCAAAAAGAAAAACAGTGTTATCATTTGACCCAGCAATTCCACTGCTAGGTGTGTACCCAAGAGAACTGAAAACATATGTCCTCGCAAAAAATGTGTACAAGAATGTTTGTGACCACATGATTTATAATAGTCAAAAAGGAAAACAGGGCTGGGTGCAGTGGCTCATGCTTATAATCCCAGCACCTTGGGAGGCCAAGTCCGATGGAACACTTGAGGTCAGGAGTTCAAGGCCAGCCTGGCCAACATAGTGAACCCCCATCTCTACTAAAAATACAAAAATTAGATGGACATGGTGGTGGACACCTGTAATCCCAGATGCTTGGGAGGCTGAGGCAGGAGAATCACTTGAACCTGGGAAGCGGAGGTTGCAGTGAGCCAAGATGGCGCCGCCCGTGCACTCCAGCCTGGGCGACAGAGTGAGACTCCATCTAAAAATAAATAATAATAAAAAAAGGAAGAAAGCCAAAAGTCCACTAACTGATAATAAATAAAACATGGCATATCCATATCTCTACAATAGAATATTATTTGCCAATAGAAAGAATAATTAATGCATGCTACAACGTAAACCAACTATGGAAACATGCTCAGTGCAAGAAGCCAGACGCAAAAGGCATGCGTTATATTATTTCATTTATAAGAAATACGGCAAATCCACAAAGACAGACAGTAGATGATTAGTGGTTGCCAGAGGCTGGGGGAAGAGGGCATGGGAAGTGAATGCTAAGGTGCCGGCTTTCTTTCTGAGGCAGGGAAATGTCCTCGAGTTAGACAGAGGTGATGACTGCACACCTTTGTGAATGCACTCAGTACCACTGTGTGGTACTCTTTCAGGGCTGATTTTTATGGCGTGTGACTCATATCTCAGTCTTTAAAGTGTGGTAACACATATGTCAGCTCAGCACCCCACAGGCAGCTCCAAGGGCCTGCGCTCTCTCTTGAGATGGGCTGAAGCTTGCTGCGCTGTCACTTTGCACACAGGTCCAAGCTTTTTGCTACGAAGCAGCATGTAGACCAAACCTGCCTCAAGTTCACATGCACGTCCTTCAGATTCATGAATATATCATCCCTGGCTAGGCCATTGCTTCAGGGACATTGAGAACAGATGAAACCAGGGAGGAGAGATGAAAAGACGCCAGATTCTAACCTTCATCTCTGTCTCCAAGCCTGTGTCACTTAGGCCCAGACAGTTAACAAAATACTGACTACTTCCTCCCCAGGATTAGGATGAGATAAACTTTAAGGGAATCCCCGTAAAGCACAAGGCAAACCTATTTTATTTTAAGAGAGAAATTCCTAGCTGGGTGAGTCCAGGTTTTTGAGCCTCATGGTGACAAAGGCACATGGCAATTGCTTTCTCCACGTTTCTCCTCTCTCCTAGCAGATGCTAAGTGTGGGCTCCTCTCTCTCCATGCGTTTCCTGAGGAAGGACCTGCTCGAGCCCCACCTTGCATAGGAGTCTTCTGGAAGGGCTTTGAGAAGGGACTCAGGAGGCGATGATGAACAGAGCACAAGGCTGAGCCTCACCTCAGACACCCTCACAGGAACCACCAGTTCCTCTCCCAGGGGACCTCGGTGTCCTCTCCTGTGAAAGGAAGAAGCTGGAACCCTGTCGGTCCTGATCTCCTATGCCCAGCTCTGCCTACTGTTTGCGAACTCAACTAGGCCTTAGAAGTGCTGAATACTTTAAATGGTAAATCATCTCGATTGCTGTAAAAAATGGGTTTGACTGAGCTGAAGCTTGTTACTGGTCAATGAGGAATTGCCTGGCCAAAGGAACAGTGATACGGCAGCTTTGTTAACTTAGCAAGACATTCTTTTCCTTTATTTCTTGTAAAGGAAAAAAAATCCCATCATAAATTAAACTCCTCTGACTCTGCTGGGCACAAACCACTCATTCCACTGCTCATTGAAACTATGGGGTCGTGTCATTCTGGAGGGAAGCTGAGGACATTGCTGGCCCTACATCTTGTGGGTGTGACCACATGATGATACCTCATGGCTGAAGGTCTAGGAGCTGGGGCCTCAGGACTGGACTGAGAGTTGTAGCAGGAAGATATCAGGGAGGGCTGACAGCCCAGTGTGGGGAAACTCCAGATATTAAAGCCAGAAGGACCCAGCCTCCAACCTTGATTCTTTGATGGCTCGCAGTGGGCCCTCAGTGTTCAGGGCGCAGAAACAGGAATTGCTGCCAGGAGCTCCAGGCCAGGCAGGACAGAAGCTGCTCCATCCTAGTGTCCTATTTCAAAAGAAATTTTTTTAAAACCCCAAAGCCAGTTTCGTGATCGGCTGAAATTAATCACATCACTCCAAAGGCATCTTCCACCAACACTGGTCCTGTGTCCTGGTCTGAGAGTGGACAGTGACCAAAGGGGTGATCAAATGACTCAAGTTGGAAGTTGAGGAAAAGCCCCGCGTGAGCAGCGTGGCGCTCAGAGCAGCGTGGCGCTCAGAGCGGAGTGGCACTCAGAGCGGACGCTGTGCACACTTACCCATCCATCATTTATTATTTGTTCCTTCAGCCACTACTCACTGAGAACTTCCTCTGTGCCAGGCGCTGGGGGAACTAAAATGAATGCAGTGTGGCTTTGGTGGTTGGAGCTCACAGATGACTGGAAAACAGAATGTTGGTGCATCTACAAGGAGCCGCTCCTCTCGCAGATATTATTTCATTGAATTTTATCATCTCTTTGAGGCCAGTGTTATAATCTCCATTTTACATCAAGAGGCTGTTGGGAAGCACTTGAGGTTGAATAATTTAAGTCACTGTCTTAGTCAACCTGGGCTGCCCTCACAAAATATCACAGCCTGGGTGCCTTGAACAGCACAAACTCATTTCCTCTCAGTTCCAGTGCCAGGAAATTCTGTGTCTGGTGAGGGCTCTCTTCCTGGCTTGCAGATGCCCCTTTCTTACCCTGTCCTCATGTGGCAAGAGAAATAGCAGATCTCTCTCTCCCTCTTCTTAGGAAACCCCCAATCCCATTGGATCAGCATCTGTCCCTGTGATTTCATTGGACTCCAGTCACCTCTCAGAAACCCTGTCTCCAAATCCCATCACATTAGGAGTGAGGACTTCATAGAAATCCAGCACAGGGACAGAGTTCAATCCCTAACAGTCACTCAGTCAGTTTCAGAACAAGATTTAAGACTGGATGCATCTGCTTCCAAAGCTGGTGTCCTCTCTACTCTACTTGCCCACCACCTTCTCCGCCCTTACCATTGCAGGTTATAGACCCCTCGAGAACAATTTGGGGGGCCATTCTTGGCCCCCAGCCTTGTGCTGGGTATCACCAGCTTTTTGGGCAGTGCCAGCATTACAGGATCAGCGGGCACCACCTTCTCACCTGTTGTTGAAGCTGATGTCTTACATTCATTTTAGTGATTTTCCACATTCACCTCCAATCGTCACCATTTAAGCAAGAGCCCTAAACAGGTGTTTGCAAGATCATACACATTTTGGAGTTTCTGTTTCCCTGCCCTTTGTCCTGGGAAGATATCCACCTCTGTGGGGAAGATCAAAGTACAAATTCCTGACTGCCTCTCCTCGTGACAAAAACCACACGCCCAATCACATGCCCTGCTGGTACCACAACTGTGGTATGCAGCTGGAGAGGCGAGTCTGCTGGAAAAGGAGACACCTCTCCTACCTCTTCAAGGCCCAGCCTGAAGCCATAAAGATCTTAGGTGCTTTAACCAGGATTAAGAAAATTCCAGGCGGAAACCAACAGTTGATTCCTTTGGACTTTCTCTTGGTTAATTCCACGTAAACCAACATTCTATGCCTTATAGAATTCCAACTCTAGATGTTCTCCGTCCATCCACTGTTTGCCATGACAGGAGCAGGTCTTGGTCCTTTGCAAACATTAAAAATAGGCCAAACAGATCCTCGAACAATTTGGCCTCATGAGGCCACAGTCCATTGCAGTTTTTAATGCGTGTTTCCCTTCAGCAGATTGTGCACGAATGATTTTACTAATGAGGTAAGGAGGACACACCTCAATAAAGCCAAATAATCACTCTAGCTTGAAATGCTTGCACAGCCCTCCAATATGGACTAGAAACTAGCATGTTCAGATAAACTGGAGCCCACTCAGCTTCTGTGCTGGGTGTGGAAATCCTCCAGCATTCAGCATGGGCACGCACAGAGCCGGACACAGGGTTTTTTGCAAGAAAATTGTGAGACGTGAAGACTGTAAAACAAGACTAGTTTCTGGGATACGGAAGTACAGACCATCAGTCTGCGCCCGTCCTCGGGTCTTTCCTTGTCCTCTTAGAACTGAGGGGCCTTGGACAGGTGATCCACATGAGCCCCCGTCTCATTCAGGATATTCCTCATGTAAAAAAGAAGTGACAAGATAGATCTCACGGTACAATGGAGGGGGTTAGAGGAGGTGAGGCATGCAACTGTGCTCTGAAATCTGTAAAACTCTACATACATGTTGGTTACAGAGATGAGCATGCTAAGCTCAAGAAGAGCTACGTGTAGTATTCCCAATAGGAAATTCCCCTCGATGTCCAGACATGTCCAATTTGACCCAAATCAATGGATGCTCAAAGAAGATGTAACACTAGCTGCTGTGTATTGCACACCTAGCTCTGTGCACATAAGACCCCATTTATCCCTCCCAGCTGCCTCCTGGGTGCCAATATTGCAATTTCGTGGATATAGGACACTCTGAATCTGGAAAGTTCAGCTCTCTGCATGAATAAGTCCATTTTCATACTGCTGTGAAGACATACTCAAACTGGGTAATCTATAAAGAAAAAGAGATTTAATGGACTCACAGTTCCACATGGCTGGAGAGGATTCACTGTCACAGCCAAAGGTGAAGCAGAAGCAAAGGCATGTCCTACACAGCAGCAAGCAAGAGAGCATGTGCAGGGGAACCGCCCTTTCTAACACTGTCAGATTTCCTGAGACTTATTCACTTTCCCAAGAATAGCATGGAAAAAACCCATCCCCATGATTCAATTACCTCCCACCAGGTCCCCCTACAACACATGGGAATTATGGGAGCTACAGTTAAAGATGAGATTTGGGTGGAGACACAGCCCAACATGTCTCTGCACAAAGACATGGAGCTGGTTTGAAGACCAGCTTCAAGAAGGAAGGAGAAGGATAAAGCAACTCATCCAAGGCGAGACTATGAGAGGGACCCTTGGTCCCACTGGGGGCCCTGCCTCTCCTCTCCATCCACGCCTGTGGAAGGAAACCAGCCAGGTCCAATACAGCTGCTGCGTGGCAAAGCAGAAGGCAGAGCTCTGGGAGAACACCAACCCTACGGCACCGCAGCCCAATCGAGGATGGGCTAAGGGCCTCTGCTTCGGGCTTGTCTTTGAAGCCCCCACAGCCCTGTGTGGCTCTTGGGATCCTGGAAGTCACAGATGGGCTCCTGGCTGGCCATGCAGTGCCAGGTGCTAGCCAGCCTGCCTTTTCGCCCAATAGAAGAGGGCTGTGCTGTCTTTGGTGACCCTTTCTCATTCCCCAGTAGGTTTATTTGGGCTTTGATCTTTAATCCTGTGTGTGCAGAGAAACACCCACCCTGAAAAGAAAATGCCTTTGTTTGATTTAAAAGCATCAGACACCTCCCTTCCCTCAATGAGTGGTTGGGGGCTTCCACCTCGGAACTGAACACACGAGAAGAAAACCAACATTTATCTGAGGATGGTTCCCGCTGAGACCACGCTGCTGTTGCTTTCAAGCTGAGGAGAAATGTCTCACCTGCTAACAGGGATCATAAAATTTGTCGTCAAATATTGAGAAACATCAGAGCACTGTGGATGCGTGGCCTTGAACGCTGAAAGCACTGTGGTGTTGCCTGGGTCACAAAAGCAATATATCTTCCCGGAGTGATGCTTTTATAGGTCACTGTGGAGTTTTCAAGCTGTAAAGGCCCTGGACAAGCTTGTCTGATCACCCCCGGCCATGCTGGTGATAAGAAAACTAACACCCAGTGAGCGAGGACTCATCCCGGGTCACAGAGCTGCTGGATGCAGTGGCCGGGGATTCCATTAGGGCCTGTTTGGAGCTGAACTGGGACCCTCAAAATTCATTTGTTGAAGTCTTTACCCCCAGTACTTCAGAAAGTCACTGCATTTGGAGAAAGGTTCATTAAAGAGGAGATTAAGTTAAAATAGGGCCATTAGGATAGGTTCCAATCCAATCTGACTAGTGTCCTTTAAAAAAGAGGAAATTAAGACCAGGCACAGTGGCTCACACCTGTAATCCCAGCACTTGAGGCCAAGGCAGGGAGATTGCTTGAGCCTAGGAGTTGAAGACCAACCTGGACAACATGGTTAGATCCTGTCTCTAAAGAAAACAAATACAGAAGTTAGCCAGGTGTGGCGGCATGCACCTGTAGTCCCTGCTACTCAGGAGGCCGAGGCGGGAGAATCACTTGACCCTGGGAGGTCGAGGCCGCAGTGAGTTGTGATTGTGCCACTGCATGCCAACCTGGGCAATATAGTAAGATCCTGTCTCCAAAATAATAAAAATAAAGAATTAGGATGCAGATACGCACAGAGACCACCAGGGGAAGACACAGGGGAAAGGCAGCCACCTCCATGCCACACCCAGAGACCTCCGAAGTGGCACACCCGCCAACACCTAGATCTCAGACTTCCAGCCTCCAGGCCTCCAAGAAACCAGACCATTGTTGTTGACGGCCCCAGTCTGCAGCCCTTTGTCAGGGCAGCCCTGAGCAGCAACACTGGCCCCTCTGCGTACCCATGTCACGGCAGCCACTTGCAGAACAGGACTTTAAAAGACATCACTTCTGCACACTTACCTAAAGACATGTTGGCAAAGCCCTTTTCACGAACAGACACAGTGTGAAAGACCCCTTAACATTGTTTGTTATGCAGATAGGGAAAGAAGGTCGTGGTAATCATTTTCCTGTATGACCAGAATAGCTGAAGCGTGGACGCGATCTCTGAGTGACTCTTCCAGGCATGGTGCTCACTTCCAGGCATAAGATCACATTACTTTGTTTCAAAACGTCTAAGGAGAGTCTCGTGGATTTATTTTCTTGCTTCCTGAAATGAACTGAGAAGGAAAAGGTAGGGGGGAATTTTTTTTTTTTTTTTGAGACAGGCTTTTGCTCTTGTTGCCCAGGCTAGAGTGCAGTGGTGCAATCTCAGCTCACTGCAACCTCTGCCTCCTTGGATCAAGTAATTCCCTGCCTCAGCTTCCCAGGTAGCTAGGTTTACAGGTGCCCACCACCATGCCTGGCTAATTTTTTTTTTCTTAAGTAGAGACAGGGCTTCGCCATGGTGGCCAGGCTGGTCTTGAACTCCTGGCCTCAGGTGATCCACTCACTTCAGTCTCCCAAAGTGCTTGGATTACAGGTGTGAGCCACCCCACCCAGCCCATACTGGGGTTTTCTAAGGGAAACATGGATGGAAGTAGGTGGAAGAGAGAGTAAAAGAAAGCTATAAAATGGAACTGCTCACATGTGTTCCACTGGCCATGAGTGGCCATGCACTCTGGACCAGCATGCTGGGTCGCAGAGACGGAGATGCAGGTGCCACATGGCTGAGGGCTGTGGTCACAGGCTGTGTAGCACAGAAGTCTCACGTGCGGACTTAGAGCCGACCTACCTCCCCCACTTGGCTGTGTGAGCTTGGGCAAGTTCCTTGATGTCTCTGTGCCTTGGTTCCCCATGATGTTAAACGGAAGCCCCAGCAGTGCCTCTCACAGGGTGATGCTAAGGCTCCAGCGAGTGAAGTCTCAGCATGGTGGAGGCTGCACAGTAAGCCTTTAACCTCTGTCTTATGGGCGAAGTCAGACAGTCTGAAAAGCAGTAACTAACAATGCCAAGAGTATCCCAATGAGGGCACATGAAGGGTTGCGGGAACCTTGCACAGGGAGCCCAAGACTTGGCCTGTTGGGGGTGGGCACAGATGAACCCTAGGGGGGCCTGGTGAGCCGACTCTGGCACGCAGATCCGAGCCTGTTCTGGAAGGCAGATCCCCTGTCAGCAAAGGGGGGACGAGGGGAGCCCTGTGAAATATGGTCGGTTTGGGGAAATGTGAGGAGTTTGTGGCAGCTGGGGAGGAGGCCGTGTTGGGAGCATGGCGGGAAGAGTGTCTGTGGAGGTTGAGGGCCCAGCGTGACGCTATTCCAAGAGCAAGGGGTTTAGCAGGAGGTGATGTGGCCAGGTCCACGGCGTAGAACGATTGGCTGCTGCTGCAGCTGGGAGGAAGCTGCATTGGAAGGGCAGAGGCTGCAGCCAGGGAGACCCGTTAGTCCAGTCGGAGAGGCTCAGGGCCTTGCCAGCAGCATTGTGGGGCATCAATTCCTTCCCCTCTCTGAGCACGTGGGGGAGACCGTCTCTGGACTGCAATTTCCAGCCTCCTTCGCAGTCAGCTGAGGGGCCACAGGAATGGGGTAGAAACAACGTGACCCATTTCAGTCGGGGCCTTAACATCTCACAGGACGGTCTCATCTGCTCTTACCTCCTGCAGCGAGTTCAGAGGTACTGGCTCCAGATGGCAGAGCTGCAGCTCGAACAAGACGAGATTTCTGAGGGGTGACCTAGAGGCCGGCCCGGCCATCCAGATGCCACGTTTGGCCACTGATACTGCAGGGATATTTGTGACCACAGCATGGCCTGGCCTACCTGACTACACCAGGGGGACTCAGAGCACTTGGAGAATGGGCAGGACTGGGGGAGAGAGACGAGCCTAAGAGTGACTTCCCCAGGTGAACGGTGGCACCATTAACTGTGATACTGAGTGCTAAGTCGGTACTTTTATCTTAGATAAGTGTGTGTGACGACAGGGCCACGATCAGGTGCCCCCTGCAACATGTGTACAAAGCAGCTTTGGGGAAAAGGCTGGAGCCGGAGCTGTGGACTTGGGGTTGTCGGCCTCCAGGTGGCTGTTGATGTCTCTGGAAGGAAAGAGAGTATCTAGGAGTGCCATGGAGTGTGCAGGGCAAAGGGCACTAATGGATACAGGAAAGAAGAGGAGAAGGAGCGGTGGAGGAGCAGAAACACTCTGCTATTCAGGAAGAGGAAGAACGAGGAGAGGGTGATCATAGCGAAGATGGTGATGGGCAGGCGAGTCTGATGCAGACCAAAAGGACACTCTGGATGTGGCACACAGCAGGCCCCAGAGGGACAGGCAGAGCCAAGCCGGGTCAGCGGACGGAGGGTGGGCACCAGTCCTGTGGCCTGAGACATAAGAGGTGCAGTGGGTGTCCCTGGGAGAAACTTGGCCCAGAAAGGAAGGAGGGAGGTGAGGAAGATGCCGGCTGAGAGAGGCTTGTGCCAGACAGAGAGAGATGGCAAAAAAGCACAGCGGAGGGGAGGTGGGAGAAGATCTAGCAGAGAGAGGTAGCACTTGGTGCAGACATCTAACCCCAAGAAGTAGAGGGCATGGTAGGAGATGGAGAAGGGAACCTCCTCCTGCCAAGACCTTCCCAGAGCAGCATCTCCCCGTCCCCCCACAACGCTTCCAGTCCCCTAAGCCAACTAGAGCTGCCCAGACTCTCCACTGTGCCAGCTGCTGCTGTCACAAACTGTTCAGCCCCATGGCCCAGGGACCAGGGGCTTGTGCCCTCCCCACGTGGCCCTTGTGCAAGGCCCTTGCCGGGCCCCGAAGAAGATAGCCAAGTGTTTATGACAGCTGCGACCCTTCAGGAGCTAAAGCGGTCCAGGAGGCAAGATAAGGCAAGTTCAGAAATAACTCATCTGCGGCAGACAGATAGGTGATAAGAGCCAGGGAGAGGCACAGATCATGTGTGAGGGAGCTCACAGGGAGATTCTTCCCCACTGGGAAAGATCAGGAAAGAAACATTGGAGGCAGAGCCTGGGGAGCCAGGCCTACCCTATGCATGCCAGTGTCTCTGCCAGGTTCTGGAGTAAACTGTGTCTCTCCTTCTTCTCGCCGGGGCTCCCTTCTCTGTCCCATTAGCTCTGGCTCCTGCTCCCACTGTGGTCAGTGAGCTCTTGCTGGATGGCCCTCCTGGTCCTCTGATCACCAGCAGCATCAGAAATCTGATGTGGGAACAAGAGCAAAGTCACAGGGCCCCACAGACACATCCTGGGATGGCGGCACAGACGGAACTTGAGCAGGACTTTAAAAACGAGCAAGTATTGGCTGGGCGCGGTGGCTCAAGTCTGTAATCACAGCACTTTGGGAGGCTGAGGTGGGCAGATCACAAGGTCAAGAGATCAAGACCATCCTGGCCAACATGGTGAAACACAGTCTCTACTAAAAATACAAAAATTAGCTGGGTATGGTGGCGCGTGCCTGTAATCTCAGCTACTCGGGAGGCTGAGGCAGGAGAATCGTTTGAACCCGGGAGGCAGAGGTTGTGGTAAGCCAAGATCGTACCACTGCACTCTAGCCAGGCAATACAGCAAAATTCCATCTCAAAAAAAAAAAACAAAAGCAAATATTGACAGCTCATGGCGGTTGGCTAGCCGGCTAAGACCACCCCACCTGCTCTGACAAATACAGGCCACCCTCTTTTAGCAAGTCCCTCCTGTTGGATAACAAAAATTCCAAGAGGTAAAGTTTGCTCCTCAGATCTTCTGAATAGTCATTGAATTCAAGCCACCCAATAATGTGAAACTCTTAAAAGAGGGACGGGAAGGAGGCATCTTGGTCCCGCACAGAGAAAACTGAAAACCCAGATTTATTTCCATAATGTAAATTTTTACATATAATACTGAAATGGGCACAAAAGGCAACAACTTTATTAAAATGATTTTGCATGTCTTAACTTGATCTTTTCTGACACTATCCTTTGAAGTCACCGATGAGAAAAGCAAGACAGGCTACCTGTGGCTCCACCTAGGGTTGCAAAGTGAGTTGTGGAAAGACAGGCTTGTTCCAGAAACAGCGTGGCGGGGAAGGGCGTCTGCGGTTCTCAATAGCTCCAGCTGACTCTGGGGAGAGGATGCAGGGAGAAGAAAAACTCCTCCCGGGGATGGCCATTTTTCTGTGTGTGCATGAGCTTCTGAGGGACAGTGGTCATCTCCAAGGTGAAATTTGTGAGCCACACACTCAAAAAGGCCTGTGGGCCAGGAGGGGAAGCACCTGCACACACAGACGTGGAGCTGTGCTTGCTTTAGGTCATGAGGACACCAGAGCAGCTTCCTATGATTATTCAAGCCAGATGGAATTTCACAGCTGGTGTGAGATGAGGGCAAGGGGCTTAGACACAGCAGCTTGCGAGAGCTGGAATGCCAGTCGCCAGGAGGGATGGGAGTGTCTCCTCCAAAATTCAAACCCCTAAACAAGCCCGACTTTCTGCAGACAGGACCTTCGCCATTCAGTAGGGCTTCTCCCCCAACACCAGACCCCCGCCAACTTGAAATCCTACTTGGCTGCCCTTCATTACCCCAAACACATTGGAGTCACAAGTCACAAGGCCACTTTCCAAGCCCCCACGCCTGAGTCTCCAGGAACCGCTTACCTCACCTCACCTCAGACGCATCATTTGGAAGCAGAAGCCTGTGGCTTCATTTCTTTTTATTTTAGAGTTGATCTGCTAGAAAAGGTATTTTGCGAGGCGCAACCGAGGTAGGACGTGTTGTCGGCTAGCCACTTCGCAGACATATGGCCTGCTATCCCACCACTTAGGAAGTGATTATTGGAGCTGTACAAACAGATTTTTTTGTCAAAGTGGAGGTGTGATTTTCTCAGGTTCTGTGAGAACACACACACATTTTTTTACCAACCCAATCTGCTTTCCAGCAGCCGGGTGGCCGCAGGGCCTGGACGTCCGCTCGGGTGTTTAGGAGCCTGGCAAGGTCCCTGCAGGCTGCAAACCTGCCTGGCAGGAGCCAGAGACCCCAAGTTCACTCTGTGACCACGGACAGCACCTCTGCCTGCCCTTGCCTGTGACGAGGGATGGCCACGAAGGCTGCCTCCTCGCACACAGAACCACGCACCAGGGCTCACCCTACTCCACATCCTAGAGCCAGAACTCTTCTCAAACGCACCACTGCTAGTTTAGTTCCAAGATCTCTTTGAAATAAAAATTAAGACACGCAAGAGATACTAGGGTGAAGATGACACATGGAACACGTTCCTTTACTTCCTTCTATTATCTCTCTACATCCATCAAAGACAAACCTTTTGTCTTATTTGACTGTAGATCTGTGCTATCCAATATGGTAGCCCCGAGCTACATGGGCTACATTTACATTTTCATTAAATCCATTCTAAACTTCAGTTTCCAGGTCATGCTAGCCACATCTCAAGTGCTCAGCAGCCTCACAGGGCTGCTGGCTGCCATAGTGAACAGCACAGACAAAGAACGTTTCCATCATCATCACAGAAAATCCTTCTGAACAGCACTGGGACAGACCCTCAAGAAGCAAAATCTGGGGGAGAGCAGTGGTAAAGTGCTGGAGGCTAGGAAGGGAAGGGTGCATGGGGCTGGCTGAGCACACAGGATAAAGCTGAGCCCTACACCAGCATTGGGGGCAGCCAAGAAGCCAACTCACCCTTCACACTCAAGGAGGCCTGAGCAGGGGCAGCAGAGGGAGTCCACGTGCACTCGCTCATTGAAAGAAAAGTCTAAACTAAGGTCATAGACTCTATTTAAAGGTTAAAAATCTTTCTTTCTATTCACTGCCTTGACAAATACCCTCTCTTGGTGATGTAAAAGGCCTGTGTATTAGTTTCCTAGGGTGCCATGGCAAAGGGCACGCACTGGGTGGCGGAGGACCACAGACGTTTATTCTCTTACTTCTGGAAACTGAAAGTCCAAGATCAAGGTGTCTGCAGGGTTGGTTCCTTCGGAGGCTGTGGGGGATCTGTTCCTGGGCTGCCTGTTAGCGTCTGTTGATGACTGGCACTCTCTGGCCCCTCCCTGGCCTAGAGATGCATTTCCGCCTCCATCTTCACACGGCTGTCTTATAAGGATGCCAGTCATCTCAGATTAGGACCCACCCAACCCCAGTATGACTTCATCTTAACTAATTATCTCTCCAATGAACCTACTGCCAAATAAGCTCACGTCCTGATGAACAGGGGGTTAGGACTGCAATGGATCTTTTTGAGGGGACGTGATCCAGCCCTTAATAGCAGGTTCAGATGGACAGTCCTCCTTGGACTTCTCTGTTCTGCACCAGCACACAGCAACACAGGCAGGTCCCTAATCATGGCCTGTTCCCCTCCTTCCTTCCCAGCCCAGCTCCATCCTGCACCTAAGAGGGCTTGCATGGCTGCATCCAGACCTCCCACAAGCCCCTGCTCCCAGCCTCTCCTCAGCCTAGGTGGCTCACACTGGCAGCACGATCCACTCTGGAAGAAGGGCCCCTGGGGCCCTGGGAGCAGGATCGGGATCCTTTGGACAGGAAATTCCAAGGCCTCATTTCCCTGAAGAATGTTCTAGAAGGAAGAATGGGGGGCAAGCTCTGAGTAGATGTGTCCTCTTGGCCCCTAGGAAGGGGCACAGCTAGAAAGGGAGCACAGGAGAGTGTCCCAGGTCTAAGGGCCTTTCTGCCAAGAAGCAGCCAGGTTTACCAGCAAAACCCAAAGATGGCTTGGGATTTGGGATGTCCAGAACTTCTGAAAATGAGAAAGAAAGAACAGCTAAGAAGAGAATTACTTGAAAATCTGTTCACAAAACAGTGAGGTGCACAAATCCCCTTTCTGACCCCAGCAGAAACCGGAAGGCTTATTCTCTGAGGAGGGTAGACCAGATCTCAACAGCTGAAAGCCAGGGCACCACAGAAGTAGGAGGTTAAGGGAAGGTTTGTATACTGAACATTGACCCGCGACAGCCCTGCTCCAGCCCTCTTCTCTCTCTCTACGCTTTCAGAACGTCTAGGTTGTCACTTCCAAGAGAGGATTAAAGGCCTGTTGTAAGCCAGCCCAAGAGGAAAGACCTAAAGATGCCAATATTGGTAGTTCCCCAGGAAAATAGTCCAACCAGATTCTTTTACAGGGAAGCCCCAATCAACAATCTGACTCACACATTCAGTGCTTCTAATCAACTTTTCATGTCCCACTCGTAAATATAAGCCAGTAACTAAGGGTCTCAGCTGAAGAAAGCCCTGACATGAGAAGACGTGACCAAAACAAAGAGAAGAAGGGTAACTGGGAGGAAACAGAGATTATGCATAGAGAAGAAAGAGTTTAAAACCGGGAGCTATTATCAATATCCTCAGATAGACAATCAGATATGGCATCCGGGCATAATCATATGTTTGGTTTTTTTTAAAAGAAGAATATTTGGAGAACAGAAAGAATCATTGTAAACTTTAAATGTCCTATTATAAATGAAAAGTTCATTAGAAAACTTAGAAGATAAAGCAGAGGAAATAGAGAAAATAGAGCAAGAAATGAAAAGTTGGTTCAAGAGCTTCAACAG
Organism: Leontopithecus rosalia; assembly: GCA_028533165.1. Classification (NCBI taxonomy): domain Eukaryota; kingdom Metazoa; phylum Chordata; class Mammalia; order Primates; family Cebidae; genus Leontopithecus; species Leontopithecus rosalia. The sequence goes on along the minus strand of CM052654.1, from coordinate 134,125,605 downwards.
ATGAAGACAGAGTTCCAGAGAGAGAGAAACCAAGAAAAAGGCAGGAAAGGAAAGCATCAAGATGTAGTTAAGGTTACTTCGGAGAACGGCAAGACATGAATTCCTAGCCTGAAGGATCCAGTGAGCACCCACCTGTATGATGACGAAAAGATACCCAGCCCAAGCCATCTTCATAAAATTTGAAACCACTGAAAACAAGACAATCCTACAAGCTTCAGAGAGATAAAAATAGGTCTTCTACAAAGGATCAGGAATCAGAATAATTTTCATTCACAAGACAAATCGTGGATGCTAGACTACAATGCAGCAAAAATCTGGGGGAAAACGATTTCCAACCCAGAATGCTGTACCAAACACAGTTATCAACCAAGTGTGAGGGTAAAATAAAGGTGGTGTCAGACGTTCAAGGTGTCAAAGTATTTGCCTCCCACATCACAGGAACTATCAGGAAATTTGCTCCACCAAAATAGGAGAAAACCATGAAAACCAAGCCCTGTGTCCCCTGACTTTCTAGCCACCAGTGAAATGCAGGTCCGAAGGATTTAAAATATTGGGTTTTATCTTTTTGATTTTTTAAAAATTTTTTGTGGGGGGTGGAAGTTTCCTCAGTATAATCCCTTCATGGTTCACCAGGAAGATGTTACCAGAAAGGGTTCCCAATCCAGACCCCAAAAGAGGATTCTTGGACCTTGTACAAGAAAGAAGTCAGGGTAAGTCCATAGAGTAAAGTGAAAGCAAGTTTATTAGGAAAGTAAATGAATAAGAAATGGCCACCCCTCGGCAGAGCAGCTGGGTCTGATCTCTGTTGCGCTTCCTTTCATGAGGATTCATCCCACTTTGTCATCTGACTTACTGGTACTTGTGTCATGAGAGAAAATGACCCTATTCCAAGATCTCAATTTTTTTTTTTTTTTGAGACAGAGTTTCGCTCTTGTTACCCAGGCTGGAGTGCAATGGCGCCATCTCGGCTCACCGCAACCTCCGCCTCCTGGGTTCAGGCAATTCTCCTGCCTCAGCCTCCTGAGTAGCTGGGATTACAGGCACGTGCCACTGTGCCCAGCAATTTTTTGTATTTTTAGTAGAGACGGGGTTTCCCCATGTTGACCAGGATGGTCTCGATCTCTTGACCTCGTGATCCACCCACCTCAGCCTCCCAAAGTGCTGGGATTACAGGCATGAGCCACCGTGCCCGGCCTCAATTTTTTTTTAAATCAATGTCAGTTCCAAATTCAGTGCAGGAACCAAGCCAAATGCATTAACACCCCACTTGTTTTCTCTTTATATATCTTCCTTCATGGATCTTGCAAACAGCTTATTTTCCATTTCCATAATTTTTCATTATAATAGGAGGAGCCAGGAGAGCCGAGATAAATGAAATTACTAAATGATCTCTTCAGACCCTTTCTTTAGCCCAACATTTATCCATTCACTCATCTTCTAGCCAAAGGTATATTCAAGAGTGAAGAAACAAACACGTGAGGGAATCAATGATTTCATCAGCGCTGCCAGCAGACAACAAAACTGCCTGCCTTCACCCTCTTCATTCACATTTCCACTGCCGGCTCTTGCAGAATCAGGACAGAAGGGAAATGAGGCAAGGGAGCTCGAAGACTAGGGATATCAAGGCGGGGCGCAGTGGCTCACGCCTATAATCCCAGCATTCTGGGAGGCGAAGGCGGGCAGACCACCTGAGGTCAGGAGTTCGAGACCACCCTGGCCAATGTGGTGAACCCCGTCTCTACTAAAAACCCAAAAATTAGTCAGGTGTAAGAGGCTGGGGCAAGAGAATTCCTTCAACCTGGGAGGTGGAGGTTGCAGTGAGCCAAGATGGTGCCACTGTACCCCAGGCTGGATGACAGAGTGAGACTCTGTCTCAAAACCTGGAGAACATCATTCTCAGCAAACTGACACAAGAACAGAAAATGAAATAGTGCATGTTCTCACTCATAGGTGGGTGTTGAACAGTGAGAACACGTGGACACAGGGAGAGGAGCATCACACACTGGGGTCTGTTGGGGGAAACAGGGGAGGGACAGCAGCGGGTGGGGAGTTGGGGAGAGACAGCATGGGGAGAAATGCCAGATATAGGTGAAGGGGAGGAAGGCAGCAAATCACACTGCCATGTGGGTACCTATGCAACTATCTTGCATGTTCTTCACATGTACCCCAAAACCTAAAGTGCAATAAAAAAAAAACGCAGAATCAAGTTGCATGACTGAAGTTGAACCTGACAGTAAAAAAAAAAAAAAAAAAAAAAACAGGCTAGAGAGATGAACCAGAAACATTCTCATAATCTTTTCATAATTAACCTGCAAACCTAAATTCTGTGCAAAATTCCCAAGTGGCGATAAAATCCCACTTCCTAGGTTCACATTTCAGCTTCCATGTTCACACCCCGTTTCCTTCTCTCCTGCACTAATATGGAATGAAATAAAGACTCAATCTTCAACCTGTGACTTCAGCTGAATCCCAGGTCTCCTGGGTCCCTCTTTGCTTTTTGAGCCTGGCCTCCCTGTCATATGGACAAGCAAACTGGGAGGCCTAGGGAGATGACCAGTCTCTCCAAGGTCATCGTGGGCCAGAGGTGCAGCTAGGACCAGAGTCTCACCCTGCTCCTGCCTCCCCCTGCATCGCCTCCAAGGAGAGAAAATCAGCCCCTAAAGGCCCCGTCCTCTTGCAGCCTGCAGGAGGGCACCTCCAGTGAGTGATCCTGCCTCCCCAGCCAGCTCTAAGGTGGCCACTGCAGCCCTCTTCACACTCCTCAAAGCTCAGAGCCACCGCCTCCCCCAGCTCTCAGCAGCTGACTTCAGAGAAAATAGAAGCCAGCAGAGGAGACCTCCAGCCCTGCCAGCACCAACCCTTGAACCCCAGCCCTGTGTCCAGCCCAGCTCCTCCCCTGTCTCGTCCCTCAGCCTCCCCAAGGCCAACCCCTCAGCCCTCAGGCTCTGCACATGAGCTGGTTCCCCTCTGGTCTCTTCCTTCTCTCCCAGCTACTTGCATTGACTTTAAAACATGCTCATGTCCCTCCCTTCTTAGACACACACACACACACACACACACACAGCCCTCAGTGCGCGCACACACACACACAGCCCTCAGTGCGCGCACTTCCTCTCCTCCCACACAGCCCCCACCCACCTCCTTCCTTAAATCCAAGAGAGCTTTCCATTCACTGGCTCTTTCCCCCTGACCTGCCTGCTGAACTGAGTGCCTCCTTCCCGGCCCTCTCCCCGTCCCGGGAGCATCCCTCTCTCCCTTCTGGGCTGAGCTTGCCCTCGGGTGGCCCCCACTCAGTCCTCTCTGCAGTTCTGCCTCCTGGGCCCCCTGCGCCTGTGGATCACAGGGCAGCCCTGGCCGTCTTCTCTTTGCACGTGGCCTCTTCCTGGGCGCGTGTCTCCTCCGTGACTCAACTTATCATCCACTCACCTATAGCCGAACTCCAGGCTGAGTACCACTGCCAGACGGCCGCGCCTGGTCACCCCACGGGGACCTCAAAGGCAGCATTCCTAGAGCCATGCTCCCCGGACCCCACGAACCCGCAAGCTTTCTCCGCTTCCTGCACAGTCTCCCTTCACCTCCCTCTGGAGGGCTCGCCTTGGCCCCCCTTGCCCTGCACCCTCCAGTCTCACCGATGTGACTCTGGGCCCACTTGTCTTGCTCAGGGCCTCACACGTGCTATTCTCTCTGTTGGAAACCCTCTTCTACCACTCCCCATTCCCTCCCTACCCCTAACCCTTAAATCACTAAGTCCTGTCTCTCAGGTCTCAGCTTAGACACCACTTCTTCCAGGGTGGCCCCCTCTGACTCCCCAAGTTGCATCAGGAGCCCCTCCCTGGGCTCATCTCTCTGGACACCCCCTTCAGAGCTGCTGTTGTGGGTCTCATTACACAAAAATGGCAGCCTGAGTGTACCTCGCACCACTGACCTCTCAGCTACAGGCACATGGCTGGCGCTCACTGGGTGTGCCATAGGTCCACATTTGTGGAACTTTACCCATGTTCTAGTTTTGTGTCCCTGAGCCTGGCACACAGTGGCCCCTTCCAGAGTGTTCATTGCCTCTGCTGCCGCTGCTGCATGTGAAAGAACCCACTCATGCTCACAGACTGGGAACGAGGAGCAGCTGGTCCGGGGTACAGGGACTGGGGCCACACGAACCCCCCAGCCCCAGGGAAATGAGCTCAAGCTGATGGCCTCAGCCCTGCTGCAGGAGAGGCACAGCTTGCTGGCTGCAGTGGCATCTGAAGACAGGTAAAGACCCGCCGAGGGTCAATGGGAACTGGGCCTCCTGTCCTAGGACCTGTGCTGCCTGTGACAGGCCACTGGGGAATGCCTGCTGCCTCCCTGGGCACGGCGGGGAGGAGCTGAGAAGGCCCTGACTGGTCATGTGACTGGACTGCAGCGTTCCCGCCAGCCCCGCACCTGGGCGGCAACCTGGCCTCCAACTCAGGTGCACAATGCTGCAACACGACCACCTGGGCAAAGCCAGGGCTCCGAGGCTCAGGCACCCACGATGTCCTGGCCACCAAGGCTGCTCTAGCAGGGACCCATCTTCAGCAGGCTGCCCCAATCTAACCAGTGTCTGAGAATGCAGCAAGCAGTGGCCCCCGGTCCCCCAAGGGACCAGAACAGAGGAAACCCTTGAAAACTGGGCCGGGATGCGTCTCCGGGCCTCTCCCCAGACATCCAGGGCGTCATGCTGGTGAAGTACACAACCCAGGGGACCGCTCCTGCGTCCAGGGCTCACCTCCTTCCTCCTTCCTCCAGGGCTCACCTCCTTCCTCCTTCCTCCGGGGCTCACCTCCTTCCTCCTGCCTCCAGGGCTCACCTCCTTCCTCCTGCCTCCAGGCCTCACTATCTCCTTCCTCCTGCCTCCAGGGCTCACCTTCTCCTTCCTCCTGCCTCCAGGGCTCACCTTCTCCTTCCTGCCTCCAGGCCTCACTATCTCCTTCCTCCTGCCTCCAGGGCTCACCTCCTTCCTCCTGCCTCCAGGGCTCACCTCCTTCCTCCTGCCTCCAGGGCTCACCTCCTTCCTCCTGCCTCCAGGGCTCACCTCCTTCCTCCTGCCTCCAGGGCTCACCTCCT
>CM052654.1:134067704-134120023 GCA_028533165.1 Leontopithecus rosalia | reverse complement strand
CCAGCACTTTGGGAGGCCGAGGCGGGTGGATCACGAGGTCAAGAGATCGAGACCATCCTGGTCAACATGGTGAAACCCCGTCTCTACTAAAAATACAAAAAATTAGCTGGGCGTGGTGGCGCGTGCCTGTAATCCCAGCTACTCAGGAGGCTGAGGCAGGAGAATTGCCTGAACCCAGGAGGCGGAGGTTGCGGTGAGCTGAGATGGTGCCATTGCACTCCAGCCTGGGTAACAAGAGCGAAACTCCATCTCACAAAAAAAAAAAGAAAAGGAGCATCTCAGCGAGCCACCCCGACGCCCCCCTAGAGAGCAGGACGGAGGGAATGAGACCCCAGGTTTTACTCTAGGGTCTCCCCTCGGCCACACTCCCCACCTCAATAGAATCTCAAGTGCCAGAATCACCAAGGAACATTCTGTGTCATTTGACCCTGAGTGTCAGAAATGCCGCTGCAGTGGGTACGCAGGTCCTCAGTGGCCTCCCCTGATGCAAGGAAGGGTCGTTGGGAGGAGGCCGCCCCACAGAGGGTCCCCCGCACAGCGACCGCAGGGACCCACCACACAGGGCACAGGAGGGAGCGGTGGGAGCCGGGGCAAAGTCTGTAGAGACCCACCACTCAGGGCACATGGAAGTTGTCCATGGAAGGAACCCAAGCAGATTCTGCCCCACCCCAGTTAACTCCCACTTCTTGATGCTTGCCTTCCAAAGACCTGGGGACTTATTTGTCCTCTACAAGATACATTTACCAGGTTACAGCATCTTCCCAACCCCCACAAACCTCGCACTCCAGGCTGTGTGCGCCTCAGATCCCTGTGGAAGTGGTGTCTACTATTGAAAACTTTTTTTTTTTTTGCAAAAAATAAACCTCTTTAAGAGACTGTTGCTGGCACTGCAGGCTCCAAGCCCACCCAGAGGCAGGCCCAACCAGACCCTTCAGGTGGCCCTCCCAAGCACTGAGCTTCCTCCCAAGCCCCGAGCTCCCTCCCAGCAGGGCGTCCCTCCACTGCACCCTCATGGGTGCCCCATCCGTCTGATGACAGCCCCTCCTTGGTTCTGGCTACTTCCTCAGCACAAAAACCTGGGAGGGGGCTTAGGAGGTCAAGAAGAAGGAGCAGCAGGGATGCCCCCAAGGGAGACACAGGAAGTCACGTGCTAGGGCCTCCCAGGGCTGACTAGGCCAGGCACCTGCTCAACCCTGACCGACATGGAGGGGAGACGGCATTGGCAGCTCCTGGTGGCCTCCATTCTTCATGCCCTGGACTCCTCTTACACTGGGGTCAGCCTCCCTCCCCTGGCGGGCATTGGGCCGGCCTCAGCCCAGGGGCCCTGTGTCCCTGCCAACTACGTCAGTCAGTCCCCTGTGAGAAGGAGTGACTCAGGCACTTGTAATGCCAGATCATTTGCTTCAAGGCGCAGGAGGCCGAACCTGCCCACCCCACCTGGCCCGAAGCCCCCTTGAGGAAGAGAAAGTGGAGGTGCGTGGGGGTGGGCCTGCAGGCCCTCCTGCAAACAGTGTGAGCTAAGTTGACCTGCCACAAAACTATCAGATCTCTGGGGTAAAAGGATTATGGGTGGTGTCACTCTCTTCTTTTTAAAATTCTGGGGCCAATGGTTTTCATATGATTTGAGAGAAAGAAATGCTCCCTGGCTGGGCACAGTGGCATGCACCTGTGGTCCCAGCTGCTCAGGAGGCTGAAGTGGGAGGATCGCTTGAGCCCAGGGCAGTCAAGGCTTCAGTGAGCTGTGACCGCACCACTGCACTCCAGTCTGGGCAACGGAGCAAGACCCTGTCCCCCCACCAAAAAAGATAGAAATGTTCCCGTTTCTTAAGTAAAGGTAAGACCAGCAACTTCCCTTTGTCTCACGATGCTCTTTGTGCCTTTAAGACGCCCAGTGGACGCACATGCCCCGGAGAGGTTAGGAAGTACCGTCACCTCCAGATTGTTTTAGGTACAGACATCCAGAAATCAGCATGGTTCGAAATTCTACTTGACAAGTCCCTGTAGTAGTGAATTGTAAAATGAAAAATGTGTCCGTTTCAAGCTTCTCTTTCCTCTCCTTCACGCTACGTGCCAACAGCTCTGGTGCTAGACTCTTGAGTCTCTCTCTACGGGCAACATCGGGAGTGAGGATGGGACCTTCAGCCCCACCTCCCCTGGCAGGCTATGCATTCCCAGCCAGTGCCTGGGACAGGAGAGCCACTTGATAGTTGTCCATGGAAGGAATGCCCACTCTGGCCTGGTATGAACACACTGCCCGGGACCTCCAAGCCACCAGCCACCACGTGCAGGAAGAGAGGGTGCAGCCCCTCCCTGCTAACCAGAGAGCAGAGAATCCAGCCCTGGGGACCGTTTAGGGCTGGACTATGCACCCCCCCCGCTGTGTGACTCTTGGCAAACTACCCAATTCCCCTGTGCCTCAGTTTCCTCATCCTCTGAATTGGAGAGTTACAGAAACCACCAAATGAAGCCCTCGTAAGGCTTAAGTGAACAAATGAGTGTGAAGCATGACGTGCAGCCGGTCGCATGCGCTGACTCTCCAGCAACTCCGAGTCATAGAAAATGTCATGGGAAAGTACTTTGCCACCTGTCATAAAATGCCGATTGGATTTATTTTACCCTAAAGTCATTTTACAGCCAACATGATCATTCCCTGAGCAATACACATGTAATTAGTGGATGGCTCTGTGTCCATCACACTTCCACCCGAAGTTGATGTTAGAGGGCATTGGGCTATCATAATTATGTGTGAATAATCTCACAGGTGGGATATGCTCACCTTGAAGAATTCAGGGAACAGTATCTTTACTCATAAAGCCGTAGGGTAAGGGCTCATGCATGTGCTTCATAATGGGACATTGTAATTGGTTCACTGATTTCTCAACTTAAAAGTCCTAAAATTTTATTTTCCGAAACATTTACTTAAAAGTCCCTATTCTGGCTAAACCTATGTATGACTGCCTTTGTCCAAAATGGATCATTCATCATTCTAAAACTTATAGGTGCTCAGGGGTTCAAGGTAAAGGACATGGCATAAGGTTCCCAAGAACACTCAAAGATAAAACACTCACACACTTGAAACGGTGCGGGGTGGCTGGGGGGAGTTCTTCAAACTGGGACCCTTACATTTGGAAGCAAGTTAAGAGTTTCTCCCACGCAGTGTTTGCCCTCCGTGGCCACCGCCCCACGCGGCTCTGCCCTGGTGGTCCCTGTAGGGTCCTGACTACCACCTGCCATTGTGGCCCGGGTCTCCCCACCTCCCATAAACACTAACTCACTGTGCTTTTGTGTTTTCCAACCCCAGACAATGCATCCTTCCCAAGAACATGGGGGGATTTCTAAGCCTAGTTAATCCTCCTCAAGAGGCTGATGGAGCTGGGATAAGAAGTTGCTCGGGACTCCCTGTGGCTGAACAAATCCAGGCCACTCTGTCCCATGCCATGTGTCCCCACATGCTGAGGGCCTCGATGCATGGGGGCTGCACTGTGGTGGGACCCAGACTCGTGGGCACATGGCTTCCAGTCTTCTGGGGCAGGGCAGGAGAGCTGGGGTCCAGTCAGCACAGTTCACAGCCCACTGGCCAGAGCATGCCCCTCACCTCACCTGGAGCCGGGAGAACCCAGGAAGCCAGGAAGAAAACACAAGCAGGAGCTCCAGGAACCTGGGTCAACCTCTCCGGTCTTGCCTCTGTACCCACGACCTTTCTCCGAGTCTGTAGAGCTCCCTCGGCCCCTCCCCTGGGTCACCATAGCACCCTCTGGTCAGGCCTGGCCCCTCCCACTGCTGGCCCCTGCTCCCAGGCACTCTTCCCCTGCTCCACATGCTCCTCCCAAGGGTGTCCTCCCCAGCAGGCCTTCCTGCTGCTCCAGGCAAAAACAATCTCCCTCTCGAATGCGCCTCCAATGCCCTGTGGCCATGTCCCAGCACTGCCTTGTCTTAGGGGCCCCTGTGCACACACCAGCCCCAGCTGATAAGAAAGCTCTGGAGGCAGGTGCAAGGCCTCACTCCTCCCTCCCCAGCCTCATGCTTTGCCCACCAGCAGCTCCAGGCGCATTTGTTCAGTTCAACAGAGTAGCTTCCAGAGCCCAGAGGGAGTCACCTGTGCGGCCCCCTCACTGGGCTTATGAGAAGGTGCTCTGAGCCTGGGCACAGCAGGTCAGCTAGAAGGAAGGAGGTAAAGGAATGTATTTCTCTGACTTGGCACGGAAAAGGCATCGCCATGCTGGCAGTTTGAAGAGAAGGTTCCAGAACCTCCTGGCTCCCACATCCCTCACTTCCTATGGCCTAGTTTCCACCCCGGGACTTGGGTTTCACTGGGCTAATATCAAAGTATAATATAATAAGCAGGGCTGGTTCCTTCTGGACACTCAGGGACAATCTGGTTCCTTTTCTTTCCTTCCACGTTCAAAGCCAGCCATGGCCAATGAGTCACACATTTCACTAGGACACTGACGCTCCTGCATCCCTATTCCACTTTTAAGGACTCTCAGGATTCCACCAAGCCCACCTGGCTAATCCAGGATAATATCCCCATCTCCACAGCCTTCACTTCATCACATCGGCAAAGTCCCTTTGCCATGCAAAGCACCATATTCATGGGATCTAGGGCTTAGGATGTGGCCAACTCTGAGGGCCATTATTCTGCCCACCACAGTCCAAGGAAGGTGCTCTCAGCAGGACACTGTGAATATGGAGGCACCCGAGGGTCCAAGCCAGAGCCTGGGAGGAGACAGCAGCCTCTGGGATCCCCGTGTCATCTCTGCAATCGGAGCAATACCCACCAGTCACCCAGTGGACTCACGGCACTAGGGAACAGCCCCTACACGATGGGCAGTCACCAAAGGTCTGTTTGAGCAGGCAGAAGGATGGGGGTGTCGTTCTTCTGTAGGATGACTTCCTCAAGGAGGAGGCATTTCTGCTGCTTTGTAAGTCACGGAAGGGAAACAGCTAGAAGGCCTGAGTTTCGAGAACACTCTCAACATCTGGCCACAGCTCCCCACAGGACCAGAGGCCTGGAGCAGCTCCAGCTAGGAGAATCCTCAGGCGGTGAGGACATCCCAGGAACCCCAGTGAGGGGCCTGAACCAGGGAGATATTCACTGTGAAGTGCACACCTCGAGGAGCCCAGGTCGGCCCCTGAGACACAAGTGCCTTTGTCAGAGGCGGCACCTCTCATTGCAGACCCCTGAGAGAGAGGGCGGCAGGGCGAGGCACTGCCGGGCGAGAAGTGGAGCAGCCCAGACAGGAGCCGGAGGCCCTCAAGGTGGTGGTGCCCTCAGGATCTGTGGGAAAGCAACGGGGTTGGAGAGCGGCGCCCCGAGAGGGAGGAAGCTCACGGGGTGTGAGACACTGATACCAGACATCCGTTGAGGGACTTCCCAACCAGACCCCAGCTTGTTCAACCACAGCCTTTGAGCATCTCCAGCAGCCAGAGAATCTGCCATCCCAGGGTGGGGCGGGGCAGCATCCTGAATCATCATCTGCTCTGTCCTGCCTGCCAGAGGAAGGCACAAGTTACACTGTCATCACGGCACGGAGCAGGTAATGGCAGCCTTCCTCAGAAAGTCCCCTGAGACGTGGGCAGAGCCACAGATGGGATCTGGGCCTCCCATTTCCTGTCCAGGGGCGCCGAGCCTCCTCTCTCGCAGCTTTAGAAGCCTGAAGGAGATCTGCAGCTGTGAGGACTCCGCTGGGGGTGCTGGGGCCACAGGCCATCCCCCTCATTCCTGCTCAGACGCCCTTCCAGCTGCACAGTCTTCTGCCAACCGCTTAACCTCTCTGAGCCTCAGTTTCCCCGGTGGAAAAGAGGAGCTGAGCATTCCCACTCACCAAGGAGCCAAGGACTTCCCTTTGGACCCACCAACCCCCAGTTCCTGCCCTCATCCTCCTCCCTCCTTCCTCCCTCTCCTTACTTAAGTCAAGTCCAGCTAAATTGATTTTTCTAATCAGCCTCACAAATTTCCGGTCCTGGCAGCTTCCACAGTGAAAATGCCCCGTTCAGAGCCTGCCGCCTGAGCCTCGTGTGGTCTTCTCGTGTGGACCACCTACCAGCGGGGCAGCTGAGGAGTGGGATCAGCCCCAGGGAGCCCGCAGCAGCCCGGGCCCCACAGTGATGGCGCAAGTGGTTTAATTATTAACTCTTTCTCTGGAGCAGTCAGCTGCATTCACGAGCTACTGACCCCTTCATCTCCTTCCGCATCACTTGGTGGCCCACACAACCAGAGCACCGGCATGCCTGGGTTCTGAGTCACTTTCCAACATGGTGTTTCATTCCCTTCCTGGGTTATTCATCCTCAGGAACCTCGTACGCATTACATGTCAACAGCCCGTTGGGAGGCTGGCATCCCTCACCTCCTCCAGGCTGCTCTGCCCTGCTCAGCTCTCCCTGTTCCATCCGTCCTTCTCCAGTGCTCACCTTTCTCCCGGTCTCCCCGGGTCACTGGAGCTTCTCAGGCCCCTATTCCTTTCCTGACAGCACCCCACTTCACAAGGCCTGGCCAGCACAGATCACTTTTCTTTTCTTTTCTTTTTTGTATTTTTTAGATACTTTAAGTTGTGGGGTACATGTGCAGAACGTGCAGGCTTACAGCACAGGTATACATGTGCCACAGTGGTTCGCTGCATGCTGCACCCATCCACTCGTCATCCACACCAGGCAGTCCCCAACAGGCCCCAGTGTGCAATGTTCCCCTCCCTGTGTCCACGAATTCCCATGGTTCAACTTCCATCTATGAGTGAGAACATGCGGTGTCTGGTTTTCTGTTCCTGTGTCAGTTTGCTGAGAATGATGGTTTCCAGCTTCATCCATGTCCCTGCAAAGGACATGAACTCACCTTTTTCCTGGCCGCATAGTATTCCATGGTGTATGTGTGCCACATTTTCTTCATCCAGTCTGTCAGTGATGGGCATTTGGGTTGGTTCCAAGTCTTTGCTATTGTGAGCAGTGCCACAATAAACATACGTGTGCATGTGTCTTTAGAGTGATACAATCCTTTGGCTGTATACCCAGTAATGGGTTCGAGCCCCTGGTCCTCCCTGCTCACCAGCAAATGGCTAGTGCCTGTCTTCCTCCCTGCCTTTGCTCAGCCGTTCCCTCCATCTGCAGTGCCCTGTCCTCCTGTCCCCACCTAACCCATGAGCTCAAGGCAGGCAGCATCTCACCCTCTTGGCAACCCTGCACTACCTAACACAGCCCTGTTTGAGCCCACCATCAAAGCCAGGCCAACACTTCGTGTTTCTTCCCTGGGGCTACCCTCACCAATTACTGCTGGCTTCAAACAGCAGAAATTTATTTCTTCACAGTTCTGGCCACCAGAAGTCTGAAATCAAGGTGTGGGCAAGGTCATGCCCCATCTGAGGACCTGCCTGTGCCTCTTCTCGGCTCTGGGCTTGTCAGCCATCTCTGCCATTCCTTGGCTTGCAAATGTGCCCCTCTAGTCTCTGCCATCACCCCATGGTATGCTGTGTGCATGTCCACATCTCCCTCTTAAGGAACCAGTCATTACATCTGCAAAAATCCTCTTTCCAAATAAGTCACAGTCACAGGTACCTGGGTTAGGGCTTGGACAGACCTTTTTGGGGATGCAAGGAAGTTATGAAATCAGCGGGTAAAGCCCACCTACTTCTTGGCACAGATTTCTCAACCTTTCTCTGTCAAGACCCACAGGACACCCTTGCGGGCAGAGCTGCAGGCCCAGCAACGTGACAACAGTATAAACAGATTCTAGACTCTGTGCTAATTGTTTTTAACAGATAGGATCTCTCTCTGTCACTCAGGCTGGAGTGCAGTGGCAGGATCACAGCTCACCGTGACCTCCAGCCCTCGGACTCAAGCAATTTTCCTGCCTCAGTCTCCAGGTAGCTGGGACTACAGAGAAGTGCCACCACACCTGGCTAAGGTTCATGTTTTTGTAGAAACAGGGTCTCACTATATTATCCAGGCTGGTCTCAAACTCCGAGCCTCAAGTGATCCTCCCACCTCAGCATCCCAAATCCCAAAGTGCTAGGATTACAGGCATGAACCACCTCTCCCACCCCCAGCCTGCTTTTTATAATTAAAGAATGACGGGCAAACTCTGCCTCCTTAAAATGATTAACATTATTATTATATGATTATATAATATATAATATAAAATTTTCTTGAAATGTATCCATTGTTATCCATTGTTCTTAAACAATTAAGGACTAGTGGTTTCAAGAAAAAAAAATTGTTTCTGAAGCCTTTGTCCTCTCCCAGCTCCACAGAGCACAGGGTGGCAGAGCCGGGCTTCGAGTTCAGACTCCGGGTTCTCACGGCGGGGCCAGGTCCCAGCTCACCATTAACTGTCTACACAACCACAGGTAAGCCGTTTCCGCTCCCTGAGCCTCAGTCTCTCCTCTGTGAACGAAGGCATCCACCTCTCGGGCTGCTGTGGGGTGAGACAGAACACACCTGTGAGGCTGAAAAGGCGCTGGTAGACCCCAAGCACCCCGGGCAGGGTGGCTGCTGTCACCCACTACATGCACCCACGCGGGAGAGCCAGCGTGAACACAGGAGTCAAGGCCAGTGGGAATTCTCTTCCATGGGCTCCACAAGAAGCTACTTGCTGAGCGTGATCAGAGCCCTCTCAGGCTCTGCAAAGCCCCCGCTGTCCCAGCCCTCTCTTCTGAGCCCATGAGCAATCAAGGCAGCTTTTGGAGGGCTAATTACTCAGAAGGCCCAAGGAGTACACACAGCCAACATGGAGTGACATGGAGGAAGGTTTCCCCACAAGCCCCCACGAGCCCCCCACACCTGATGATTCCTATCATCAATCATGCATTTCTAGTCTAAGCCTAACCCTAACCCTCCCCTGAAACCTGGCCCCATGCAATGCCCACAAGTTCCAGTCAGGCCACCCACCAACAGCAAACGTACTTCTAAAGAAACGGAATTTAAGCAGATTCTGTCCTGAAAATGCAGCAGGAGGCTTTGAGACTCTGGAGACCCTGGGCTGTTGGGATTCTGTGCTGGATGCTTCCCACACCCCCTCCCCTCCGGCTCCACCTCACCCTCCTCTCCTGGCCTCTCTCTGCCTCAAGTTTGCTGGAACTGCTCCAGCCCCCAGGCCCCAGAACTCCTCTGCCCAGAATCTCTGTCTCCTAAAGCAGAAAGACATAAAGCTGTGAAAGTCTCTCTTCCCTCCCTGCCTTTTCCTCCCTCGCATTCCTAAGATGCTCTCCTCCTCCTGCCCGAGTGGCGGCTCTGCTCCTTCTGTTTACGTTGTACAGAGCTGGAGACTTTGCCCCAGACCCGATAGGAGGAAGCAGCAGGAGGAAATCGGAGCCAACATCTTAAAGAGACGGTCACACTTGGCCAGGGTAACGGTCCCGAAGTGCCAGGCGAGTTTCCCAGTTGCTGCCTCCCTGTTATTTGCCATTACCATTCATCCGTCATTCGTGTGACAGTTTCTCACATTTGTTTCTAGTCCACTTTAGAGCAATGTGTCCTTGTCCCCCAGGTGATCACGCTGGGTTTCTTCTGTTGATGAAAGAGGGTTTTTTGCTTTCGTTGCTGTTGCTTTTCTTATTGCATAGATGGGGAAGGTGAAAGGGCAAAATAAAGAGATTTCTTGCCAGGAGTGACTCCAGAGCTGTTTAGAGAAATGCTGGCCTGGAGTGGAACCTGGCGGGGGTGTGTGCAGGACCCAGAGGGTCCTCCCCAGAGGGGTGATTGGCACCTCTCTGTGCCTGGGAATATCAGGGCCCGCCCAGCCCTGGAGTCCTCCCAGCTGAAAGCGCTCCCCAGTGAACAGCTGCCCAATCCCGAAGGCCCCGAATACAGAGAGACCTCTCCTCTCAGGAAGTGGGAGCCCCCTAAGTGTGGGTGTGGGTCCCTGGCTGGGTGCGTGTCCCATGGGTAATGGGACATCCTCCAGAGGCCACGGCATGCTCTGGAAACTGATCACTGAGTGAGTAGCAGAAAATGGCTGGGGCTTCCACTCTCACCCCTCCCACCCAGGTCTTCCCTGCCAG
This sequence comes from Leontopithecus rosalia, assembly GCA_028533165.1. NCBI lineage: Eukaryota > Metazoa > Chordata > Mammalia > Primates > Cebidae > Leontopithecus > Leontopithecus rosalia. Next base: position 134,110,034 of record CM052654.1, on the reverse strand, counting down.
GTATGATGGAAATTATGTCATATATAGACAATAATATACATAATAAATTTAAAATACACTAGAAAGTGTATATGTGAATATACATATAATACATTACATTTATATATGGAGAGAGAGACAGAGGAAAGGGGGAGAGACAAATGAAAAGAGAGGGAAGACAGGAAGAGAGAGTAGACAGTTGGGGGAAGAGAGAGAGGAGCAGGGAGAGAAAGAGGGGGAAGGTGAGGGAGACAGAGAGAGATCTCCTCCACCAGCAAATGAATATTATTATGATGTCGGTCCTGTTGTTTTAAATTGGAGCAGTTGGTTTTACTCCCCTTCGCCTGAACTCAGAATCAAAGACCTGACGAGATCTAGTGCCTTTGAGATCCACCCAGACACAGCACTGTCAGCCCCTGCCTTCGCGCGGACTTCGTTTTCTGTAGCCAACCCCCACTCCTACACCCTCTGACCCCCCAAAACCATTCATGCTCCTCAACAATATCGACTGTCACAAGACTCGAGCACTTAGTGGGGTAACTGTGCTCCCTCCCTGTGCCTCCAGGAGCAGCAGGCTGTCCCGGGCGCAGACCCACACGTCTGCCCCATACAGCCCTCCAGAGGGGTGCCCCTCGAAACCATCATCAGGGAAACACTCGCCGGCCCCTCAAGGAGCTCCAAAGGCTCCTTTTTAAAACTCTGCAGAAAACGGAGGAGGTAAATTGAACACTCCTTTCTGATAAGCTCCCTCACTGTCTTTTGCCCCAACACAAAGGTCCTCATTAGCTTTCACTAGGGGCTTTGAACTCCACACAAAACCTTCCTTCCCTAACTGCCCGCTGGAGCCGGTGCTGGGGCCCGAGGCCAGCGTATGTATCAGCATTTCCTTTGTTGTCTATTTTTAAGGTGTTTATAATGGAGCCTTTTTCTGCTCCAAGCTCACCCCCAGTAGGTGAAATCTCCGTCTAAGAGGATATTCTTCAACTTTCCAAATACCAGCAGACTCTTTTCGTAAAAGCCTGACAGTAAACTGAGTTACTTTTGAGCACCGCCTGTTTCTAGCACTTTGGGTGGGATAGGCCCACTGGGAATGATGCTAACGCCTCTATGTGTTGACTGGGAAGCTACCTCCCCAGAAATGGTGACGTCCGTTTCTTCCACTGGCCCCAACCTACTTGCAAGCTGTGGTCCAAAAAATTACTGGACAGTCCAATGACTCCAATGCAAAATGCATTTGCCCCTCAGAAGCAATCCCTCCGCTGTCCTGCAGATCCCAGCCTCGCCCGTACAACCTGACTCAGTCCCTGGAGCTGCTGTCTCCCACACTAATAACAGTCTCAGAGCAGGCCCAGTTCCCAGAGGAGGGAGAGCCAGAGAGGGCGTTCCTTCCTCCTCTGCAAGTAAGTGGGCATCGGGGCCTGCAGGAGGCTGATATCTGTCCCCAGTCAGTGTTCTCCTCTTGCCATCTCTGTGGCCCTCTCTCGGTGGGTGCCAGATCCTGAACCCTGACTCCAAAGTCTGCTCGAAACCACCCTATCCTGAGGGGCTGGGGCCAGCCCACCCCCACCTTCCGAGTCCTCCACTCTCAGCCCAGACTAATCTCTGCTCCCCATGCCCAAGCCCAGGGCCCTGTCTGCTCAGTGCAGGTGAGGAATGGAGTCCCCTGGCTGGGCACCCTTGCAGGGAGAAAGTCACAGAAACAAAGGCCACAGCTTGCTATCAGCCTGGTCCTACCACACCGAGCTAGACAACAGCAGACAGGTCACTGTGCCTCCCTGGCCACTGCCTCCTTTAGCAAATGAAGGCATTAGGACCCTCACCTGATTTCAGGAGGTCCCCTGTGCAGGCATGTGCATTGGTTTAAGAACAAATTTTGTTAACTCAAATGAGTATCCATCCACCTGAAAGAGTTTCAGGCAGGAACCTAAGGCCTAATGAAACTGCAGGGGCAGCAGAAGCAGCTTCTTTGAGGCCAGGTTCCCCGAGGTCATCTCTTCTAAGCTGTCCCTGATTACGCAGGGTCTTTCCTTCCCCCACCCCACATATCCTAAAAGCGCCAAGTTTCTCCTAATGGCTCTTTGTCAACCATGCCAGCAGCTCCTCAACAGACAAAGTGAAATCGGAGTGGCCATTTTCAGACCCAAGTGCTGGTGAGGCTGGGACCTCCTGCTCTGGGAGACCCCGCATCGTTAAGCCCCACCTCTGTACACGGCTAAGGCGGCTGGCCTCCCTGTGGCCATCTGTGATGGCGCCTGCCCATATGATCGACACCTTGCATCGTTAAGGACTCTTCATGTAACTGCTTGGCCACTACCTGAAAATGCCCTTGAACTCCTCCTGTGTGTTGTATTACCTTGAGTCTCCTGTGGAACTTGTGTGTAAAGTGATCACAATATTTCTACGGGACCTCCAAGCAACCACTAGAATTCTCAGTTTCTCTTGAGTTCGACCTTCTGTATTTTAAGTCTGCTTAGGATGTAAGGAAGATGACGGTCCAGGAAACAAATGCTTTACTTTATAACAGATCTGCTCTAGGTTCGCTTTTAATAAAAAGGTACAGACAAGATACACTCAATACATGTCCCATAAGTAAACACTTACCACCCTCTGTCCAGGCAACTTTCCCATGATTCACTCTTTCATACAGCAAGGTGTTTCTACAAGGACAATGGTGTATCATTTGAAGAGTAGCACAGGCTCACTTAAAATTCTTGCCAGAGATTAGAACAGGCACCCAATGGGAGTCCCACGCTGCTCCGTTAGCACATCACCCACCTGTGGAGCTAAGCATATGCAAACCTGGAGTGCTGCCGATCGATCGCAACAGTACTAAGACAGAGGTTTTGAGTATGACCTGGAGGTGATCCTCCAAGCTGTGGACTGCTTTGGCTTCTCACTTCCTTCGGCTATTGTCCCTTCCCTAGCCCGGCTGCTGCCGGAAGAAAAGGGAGCACACAACAGCATTGGAGTTATGGAGGAAGACACTGAAACTGGAAGTTGGAATGGACTTGCCCACAGCAGGCTCTCAGTAACTCCCTCCACCAGCATGTGTTCACCACGTGACTCTGGGCCCAACACCACCAGGCTGGACACTGGGACATTAGGATGTTTCACTTGTGGTTTCCATCAGCCTAAAGCAGGTAATTGATCTAGTTCAGTGGTTCTCAACCAGGGGCAATTTTGGCCTGCAAGGGATACTTGGCAATGTCTGGAGGAGCGTGGTGGTTCAAGCCTGAAATCCCAGCACTTTGGGAGGCCAACAAGGGTAGATCACCTAAGGACAGGAGTTCAAGGCCACCTTGACCAATATGGTGAAATCTCATCTCTACTGAAAAAAATACAAAAATTAGCCAGTCATGGTGGTGTGCATCTGTTGTCCCAGCTACTCAGGAGGCTGAGGCAGGAGAATTGTTTGAACTCAGGAGGCGGAGGTTGCAGTGAGCCAAGACCGCGCCACTGCACTCCAGCGTGGGGGACACAGCAATACTCCGTCTTACCAAAAAAAAAAAAAAAAAAGAAGAAAGAACCTCTCCAGCAAATCGGACTCACCTGGGAAACACAGGTACAATATTACACACCCTGTAATTAGTTGTTGATTCTGAGAACCAAGAAAGCTCAGAGGAAAGGAGGCAGCTAGGGGGGCCGCAGCCACACACCTCATTTCAGGGCCTCAACTTCCCCTTCTTTAAAATAAGAGTATTGAAGGTTGTGCTTATTCACTAGCATGGGTGGGGCTGTTTTTGCCCCTTCCTCTCTTAGACATAAAAATCTCTTTCTACTCACAGTTTTAAATTAGGAATATTTGGTGGTGTGATCGTGTATGTTTAAAGCCAAACAGAAATTTCCTGTTTCCCAGCACAAAATAAAATTCAAGTTTATAAAAGGGCCTGTAAAATCTCATAATCAAGCCCATTAGCCAAGCAAAATGCTCCACTTTGATTTCGTGGTGTTTAGCTTTCTTTTCTTAGCACCACTTCATTAGCGCGCTTTTAATGGATGTTCTCCAGCCTGCTTCTTGAAATTGCTGAAAAAGAAAACACACGATTCTAAAGCTCAAGATACAAGAGAAATATTCCTTCCCCCTTAAATATGGAGGCTGGGAGACCGCGGCGCGCAGGGAGCCGCCACCGGGGACCTAGCCCGGCCCTACCACCAGGTCCTCCAGGCGCGTCAGAATCCTCAGCTGCATTTTCACTCACTGGCCTCATTGCTAGTGGGCTCGCTCATTTGCTGCTTCAGCGGACCAGATTTTCTTGATTAATAACAAAAGGTTTTGTTGGGATCAGAGCTGTTTCCCACCATCTCTATGCAAACCCGGGCAACACAAACTGCGTACATTAACATTTCAAGGCACTTCCTATTAAGGATGGCAAGAAAAGCCTCTCTTGGTGGGTAAAGTCCATTTTGTCCTCTCTTGTGACATCTGTTCTAACTTTTAAAGCAGAAAGGAAACGAGCTAATGCCAGCAGTGCTTTGATTTACAGTACTTGCCCTTCAGACACCGCCCCGCTCTCTGAAAGCACGTAGCCTTTGTTTTCTGGATGTAGGCCCGCACCGACGTGAGAATCTGCAAATTCCCCCCACACTGAAGACTCCAGAAGTAATTCGGAACTTGCCTTTCAAACTTTTAATTGTCTTTTTCAAGATTTCTTAATTACATTTTCAATTACTTCTAAATCTCACAAAACTGAGTCTTTGAAACTCCAATTTTTAACAGCACAAAATTTTAATGTTTATTGCTACATATGTTATTGTGTTTCATTTCTAATTCCCCTCAAAGCTAATTTTGCTTTAGTAGAATGAGAAATCGAAGCAAATTTAGTTAGGCAACTGAAATATGTACACGAATACAGAGGAAACCCCGCAAGTGATAGAATAAAAAAGAAAAGAAGAGAAGCCCAGTGGAGTCCCGTCCCTTCCTACCATCTGCGCAGCAAGCTCTGGGGTCCCTTACACTGGTCATCCGGAAACAAAGCTGGAGGCAGATTCCAGCCGGTTTTCCATTCACTATTCATTCAGAGGTCCACCCGCTCCATATGCATTCAGCCAGCTGCTGTGTTCAATCAGGGCCTTCTCCCAGAATTGACATGGTAATGAAGCCGTGGAGTTGCTCGGTGAAAAGACCGCTGTAGGTATGCACCTCTCTGACAAATCCACCCTTTCACCCCATTGAGGCCTGAAAATTATCTCATAACATCACAACATCTGTGCATAGAGGCCCGCCTTTTGGAGCTGGCCATGTTTATCCCTCGGTTGAGCCTCCTGCACCAGCTCTCCCGGGGTGGGGCAGGCTGCCACTCACTTGGTCCAGCCACTCCTGGGCATTAGCCCAGCAGCCCCAGGCCTCCCTCCTGCTCTTCCCACAGCCTCCGTGCTCCCAAAGCCCCTGGGACCAGAAATGCTGACGTCTGGATGCTGCACGCCAGGAATTTTTGTGTGATCATCTTCAGGTGTAAGAGGTGGCCTACGGAGCTAAACTATTTCAGGTCCAGTTGCTGTCAGAAAACCTTATAGTTAGTCCGGAAAAGAAAGCCAGACAAAAAGTGTGAGGTTTTGGGGGTGGGAGGAGCTGAACGTCAGGAGAAGGTAGCTGATGAAGTTTGGTCAGACCCTAGCAAATGACATTTGCTCAACTAAGTGTATATGAACTTTATTTAACTGGCCCAGGTCAATAAAATGCTTCTATGGGGAGCAGCGAGGTTGGGGGAACCTATAGAGAGTCTGCACAGTCTGCAAGCTACATGTGCTCTGCCCTAGTACAATGATTCCGTTTCATTTGATTTGACATTTCAGAGCCCTTTTTGGAAGGAAAATGAGTATTTCTATATTCTATTTGCTATAGCTCACCTGACTCTGCACGTAGCTGAGAATAAATGTCACATTCATTGCATTGCAAACAGCTACGGGCTATCCTGGAGACAGGTCACGCGGTGTGGCAGGGATGTGATTGGGCCCTGCGATGAGGGCTCACAGGGTGTGTCTAAGGCCCATAAGGGCTCTGGGCACCCAGGCTTGTTTTGATTTCTTCCCGTGTCCCATCCAAATCCTGAGCAAGGATTTGGATAAAATGTTCCTGACTGCGTATGAGATGCATTTTTGGCTGACACCAGGATGCACAGAGTGTCTCTTTCATTCCGGGGTCCAGGAGGCCCTCCTTCCACCACAGGGGAACAGAGACATGCCAGCACGACCTGGACTTTCCAGCACACCTTTCCCTATTCCAGCACCTTGCCAAAGCTTGAAGGTCAAGACTGAGCCATCTTGATCATTTCCTGGTCATAGAACTAGGCAACGCCTCGCTGGTGGATATTTTCCCTTCAGTTGTCCTTAAAAGATGTACTCTGACTGCTGACCTCCAAGAGAAGCAGAAACTCCTCAGGGTCACTCCCAGAAATAATGCCTTGCCAGCTACCTGGGCATCCTTTAGCCCAGGCAAGTTGATTCATGAAATTAACCATCACATGCTCAGCTAGACTTCTAAAGCAGCACTTCACAGATGTGGCTACATATCCATTACTGACAGGGTCGCACCTCACTCTGGGGTGCAGCCTGAACCAAGAGTCAGGGTTCAGGGGTGCAGATCTGGTCATTGCGCTGTCCATTCCCAAAGCCCTTCAGAGACTTCCTGCTGTACCACTGCCCATGTGCCAGTCCCGTCATCAGGGTCCCAGCTCTCTGGGCTCACTTCCCATCATATCAGATCCCTCCCCACCACCCACCACCTTTAGGGGACTTCGGAAAAGGACCCTGTCCTGGGCCCAAAGCTTTCAAGGGCCTGACTTCAGCCAACATCTAGCTGAGCCCTTCCCCACAGGGCTACAGACTGAATCAGTTATGGACTGTTTTCCCCAAAAATGCGTATGTTGATGTCCTGACCCCCAGAATAGGTCAGAATTTAGGGATCAGAAAACCTTTGTGAAAGTAGCAAGTATTTGGATAAATGTTCCTCACCACATATGAGACGCATTTTTGGCTGAAAACTGGGATGCACAGAGCGTCTCTATCATTCAGAATCAAGTTAAAGTGAGGCCATTCCGGTGGGCCCTATCCAATATGCCTGACGTCCTTAAAGGTAGAGGAAAGTTGGATGCAGACACACATAAAAGGAAGGCGATGTGAAGAGACATGGGGAGAAGACAGCCACCTCCAAGCCAAGGAGATGGCGCTCTGAAAAGAGAACCTTGCCAGACTGCAGCCTCCAGAGCTGTGAGGCAAGGCTTCCTGTTGCTGAAGCCACACACACGGTTTGTGTCCTACCAAACCCAGCCAGGTTCTGCAGCGGTGCCGGCAGGAAGCCTGTGCCCAACTTCTGCCCCATGCCCTAGGCACCTGGGAGCCCAGAAATCTCTGACCAAAGGGCCTGGCCCCACTACCAGGGCCTGTGTGGGCTCCTTCCTGGAAGCTCATCGCGGGGGGCTGGGGGGGGCGCACCCCAAGGCCGAGGACCAGCTCTGGGAGGAGGGTGGGGCAGGAGCTTGGATTTAAGAGCTGGGAACCGGCAGGCCCCTCATAGGACCTCCGCCATGACAGAAAGATGAGACACAGAGGCGGGCAGGGGATGCTGGGACAGACCAGGGACCTCGCTGGCCAACTGCCCTGGGCCCCATGAACACCAGCAGGGCTCTGTCCACCCAGAGCTCCCGGGTGGCCGCCTCATTCCTCCTCATGGCAAGTGAGCGGGGCAGGGAACATCACACTGGCTGCTGTCCCCACCTCGTCCCACGAGGAGCAACAGCCGTGGGTCTAGAATCGCATCTTCACTCCTGGACTTTCCCACCACTCACCTCCAGCTTCACCGCTTGGCCCCAACCTGGCTTTCTGCCCCATCGCTGCGCCCTGGGACCGCAGCCCCGCCGCAAGCACGGAGCCTCCGCCCTCCACCGAGGCTGGACGAGCACCACGCGGGGAGTCAGCAGGGTGGGGCGGCGGCCCGGGGCAAAGGAGCCTCAGGCGGGGCCACCGCAAAGTGCGACTGGGGCAGAGGCTCCGGGAAGCCAGGTGGGCTCGTGCGGAGGCGGCTCCCGTCCCGGGACTGTACCACCGGAGCGAGGCCACCTAGTCACCACGACCCCCAGGCCCGCCCAGCCCACGGGTGATTCCTGGGGGCTGCCCCCCGGCCCGCCTGCCTCGGGAGGAACCGAGAGGAGACCCGCGGGCCACGTGCCGGTTCCCAAACCGTGATCGGTGACTGGCTCCGCAGGGACCTCCTTGGGCCACTGGGCACAGCAACCACCTGGCCTCACCCAGAGCCGCCAGCGGGACCAGGGCCTCCGAGAGGGCGGCTGCGGAGACACGGTGGCCGGGACTCTGCCACGTGCCCTGCTCTGCCCTTGGCCCCCCTCGGGAGGCGCAGCGCAGCCGGGGCCCTGCAAGGCCCCAGTGAAGTCCGGAGGCGCCGCCCCTGCGCCTTGGGCGGCCCCAGTAAAGGCTATAGGTTCTTTGAAGGCGCAGCCCTTCAGAGGCGCCCAGGTTTCTCCCTGTTCGGGCCACATACTGATTTTCAAAGAAAACAACAGCCCCGCAACGTCTAAATAAGGTGTTTATGTTTTAGTGAGTCATGTTAATCTGTGTTCCAAACGGTAGGGGCCTCCTCAAATCCTGCTGGCTCCTGCGTGTTCCCATTCATAATTAGGGTTACCGGTAGGTTCTTGGTGACGACAGAGGCGACCACACTTCTTTATCCATCATGTTTCTGACTGTGACTACAGCAGGACATTTTCGCATTCAAACAAGCGTTGCCTTGTTTTGACCATCTTCAAAGGACCCGCTTCTGTCCCGAGTGCAGGTATCTGATAACTGCAGATTCTGAACAGGAGCTGACCGGGTGAGCTGAACGAAAGGAAGACTGAAGTCCTCTTCCTTTGACCTTTTGCTTGGAACGAGGTTGATCCTTTGTTTTGTTTACCAGAATCAAAGGATGCTTTTCTTTTGAGCTGTTTGTAGTTTTGGGCATTGTGGGGGTGATCCTACCTGTGATCTCTGACAGCAGCTCAGAAGAAACAAAAGGAATCGGCCATCAGACCCCACACAGCTGTGCAAATGACGCCTCTGACCATGGCTCCCTACACCGGGACCTCTAAGTGAAAGGAGGCCTCTAAGTGAAGAGCAGTCATCATCCCTAGCCTGAGGGACTTTAGAGGTACCTCTTCAGAGTGGGGATTGACGGCAGCAATGAGCATCTGCTGTGGCAGTAACACCACACCAGCCACTGCAGGGAGATGTGGGGCAGGTGGACAGCCCCCCTCCAACAGCCCTTGGCCCTGGGGTGGCTGCAATGGGGCCAGGCCCAGTCCCCTTCAAGACGGGGAGCAACAGACCAGGGAAGCAGCATGGCCAGGCAGAAAGGGGCCTCATTGCAGAGCTGGAGCTGCTCTTTCGAGGTCCAGGACAGGAAGTGAAAGTGGCAGCCACTTTGGGGACCCAGCCAGTGGCATAGCCACTGTGCCCACACTGACAGGGTGCTGGGTCCCTGCACTTCAGAAGAAAGCTCTGCATGGGCTGTCCAGGGCTGGGCCCCTGGGGTCTGCCCCAAGTCAGAATAATCGCCAAGCCTGCCACTTCCGATGACCAAGCCTAGGGACCAACATCCATTCCACCCCAGGCCATCCCGGAGCACCAGGGCAATGGGGAGAGTTCATGGTGGTGTTGCCCCTGCACCAGACACTGGCCTGGGGCCCAGCAAGGATCAGGAGCCCCCACTCCAGGCTGCAAGAGGGCACAGCTGGGGCTGCTGCATGCTCCATGGAGCCAGTGGGAGCCAGGAGCAGGCAGCAGCCCCTCCCCACAGGCATGGCTGTAGCTGCCCAAAGCAGGCAGTAGACCTGGGCTTCTGTGCTCTTTGAGGGCCAGGAGCAGGCAGGAGCCCTGCCCTCCCGCATGCTACTGTAGTCACATCAGCCTCAGGCATCTCTGCACTCTTGGGGAACTAGAAAGGCCCCCCTTATGCTTGCAGGCCCAGAAGTACCTGCTCCTGCTGCCTGGCTTCTCCCTGCTGTCGATACCTGCGCCAATCTTGGAGCAAAGTCTGGGCCAAGCTAGGGCTCCAGGAACAGCAGCAGGAGGCAGACAGATTCCTGGGTGGAAGAAGGCAGGTCCCTGATAAGACCCTATCTTCAGGCCAGGGAGGTCCTGAAGGCTGGGGACCCGGCTGCCAAACCCCTGCACCAGAGTTGGGAAATGTGGTGTCTTTTTTGGGCCCACCCATGGCCACGCATGAACCAATCGGCATGCACCTCCTGCCCTCTGAGGTCCATAAAAGCCCCCGGCTCAGCCAGAGCAGGACAGAGAACAGAGAGGATGGAGAGATGACTGGGTGCTAGAGGACCAACTGCAGAGATGATCTACCCTTTCTGCTGAGAGCCGAGAAGTCAATGGGGACCTGCATGCAGAAGGAACCACCCTCTCCCAGGCGTCCTCTCTGCTGAGAGCTGAACACAGGAGGAGACCACCTGCCCACAGAGAGGAGCTGCCCCCTGCAGCCTCCTCAGAGGTGCTGTACCACTCAGTAAAGCTTCTTTGTCTTTGTCCTTCTCTTTGAACTCCGGCAAAGGCGCCACCAATCACAAAGATTTCTGGCCAGAAAACACCACAACACCCTAAAGATCCTGTGACACAGTGAGGGCCCTGCCTAGACTTCAGAGCCACTGCCTCTTAAGTGGCCTAGAAGCTTCTCGGGGACACATTTCCCTCCAGAGGGTGAGACTTTCCGATACCTGTTCTGGGTCTCTCCTCTCATGGGCCGCATGTCCCTCCACCTTTACCCTGCATGTACCCTTCCGGCCCCAGGAACTTTGGCCTGCAGCCGCTCTCATCCCTCCTGGCCAAGGTGGCGGTAGGCCCGTAAGTGGACGATGGTGCACAGCACCCCTTGTGTGTGTGTGAGGGGTGTTTGCTGGGGGACATGGCCCCATGCAACTCCATGACTCCCTTGTTCCCCATGAAAAACACAATGTTCACCCTCATCTCAGACCTCCCCTTAGGACCCTACATTCTCTCCAGTGAAACTGTCAGCCTCTTTCCTTCAGAAATTCCCTTTCCAAAGATCCCCTTTGTGGGCTCAGCTGTGGAAAGTGTAGCTTTGCCCCTGCTCCCATCCCAGGGGCATCCACATACCCTGAATCTGGGCTGGCCTGTGGCTGCTGCAGCTGCTGGAATTGAGCAAAGTGAGGCAATGGGGTGACCGCAGCCTCCACCTCTGCCCTCTTGGAAGGCAGGCATCAGGTACAGAAACCCAGGGTGGACTCAGGATGAAAGTTCACAGAGAGAGCCCCCTCCACGGCCCAGCTCCCCAGCAGCAGCCCTGAGGCTCCCAGAGGCCTCTTGGTCTCAAGCAGGTCCGGCTGTCCCAAATTGCTGACCCACACCCGAGCCCCTGAAGCAGCTCTTGTGCCAGGCTGTTAGATTTTGGGGAGTGCTCTGCCACACAGTCACGGATAACCCGACCATCTTTAGCAGGCCCCATCATCTCTTGGATTCTAATTTGCCAGTGTTTGTGCTTTGGCTTTTGCTTTCCACATTTTATGACCTTCCTAAATCATTGCTCACTGCTTCCTGAAGTCCAGCATATAATAGCCAATCTGTGCACTGGAGTCTCAGAATAAAACCCATTTATCTTCCTTAAGCATTCCAGAGCAGTAAAACTAAAAATATTAGCAAGTTACTGTGGCTGGAGTTACCAATAGTCTTCCCATAATATTTAACTTCCTAGTTCTTTGACCCAAGTTTAAAGAGAAAAAATATATATATGTGTGTATATATAAATTTATATACTTATATGTATAATTATAAAATATTTAAAAATTATAATTTGTATATAAATATATTATATATTTTATATGTAACACAAATTGTTATATATGTTACATATCTGTATGTATATGTATACATATATATGTGTGTGTGTGCATATATGAGTATATAACATGCATATATAAGCATAGGTATAACATATGTGCATGTATATATTATATATGCATATGCACATATGTATGAGTATATAATGTGTATATATTATACATGTGCGTATATAATATATACATGCATATATGTATAACACGTATGCATGTATATATTATATACGCACATATGTATATATGCATGTGTATTACATGTGTATATTATATATGCATACACATATATATAACATGTATGTGTATATATTATATATGCATGTGTGTATATATGTATGAGTGTATATTGTGTGTATATATGTGTATATGTATAAATTATGTGCGTATATATTATATATGCATGTGTATGAGTATGTATGAGTATACGTATGTGTGCATATATATGTTTATATGTATAACATGTATATATTATATATATGCATGTGTGTGGGTATATAACGTGTATATGTGTGTACATATTAAATATGTTTATATGTACATGTGTATATATTATATATATGCATGTGTGTCAGGATATAATGTGTATATGTGTGTACATATTAAATATGTGTATACGTGTATATATTATATATATGCATGTGTGTGAATATATAATGTATATGTGTGTTCATATTAAATATGTGAATATGTATAAGTGTGTATATATTACATATGTGCATGCACACACACAGAGATCACTCTAAAGATCTACCTTTTAGGGAAATGTCACATAATCACCACTTTCCTTCTGTCAAGGTCTCCCCCATCCAGGCACTGGGCGCCCTGAGATGCCACCCCTCCCTCACTCGCTCCCCTTGGCGCCCTCCTCCCCTCAGGTCCCAGCCTTTCCTGGCAGCTCCTCCTTCCTGTCCAATGTTACTGCTTGTTTGACAAGAACTCCTTTACCTCCAATTCAGTTAACCCCAGCAACTGGCTACCAATATTTGTTGAATAAGCTCTGCAGGGTGTGGGGAAGGGAGTGCCCTCCAAGAACCTCCCCTAGCCCCTTTCCCTGCTCCCCGTCCAGCCACAAGACATCCTATTTTGACCTCAGTTTTCCAAATTTCCTGCACTCTCCGTTGTAACCTTTCTACTTTTCTCTGGTCCCACCATAAGCAGCCAACCAGAAACTGGCAATTGGTGGATCCGTGCGAGGGACCCATGGGAGGTCTCAGGATACACAGGAATAGAGGAGAGGACACACCTGTGGCCAGTTACTTTTATCAAACTCATAGTATAATAATACTTAGCAAAACCTTTTAAGCATCCAACACTATTTTAATCATTCAATGGATGCCCCTCATGACCAACACACCCATGCACACTAAGAAAATCATACATGGCATAAATAAAGCGTGGGACCTTGAAGAGCTCACCTTCTGGTGAGGAAGGTGGCTGCAGACGAGCTGTGGGGAATGGTACCAAGCTGAGCCACTGGGGCTGAGCCACTGGGGCACACAGGTGCAGTGAGAGCATGGGGGGTACTCGGAGGGGCAATTAGAAAGGCACATTTCAGCAGGCCCTTGAAGGAAGACGGGATTTGCCAGACAGAGATGGGACACAGAGGCCACAGGCAGCAGGACCCAGGGACCCAGAGGCAGGAATCCTTCGTTTGGAGAAAAGAGGAAAAGCCAGGAAAGGTGTACTAAGAGCAGGCCGTGCGGGTCCCATTTCCCTAGCGAGTCTATCCTTTACTTCAGTGCTGCACCTGTGCTCAGTGATGCTGACACTGAAGGCCACAATGGAGTAGCCTCAGGGCCAGAATCAGGGCGATGATTTGAGAGCAGTGAGGTCTTGAATGCAGAATTTATGAGGTGTCAAAAAAACTCAGTGATCAAGAGAAATAATCTTTTAATGCAATATTTAAGAAATCAGAATTAATGCAAAAATCCATGGTCCACTATTCACAACAGTAAAGACATGGACTCAACCCAGGTAACCATCAATGGTGGACTGGAGAAAGAAAATGCAGTACAGGTACACTGTGGATTACAATCATGTCCTTTGCAGCACGTGAGTGCAGCTGGGGGCCATGATTCTAAGCAAATTAACACAGGAACAGATATCCAAATACCACATCCTCTTAATTATAAGTGGGAGGTAATCACTGAGTACACATGGACACAAAGACGGGAACAGTAAACCCTGGGGATACTAAAAGAGGAGAGGGAGGGACGACAAGGGCTGAAAAACTACCCATCGGGTACTATGTTTACTATTTGGGTGATGGCATCGTTAGAAGCCCAAGCCTTAGCATCATGCAGTATACCCATGTAACAAAGCTGCACAGGTGCCCTCTGAATCCAAAATGTTTAAAATCATTCATGATGAAGACAATACCAGAGTTCTAAATAAAGGCAGGATCATACAGACCCAGAAACAGCAGAGTGGTGGTTACAGTGCAGGCCGGTAGGGAGCTGCACGTGAAAGGTCCTAACAAGCCTAGGGAGCTGGTGGACAGCATGAGGACTGTCTTCATTCATTTCTGTTGCTATAAAGAAACACCTGAGACTGGGTAATTTTTTTTAAGTATATTTGGTCCAGGGTTCTGCAAGCTGGAAGATCAGGCATCTGCACGTGGTGAGGGCCTCGGGCTGCTTCTCCTCATGATAGAAGGTGAAGGGGAGCCAGTGTGTGCAGAGACCATATAGTGAGAGAAGCAAGAGATCAAGAGGGGGCTGGGCGCCATGGCTCACACCTGGAATCCCAGCACTTTGGGAGTCCGAGGCGGGCAGATTGCTTGAGCCAAGGAGTTCGAAAACAGCCTAGGTAACATGGGGAGACCCCATCTCTACAAAAAAATACAAAAATTAGCCAGGCATGGTGGCATGCACTTGTTGCCCCAGCTGCTTGGGAGGCTGAGCTGGGAGGATGGCTTGCAGTGAGCCACGATGGTGCCACTGCATTCCAGTCTGGGCCATAGAGCCAAACCCTGTGTCAAAAATGAAGAATAAAAAGAGGAGAGCAAGAGAGGCGGTGGCAGGCTCTTTTTCACAAGCAGCTCTTGCAGGAACTAAGAGAGAAAGAAGCTGTTCATTACTGCAGGACGGCACCAAGCCATTCACGAGGGAGCCATTCCCGTGACCCAGACACCTTCCACTAGGCTCCACCTGCAGCGCCGGGGGCCAAGTTCAACAGGAAGGTGGTGGTTTCCACCCAAAGCTCATTCAGTCCCATCTTGGTCTCCAGCAAACTCTTCTGCCTAAACATCCCTTCCACCTTTTGGAAAGTTAAAACATTTTAAACTTAAAACTCTTGAACTTTTAAACTCTTGATGTTCAGCTCAAGAGCTGAAAGCTCGCCTTCTCATCGAGAACTGCTCGACACCCTCTGTCTCTGTTACCTAAGAACGAGCCACGCGCGTGGGCCAGGGCAGAGCGCCGGCCAGGCAGGCCACGGATGCCCGTGCAGCCCACCGGAAGCTCATGCTGGGCCTCTACGGTGGCCGAACAGTGCTGGCCAGAATAATCTGCATGTGGTGAGGGCCTTACCAAAAGAAGGTGTGTGGGGATGAATCTGATAGTTAATGGCATCAGTGTACTTTTCAAGGGAAAAGGAGGAGGCAAGCTGAGCACTCCCAGGACTTTCTTTTTGTATTATTATTATACCTTAAGTTCTGGGATACATGTGCAGATTATGCAGCGTTGCTTCATAGGTATACACGTGCCATGGTGTTTGCTGCATCCATCCCCCCATCATCTACATCAGGTACTTCTCTTGATGCTACTTCCCTCTATCCCCCACCCCCTGACAGGCCCCAGTGTGTGATGTTCCCTCCCTGTGTCCATGTGTTCTCATTGTTCAACTCCCGCCTATGAGTGAGAACATGCGGTGTTTGGTTTTCTGTTCTTGTGTCGGTTTGCTGAGAATGGGCAAGGACTCCACGACTAAAACACCAAAAGCAAAGGCAACAAAAGCCAAAATAGACAAACGGGATCTAATTAAACTTAAGAGCTTCTGCACAGCAAAATAAACTATCATTATAGTGAACTGGCAACCAACAGAATGGGAAAAAATTTCTGCAGTCTACCCATCTGACAAAGGGCTAATACCTAGGACTTTCTTTAATGGTGCAGAGCGAAACAAGCCAAGCAGCCGCTGGGCAGTTCCCAGCAGTCAAGGCAGCTGGGCCCGGAGCCCAGGTCCTCCTGGAGAACTGCCCAACATTGACCTGTGAGCAAGGTGCCCTCTCATCCATCGCTACTGACTCCTTCGCTTTCCAAGATATTGATCGTTTTGGATGAAATTTCTTACTCTCAGACCCTAGCCAAGTAGTGAACTATTTTCAGAGTTTAAGATCTTCAAGCATCTCTAATTTGAAAGGTTCCAATTTCAAGTAATTTTAAACAAAACTCTTTATGAGCAACTAAATATTTAAAATGTGTATTTCCATAAAAACGAATCAGCTCAGTTCTGCAGGCTGAAAAATGCAATGAGGAGGATTGCAGAGAGCAGAGGCCACCTCGACGGTGTCTGAGAGACGGGGAGAAAGCAGCTGGCTGCTGTGAACCAGAGACCTCTAGGGACCCCGGCAGCAGCCCCTGTGGTGAGCCACACTTGGGAGCTGATTTGTTTTCAGAACCACCAGCTAAGCCACATGAGCCAGGAGCCCAGTTATCCATTCAAAGCCCACAAATGCCTACTGAGGTGGAACTTAAAGGGAAAAGTTCAGAGGGAAGGGTTTCTCTTTTCTGTGACCCTGAAAGAGACCCAATTGTAGCCTGAGGGGCTGGATGGAAAGATTTAGACAAAAATCACAAAACGGAGAGGACAAAAAGGTCACTCTCAGTTTCTGTGCCATGGTAGAAAGCCTGCTTGCCTCAGAGTCCAGAAAGCTGCACCTCAGAGTCCAGAAAGCAGCATACCTGCTGGAGTTCTGAGGTCTACTCTGAGCCTCAGTGTCTTCATCAGGACAAGGCTGGGGCTAATGGGGGCCCTGACATGCCCTCCCTCCCAACTTCTGCACACTGATTCTGGTTCCATGACTGTTCCTCCTCTTCCCTCCCAACAAGGTACGCTCCACACAGGCTCAGAATAAATCCTGCCTTGTTCCCACTCACTCCAAATTCACCACGGAGCTCTCCTTTCAGGAGCTTACCCCATCAGAAGCACGCCTGCCCACAGGGTCAGCTCCACGCTCCTCGGTCCTTTGGGACGTGGCGTGGCCCAAGGTCCTGGCCTTAATGCTTAATGCTCACAGCAGCCAGACCAGGTGGGTGCAGCCCTTCATGCCCCTGCCTGTGCCTGCTTTGCCCTTCCTCTCTGCTTGAACACCTACCTAGGCTCAAACTGCCAAGTCAGAGCAACCACCTCCAAAGGCTGCTGTGAGTAAGGGGTGCATACGGGAAACTGTCTGAGGCATTAACCACAGTCCCTGGCATGGCCAGTATTATCTGCTTACCTGTCACCATTGTTAGAATTATTAGAATTGCCCATTGCTGCCAGGCACAGTGGCTCACACCTGCAGTCCCAGCACTTTGGAAGGCTGAGGCAGACAGATCACTTGAGCCCAAGAATCTGAGACCAACCTGGGCAACATAGCAAGACCCTGTGTCCACAAAAAATTTAAAAATTAGATGAGTATGGCAGTACATGCCTGTAGCCCCAGCTATTGGGGGGGCTGAGGCAGGAGGACTGCTTTAGCCCAGGAGATCGAGGCTGCAGTGAGCTGTGATCACATCAGTGCACTGCAGCCTGGGCAACAGAGTGAGACCCCATCTCAAAACAAAAAAGAGAATGAATTGCCCACCACACCTACTACCATTTCCTAAGATTCATCTCCCCAGGAAGTCTTAGCTCATTGCCCATACCCAGTGCTCCCCAGGTTGGGTTAGGCCCAGGCTCGAGGCAGCCCAGCAGCCAAGCTTGCCTCTAATCTTAGGACTCACCATATTACATTGCAATGTACATGTGTCATCTGCCTCCCTGACAGATTGATATCTTTTATCTTTGTTTCCCATACCATCCCAGTAGTTGTCACTGCACTGATGTTCGAATTGAATGAATGAATGAATGAATGAATGAATGAATGAATACGGCTATCCCATAGTGGGCACACAGATGTTAGTTTACTGTCAAGCCTTTCCTTGAAGATGTTTGCTGATGACATTAACTCAGCAGCCTGTCCCACAGGCTTGGAGGCTCTGATTATCGCAGTGGTTACTCTGTATCCAACCTGGATCCTCTCTGCTACAGCCTGCACTCACACCGTCTGCCTTCAACCTAAAGCAGAGCCCACAGTTGCTGTTACCTGCAACCACGCCACCTGGTTGAGCCGGCTCTCCAGCTCTCCGTCCACCCCAGCACGCTGACTGCCTCGCTGCAGCTTGATCCTGACGATTCCCCCCAATTTGTTCTGAAATCAGGAGGGTTTGCTTTTCTCTACAGATAATGTCTCATGCATATGCTTCAGAAAAGAGGCTGGGGTCTGAATTTCCTGGCTGTGGTTCAGCCGTGCCCCTTTGCTTCATCACCTTGTATTCTTTCAGTCTATTAAGACAGTGGCATGGGCCAAAACTACCTCAACACGCTCCTGGAGAGTCCCGCCTGCCACTTTGCTTTTCTGGGGTGGACTGATTACTGGGGTGGACAGAGTACTGGGGCAGTTTCATGTACAGAAGGACTAACATGAGCAGCCTAACACCCTTTGTAACCCTTGATAACCCCTTGACGGTGTTCGTCCATCACCCCGACCTCTCCCTTAATTAACCCTATTTCCTTAATCTTTCTCCAAAAGGATCATTAACTCAGCAAGTGGAAAGAAATGTTCACAGCATTGGAGAAGGCAAGGAAGGGGCTGGCTCCATCTTAAATGGAGGAAGATGCAGCAGGATTTGTTCGTGGGGTTATTTTCTAGATGGAAGGAGGGGCTAAACATCAAGATTTTCATTTATGTGTAAATTCCAGTGATGCATCCCTCCCAGAGAAAATGCTCAACTTCCTGATCAATCATGAAGTAGCTCTGAAAACACTGATTTTCATCACATGACACAACAGAAATTTCAGAGCCTCCTAGGAGTGCTCCCCAGGAACAAACTTCTCAAGGAGTGACATTCAAACTCATGAAAAAGAAAATTGCGTTTCTCCCTCCCTTTTGAAATGGCAGCAATAACACTGAAAGTTAAGAACAGCCGTGATAGGAGATTTCTGAAAGCAACGTACCTTTGGGCAATACAACAGCAAAAGATAATCTATAGGAGCTCGGTCATTCCAACAATTCGCACAGTACCGTCATGCCTTGAAGGTTGCGGTTCTGTCTTGCTTTGGCAAATGAGTCAGTCAGGAGCCAGAAAGAAAAGCTGACTTCTACACCCAGCAGTCTTACAAAGCCAATCAACTAAATCAGCAAGGGCTAGCCCATGTCTGTACTTCTCTCTCCTTGCTTTTTTGGGCACCACAAAGTCAGAGCAGCTGTGTGCTTCTCCCATTCAACCTTTGGCCTATTGGCCAAAGCACAGGTAGCCAGCAAACCTGGTTGCTGAGATTGGCTTTCTCAAGCCCAACTTAAAGGCCTCTAGAAGTAGGAAATGTGTGCCAATTAAATAAGGCGATCGAGGCCAGGCGTGATGGCTCACACATGTAATCCCAGCACTTTGGGAGGCTGAGGTTACAGCCTGGTGAGGTAGGAGGATTGCTCGGGCCTAGGAGTTCAAGACCAGCTTGGACAACATAGTGAGACACTGTGACTACAAAAAAGCAGGCAAGTTAGCTGGGTGTCCTGGCACATACCCGTAGTCCCGGCTCCTCCGGAGGCTGAAGCAGGAAGATCATGTAAGCCTAGGGGTTCAACACTACAGTGAGCTACGATGATGCCACTGCACTCTAGCCTGGGTGACAGCGAGACCCTGACTCTAAAATAATGATAATAATAAATAAATCAAAACGTGATGTCAGCCTTCATTCCATAGAAAGAGGCCTTCGGTTAGTCATGATGTCATGGCTACCTCTGAATTGCTTAAGTATCTTTACACCTCTTCGTTGCATTTCTGATGAGCGTAAAATAACTTCATTTATTCAAAGAATTTTAACTAGAACTTCTATGTGCTTGTCCCATAGATGCTGGGAAACAATACAGTGAACAAGGGACATCGGGCAGGTGGAGGAAGCAGAAATAGCCACAGATGCTTGCCAGATACTCCCCAGGTGTTCTTCCTGCCTCTGCGGGAATCTGCACAGGGCAGGGTAGGAAGACAGAGGAGGAAACGGCCTCTTCTAACCAAAGGGCTCAACCACAAAGGCTTGTATAGTGAAGTCTTCAGTGAGAGAACTTCCAGGCTGGACCGGGTCACGGGGCCCAGGGTCTGTGGCAGGGCAATGGCTGTGAGGTGAGGCAGCGCTAGCAGGTTGGAGGATAAGCTGGGAGGTCAGGCTGCAGAGGCGAGGGCTGGGCTGGCACTGGAGCCGCTGTCCTGAAGAGCTGGGGAAAGCATGGAGAGCAAAAGCCCAGATCTGAGTTTCTAAAAACCTGCTCTAGTGGTGGATGAAGAAGACGGGGTACAGGGTTGCGGACGCACCGCTCACAGTTCAGGCTGAGCGCCATGATGCCAGGCACTGCAGGAAAATGAGGCCGCAGGCAAAACTGCCTCTGATCAAACCCTTGCGGAGGCAGAGACTACGGTCAGCCCCAGGGACACGCTGGGCGCTCCAGAGCAGATCACCTCACCCAGAATGAACACATCCATCCCCGGTGTGCCCGTGACTCTTCAGGCCCCAGCTCCCATCCCTGGAAGACCATGGGAGGTGGTGCCAGGGAAAGGAAAGGCCCTCCTTCCTTGAAGATAGAGAGGAAGAGGAAATTCAAGCAATTCACAGCTACTCACGAATCAGCTACTCTGTCCGCTCACTGTGGGGAGAAGAGATGAGTAAGAAGCACATGTGATTCAAAGGCGCCACTACAGAGGTGCCAGGAGGAGGTGGCTCCATAGAACGCTCTGACATTGACCAAAATGTAGCAGCAACGGAGGGATGGGCTGCACCTGTCTGAGGGCAGCAAGAAGACCTCGGGAAGAGGGGAGTGGAGACCCCAAGGAAATCCCAGGGGTGGCAAGTGGAAAGAGGCAGGGGGGCCTGAAGTACATCAGGGCTGGCAGAGACCAGATGGGACCTGGGAGGGGAAGGAAGCCCGACGCAGACTCAGAGGAAACGCTGGCAGCCTGGGTGAGAATCCTGCCCTCTTCTGCCAACTGTGGCCCAGAACAGTGGCAGGAGCCCCGTTGACCAGAAGGACATTCGTCTGGCCTCATTTGTATGGAACAGACCAGCTATGAAGACACCAGAAGCTCCCGAACACCCAGCTGCAGCCCCGACAGCACAGCCGACAGCTACCCCAGTGTCAAAGTGTCTCTTCAGTCCAGTTCTGCTTACCCATAACCGCAGTGTCACAAGTCACGCTGTAACTGGTGCCCCACAGTGGCCAGGCATCAGGCGTGGCTTATACCTTGTAATCCCAGCACTTTGGGAGGCTAACGTGGGAGGATCACTTGAAGCCAGGAGTCCGAGGCTACAATGAGCCACGATCTTAACTGTACTCCAGGCTGGGCAACTCAGCAAGATCTCCAAAACGTTTTTGAAATGGTATACACAGTGTTGAGAAAACAGGGCACAGTCAGCTCTATTCACTGACAGGATGGCATTGTGTGATATTTACACCTGGTTGGAACATGTCAGGAGGAATTCCTCAGTGCATCAGACACGTGGATTGGGCATGGGACCACTCACCCGTGGGACCTTGCTCCCGGGCTCCTGGAGGGGTGCCAGGCTGGGGGCCCCGCCCAGTTCTGTATCTCTTGGCATCGCACAGGCCTCAGTGGGTGGACATGGGTGCACACATTTCCCCTTCATCCAAGAACTGAGCAAAAACTGAAGGAACCACGTACCCCAAATTCTAAGAAAGCCTCCAATGATTCCAGGCATTTTCTAAACCCCTCCCCACTTCCCAATGACCCCCCCCCCCCCCCCCGTCCTCCTAGAAGAAGAGGAAGGGGCAGTTCAACCCTGGGGGCTGTGGTGCTCCTGGGGGCCCCTCCTGCCGCAGGATTGAGCAGGGCTCTGACGGCACTGCTCCTGGAGACCAGGGCTGCCCCCAGTGGGGGCAGGGCAGAGTACCACCCTCGTCAGCAGTCTGTGGCCTTGGCCCGTCCTATCATCACCCCAGCCCTCTATTTCTCAACTGTCATTTTAAAAACCAAGACACAGTGGCCTGTTTAGGGCTACTTTTTGGCAATAACATCAGAGTCTGTGAACATGACAAATTCAGTGTCCTGATCTGATAAAACAGCAAGCGCCATCCCCCGAATTCTGGGCCACACCCACCCCCCAGCCCCGGCCTTCCGCCTGCACTCTGGCTGCTGAGCAGGCCTCTGGCATCACCTCCCAACCCACTCATGTGCGGCTCCAGGCCCCTGAGCCCAGGCAGGGTCAGCACCCTTAGCTGGAGCCCCTGACAGATGCACAGTCCCCTCTTCTGCAGGCCAGTCCAGCCTCATCTCAGTGGTTGGTCGAATTGGTTTTAAGCTATGGGTGACAAACTCTGTTTCCTCTGAGTGTGCCTTCAGGACACCATGTCACCCTTGTTGAAGTCTGAATGCCTAGGGGAGGCTGCCCGAGGGGCTGGACTGGATCTTCGCCCACCTGCCCATCTGCAGAGCTGCCAGGGCTGCCCAGCTTGGGCAGGAGCACAGTCCCTGGAGAGCTGGTCAGAGCACACCATGGGCTGTCCCCAGAGGCTTGGATTCCAGGGCTCAGGCTGTGGCTGGAGAGTCCGCATTGCTGACAGGTTCCCCAGTGGTGCAGATATCCTGGACCACACTCAAGAACCACCACCCCTCAAGCGTCCGGAACACAGGTGGTTCTGGCTCCTGGGCGTTGCTGCACCTGCCACATCTGAGATAAACGCCCCCTGCTCTGGACCACCACAGTCCTGCTGTTGAAGGAACTCAAAGAAAGTGGCCAGTTCAGCCCTGCAGGTCAGGCTCCAGGGAAGAAGCACAGCCAGGGGCATCCAGCCCTGGGAGAGCAGGGACGGTCTCGAGGACAGAGAAGGGTCAGCCAAGCAGTGAGAGGAAGGATAATGGTGTTCCCGGGAGATGAACTGGCAGCAGTAAACATCTACCCAGTGGCGTCCAGAGAACAGCAGGTGTGTGTGGCTGGAGCATCACAGGAAGGGACCAGGGGATGGAAGCTGAGGCTGGACAGTGGGCTGGGCGGACCCTGCAGGCTTCAGGCCAGTCAAGGAGTTTGGACATCAAAGGGCAGCTGCTGTCAGCAGAAGGGGCTGGCAGGGCTCACAGGGCCAGGGCTGACATCCAGTCTCAGGCCAGGGCATGAGTGACTGTTTATAGGGAAGAGGGGACAGCCCCAGGTATCCAGGATGGAAGAAGGGGGGCAATTGGGGAAGAAAAACAAGAACTCACATTTTTTTTTTCCTGAAACAAACTTAAAAAAAGGTACTATCAATTAAAAAACAAACAACAAAATAAAACTCTGACCCTGTGAGCACCACACTTTTAAAGAAGCAATTGATTACAGATGTTTTATTGCTCCCTACAGCATCAAATGTGTGGTGTCACCTGTGGTGCTGCAGACCCACTTGTAGATGGCTCCAGGCTGTGCACAGCTCTGGGGGTCCGTGTCCATGCCGCGCCCTTCCTCTCTTACTCCTCCTTGGGCTTCCTTGCCCAGCTCGTTTCCAGTACACTAGGGTACCCTCAGACCTTCTCGGTCCCCATGCTCACTGACTTGGGGTGCACTGGAGACACTGATCTCTTATTTTAAAGTGAAAATCAGTGGACAGATGGATGTGGGGATTTTCCATTGGCCTTGCAGGTGCATCTCCTGCCTTCATTCCTTCAATGCTCTGGGCCACGTGCTCTTCCGTTAGGGGAACAGCGTTGCAAAGGGCAAACGAGGGAGGCCCTTCTTCCAGGGAGCTTATTATATGAGGGCATTCCAGTGCTCAGTGGTGCTGTGCAGAGAACCACAGCAGGCTGGCAGGGGAGAGCATGACCCAGGAAGGGTGCCCACGCCATCCGCCCTCATGGCCAAGCCTGACCCTGAGGTTAGAGCGTCCCTCGGTACATCTCCACTCACACATCTCTCCCTTTCATTCCTGACTCCAAGACCCTTAAAATAATCAGCACGGAGCCAAGACATTGACCAACAAAACAGTAACAAAAACCCAAACCCTTCCAACCTTCAAACTCCATTTCAGGACCAAAAAGCCGCATCTTCCCAAGAACAAACTACTTCAGCAGAAGAAAAGTCCAGACTCTGAAAGGTGGGAATGCAGTGTGTGTTCTTTATCATGTGAACACCAAAAAGCCATCCCAGACGAGGAAGCCGGCCCACACCAGCGGCTTCTAAGGAGGCTGCCCTTTCCCAGAGAATAAGCATGACCCCAGGAACACAGAGGGAAGAGGGGCTCCCAGCAGCTCCATTCCAAAGAGCCAGGCCAGGACGGCCCCACCACGGGATGCACAGCATTGAAATCCCATTTGTGGAGGCTCCCGGTGTCAGCCCCGGCCTTTCTCAATCGCCATGCCTCCATGCAGCTGAGAAACAAAGAGAAGGGGAGAGTCCACCAAACTTAAAATCAGGAATAACCGTACCGCTCTCTGCAGATACAGAAAGCTGATCCAGCCAGGGTGGCAAGTACTTCAAATAAACAGAGCCGCTTCCTTCTTAGCACCCTGTTTTACGTTATTGGTTTGTTTTTGAGACAGGGTCTCACTCTGTCACTCAGACTGGAGTACAGTGGCACAATCTTGGCTCACTGCAACCTTTACTTCCTGGGCTCAAGCCATCCTCCTGCCTCAGCCTCTGGAGTAGCTGGGACCACATCGATTTTATCTTTAGACTGAGAAGAAACGTCCCTTCACCCCTCTCTACATAGACCCTGGCATCCTGTGTCTTCTCCGCTCTCTCAGGGACCCCTTCTGAGACACAGATCCTCACGGCAGCCCCAGGGAGCAAGGGTGGGGGGATGGCTTTGTCAACTTGTTCCCATTCTTGAGCTGATGACCTCTCCATTTGAGTGTGAGATCTAGGCCTTTAATTTACAAGTATTGTGATCAGACAGTGTGAATGTTTACCACATGTTGGTTGTGTGGCAAAATATTCTGGCTCCCAGAAAAAGTCTGGTTGCTGAGTCACGCCAAGCCACTCACCTAGAGAAGTCCTGGGGGAGGTCATTAAAGGCAGCTGGGACAGGCACAGTGCCTCCCCACCTCCCAGAGGAGGAGAAGACAGAGCTGGGAGTCAGACCCAGATGGGCGCCCTACTGGCTGGAGCACAGAGGCTCTTACAGAATGACACAATCGTGTTGGGATTGTATGCACTAGAACTCTGCCTACAGAAGAGAAAAAGCAGAGACGGAGCCAGGGCAACGAACAGGACCAAGGAAACTCAAGGATGGAAATGGTAACAAAAACGCGAAGCAGAAGTCAGTCACCATCGAAACACGAGGATCACTTCGATTTAGTGGTTTTTTAATTGTGTCCTTCATTCTCTCTAATAATACCTCGTTTCATTCAAAAGTGAATGAATGTATTCATTTTGATGATAAATCATCATGTTTTTCAATGAAACATGTGACAGGTTAATTCCTGCAGTTCCTTCAATGTTCCTTCCCAACAGTTAGGACCCTCCTTCTATCGTGAAATGGCCCCTTTTCACCACCCTATGGCCATGACTAGCAAAAGCACAAAATGCAGGAAAATGAAACTGCTGCCACTGAGTGCCTGGTGAGTGCCAGAAGGACAGTGGCTTGCAAGTGGCGTGTGCTTAAGAATCAGCTGAAGAATCCTGTCTAAAACGCAGGTCCCAAAGCCACTTTGACCTGTATTAGGCTGTTCTCACACTTCTGTAAAGAACTGCCCGAGACTGGGTGATTTAGAAAGGAAAGAGGTTTCACTGACTCACAGTTTCACATGGCTGGGGAGGCCTCAGGAAACTTACAATCATGGCAGAAGGGGAAGCAGGGCACCCCCTTCACAGGGTGGCAGGAGGGAGAATGAATGCAGGAGAAAATAACAGACACATATAAAACCAACAGACCTCTTGAGAACTCACTTGCTATCATGAGAAAAACATGGGGAACCACCCCATGACTCAATTATGCCCACCTGGTCTCTCCCTTGACACATGGGGATGATGGGGCTGTTGGGGATTACAATTCAAGAAGAGATTTGGGGTGGAGACATGGCCAAACCAAATCATCGCCTTCATTAAGAAGCTGAGGGTCTGCAGAGTGTTTCTCCAAGCATGATTCGAGGAGTGCCCAAGAATCTTGTGAAAATTGTAAATTCCTTGGCCGTCTCCCCGCCTTACCACAGATTCTCATGGGACAGACAAGGGTAGGGGCACCAGAAATCTATATTTTCCAGAAGCTTCCAGGCATTCTAGTGAGGTTTTCCTGGCAGAAAACACAACAGTAAAATCCCATTACTGTCCAGATGACAGTCAATTCTGAGCCAACCTGGGAAGGTGGTTTATGGGCTTTTGTTGTCCTGCTCCACATAAGAATAACCTTCCTCACTATTTTCCTCCTACTTGACTGAAAAAGGGGAGCAGGGTGGGTGCCATGGCTTTGATCCCTGGTCTCTTGGCGGCTCTGTGGCCTCAGATGTGTTGCTCCCCTCTGCCTCTCAGCCCTCTTCCTCACCTCACACAGGACCTGAAGTGCAGCTGCTCCCTCGGGGCACACTCAGGACTCAGCGCACACCTAGCGCCAGCCCAGCCAGCACCTGACACCCTCGTCCTCACTGCTATCACGTTCTAATCCCCATGAGCAGAGGAATGAACAGCAACTCCATGAAGGGGCCTTAACATCACCACTCGAGGGGAGAGCGAAAAACTACTCACACTGCCGAGGAAACTTCCAGGTTAGCTGATCACCAGCCCTGGGCTGGCAGAGACTTCAAAGACCCAGGAGAGGCTGGCATAATCCCAGCACTCTGGGAGGTTGAGGCAGGAGGATCACTTGAACCAGGGAAGCCAAGGCTGCGTGAGCTATGATTGCACCACTGCACTCCAGCAAGGACACAGCAAGGTCCTGTCTCAAAGAAAAAAAGGCTTAAATGGTAAATTTTATGTTATACACATTTAAGCACAAGTTTTTTGAAAAACCGCAGATCTGTAAAATGCCATTCCCAGGTCTCGTGGCTTTCTTCATACACTGATGAGTGTGCCAGTTTGTCTTGGCCAGGCAGTTCACCACCCTCAGGGTTCCCTTGCTTCCAGCAGTACAGAGGCCCAAGCTGCGTCTCAGACACCAGCTCACAGCTCCCCGAGGCCAACCCCATTCACGACCCTGGGTGGGCCACACAGGGTAAGGACGACTGGGCTTTCTACCTGAAGCTCTCAAACCGTACTCACGTTCCAGCAAGAACCTCATCACATCTTCTGAGGGGAACAGGACGGTTTCTGCTGGCATTTGGTGCCAGGATCCCAGGTCGACTCCAGTTGTCACAAGTCCAAGGTTTTCTCGACTCTGACGGAGCAGCCCAAGAGAAGGGGAACTCCCAGACGCCCGAGAGCCTCTCCCTCCACCCCTCCTTTGGTTTTCTTGGATTCTCTGCTTAGAAACCCACAAGGCGAAATCCAAGGCATGGAAGCTGCCACAAAACAGTTGGTTATTGTGGTCAAATTTATAACATGATAAACTAGTATAATGTTATACAATCATTTCAGTATAGACTGTGTAACACCATGCATGCCCCTGTCCCCCAGCCTGAGAAACAGCACATTCAGCACGTGCCACCAAAGCTCCTGGAGTAAACCTCCAGCCCTGGTCCTCGCCCCTGCCTGGAGAAGCAAGCATCTGGATTCAGCACTCCTGGCCCTCTGCACCGTGCCATACTTTCATACCGTGTTGGAAACCATGAGTCGTGTTGTGCAGTTTGTGGGAACACTCTGGATACACCAGCATCATACTGTACAGATGTTTCTGTGGCCAGCTGTTCTTCTCCCACCCTTATGTCTTTTATCTTCCTTCCTTTTGACATGTGCAGGTCTCGTCCCTTTATTTTTACTGCTCCCTAGAGCTCCACTGCAGGGCACTCCCAAGTTATCCCCTCTCCCACAGATGGATACTTAGATGTTTTCATAATTACAAACAAATGCTGCAGTCACACGTGCACATTCATTCACATGCCCATGCCTGGAACTGTGGGGTCAAGGAGGGGCACATCTTCAACTCTACTCAGAATGCCCTTTTGCGTTCCAATGTGGTGGAACCGATGTGCACACGCACTGGCAGTTTTGGAGAATTCCCACTGCTCCACATCCTTACTGGACGCCCCTCTGCGTTCCAATGTGGTGGAACCGATGTGCACGCACACTGCCAATATTGGATAATTCCCACTGCTCCACATCCTCACTGGACATCCAGATTTGCTGTTGTCAGACTTCTTAATTTTTGCCAATCTTATGGGTGTGTTGCGTCATGGTAAACCAAGTCCTAACAAGGGCCAAGAGGCCTTGCACCAACACTATCTGGCTGCCACAATTCCACCCCCACGCCACCTCACTGTACACCACTTCCTTCCTACATTTATTTCCTATTCCCTTCCTGGGCTCACCACGTTTCTGCCACCCTGGCCTCCCTGATATTCCATGCATGCACCAGGAACTCATGCCTTGGAACTTTTGCACTGGCTATTCCATCTTCCACAAATGCTGTTCTCAGATATGGTCATGTTCTCTCCTTGCTTTCTTCAAGTCTGTGCAAATGTCACCTACTCAGTGCAACTTACTGGGGCCACCTTATTCACAACTGTACCTGATCCTTGCTCCCGGCACGTCCCTTTATCGCCTACACCTTTATCACCTAATAACCTATGTGATTCACCAACTTTGTTTCTCTTCCCATCAAAATGTAATATCCAGGTGGTGAGGGACTGTGGTTTTGTTTACTGTTATTTCCTAAGATCTGAGGAGAGTGCTTAGCACATAATAAGTGTTCAGTAAGTATTTACCGAACACATGGATGGATGGAGAGATGGATGGATGAATGGAAGAATAGATGAAGGGATGAATAGACGGATGGATGGATGGATGAAGGCATCATGGAATGGATAGATGGATAAAATGATGGTTAAAGGGGTGGATGGGTGGATGGATGAAGGGATGGATGGATAGAGGGATGGATGAAGGGGTGAATGAATGGGTGCATGGATGGATGAATGAATAGATGGATGAAGGGATGGATGGGTGGATGGAGTGATGGATGAAGGCATGTATGGGTGGATGGATGAATGGATGAATGGGTGGATGGATGAAGGGATTGGTGAAAGAATGAATGGACAGATGGATGGATGGATGGATGGATGGATGGATAGATGGATGGATGGATGGTTGCCTTCAAGCTCAAAGTCATTTGTGCTACTACACACACTGGCTGCAATTTGAGAGCTTGGAAAACCTGTTCTTTTTCCAGCCTGAGGTAAGATCTGATTATTCACAAGGCTGTTTCACTACTGACATGTTTTCATCAGATATGTTTGCATGTTCATGAACCCATGTAAACATTATTAAAAGGACTATGTAAACAGCTTCCTACGTTTCCTCTTGCTTTCATTCAGGTATAATTACACGAAAACGCAACGTACCATATATGGCAATGGGCCATCCTCCCTTTCTTGTGCTTCCAAATGACAGTTCCCCTCTGCGAACACACTCAGATACCAGGATTTTACATTTCTCCTTCTACTCCGAATCCATCCTGCCTTTTTAAGACAAAGATCTCAAGGCCCCCTCCCAATGATATGACAGCCAACAATGTCCATTCTCACCCCAATATGGTCTAGGAACTCATTCTTACCTTTAAAAGTGCCTTGCAAATTGTCAAAGGGTATTCAGAAATGGTTATTTCCTCCTTCACTGTTCCCTTGTCACAGCTACTCAAATGGTCATAAACATTCAATGCTGCCAAACATGACAGTGGTTTCCAATCCTCTTCACCCCACCCAAGTCCAGCATGTCACCCCTCCCACTCTCACTATGTCACCTCACACGGGAAACAGCTCGGAAACAGGCACGAGTATTCCCATAGCTGCAGAAGAATCAGCACGTTGAAGGCCACTGTGAAAGGGACTGGCCAGCAGCCTCTAAATCAGTTTTCTTTGCTTCCTGGCATACAACTAGTCTAGATCTTCCAGCCTCCCTTGCGGTTAGGTGTGGCCACGTGACCAAGTTCTAACACAGTGGTTCTCAATCAGGACAATTTGCCTTCCAGGGGACATCTAGCAATGCCTGAAGAGGAGACATCTGTGGTTGTCCTAAGTGGAGGAGAGGAGAGTTCTATTAGAATCTAGCGAGTCTGCTGAACATTCCACAGTGCACAGGACAGCCCCTCACAACAATAAACACCATCACAGCCTTTGTGGCTTTGTTCTACAACCCTGATTAGCCTTTGGCCAGCTCAAATGCTCATGGTGCCGAAACCCTACACAAACCCTGTACTAATAGTTGAGAAACCCGGTTCTAACCAACGGAATGTGAGCTAATGTGTTGAAGCCAATTCCATGCCTGATCCATAAAAACCACCCAAGTGCAGTTCTCCAAGCTCTTTCTTCTTCCTTAGTCTTGATGGACATGATCCCAGGCACCTTGGAAGCCACACACTGAATACAATGGAACTCCTAAAATGGCAAGAGTTTGCAACTCTAAGTCACTGCTTGAATGAGAGCTGTCTGTCAATCAGTAACACAAGTTTCAGACTAAGAAATAAACTAGCAGGCTGGAGATCTGGATTTGTTCAAGATACCAGCTGGCATTAGCTAACTCAGTCACAAATACTTTGGCTTGTTTTCTTGAGTAGATTCGCCGATTTATGGAGCTATATAGTTGAGCCGACATCACCTGAGGGACATCTGGATTGACCAGTCCTATTTCAAGTGGGAGAGACCTCCAGGGTACCTTTCTCTGGAAATGAATTTATAACTGATACAATGAGCTGGCTTATGCTAAGGCACAGGAGGGGTGTGTGGGCCCATTTAAGTCTCTGAGGAACTTCTGAAATTGGGACTCTTTAGATCAGCTCTCTACAGTTCACCTCCGGCCATTCTAGTCCTATAGTACTTCAAATTAGAATTTCTATACTCTACATTCTGCAGGTTTGGTCAAAGATATCTTCTCCTGCCCAGTTATCTTAACCAGTCAGAGCTTAGTAAAAATAAATGCAAGTTCCTATTTCTTTACAGATTTACTATATCTGTCACAAGGACTTGTTGCAATTGTAGTGATCATTTACTGAGGAGGTTGCTAAATTTAGCAGATAAAATATAAAGATATACTCATACTAAAAAAATTATTCTATTCATTGTCCAGCCAAAACTTAAATTTAAATAGGTTTCCTGCATTTTATCTGGCAACCGTATTTACTGAGCACTTACATTCTTTCAGGTACTATGTCTGACATCAAATGCTCAAAATAACACTGAGGAAGGCACTGCTGTCATCTCCACTTTCAAATAGGGCAGCGCTAGTTTCTCTCCCTGGATCATAACCCAACTCCCATTAGCAGTGCTAGGATCCCAAAGCAAACAACGCCATGGGCTCCTTGCCTGGTCCAATGCTCAGAGGAGTGCCCACAGGCAGGATGTGCTCAGGGAATGATCCCTACCTCACCACCATTCCTTTCAAATCTACACAAAGCATAGTCTTTTTCCCACAGGCAGTCATCAAAACATAGTAGCTGTAAGGGAACCTGAAGATGTGGTGAGGATGTTAAGAATATTCTATTTACAACTTTCATGTTTTGGAACCATTGTAAAATATCAATAGTAAATATTTCCTTTTTTAAAAGCTTGGATTTCTCTCAGAGCCAGTTAAATGGATATGATCCAGTTTCAGAAAGTCTTAGGAGGTGAGTTGGTGCAAACATCAGAAGCACAGACTTTGAAGTCAGATGGGTGTGGGCTTAGATTTTGATTCCACCATCTCCTGGCTGTTCTGACGTGGGCAGGTTACCTGGGCATCCTTCACACTGGCAGTTTGCTGGCCTGCAAGATATGAAGGCAGCAGTCTCCATCTGAGGGCTTTGTGAGGGCTTAGTGAAGAAACGGGTGAAGGAGCACTACCCATCCTTTACAGATGGGAACCTGGGGCTCACAGTAACTCACCCGAGGACAGACTGCAAACCAGAGGTGCAGGTGTTCCCTGAGACAACAGAAACAAAAGGGCTATGTAGGAGCCAAGAACTCAGGCTCAGGAAGGGGCAGACTGGGGGAGCCCTCAGCCTCACCCCCCAGACCCCCACCTGCACCCCACTCCCACACTGCAGCAACCGAAGAATCTCATCCCACTTTATTGCAAGGATTTTCCTCGTCTGCATTTCTTTAGTGGTTACTCCCTGGGAATTCAGGGCTCATGACTTGAACTAGCAGGACTTGATGAACTGTAACTGCAACCACCCACTCCTGACTGCTTTCTTGGGATCAGAAATGGCCACACTGGATTGTGGCCTCACTGGGCAATACCCATCCCAGGAGTCCCTGCACATTAAATCAACAAGACAATGGGATAAAGAGCCTGACCCTAACCTGGAAGCATGATCATCACTCCACACTCAACTTCTTTATGTTGTATTTTTAAAATGTTGAAATCACTTTAGAATCTTGATAAAGAGAAGTGATGCCTCGGAGATGTTTCTGTGACACTGTTTCTGCAGTGTCTGGAGGCACCAGATGCTCCCACTGCCTTTCTGGGAAATCATGCAGTCCACAAGCAGCTACCCCTCACCAGTGCGGTGTCTTTGTTCTCTCCAAGGCCTCTGAGCTGGTAGCCATTCATCACACTTGGTTTTGTTCAAAACATCTAGTCATCATATAGGGTTATAAATTCTATATCTTGGGGGGTGGTTGGTAGGGCTTCTTATTGGTTAAAAAAAATTCTGAGGATATACTAGACACGTGTCAAACAAACTGTATTTCTTTTCAAATTAAGGCACTTTTAGGCCGGGTGCAGTAATGCCTGTAATCCCAGAACTTTGGGAGGCTGACGCAGGCAGACTACTTGAGCCCATTAGTTCAAGCCTGAGTAACATGGTGAAAATCCATCTCTACAAAAAAATAAAATAAAAATTAGCCAGGTGCAGTGGCTGTAATGCCAACACTTTGGGAGGTCAAGGTGGGCAGACTACTTGACCTCAGGAGTTCAAGACCAGCCAAGGCAACATGATGCAGCCCCACCTCTAAAAAAACAAACAAAAATTAGCCAGGCACGGTGGTGCATTCCTTTACTCCCAGCTACTCTGGGACTAAGGCACCAGAATTGCTTAAGCCTGGGAGGTAGAGGTTGCAGTGAGCTATTACACCACTGTACTGCATGCAGGCTAGGGGACAGGAGTACAACCTTGTCTCCAAAAAACAAAAACAAAAATATTAGCTGGGTGCACTGGTACATGCCTGCCGTCCCAGCTACTTGGGAGGCTGAGGTGGGAGGACTGTTTGAGCCCAAAAGGTTGAGGCTGCAGTGAGCCGTGACCATGCCACTGCACTCTAGCCTGGGCAACAGAGTGAGACCCTGTCTCCAAAAAAAAAAAAAAAAAAAAAAAGTAGGTTTGTTGTATTTAGGGATATGTTTATTTTATGCACTATAAATCATGTATAGTTATAAAACTTTCAGGAAAAACACATAAATTATCAATGATTACAATGACAATGAATGCACAAGATTGTACCTAGAAACTCTATACCCCCAGTTTCTCTTTTGGCAGCCACTTTATGATACAAATCACCCCAAAACGTATCGGCTTATGACAACGAGTTATTCCACAGTACCCTCCGGCTGGGATCCAGTGGGCAGCCTCACTCACAATGTCCTGTGTGCATGGTCAGTTGGTAGTTGGGACTGAGGTCATCTTACTGGGTTGGACATCCATTGGGTCCTCTTTTACTCCCAGTTGGGTGCTCAGCTGGGATGACTGAGGCTGGCCCCTTCTTTAGCCTTTTCCATGTGGCCTCTTCATGCCACCAGCTTGGACTTCCTCACTGCATGGTGATCTCAGAGATGTCTGGATTTACATGGTGACTGTAAGTGTGAAGCCAAGAAACCAAAATCCTTTAGACCATAACCGTCCCACCATAAGCAAACACCACAAACACTGTGGCCCCAACTCTACTCCATCAGTGAAGGCTGAGTAGAGAGCTAGATGTCCACCCTCAGCCTGCTGTCAGGAGGCGCCACTCTGAACAACAGGATGGTATCAGAGAAGGTGCAGTGGGGAGCAGACAGTCATCCCTCCAGGTCAGCAATGAGCTCTCTCACAGCATCAGCAGAGGCCACCTGGCCTCAGTACCACCTGCCCCATCCACCACCCAGGGGATAATCAGGCACTGCTGTCTCCCCGTTGGGGTTGTCAATGTTGAGTCAGAACTGGAACATTCACCACCTTCCAGTGGTAAGATGCCTCCACTTGGGGGTGGAGGCCACATGAGGAGCCCCCCTCCCAAGCCAGGTCACTATAATAGAAGATTTAAATAAGCTCCAGATCATACCATAACCCCCAAAATGCCCAGGTTTCAATTAAAAAAAATTCATCATTCAAAGAACCAGGAAAAGTTCAATGTGAACAAGAAAAGTCAATCAACAATTGCCAACACTGAAGTGACACAGATGTTGGAATTATCTGACAAGGATTCTTCAGGGGCCATCGGAAAAATCTTCCAATGAGCAATTATGAACAGGCAAAAACAAAAAGATGAAAAAATAGAAAACTCAGCAAAGAAGCAGAAGATGTAAAGAAGAATGAAAGAGAAATATTAAAACTAAAAAATACAATAACCAAAGTAAAAACACATTGAATGGGCTCAAAAGCACAACGGAAAGGGCAGTGGAAATCATCTATGAACCAGAAGATAGAACAACAGAAATTACCCAACTGAACAACAGAGAGAAAACATATTTTTTTAAATATATTAACATAGTCTCAGGGACCTATGAGATTATAATAAAAGATCTAATATTAGCGTTATCAGAGTTCTGGAAAGGCAGGAGAAAGAAGGCAGGGCTGAAAAAGTAAGTGAAGAAATAATGGCTGAAAATTTCCTGGGTTTAGCAAAAGAAGCTGAGAGAACCTCAAAAAGAATAAACCTAAAGAAATCCATGCCAAGATAGATCATAGGCAAACTTCAAAAATGAAAGACAAAGAAATCAAGGAGAGAAACCACACCTTACTTACAGTGGGGAAAAAGTAATTCAAATAACAGCAGATTTCATATGAGAAACCTTGATGGAAGGAAGAAAACACCACAGTATGTCAGGTGCTTACGGGAAAAAACCCTGTCAACCCCAAATTCTATATGCAGCAAAAACATCCTGCAGGACTGGAGAACAAGACTTCACATTCAGGAAAACTAAGGGAATATGTAACCAACATACATACCCTAAAAGACCGTCCAAAAAATGCTCTTGAAACAGAAGGAATTAATCAAAGGGAGAATAAAGGAATATCAGGAAGGAAAAAGAGAAAATGTGGGTAAGTATGACAGATTTTCCTTCTCTTGATTTCTAAAAGCAAGTGTATAGTTCCTTAAAGCAGGGGTCCCCAAATCCCAGGTAGGAGACTGTTAGGAATCCCATGCAGAGCAGGAGGTGCACAGTGAGTGAGCCTTACTGTCCGAGTTCTGCCTCCTGTCAGACCACAGCATTAGTTCTCACAGGAGTGCAAACCCTATTGTGAACTGCACATGCTAGGGATCTAGGCTGCAGGCTCCTTAGGAGAATCTAATGGCCGACAGATCTGAGGTGGAACAGTTTCATCCCAAAACCGTGCCCCCAGTCCCCATCACCCGTCCCCCAGCCCCACTCCCTCAACTCCTCCAACCCCCCATTGGAAAAATTGTCTTCCACAAAACCTGTTCCTGGTGCCAAAATGGTTGGGGATCACTGCCTTAAAGGGTCCAAGTGGCTGATTCTCACCCAGTAGTCTGCCCGCTGCAGGGCCCACTTAAGAGGCCAGTTATTCATCTGAAGCTTCTCAAAACGTGGTCGTCTCACCACCTGCATCAGCATCGCCATGCTTGCTTAAAATGCTATTTTCTGGGCTGCTCACCAAACCTACTGAATCGGAATTTGTACAGGTGGCCCCAGAATTCTGGGTGTAAACAAGGTTTCTTACTTACACTACGGTTTTAAAAGTCCTAAAATGTCAGATGACCTTTCGTTCACAAAGGGTCAAGCTCAGTCACTCAGTGTTAACTTTGGAGGAAAGTGGGAACAAACTGTTTTCACAGATTCCTAGCTCTGGGCAATCCAGTCGCCCAGGATGAATGCATTTCAAGGTTAAAAGAGTAATCAATACCCCAACTGGAGTCAAGGTTACTCACCTCTGCACGATGGCAGGTTGCTCTAGGAAGTGTGGCCAGAGTCTAGGCCACCACTGAGGAGTGTCATTCATGGGTGCCTGCGCTTTTTCCTCTCTGAAATGGGGGCAGCATCGGCCTTTCCAAACTCTTAGGGTAGAGGTGAACAGCAAAAGAGGCACGCTGTGCACAGGCTTGTAAAAGATTAGCTTTTACCTAAAGTGAATGTTTATTCTCTCCTTAAAGAGGGCTGTTGTGTCACCCTTTTTTCTTTGAAATGGAACGTCTCTGTATTCTTCACCCAGAATCCTAGAAAGGCAGGCGTGATGGTTACAATTAAATGTATGCCTTAATGTACCCAGTTTTTTCTGCGGAGTCCTGAAAGGCAGTCCTAGGACTAAACAGAGGAGGCCCTGGTGTCAGCAGCAGTGGGAATAGGCGGGAAAGAGTCCAGGACCCCCCGCAGAGCTAACCAGGACGTTTTTTGCTCCGCCAGCTGGAGGCCTTCCCCTCCACGTCCATGGTGTCTCCAGGTTCCCTCCTGGAGATGCAGCCCCAGGTCTTGCCCCTCCCGCGGAATGGTTCGAGGTGACGCAAGGCAGGCGCGGCTAGGGTCTGGCAGGACCCGTGCACGCACTCCCTCTAACTGGAAAGGAGAAGTCTGCGAACTGTCATTATTATGAGGAGAGGGTTGAATCTAGGAGTGAAAGCCTTAAAGATACGGCAGGGGAAGGAAGGGGTTCGAACTACTGAAAAAACAAATCTGTCCACCAGACAACTTGCGCTGGCGCCGCCTGGGTGCCTCCAGTGCCTGGGCGG
This sequence comes from Leontopithecus rosalia, assembly GCA_028533165.1. Classification (NCBI taxonomy): domain Eukaryota; kingdom Metazoa; phylum Chordata; class Mammalia; order Primates; family Cebidae; genus Leontopithecus; species Leontopithecus rosalia. The sequence goes on along the minus strand of CM052654.1, from coordinate 134,073,046 downwards.
TGGGCTCGCCCGCCTCTCCGGCCGAGAAAGAGTCATGCTCCAAAGTGCCGCAGGCGCAAGACAAGTGCGTCCCCGCCAGGCCCTAGCCCGTCCCAGCGACCGGGACAGGGTGCGCGGGGCGCAGTAAGGTGGCTGCCCCAGCTGGGAGCGCACGTGGTGCAGGGCAGGCGGGTTCCTCCTCACTTAAGTCATGGACTTGGCTCGCTGAGGCGGAGCCGGCGCGCGAACGTGGCTTGAGCCAAAAAAGAAAAAGCGCACACAATGTGTTTTTTGTTAGGGACTGCAAGCCGGGACCTCGGGTTTTGCTTTTGGTGCCGCATTATAATATTAAGATGCAGTTTGATTCCGGACAAGCCCGCCCCTGTCGCTGACTGGGGCGGATTCCCACGGACGCCTGTGGGCACGGGCGGGGGGGGGGCGGCCTGGGCGCTGCACTCTGCGGGGCGAGGGGGAGTGCACAGCGGATGGGCGGGGGGACTCTGCATGACCCGGGCTCCTGCGGTGGCCGGACCCCAAGACGCGCGCCTCCAGGCGGCGCAGACTCGGCGACGCCAGCCCTGCTCCCGCCAGCTCGCCGGCGGCCCGAGATTGTTTTCCAAGACCTTATCTCTTGCTGAAGTTAATTTTCTTTTTTAATTTGGTGACCGGAACAAAAGTCACAGGAAAATCCTTTGTGAAAGCTAAACGCAGCCACAAATTGGGACACTTCACAGCATTTGTAATAAAATATTTGCAGTGCCTGTAGTTAAATCGGCCCCTCCGCCAAACTTCCCAAACTTTGCTTTCTTTGAGCCAAGCTGAAAAATGACCTCCCTAAAAGGGAATCAGAAGGTTGCAAGCAATAGGATGCAGCACGGAGTTCTACCTGGCACTCACGCTCTGGGCACACAGGACCGCGCGGGAATCCTGGAAGGAATGACGGCCCGGATGGTGGCAGCGCAGGGGAGGAGTCAGTGTTAAGCCGCTGTAGTCCGTGAAACGCTTTGTTAATGCCATCTAGTAGCTGTGTGCAACAAGAAGTGTAAGGTTAGGCAGGTCTTCAAAAAATACCCAAAAAGAGAAAAATAAACATCCCCTTGTTTGCTTTTTGTGGCTTCGCTCATTTTTTTCCCTTCGCGTTGCCCCTCATCTAAAGCTGTTTTAAACCCAAAATCTGTTATCTGGTTTCAGGGTAAGGGCTCCCTCTTGCCAAGGTATTAAATAAACAAGTAAAGCAAAAACTTAAATCCTTATGTAATCCAGATGCCGTTTCCTCGAAAACCACAACAAACGTTGCTAAACTAGGTAACAGGAATGGGAACATTCGCCATGCCCCCCCCGCCGCCCCCCACTCCACAACACACAGCCTCCGCCCCCGGCTTTAGGGCCAGTAGAGGACATTTCTGTCCAGGAACTCCTCTCCAGGACAGATGATAAATAACTGGTACTAACGCTCTCAACTGTAGATGAGCACCCTTGAGGGATCCGGATGCCATAAACTGTCCGGGAATGTTGGCATCTGGTTCTTAAAATGGAACTTTCCCTGGAGATAAAGCCAGGACCCAGGAGGCGTCTGCATTTGCAGGCTGACTTGGAAGTTGCTTGCCAAGATGTTCTCAGTCGAAAATGGTGCATTAGAAAGGGGCTTGGTCTGGCCCGCGCTTTGTAGTGGTAATGAGAGCGCAAATCGCTAGGCTCTGCGCTGGAGGCTCCACAGAGCTGGAGGACTGGGGCTCCACATCCTCCCGGCTCCCCCAGGGCGGAGAAGGGGGCTGTTATAGAAAAAAATCTAATGGTTTATGCGCAACCTCTAGAGTTCCAAGGATTAGGCAGTAGGACGATGCGGGGTGGGGGGGGGGTCTTTCAAAAATATTTTTAGGAGTCCAGGATCAAAGCCATCCGGCGAGAAACCGAAATGATCCCAAGGAATAAATAAATCTCGCCATGCGCTAACACAGTGACCTTCTCCCCATCCACTCTTCCCGCGAGCCAGCCCCACCCCGAACGCCTCGGTTGCAAAAACAAAATAAAGCAAAACCTTTTGCTTTGGCATCCTCTAAGCCACATTATGCCCCCTTTCGCAAAAGGGAGATTTCTTTTCTCCCTCTCCCGGCTTTTTTTTTCTTCATCCTGCCCTCCGCCCCTCGCCCCCCTCCCCGCTTTTCTTTTCTTCTCGGTCTTCCTTCCTTCCCCAAATCACTCGAAACTTAAGACGTGCAGCGGCTGCAGGTGCGCGCGGGCCGGCGACCGGGCCGGGGCGAGCCTGGGACTGCCGGGCCTCGCAGGCATTGATCAGCTGGACGCGCGCGCTGAGTGACGGCGCGGTTGCCATGGCAGCCGCCTGAGCGGCGCCGGGAGGACAAGGCTGCAGGGCGGCGTGAATGGGCGGCGTCACGCGCCTGGCGCCAGAGAGTCTGCTCCAGGGCTCCGGCTCCGGCCCCGCCGCGGCCTGGCCCGCTCGCCGCTGCCGCCGCTGCCAATTCATCACCTGTCAGGGATCACTCGCGGGGTCACGGGCGGAATGGACACAGCTGTGAGAACAAAACCGGGGAAAGAAAGGCGAGCGTTCCCCATTGCGCCAGATGTGCAGGGAGGACCTTGAGACGCACCCCCCCGCCCCCGCAGCTCCTCCCGCCCCCCACCCCCACCCGCGGCGCATCACGCAGGGGTGGCAAAGGCGGCCGGGCCAGTGCCGAGCTCCGGGCCCAGAGCTGCTTCTGATTACCGCAAGGGGCCCGGACGCGGGAGCTGCGGCGGGGCCGGCCCTAGAGGCGGAGTGAGTGCCTTGGAGCCAGGCTGGGGAACCGGACAGGCAGGTCTGTCGCTGCCACGGGGTGGGGCGGGGGGGCGTCCCGGTGGGGAGTCGAGGAGGACCGCACCAACACCCACCAGCGGAAGCACTGCACACCTTCCCACCGCCCGCGGATCTGGCGCTCCGGCAGCAGGGGCCCTTTGAACTTTGGAGGCCTCAAATGCAAACCCACCAATGGACAGATTTTGACGTGCCTTAAACCCACCCTGAAAATGCTCCAACACGATTTTCCCCAGCGAAAACAATTTTTAAGGTGATTTCAGATTGGGCGTGCTGAAACAGACACACTAGTAACATAGGCCTTGTTTAAATCATTAACTTATACTGCTTCGTAATCCCCTTTAAATGATCTTTAAATGAATGTAAAACTGGGTAGCGTGCCAATAGAATCTTCAACACAGCCAGGCAGACTGGACTCTCTGACATGGCAGCTAAAGAAAGAAACACCAGAAAACTTTCACCATATTTAGCCATTTTTCTACATCAGGGTACAGAAATGATCAAGGGAGAAGGCACTGCCTTAATCAACTTTGCAAAGTGTAAAGTGAAACCGCACAATGCTCATTACCGCCCAGCCCAGAGCCTGGCTGTAGGGATAATGAGGCTGGCACGGATGTTAACATACGGTGTCCTTGGAAAAAGCTAGGAATGCGTCAGTATCGAAGAGCTGCAATGTCCAAGAATCATAAGTAATAATTTGAGAATCCCAAAGATGTTTGTTTACATTGGCTATTATTGTAAAATAGTCAAAGTATAACATCATGAACCAAAATAGTGTCAAAACAAAATCTGTTCCACTGTGGCACGTATGTGACAGAAACACATGCACACAAAGTACATCAAAAGGCTCGAACTGTGGGAGGACTCGGATAGTAAATCACTTCCAGACTTAATATCAGAAGAGATGCGGTGCATCCAACGCTGTCAGGGACAGAGTCGCAGGCAGCATCGTGAGCCTCGGGAAGGCCCTAGGCGGATTTCTGGCTGGAGAGGAAACCATTCACCTTCTCCAAACTGAGGAGGCTGAATGTCATGAAGGTGATCTCCACCTCAACGCCACCCACTCTGCCTCCCTGGAGAGGCGTCCTGGGGGGCATGGCTGTCAAGTGAAGGTCAGAGACCGCCGGGCCCACCAGCTGAGAAATAAATCATTAATTGAAGGAAGAAACACTGTTTCCCCTTTACTGAGCTTTCCCTTCGGCCTCTAGGCCTGCCCCTTCCTCTTTCTTAAATGCAGAGGAGGTAGAGATTGAGGCAGAAAGTAAGATTTGAATATTGCCTTTCCTGGGGTTGTCTAGTTTATTGTGTTTTAGAGAAAATATGATTTTCAAAACATGAAACTGACACAGTGTGGTCAAGACAGAATTCTAGATAAGCTAGACTTATGTGAGAATTGACAAGGTATTTGAGTAAATAGCTGCAAACTTTTTAATAGACTAAAAGAATGAGTTCTTAAAGATTTTCAGCCAAAAAAAAATAACTGAACCTCTATTCAGTACTAGTGCTGAAAAAATTCCAAACCTCATACATGACAATATTTTTTTTTCATAAATAGTGCAAAGATGTCAATCAATGGCTAGGACCACCTATCAGTCACAAAGCTTTGGAATGCCTCTAGGTGTTGGAATGTGACACCAGAAATCACAATTCGTACATAATTAATCACATTACTTTGCCACCTACTCTGAAGGGCACAGACCGGCAGCCTTTCAAGGGCAGTGTATGTAAATGCAGTTTCAATATGCAAATTCTCCTAATGGTTTCCGATTAATACGATCATTAGAATAGCCCCGCCTCCTTGTTGAAAAGGAACCCTGAAAGCGCCCCGCCTGGGAGAGCGCCTTAGCGACCGACCGGCGAGGCTGGCAATGGTTTCCAATAAGCACTCATTCTCCTGAGTTTACAGTAATGCCTCCCGCGCTGCTCCGGGTTGCAAAAGCCCACACTAAACCTGTCGTCGAATGCGTGCGTGGGTGGTTTGTTTGTGTTAACATAACTTTTCCTTATCTGAAGAGACGAACTCACTCTACAAACGTGACTCTTCCGTGGCAACCTAATTTGCGTTTTCACTTTCTTCTGAAATGCTTTCTATCTTTCCTCACGCTCTCTCCGAGGGGTTGCAGTGAACTGAGGCTTCCCCGCTGCAGCGCTGAACTTGCCCCTGTCGCTGTGATTTTTGGGGCTGCCGACAGCTGCAAGGCGTGCAAGGCTTGGTCTGGGAACACCCCACGGCGAAGGTCTTGAGTCGCCCTTAGAATTAGAATTAAGAATGTACATTTAGGCTCCCTGGGTCTGCCCCCTCCCCCCACTCCTACTCCTCCTAACCCCCCTTCCTCTCCGTCCTCTTCCCCCTCCCATCCACCCCTCCCCCTCCTCCTCCCCTCCCCCTCCTCCTCCCCTCCCCTTCCCCCTCCCCTCCCCCTCCTCCTCCCCCCCCTCCCCCTCCCCCTCCCCCTCCTCCTCCCCCTCCCCCTCCCCCTCCTCCTCCCCTCCTCCCCGCTCGCCCCGCGCTTTCTGTACTGTACTCTATTTACCACCCCAGCTGGGCTCG
>CM052654.1:133981499-134067604 GCA_028533165.1 Leontopithecus rosalia | reverse complement strand
CGCCCACCAATGGAAGCGCCCGCTCGGCTTGATGGACACTCCGCCTTCCGCCAATGGGGACGAAGGGAAGCCCGAGCGTGTGGCCCCGGCGAGTGCTGATAAAAGCCGCCCCGCCGGGCCCCGGCTTCATTCTGAGCTGAGCCTAGTGCCGAGCGCAGCTAGCTCAGCAGGCGGCGGCGGCGGCCTGAGCTTCAGGGCAGCCAGCTCCCTCCCGGTCTCGCCTTCCCCTGCGGCCAGCATGAAAGCCTTCAGTCCCGTGAGGTCTGTTAGGAAAAGCAGCCTGTCGGACCACAGCCTGGGCATCTCCCGGAGCAAAACCCCGGTGGACGACCCGATGAGCCTGCTGTACAACATGAACGACTGCTACTCCAAGCTCAAGGAGCTGGTGCCCAGCATCCCCCAGAACAAGAAGGTGAGCAAGATGGAAATCCTGCAGCACGTCATCGACTACATCTTGGACCTGCAGATCGCCCTGGACTCGCATCCCACGATTGTCAGCCTGCATCACCAGAGACCCGGGCAGAACCAGGCGTCCCGGACGCCGCTGACCACCCTCAACACGGACATCAGCATCCTGTCCCTGCAGGTAAGCCCTGCCCGGGGCCCCCGCCCCGCCGCCGCCGCACACTCCCGCGGTCGCCTGGGCTGTCACTAGGAGATCCGTAGCCCAGACGGTGACTTTTCATGAGCGATTTAACTTTATTTTCTTAAAACGCTGCTGTAGACTGAGCCGTGCGTGAAATTGCTAGTAAGTTCTGACATGTGAATGCATCTGTCTTTGAATCTGAATTGGTACCATAAACGTGTTTAATGGAATTTGCTGGTCTGTGGACTACTTCAAAAACAAAAAGCCCTTTCTGCTCAACATTGTCTTAACCTCGTACCCTTTATCCTCTTTCTCTCCAGGCGTCTGAATTCCCTTCTGAGTTAATGTCAAATGACAGCAAGGCACTGTGTGGCTGAATATGCGGTGAGTGTTTGCCTGTGCCACCCGTGGGTAAACTGCCCCTCCGTGTGTGTGCGTGCGCGCGTGTGTTGTTGCTTGTGTGAGGGTGCTTGTATATCTGTGAAACGTCTGATTTGGTAAGTGCATGCTTACTTCGCGGTGTCATCCGTACTGCATTCTCACTAGACGTTAAGGAGCTTGTAACTCTGGGTACTCGAGATCACAGAACGTTTCCTTTAAAAGGAAATGATGCCAATAACTTACTACGAAGGCGGCCGAGGAACGTGTGTATCCGCTTTGTAGCAAATTCAGTGCCTTGGCTCTTCCTACGATTCCTCTGGTACTATGAGGTACTAACCTCCACTGTAATTAATCTTATCGCCACAAATTCCACAGTGATCCTCCTTCCCTAAAACTAGAGTCCTCTGGGATTCTCTGGGCTAGCACGGGATTGCTACCCTGTGCCTTAGAGCCTGTGATGTGGGATCCCAGACTTCCCTATCTGTTAACTAAAGGGCTGTTTTCAATCAAATAATTGTTACAAGAAGCAGACTGGCGCCTGTAGCACTGCTGTTGGAGATCCAAATAGGAGATTGAGTTGGGAAGTTTTTCCCTTGAGTCTCTGCTATTTTAATGTTTAATTTGCGCTGTCGAGGCGAGTGTGTGTGTTGCATCTGGACGCCAGGGTTTGCCCAATCTTTGAGTGTTTGGTTAAATGTTCAAACTGTGGCTTCCTCCCGGCGCCAGTCTGCCCGCCTCTGCCCTTAGGTTACATTCTCTTAAACATGCCTTTCTCTCCCAATCTTTTGCAGGTGTTCATGACTTTTTTTTTCTTTGCACAACAACAACAACAACAACAAATCCACAGAATCTTTTAAGTGCTGAACTTATTTTTCAACCATTTCGCAAGGAGGACAACTTGAATGGACCTTTTTAAAAAGAAAAAAAATGGAAGGAAAACTAAGAATGATCATCTTCCCAGGGTGTTCTCTGACCTGGACTGTGATATTCGTTATTTATGAAAAAGACTTTTAAATGCCCTTTCTGCAGTCGGAAGGTTTTCTTTATATACTATTCCCACCATGGGGAGCGAAAACGTTAAAATCACAAGGAATTGCCCAATCTAAGCAGACTTTGCCTTTTTTCAAAGGTGGAGCGTGAATAGCAGAAGGATCCAGTATTCAGTCACTTAAATGAAGTCTTTTGGTCAGAAATTACCTTTTTGACACAAGCCTACTGAATGCTGTGTATATATTTATATATAAATATATCTATTGAGTGAAACCTTGTGAACTCTTTAATTAGAGTTTTCTTGTATAGTGGCAGAGATGTCTATTTCTGCATTAAAAAGTGTAATGATGTACTTATTCATGCTAAACTTTTTATAAAAGTTTAGTTGTAAACTTAACCCTTTTATACAAAATAAATCAAGTGTGTTTATTGAATGGTGATTGCCTGCTTTATTTCAGAGGACCAGTGCTTTGATTTTTATTATGCTATGTTATAACTGAACCCAAATAAATACAAGTTCAAATTTATGTAGACTGTATACGATTATAATAAAACATGTCTGAAGTCAGTACCTGAATTCCGAGTGGTTTTTAAGATCTCTCTGGCACTCCCTCTAACCCCCCTCCACACACTCACACACACACACACACACACAGTTTTCTTTATCCTTCTCCCTCACCCCCCCGCCCACCACCACCCCGAAGCCTTTGCTTGTGTACAGAGAATCTCCTTATCAGATGTGTGGTGAGGCAGAGGGTTGAGTTGACAGGGACTGGGGAGGCTGGGCACAGAAGTACCTCTGAGTCCTCAAGGGAAAGCTTGGCTCTGTGCTTTAGGGCCGAGTTTAAAGCCAAGAATGAGTTGTGGTTGTGAGTACTGGGAGTGTGACAGGACTACCTGTCTGAGTGGGCATGAAAACGCTTCTCTGGAGTAAATGAAAGGAAATCGGGAGAAGAAAAGAGGCTGCACAGAATTCAGAACGTGGGAAATTCAGATTTAAGGCAAGGCAGAAACACCTGAGGGTTACTGTTTGCCCGGGGAACTAAGCTGTCACCTGGCCCCGGCTCCTGACACCTGCTTGGCTTCGCCTACCTCCACACCTGGAACCTCCCAACCCCACTCACCCCCAGACCTCCTGAAACGGGGCTGGGACGGGCGCGCTTTCCCGGACTTTTCAATCGCCCCCAGGCTTGACTGCCACCCTGGACAGGAAGGGAGAGGCAGAGGGCAGAAGCCCGTCCAGGCCAGAGACCGCGGGCGGCCACGTGCTCCGGACTGATCCGCGCTTCTCCGTCCCGGGGCGCGAAGTGGGCTGGGAGGCTCTGGAAGCAGGTCCCAGGTGGACGCGAACCGTGGGAGGAACGGGCCCGGGCGGGGTAGCGGCTCACCTGGGGCTCACCTGGGGCCGAGCAGGTGTTCCGGCGGCGCCACGAAGGAGTCCGCGCGTCCCCCGCCCTGACCCCGATCGGTCTCCTTGGGCGCCGACGCTGGAGGAGGGCGGGTCCGTGGAGCCGGGATCGCCCAGAGGACCCGCGCGGGGACCGGGCTCCGAGGGGCCAGCGCGGGGCCGTCGCTGTTGTTGATCATCACACGCCAAGGACGCTCCGGGGGCCGAGGGGGCGGCTTCCCCTCCAGGCTCCCCGTGGACGTGGCCCCGAGGTCGCGCCACCTGTCGCCAGCCGCAGGCCCAGCCGACCCCTGCGCGGCGGGGCGGGAAGCGCGGCCCGGTCCCCGCCCGACCCCGGCCTCGCCTCCCGCAGGGTCGCAGACGCCAGCCCCTCGGTCGCCCCCCAGCCGCGGGGACCGCTCGAAGGCCCTGGGGATGGTCCCCGAACGGAAGCAGTGCGGGCGGGACCGAGGGGCGGGCCGGTCCCTTTCGAGCCCCTGCCAGGCACGTTGGCGACGTTGGCCCCAGGACCCCGGGCAGCCGCCTCCGAGGCGCGGCGGCCCCACTCGGAGGCGACTTCCCGCGGCGCTAGCGGCGCTGCCTGACTGCGGCCGTGGAGCCCGGGCGCCACCTGCTGGCCGGCGCGAGGACGGCGGCTCGCGCCCGGGGCCGGGTGGGCCTGGGGCCTGGACCCGGCGCTGGGACCCCGAGAGCGATCCGTGGGGTGGAGGGGGTCCCGGAAGAGAACGCCAGGGAGTTCGGCCTTTCCAAATGAGTGCTGCTCCAGCACGTATCCAGCCGTTCTCCGTGTGGATCTCGTGTCATCTTTACTACTGCAGAGCGTAGACAGGATCCCCTTTTGCAAAGTAGTACCTGCCACCAACCCATACGCTAGGTGCTGTCCCGTAGGTTTTTAAAAAGATCAGACAGCATCCTGGCTTCAAAGAGACTATGCTTGGATTGAGGGCATAAATGAATTGTGAAGTCACATGGAAGCCAGAATGCTTTTCCTTGTCGTTCCTGGAGGTTTTGTTTAATTTTAATTTTTCCGAACTCCTTAGTGACTGTTAACCCAGACCACCAGTGTTAAGGTAGTGGGAGGTGGGAGCTGGCCTCCTTTTCTTATTCCAGACCCTAATGAGAATCGATCACATTCTTTTCCATTGGGTGTGATGTGACTGTAGGCTTCTGTTGTAATCGATACTGTTTCTCAATTTTCGGAAGACCCCTTCAATTGCTAGGCTTGTTGGAAGGGGGTGTTTTGAGAATTTTAAATCATAATTTGTGAGTTAACTTGGTAAAATACTTTGACTGCATTTACTGATACTATTTTTCTCTGGTGAAGTACACTGGTATTTCTGAGGCTGAACTAGCCATGCATTGCTGAAATAACTCAGGTGAACATAATGTATTATTACTTTTTATATCCACTGTGGATTCTGTTCGCCAATATTTTACTTGGAATTTTTGAGAGCGAAACGGAGCTGTGATTTATTTTCTTGTATTGTCCTTAGCTGGTTTTGGAATCAAGATCACACTAACCTCAAACAATAAATGTGCAGATCAGTTTACATTTAATTTTAGCTTTCAAAGCCACGGCTACATCCTTGAAGGTAGGCTAACATGCAGTCTGTGTACTTTATGGAAAAAGGACTCAGAGGTGCTCAGTGAGCAGCCAAAAGCACACAACCAGGCAGTGGGCAGAAGAACTAAGCACAGCGCTTTCTCAGGAACATAAAAGGGGCTTCCAAGTAGAGGGTGAAGATGCAGACTCTAATAGAAAATGATATTCTTGTCAATAAGGAGCTGCTTTATAGAGCTTTTAAAATCCACAGCTAATAATTTCTGTGGCTCTCTGCAGGCAGGTGCAGAGATATCCCAATCCCCTTCAGCTTGACACCGCACACATCCTTCCAATTTTTGATGCATTTTGCCACTGGAAAATGGGCTTCAGACTTTGAATGTCTTTCTGGATGCTGATCCTGCCTAAGTGTTGGATGTTTTTCTATTTCACCATAAAGATAATTTGAAGGCCCCTGGCCCTCCCTTTAAGAGGCTGAGGTTGGGGTATGGCTTAAGCCCTGAAGTTCAAGACCCACCTGGGCAACATGGCAAAACCCCATCTCTACTAAAAATACAAAACTTAGTTGGGGATAGTAGTGCACGCCTGTAGTTCTAACTTACTCAGGAGGCTGAGCGGGGAGGATCTCTTGAGACCAGGAGGTCAAGGCTGCAGTGAGCCATGATTGTGCCACTGCACTCCAGCCTGAGTAACAGAGGAAGAACCTGTCTCAGAAAATTAATTAATTAATTAATTTAAGTTAAGTTAATTTGAGCCAGAGGCAGTGTAAGTCGAGAAGCTCAACAACACGTTTTGCTTAGTGCTGACTAAAGTAGGCACTATGGCGAGCACCGCCTGAGCCCGTCAGGAAGGAAGGAGGGAGATTTCCAGAGGCCCTGCAGGAAGACGCAACAGAAAGACAGTGGGAAGAGTGTGCAGACATTTGTGGCAGTCCTGAGTGAGGGCACAATCCCAGTAAACTAGGGCACTGGCCAAACAGGATTTACAGACAAGGCTTTGCAACCCTGTGAAGCAGGGCATCAGAATGTAGACTCTCACCCAGGACCGTGGAAGGCCTGCAATCTCAGTTATAGATTAGAAAAAATAATACTCCTTAGCTCAGGAAGATCATAAGGAAGCTTGTGTATGAGCCTGAGCTCAACAGGGAAACGAAAATCTCTGAAAATTTTTACCCATAAATATACCCTTATGGGCAATGGAGATTCAAATATGTACTATGCACTTGGTTTGAGAAATTCTGATGCTAAGAAATTAACACAAAAATGGGTTTCTGGCTGGTGATACCACTGGAGTGCTTGGAAGTGGCACATGTGAAGCTTCTCTGGAGAGAAATTTTCTCAATACAGACTACACAGAATTCTCACATTTTCATGGTTGGGTGAAAGTCAGTTTATAATGCAAAAATTTTAAAAACACTGAAAACAATTTACCATGAGAGAATCAGTAGATAAAGAGAAAGATTAGAAACAAAAGAACTAAAATGGCTATAAAGTAAGGACAACTAAGATGATTAAAGACATTAAAAGAATTAAGCCAAAACAAAAAATCACCACATGCAGTACTATATATAAAAGAATAGGCAGATTTGAAAATGAATGTCATCAAAGTGCTTATAGTTAAATTGAAAACTAAATGAAAATGTTAAAACACAGATTCAAAACTACTGAAGAGAGAATTAATGAACTGGAAAATGAACCTGAAGAAATTATCTAGAATGAGCACAGAGAGATAAACGTAAGATAAATAGGAACTCAAGATAAGAGACAGAAAAGATAGAGGCTCCAACACATATGGCAGACTGTACCATGGTTGTGGCAGTAGAAGGAAATATGTCACAGTAAACATTCAAGCAACCTGAATTTAGACATATCTTGTCTTAAAGAATTTTAGCCAAGCTAATATTCTGCACATATACACGTTTTATTTTGTTTCAGACAGGGTCTTACTCCGTCACCCAAGCTGGAGTGCGGTGGCATTGATCATGGCTCACCACAGCCTCAACCTCCCTGGGCTCAGGTTATCCTCCCATCTCAGTCTCCCAAGTAGCTGGGAATACAGGCATGCACCACCACGCCTGGCTAATTTTTTTCTTTCTTTCTCTTTTTTTTTTTTTTTTTTTTTTGTAGAGATAGGGTTTCACTATGTTACCGAGGTGGTCTCAAACTCCTAGGCTCAAGCAATCCTCCTGCCTTGGCCTCCCAAAGTGCTGGGATTACAGGTATGAGTCACTGCACCCAGCCCATATATACATGTTTTAAAAATTAAGTAGAAAAAATATCATGCAATTAGAAATAGGAAAATAGTAGCAACAGAGTTCACAGATAAAGTAGTCAACAGCCTGTAAGCATACAGATAGTCAGTTTCACTCATAATAAGACAAGTGCAAATGAAAACCTGTATAACAATTCTCACACAACAAATGGGCAAAAATCCAAAAGTTTGACAATATACTCTGGAAAACAATCTTGTATATTGTTGATGATAAAATACTCTGAACCTATCCAGAGGAATGTGGTGATATCCAGCAAATTTGCATATGCATTTACTCTTTAACCTAGCATTCTCACTCCTAGAGATCTATCCCAAAGTTACGCTGCAAAAATATGTAATACTATATGCACCAGGTTAATAGACCTGGCATTGTCTTTAATAGCAAGTGACTGGAAACAACCCAGATGTTGGGACTGTCTGGGAAAGCTCTAGTACTAACACATGGTGATGTGCTATAAAGAGGAGATCTGTATACACTGACATGGGCTCTCCAGGATGTGACGTCAAGGCAAGAACACCTAATGCAGAGCAGTGTATAGGTGTGCTAGCTTTCCTATGAGAAGGAAGGTGGACTAGTAACTCGTAGATTCATATTTGTTTACATTGTCAGAGAAATAAAATGAATGAAAGTGGTAATTGATGAGAGAGGCTAGAACAGAGTAGAGGAAACAATGTTAGAAATGGAGTGCTGTATTAATTGTGTATTTCTGAATGTATACTCCCTGTCAGCCTTTCCGGAGTTTACTCAACTCTGAGGATCATTGTCTGATCAACTACTCCTTCAGTGATCACATTACAGTGAATACATTCATCATTAGAAATTGCAACATGATGGCCAGACGCAGTGGCTCAGCCTGTAATCCTGACTCTTTGGGAGGCTAAGGCGAGTGGATTGCCTGAGCTCAGGAGTTCAAGAGTAGCCTGGACAACGCAGCAAAACCCTGTCTCTAGTAAAATACAAAAAAAAAAAAAAAATTAGCCAGGCATGACAGCATGTGCCTGTAATCCCAGCTACTCAGGAGGCTGAACCAGGGAGGTGGAGATTGCAGTGAGCTGAGATCGCACCGTTGCACTCCAGCCTGGGAAATGGAGGGAGACTCCATCTGAAAGAAAAAGAAAGAAAAAGAAAAGAAAGAAGGAAGGAAGGAAGGAAGGGAGGGAGGGAGGGAGGGAAGGAGGGAGGGAGGGAGGGAGGGAAAGGAAGAAAAAAAGAAAGAAGGAAAGAAAGAAAGAGAATTATGGTTATCTGAAATCAAACCCGGCTCATACTGTAAAGTCAGGAAAATGCTTAATTATTCCTCTTTAATTCTCCATTTTTATAATTATATTGTATTAAATGTGGTATTTCTGAATGTACATTGTCATATGGTTTTGGCTTTGAGATATGTAAATGCTTTTTACAAATTAAATTTAAAAAACGATATGTAAGTAGAAAAAAATGGCAACAAATGGACCTAATTATTTCTCAAGTGAGTTAGTAATGCCCACACAGAGAAAAAACGACTCCAACTGGCCCTGGAGGGTTTTGCTGCACAGTCACAGCAGATCTATTCTAAGAACTGAAAGAAATCGTAAACTCCATTTAGTAGTCACGGGGCTAGTGATAAGATTGGTATTGTTACTTTTGAACTATTATATGTATATTGTAGGATAAGCAAAGAAGTAATTATACTAATGTCATTAGGAACCAAGATTTTCAATGCAAGAGAAATGAAACATAAGCATAACGTTCAAGAAGGAAAAACTCTAAAATCTTATATTTGAACTGAAAATGTCAATTTAAATTTATTTTTCTTCTTTTTAAAAACATTTTTATAGCTATCCACTGAAAATGCCAGAAGCAATGACAACTAGGTGATAATAATAAGCACTCACACCAGTTTGTATGATCCCAAACCATTCACCACTGAAAGGAACCAGCGTTTCTTGGAGAAATGGCTGATTCCCGATCTAGGACAGGAAGTAAAACTAAAAATAAAGAGGAGACAAAAATAAAGCCAAAACGCTTTGGATACCAATGGAGGTTTCTAGGGCACCAGCACATTCTAAAAATGGAGAATTATAGAGAAATAATTAAGCATTTTCCTGCCTTTCCAGTATGAGCTGGATTTCAGATAACCACAGCTGAAAGAGTTCGAAAGTCACCATGTTGAATCCCTAACGATGAGGGTAGTCACCGTTATGTGGTAGCTGAAGTAGTAACTGATTCAGCCCACGATCATCAAAGTTTAGCAAACTCATAAAGGGTAAGGTTGATGGGAAATTTTGTAATGACACAGGCTGTTAATAAAGAAATGATCACCTGAATCCACTGATCAATATCCAAAAGACCAAACAGCTGGCCATGAGGCGCGTCCTGACGGGATACGGTCGACGTCGGCAGCACTCGCTGTGAAGTATTCTTAGGGAAAAGAAAAGAATAAAAATTCAATCTGGAGTAACGTCAATCCCCGAGACTTAACTTCTTGTCTACGGGAAACGAGAGAGGAGCGAAATGGGGTCACAGGAAGCTTCAGACAAACCCAGAACAGGACAGCCTTGGACGACCAACCCAACCTTCCCAGCAAGCCGGTGGTGAAGAAGCAGAGACGGAGCGCTGAAGAGACTCGATCATGCCATCCCCACATGCAATGAATGGGCCTTACCTGCATCCTGAAACTCTAAAGGGACTTTTTTTAGCTTGCTGGGGAAATTTGAGTGAGGGTAGGTATGACACAATATTGAATATTTTGTTTCGTTCGGAGTGAAATTGGTATTTTCAGATGCATACTGAAGTTTGTAAGGAGAAATTACATAATATATAATATTTGCTTTAAAATACTCCAGAAAAAGGAAAAGGGAGTAGGGATGGAGACAGATACAGTGAAATGCTGCCCGTCACTGCTGAGTGACAAGCACATGGGCGTCCTCCGTTCACTCCTTTTGCATATGTTTGGGAATGTTCGTGATCGGTAAGTTAGAAAAGTAACCTAGTCCTCTATCTACTGGAGCACAGGAATGCCCCCTGCCTACCTCTCTGAAAAGGCCCCAGCCCATGACAGACTGTTTGGCACCCTCATTCACTCCCTCAAGACTGACCTTGAGGTCTCTAATTGAGACAGCAATTAGAACTCTCCACCCTTCTGGACCTGAACTACTTTCACACCTGCTGAGAAGCTGCATCGCTATGACAGGGGTACCTAGCATGGATCTTAGCATTTGGCAGCAAAGAAAAGGGGACGAGGCCTCGAAACGTCCTGGCTTCCCTCCCTCTTCTGCCGGCTGCCATTATAAGTAGAATGCCATGTGTATTTCCACGTACGATTACACCACTTCTTGGAATGTGGTCTTAGTTTTAAGTAATTCTCCACCAAGGGACAACACTGTTTGGTTTTACAAACATCACCTTCTCAATACGCTCTAAATAAGACTCATCCGTTCTGGGAGAAAGTTCTTAAACACACAATTTTCAATATTTGATGTTTCAAAATCCTATGGAAGCAAGTCAGGCAGAGAAAAGGGAAGGCCATTTTTCATGTTCTAATTTTACCAGAGTTCGCCAAAGCCTACCAGTGGAGGGGAAAAAAAGACTCCTAAAAAATGTCAACTGAAACTTTAATTGCCTAAAGTATTTTAAAGAGTGAAAATTTCAAGTTTAAATTTAATCCAAACCAGTTAAGTTGATCCAATTTTAAAATGTCCTGACTGGGAAGGAAATTTTTGGGCAAGTTCGTCAAGTCCTGGCTTTGTACCTGACAATGACTTTTATATCCTTTTTTTTTCTTTTTATTGCATTTTAGGTTTTGGGGTACATGTGCAGAACATGCAAGATAGTTGAATAGGTACACACGTGGCAGTGTGTTTTGCTGCCTTCTGCCCCTTCACCCACATTTGGCATTTCTCCCCATGCCATCCCCCCCATGAAAACCCTAGAAGAAAATCTAGGCAAAACCATTCAGGACATAGGAGTAGGCAAGGACTTCATGACCAAAACACCAAAAGCATTGGCAACAAAAGCCAAAATAGACAAATGGGACCTAATCAAACTCCACAGCTTCTGCACGGCAAAAGAAACAGTCCCTAGAGTGAATTGACAATGACTTTTAGAGAATCATCCCCAAACAAGTAGTATCCTTGAGTGCTCTCCCTGCAAACTGTGTTTGCAGCAGAACAATTCCTACCCACACAGGCCCAGGGGTAAAAAGTAGGCCTCTACCTGCTAATGATGTTTGTTCTATAATCTGTTGTCTACAGGAACAAAACATCCGCCTTGGCGAGCTGCTCCTGCAAAATCCAGGGAATACCTCTTCCCACGAAAGGTCTCTGATGTACCGATGGAGTTTATTAATTTATTCAGCAACACATATGGGACTGCGCCGGGCGAGGCTCTAGGTGCTACAGCCACTAGGATGAAACAGCCGGGATCTTGCATCCCAGCCTTGGGAGACAGACTGCGAACATCTGAAATATGTCTCAAATGCATGCGAAGACAAATCAAGCAGGGGAAGAGGAGGGACCCTAGGTGGCCACTTAGGAAGGATGTTGTCTCTTCCGACCTCAACCCCCGGACCCTGCGGAGCTCAGCCGACTCCCGGTTAACATGGCCGGTGGGGGGCGTGGAAGGACGGGAGCGGCGGCAGCCCGGGGGCTTCCGTGGGCTTCCAGTGCACTCGGGGGTCCCAGCAGCCCAGCCCAGCACTCCTCCACCCTGGCCTCCGCGTGGCTGCGCCTGAATCCGGACTGCGCCTTTCCCCACACTCTAAGGACTAGCCTGATGGCCCTCCCTGAGCCTGCGGCCCCAGCCGAGCGACCCCTGCTTCCAGGCGCTGCGTCCCAGACCCGGGACCCTCCTCCAGCTTCCGAGCTTCAGGAATTCCCGCTTTGCCCGCTGCTCCCTCAACCCTGGGGGGCATGAGGGCTGCGCGCTGCCCCACTGACACCTTGGAGAGCAAAGAGCTCTCCAAGGTAACACAGTCTAGCTGGTGAGCAAGCTTACTCCCTCTGAGAGCTGGGGGGGGGGGTTCTGCCTCCTGACGGGGTCCTGACTGGTACCCCAGGCTCCATGAGAGCACCGTGGACAACAGGAGCAACCAGACGCGCACAATCTGCAGGACGGGGAATCGGGCAGTGGGTGCACAGGTGCAAAGGCCCCGCGGCACTAGCGGCGGAAGTCCCACATGAGAAGCAGTGGTGGCAGTGAGCGTGGTGGTGGGGGTGGAGGGGGATGGGAGTTGGTGGGGGGATAGAGGGGCGTGGGGGCTGGTAGGGGACCGGTAGGAGGTAGAGGGCGTGGTGAGGGGGTTGGAGGGCAATGGGGGTTGGTGGGGGATAGAGGGGAGTGGGGGTCGGTGGGGGCAGCAGGGACTGGTGGAGAGTGGGAGATGGCTGGTGGGGAAGTGGTGGGGGTGATGGAGGGGCCTGGGTGGGCAGTGGGGGGTGGGGGGAGCAGTGGGGCTGGTGAGGGACAGTGGGCCAGAGCAAGGTGGCCAGGAGCCCCGTGCGAGAAGAGGAGAACGGGCAGAAGGGGGAGGCCCCTCACACCCAGCCTCGCAGGCCTCGCTGGCCTCGCTAAGAGCTTTGGCTTCTACTCTATGTGAGCTGGGACCTTGGAGAGCTTTGCTCAGGGGAGTGATGGAAATAAACTATTTAGCAGCCAAATTTCTTTTAATGTTTCTCGATTACAGGTTACACATTTGTTATTATTATTGATTTAATAATACTGCATCAAGATAAAGTTGTCAAAATTACGGCACCCAGACTTCACAGTATAAAATTTTAATCACGTGGGCCGGGCGCAGTGGCTCAAGCCTGTAATCCCAGCACTTTGGGAGGCCAAGGCAGGTGGATCACGAGGTCAAGAAATCGGGACCATCCTGGTCACCATGGTGAAACTCTGTCTCTACTTAAAAAAAAAAAAAAATTAGCTGGGCATCGTGGCGCACGCCTGTAATCCCAGCTACTCGGGAGGCTGAGGCGGGAGAATTGCCTGAACCCAGGAGGCGGAGGTTGCAGTGAGCTGAGATCGCGCCATTGCACTCCAGCCTGGGTAACAAGAGCGAAACTCTGTCTCAAAAAAAAAAAAAAATCACAACTTGTTTTATCACAACGGCTTTGGAGCAACTGAAATTACTAGTCATAATTATTAAGTTGGTACAAAATTATTTTTGGTGTTTGCAAATATTTTCGCACCAACCTAAATATTATAACCAAGGCATCGAATGCAGTAGCGTGCATCGGAGCTTCCTCCTCCCGTGCTAGCCCCGTGTGTTACAGACGGACAGGTTGTGCCTGCTTTTATTATGGCACGCTATGTCAAAAGGGCTGAGTAAAATGACGACATTCCTCAGAGGACTGTCTCACTAAGCAATCACGTGGCAGTCTCTGGGAGGAAAGGAAGAAAAAGCCATACCTCACAGCTCTTAGAAACTGTTACAAGTTAGACCGCATTGCTGAACTGAAGGTAAGTGTTGTCTGCACAAGCTCAGCATGTGAGGCCCGTTTGTTTCCACACTTGATTTGGATTATTTCTCTTAGGGCTTTAGTAACTGTCATGACCATGTTGCAATGTACCCTGATTGACCACACATTTATTTATTTATTTATTTGTTTATTTATTTGAGACAGAGTCTTGCTATGTTGCCCAGGCTAGATTGCAATGGCACAATCTCGGCTCCCTGGGATTACAGGTGTGTGCCACCACACCTCGCTAATTCTTGTATTTTTAGTAGAGACAGGGTTTCTCCATGTTGATCAGGCTGGTCTCGAACTCCTGACCTCAGGTGATCCACCCACCTCAGCCTCCCAGAGGGCTGGGATTACAGACATGAGCCACTGTGCCTAGCCTGACCACATGTTTCTGTTTCATCCTAGGGACACAAAAATAATTCATCTTTCTCTTTCTCAAAACTTTTTCCCTTTGCAAAATACACATTTTCAGTTTTAAAATCTCTTGCAATAGCGCTCTCTTATACATTATTCCACCTTTCATTAATTACCCCTGAAATAGACTAATTCTATTTTTGTTAAATAAATGCACATTTTTTTCTGTGTATAATAAAAAGAGGGTACATGTGGTTAGGAACAAGATATGACTGGGGGAAAACATTTTTAAAAACTTTGGTGTGACTGTGGGTGATTTTAAGTTTGAATCAATGTTTACTCCAAGTTCTTGGTCAGGCACGGTGGTTCACACCTGTAATCCCAGCACTTTGAGAGGCCAAGGCAGGAGGATCACTCGAACCGAAGAGTTGGAGACCAGCCTGGCCAACAAAATGAGACCGCATCTCTAAAAAAAAAAAGAGAGAGAAAAGAAAATAAAGCTAGGCATGGTGGCATGTCTGTACTCCCAGCTACGTGGGAGGCTGAGATGGGAGGATCACTTGAGCCTGGGAGGTGGAGGCTGCAATGAGCCATGGTTGTGCCACTGCACTCCTGCACTCCAGCCTGTGAGACAAAGTAAAACCCTGTCTCAAAAAAAAAGTGATTTACCTTGTGTTATTTTATAATCAACCAGTATTTTTTGTATTAAAATTAACCACAAGCACCGATTGACTGCATGAGAAAGGAACATTAAGGCAACCCCTACATAACCTGATTCCTGGTCCTCACAATCTCCACCCCAGGCCTTTTAGTCCCTTCTTATAATTTTTTGTTGTTGTTGTTAGTCAAAAAGTAAAGGCTATCAAGGATTGACGCGCCCCACCCTATGTTGAGTGTGAGAGAGAGAGAGAGAGAGGATGTAAGTTCTCGGCCTTGAAACCCATGATTACATGGCAGGAAGCAAGAATTGCCTCAATGGAGCCATTGGGAGCGGACAGAATGAAACACACAACGCCAGGTGAGTGGCATCAAAACACCGAGCTAGGGGAACAGAGCCTGGGGAGTAGCTCTGGCATCTGGCCGATCATAAGGAGTTGGACAAGGAAAAGGTGGTAACTCCAGGAGCAGAAGCCTGAGGAGGCAACAAAATGATGATAGAAGAGGAGGGAGACCAGCGTGGGCTTGCAGGACACACGGGAGCAGAGTGGCCATGCTGTGCAGGGACAGCGATGTTTAGAAACTTCCTGAATTGGATTCTGGAGTACAACCTGAACAGTGAAGAAAACAAAGCTAGGCATGGTGGCATGCCTGTAGTCCCAGTGAGAGACAGTCGTGTGAGAAAACAATCGTGTGTGGCAGGCAGAAGTATCCTCCCAAAGATGCCCACACCCTCATCTGCAGAATCTCTGAGCATTCCCCTCACATGACAAAGGGACTTTGCAACCGAGGCTAAGGGTACAGATTTGGGATGGGATGATTCTCTTGGGTTATCATATAGGCTGAGTCTAATCACAGGAGTCTTTAAAAACAGAGGACTTTTTAGTCCGTGGTTAGAGCAGGCCACAGAGGAAGGGTCAGAGACCGAAACACCACTGGCTGTGTAGATGGAAGGAGGCGGCCTCTAGAAGTTGGAGGAGTCAAGGAAATGAGTTCTCTCCCAGAGCCTCCAGGAGGACCACAGCCCTGCCCACACCCTGCAAGACCTGTGTCAGGCTCCCTATCTACAGAATTGTAAGACACTGAATTTGTGTCATTTGAAGCTGCTCAGTCTGTGATGATTCATATTGGCAGTGAAAGAAAACTAGTGCAGGCTGTGTTCTTCCTGAGATCTGATGCGGATGACTGGCCCTGCTTATAGGGAAATACACCCAAACATGCAGAGCATATCAGTGAGGACTTTGATCATGGTGAGTTCTCAGGAAGATCTCTGAGTAGCGGGAAAGACCTGGCCTGACATCTATACACAGTGCAGTGTGACTCTTAAATCCTGAATATTTCTGCAAATTGTGACATTTTGGGGCTTTCATTAGAGGAAGGTGGGCAGTTCCCCATGCCTCAGGCATTGTAGGTTCTGATGTGGGTGGCCCAACAATCTGCCACTTTTTAAAGTGAGGATCAAGAATGTGATGGGCTAATGGGAGGCTATCTTCCACTGCCATGAGGAGGAGTAGCATGGAAGCTGGGAGTTCCCTCAACTACAGAAGGTATTCCTCTCCCAAATTAAGTCTTCGTAATGAGCATCCTGTCCACTTTATGTTGCAGCAAGAGAATACCACAGATGGGGTAACTTATAATGAACAGAAGTTTATTTGGCTTATGGTTCTGGAGGCGGGTAAGTCCAAGAGTATGGCAACTGCACCTGGTGAGAGTGGTGTCCTCCCAGGCAGAAGGTGGATGATGTGGTTTGGATCTGTGTCCCCACCCAAATCTCATGTTGAATTGTAATCCTCCGTGTTGGAGAAGGGGTCAGGTGGGAGGTGGTTGGGTCATGGGGGTGGATTTCCTCTTTGCTATTCTCACTATAGTGAGTTCTTACAAGATCTGGTTATGTAACAGTGGGTAGCACCTCCCACTTCACTCTCTTCCTCCTGCTCCAGCCATATAGGACGTGCCAGCTTCCCCTTCACCTCCTGCCATGATTATAAGCTTCCTGAGGCCTCCCCAGCCTGCCTCCTGTGGAACCATGTGCCAATTAAACATCTTTTCTTTATAAATTACCCAGTCTTAGGTAGTTCTTTAGAGCAATGTGAGAATGCACTAATACAGTAGGAGAGCAAGAGAAGGTGAATTCAAGTCAAACTTGCTTGGATAACAAACCCACTCTCCACGAAGCCCCCTCCCACAATAATGACATTAATCCATTCATGAGGGCAGAGCCCCCATGACCTAATCAGCTCTTAAAAGTCCCATCTCTCAACACTGCTTCACTGGGGATTAAATTTTCAACACATGAGTGCTGGGGGACACAGTTGAGCCACAGCAATGAAGTTCCATGCCTGGCTGGGGTTAACAGGTGACAGCAGTTTGGTCCCCCCAACAGGCTGCTGTATCCAGGGTCTAGCACAGTGCCTGGTCAGGAGGCACTGTGGTGAGCAGGCAACACATATGTCTTGAGTGTGGGAATAAATGTGCTGGACTGGATCAGACCTTCATGAGCACCAAGTTCCTGCTCTAGACAGGCTCAAGCAGGAGCCATGGGGTCCTGCATCAGGGATGCTGCAGAGGAAGCGTTTCCTGCGTGAGATGGAAGCTGAAGCTCCAATTCACTCCTCAAGGCCCTTCCCATCCCAATTCTAGCTGCAAGGCACACCTGAGATTTTTGCCATGACCTGAGGTGACAGTCAAATGAGTCCTGGAGTCCAGCAAACACTGAGCACCCAGGGTGCAGGTGTAGGATGAGCTTAAGGAGCCCGGGCGCGGGGAGAGACGCCACCACAGCTGAGCAGCGTGCAAGTCAGCATGTGTGCACACAGGAGTAAAGACTGTGCTGCAAGAATGTGAACCACGGGCAATTCGTCCTGAGTTTGGGTTCGACCTTGCCTTAGGCACATAACGGTTGGCACCGTGGCTCACTGAGGTTCTCACGTGAGTGTTCTAGGCATCAGAGGTCCAGGGGAATCCGGGCTCAGGCTTTCCAGACTGACCTGTGGCCACAAGCCTGCGCTTACATTCCAGTCCCCAGACCACACTACAGAGTTTATTCATAGGCCGGGTGCAGTGTCTCATGCCTGTAATCCCAGCACTTTGCAAGGCCAAGACAGGTGGATCACGAGGTCAAGAGATCGAGACTATCCTGGCCATGGTGTAACCCCATCTCTACTAAAAATACAAAAATTAGCTGGGCGTGGTGGCACGTGCCTGTGGTCCCACTACTTGGGAGGCTGAGGCGGAAGAATCACTTGAACCCAGGAGGCGGAGGCTGCAGTGAGCTGAGATTGCACCACTGCACACGAGCCTGGAGACAGAGCAAGACTCCATCTCAAAAAAAAAAGAGTTGACTCATGCAGCTTCCTTGAGGAAACATGCCTGGGGTGTGTGTGTGTGTGTGTGTGTGTGTGTGTGTGTGTGTTGTGAAAGCAAAGCAAACATTTTTTTTCTTTAAAGTTCACCCGTCCTTTTGTTTTTTTTGAGACAGGGTCTCACTCTGTTGCCCTTGACAAGACGCAGTGGTGCAGTCTCAGCTCACTGCAGCCTCAGCTTCCTGGGCTCAGTGCCCTCCTACCTCATCCTCCCGAGCAGCCTGGACTGCAGGCACACACCGCCTGTAATTCATTTTTGCTTTTTTAATATTTGTAGAGACGGGTTTCACCATGTTGCCAAGGCTGGTGTCAAACTCCTGGGCTCAAGCCATTCACTCACCTCAGCCTCCCAAAGTGCTAGGATTACAGGCATGAGCCGCCCCGCCCAGCCTCACCCTCCCTTAATTGTGAGAATAACTGGACCCAGTGACTTGTGTGATCTCGCTGGTCCTGGCTGCACCACCGTAGGTTGTCTCAGCGGCACTGAAACCTAAGGTTTGGGAAGGTGAAGCAGCTTCCCAGGGTCACGGCAGGAGCAGGTGGTGGAGGCAGGATCCACCCGTCTCCCCAGCTCCACCCCGCGTGGTGTCGCCTCTCGCCACACAGGATGCACTTATGGAAGTTGCCCTAACAGGACATCCGGGGAGGGCGGGACAGGAGCGCATAGTCAGCAACCCTGAATTTCACTCCTGACTGGGCCACTGACTAGGGATGAGACTTTGGGCCGCTGTCTTATCCCTGCTGTGCCAGTTTTGACATCTGTAAAATGGGTGCCTCCTGCCTTGAGCAAATATTGTAAAAACCAAAGGCGGCGAGCCAGCAAGGTGCCTGGCTCACCACGGGCCAACACAGGGCCTCACGTTGATGCTAAAGCATGGGTCCTGCCCTTCCCTCCAGTCTGGCTGCAGCTGCACCAAGTACCCAAGTATGTGGAGGGACAGTCGGGCCTCAAGTGCTTCCTGCCTCCCCACGTGGGATCTTCACTCCTAAGCTCTCCTGTGCCTGTGCAGCCCACAGGCTCACTGAGCACCGGATTGAAGCTGGAGTCAAGTCATTGCTGCATCACGGGTTCCCACACATGCAGTTGCTCTGAACAACACATGTTTCTCATTTGCAGAGTCTCTGCAGGTCAGGAATCCAGGAGTAGCTTAGTCGGAGGGTTCTGCTCAGGGTCTCTCAAGAGGCCAAGGTCATCTCAAGGTTCCCCTCAGCAGGAGAATCTGCCACCAAGCTCACTCATGTGGCTGCTAGCAGGGCCTCTGCTCCTGAATGGCCAAGGGCCAGAGGTTTCATATTCCTCTATGTATGGGCCTTTCCCTAGGGCTGCTCATGTCACAGCAGCTGGCATCCCCCAGAGTGAAGCAGAGAGAGAGAGAAAGTCAATCTCACTCTGTCACCCAGGCTGGAGCGCAGGGGTGCAGTCACCACGCCACACCCTCAACGTCCAGCTCTCAAGCAATTTGCCTCCTTTCCAGAGGAGCTGGGACCACAGGCACATGCCACCAGACCTGGCTCATTTTTTAAATTTTTTTGTAGAAACAACTTCTCACCATGTTGCCCAGGCTGGTCTTGAATTCCTGGGCTCAAGCGGTCCTCCCAACTCAGCCTCCCAAAGTGCTGGGATTACAGGCATGAACCACTGTGCCCAACCTGTGAATCTTAGAGGTGACCTCACACAGACGAACCCGTACATAGGGTGTGGGCTGTGAGCATCAGGAGACAGGGACACCATCTTGGAGGCTGGCCACCACAGGTCATTTTAATCTTTTTTGTATATTTCTTTTTTTAAGATGGAGTCTCGCTCTGTGGCCCAGGCTGGTGTGCAGTGGTGCAATCTCTGCTCACTGCAACCTCCACCTCCCGGGTTCAAGCGATTCTCCTGCCTCTGCCTCACTAAGACTAGTAACTGGGACTATAGGCATGCACCACTAAGCCCAGTTAATGTTTTGTATTTTTAGTAGAGAAGACGGGTTTCACCATGTTAGCCAGGATTGTCTCCATCTCCTGACCTGGTGATCCGCCCACCTCGGCCTCCTGAAGTGCTGGGATTTTCCACAGGTATTTCTATGAAAACTTTGGGTGACGGAGTGGAATGGAATCAGGACCAGGCCAGGTGTCCTGGATTCCTTCTCTGCTGATGGAAATCTGCCTAGACACCCATAATCACGAGCAAGTGCTATATCCCATAGGTCTCGAAAGTAGGAAATGCCTCTTTAAGAAATGGCTAACTTCCTCCTGCAGACACCATTTTAAAGACTCTGCAGAACATGTGGTGGAAATGGCAGAGATAATTTTGGCCATGCAGCTCCTCCAGGCATCTCTTGCTTTGTCACTAAAACTCTCGATTTAGGAATTGTGCTGGCATTTCCTCCAGCTGCTGAAATGTCTAGATGTCAATGGCTTCTATGTGTCTTTTTTAGTTATAGCCAAGATATTTCAAAGTTATCTACTAGATCACAATTAACTTGGTTTTTTAACCCAAGAGTATCATAACTCATTAGAGCCTTTTCCTTTTTCCAAGTATCACCCCCAGCTGATTGAAATACCTACTTGTGGGAACTTGAGCGGAAGAAGATCATAATATGGTATTTCCGCTTCTACAACGGCAGGGAGGATTTGGGCATACCTAAAAAATAAGTCTTTTTATTCTGTTTATATTATATATAATTTATATTATTAAATATGGTAAATATTATTTTGTCATATATATTATATCCTTCAGACATGCCAAAATTCTCCTTGCCATTATAAAATGTATATACATATGTAAATAGAATGCATATATTTCCATGTAGAAAACCATACTACTTAACGTTTTGTGCCAAGTCTGGTGGCTCATGCCTGTAATCCCAGCACTTCAGGAGGCTGAGGTGGGAGGATTGCTTGAGTCGATCCTGGGTGAGTTTGAGAACAGCCCAGAGAACATGGTAAAACCCTATCTCTACAAAAAAAATACAAAAATTAGCCAAGCATGGTGTTATGTGTGCCTGGGGTCCCAGCTACTCAAGAGGCTGAGTTAGGAGAATCACCTGAGCCCAGGGAGGTTGAGGCTGCAGTGAGGCCTGATGGCCCTATTCCTCTCCAGTCTGGCCACAGAGTAAGGACCCTGTCCTACTCAAAACAAAGCAAAATGAAAAAGTTCTGCACTTGAAATAATCATCCTAAGAATACATGAAACGACAGAGTGAAGTGAGTTTCCAGGCATAACAGCCAAGGATAAAATTCGGGAGTTCTGCTCCCCACCCCACCTTACACGTGAAGCTTTTCTGTGGGGAAATATTTTAATTACCAGCATACACACAGCTGACGGCGCTCTTCAGCCTCAGAATTGAAGGTGACACCTTCAAGTCCTAGAGCTTGGTCTACATAGACAAAAGGATCCACGTTCTGGAAACGTTGAAGATGCCCGTGGGCCATTTCCACATGTTTCAGCCCAGGAAGGTGATCTTATTTTGGTAACATCTAAATAGAGAAAGCGAGGCACTTGAATACTAAATGTTATGTTGATACGCGATCCAAAAATAGCATCTATTGAAGATTTTTATACACTTCAACATTTTCCGTGGAAGGCCTTTATATTCTTAGTTATAGGCAAGAGCCCAAGATTTCTGAGATTCCACAGCCAAATCATCAGTGAAATAGGAAAAAAACAGTCTTACTGGAAGCCACATGCAAGAGACGGTGACAGTGTCGGGAAAGAACGCCATTTCTATTTTTTACATCTCTTTCCCTGTAGTAAGGGTGTGAATTTTAACTGACATTTTCCAACTAAGTGAAAATCACTTGGGCCTGGGGGAGGTGAATAGAGGCAATTAGATACCAGAAGAAGCTGCAGGCCTCAGTGTCGAAGGAAAATACCTGCTTGCTTTCAAATATTTTCCACCAAAACCGCTTCCTGCCCTATGCTAATCCCACAGAAGCAACGTGAGACACAAAGCTGTGGCAGTGGTGGTAGCGATCGTGGCTGTTGGCATCTTACCCCTTTCTCTGCTATTCCCTGTGAAGTGCAATATTTTCCACCAAAACCATTTCCTGCCCTGTGCTAACCCTCCAGAAGCAACGTTAGACACAAAGCTTGTGGCAGCGATGGTAGCGATCTTACCCCTTTGGCTGTTGGCATCTTACCCCTTTCTCTGCTATTCCCTGTGAGGTTTGAGCAAGCATTTGCACAACCTGGCGCTCAGTCTCGCTGGAAACAAAAGAAGGGATCCTTTCAGTTCCATTCCGCGATCTGTAACTCCCTCTCCTGCCCTAGATGAGCAGCTCTTGAAAATCAAGCTGGGAGCAGAGGTCTTTTCCATTTCATTTTCCACCACGAGGGAATCAGTCTGGAAGAGGCCTTTGTCTCCTCTCTCCCTGCAGTGATCTGTGGCCGTTTGGATATCTGTGGCTGCAAAAATATTTCTGGCCCCACATGCTCTTCTAGAACTTTACCACCACTCCTGCAACAGGATGGAGGCATCTCTGTCTTCTGCTGCTGAGGCCGAGCGGAGTCCGTGATTGCCTCAACTAGGACGTGCAAACCCAGAACATTGGAGACAGGTGTCAGTTAATTTAGAAAGTTTATTGTGCCCGGGTTGAGGACGTGTGCCTGTGACACAGCCTCAGGAGGTCCTGACATGTGCCTGAGGTGGTCAGGGCACAGTTTGGTTTTATACATTTTAGGGAGACATGAGACATCCATCAACATACGTAAGATGAACATTGGTTCCATCCAGAAAGGCAGGACAACTCAAAGCAAATTCAGGATGACTGGAAGCGGGGAGGGGCTCGCAGGTCTAGGTAGATAAGAAACAAATGGTTGCACTCTTTGGAGTTTCTAATTAGCCTCTCCAAAGGAGGCAACTGGATGTGCACTTATCCCAGTGAGCAGAGGGCTGATGTTGAATAGGAAGGGAGGCAGGTTTGCTCAATGCAGTTTCCAGCTTCAATTTTCCCGTTAGTGGTTTTGGGGCCCCAAGATTTATTTTCCTTTCACAGATGCAACGAAAGGAAGTGACTCCCTGTGCCTTCCAAGACTGGGTCACCAAAGGTAACGTGACTTCTGTCTGATTCTCTTTCTTGGGATGTTCCATAGTTTATTTGGTATATGGCTACCATTTTTGGGAGGAAGCCGAGGCTGCAGAGACCACACATCCCTACGTTGCCACCAATAGCTGCCATCCCCACTGACAGCCACTGCCACCCATCAGTTGCCCGTGTGAGGAAGCCTTGGAGATGCCTCCAGCCCTGGCCACCACCTGTCCACACCTGCCTAAAAGATCTGAGCAAGAACACCTGGCAGAGGCCAGTGACCCCCAGAAGGGGGTCACTATAAGAAAAAAATAGTGTCTTATAGTAGACCTATAAGAAAAAAATACTTATAATAAGTATGTACAATAAAACATGTGCTTGTTGTTTTATGCCATTCTATATTTCTTACACAGCAATGGATAACCTGAACATGATCTGCAAAGATCGAAATCTGTGAATTATACTCTTCAAACATTTTTGTTTAGGTAATCCCCTTACAGAATTTTTAAAAACCATATATCTGCTCACGTATTTTTCAGTTTGGTCCAGGACCAAACCGAGGGTCAGGTTGCTTAATCCTGCAGCCCAATAACGAGATGCAGATGAAATGGGAGAGAAAGGAGTTTGAGTTTTTGTAACCAGTTAAGGGAGAAGGCCCGGAAATTATCGCCAGACCAACTCAAAATTACAAAGTTTTCCAGAGCTTCTGGAAAACTATATGTATACGTGTAAGTGTGCATTTATCTAAAGACATGAGTGATTAACTTCTTTTAATCTGTAGCTAAGGGCCTTCCTCTGGAGCCTCAGTAAACTTGCCTAATCTAAATGTGTCCAGGTGCTGGGGTGATCACTCTTATCTAGTCTGCTCAATCAGAGGTTTGGGGAGTTTCTTCAAAGCCCCAATAAACTTGTTTGTGGAGGCCTGGGGAGTTTTTTCAGACCCGTAATAAAACTTGTTTAATCCTAAACGGGTCCTGTTAAGATTCCTTTGCTATTTTGTCATGCTTCGAGGTCCAGGAAAGGCCTAGGTAAAACCTTGGTGGGCTTTTATTACAGTCCAGCCTTTGTCTGAGGGCGCTGGCTCTCTCAGCTTTTAGTGTTTGACTGAATCACTCAGTCAGTGCTGAAACACTTGCCATGGAGGCCTGCGTTAGTGAGACCTGAACTGCCTCAAATTGTCATCTAAAAATATGGTTATACATCTTAAATGTATGCAAAAGGGGATTCTGTGCAAAATCATCACATTATTGTCTTAAATGCACTAACCATTTAACATCAGCACCATTTGATAGCTACGAGCCCCCACATTTAAAATACAAGAACCATTTCTTCTTTAAGAGTCAAAACTTTCATATTGTATACCTTTCTTTTCAAGGAGTAACCACAAAGAAATGCAACTTGGGAAGCTTTAGATGCATGTGTCTTCATTTTCATTTTTATTTTGATTTCTAAACAAGTCACACACGAGCATAATTTAAAAATGGAAAGAACACTAAAGGTGCAGAAAGAAAAACAGCCGTCTCTGGCCCATCCCTCTGCTGTGGCCATTCCCTGGATTTCCCTCCGAGCATCTAAACCAGTAGCATCCACTGCTCTTGCTCAGCACATCGACCTTTTGCGTTCTGCATTTACCTCCCACCACAGTGAAGAGGGCTTAGCCCTCCCCATCGTCAGACATACATACATCCCCTCTCTCATCTTCCGGGGTTATAATCCCAGCTGCTGTCAGACATTAGCATTTATCTCATTAAAACGATATTGAACCAAGGTGGCAGACCAAGTCCATTCCTCTTTTCTTCCATGTACCTTCAGTTTTTCTAGAGCTGATTGTCATATTTTCTCAATTGTCTTTTTTCCTATAACCTTTAAAAAAACATTTCCCCAGTTCTCCAATCTATATGTCACCTGTTTATCAATACATGTACATGCACTCAAACATGCCAGTTTCTTGTTTTCCATAAAGATTTCCACCCTCCTGCTTCAGCCTGCATTCCTGGCTGTTGGTATGAGAAGTCCCCTCGAGCCGGGCGCGGTGGCTCAAGCCTGTAATCCCAGCACTTTGGGAGGCCAAGGCGGGTGGATCACGAGGTCAAGAGATCAAGACCATCCTGGTCAACATGGTGAAACACCGTCTCTACTCAAAATACAAAAAATTAGCTGGGCATGGTGGCACGCGCCTGTAATCCCAGCTACTTGGGAGGCTGAGGCAGGAGAATTGCCTGAACCCAGGAGGCGGAGGTTGCAGTGAGCCGAGATCGTGCCATTGCACTCCAGCCTGGGTAACGAGCGAAACTCTGTCTCAAAAATAAAAAGAGAAGTCCCCTTGCTATAATGTTGATGTAGTTGACTCTCCTGTCTTTGGGATCCATTTCCTGGATCATTTGTCTTCCTCTTTCTTGGTTTACTCTCCTGTTTTGCTGGAGTGTACCCTCCAGTAGCTTCCTAGGAAAGGGCCACGTAAGGTAACCTCTTAAAGTTGTGCACACTGGAAATGCCTTTATTCTACCCTCTCACTTGACTGATGCTTTTTCCTGGGTCTGAACCACATTCAGGTGTCTCAGAGAACTGATGTTTACTGTCTTTTAAAATAAACATAGAAACCCATACTCACAGTCAGTTACACTTATAATTGACTACTTCCATCCAACGTATCTGATGGCTTTCCTCAGAAAGCCATCTCTGAGGCCTCCCAGATAGTATCAAGGAACTGAAACTCACCAGATCACCACATCTCCAGACAATGAAAAGCCAGAGCCTCATCCTGTCTCATCCCCTTTCCTCTCCCTAATTCCCATTTAGCTGCCTGTAGTTACATTCTTCTCCTGCTACATGAGCCCTCAATTTTAGTCAGGAAGATGGCTTTGAGACTGAGCCCCCATCTCCTCAGCTGCAGCACCCAGTGGAAGCCTTCTTCCCTGGCAATACTCGTTTTCTCAGGGATTGGCTTTTTGTGCTGTGGGCAGCAGGACCCGGACCAACCCCCTGGTGTTTTGTTAACAAGTAGAATATTTTAGGTTGAATGGCACCTTTCCCTCCAAAGTTTAAAGGCTTGTTCTAGTGTCTTCCAGCTTCCAGTGTTGCTCAGAGAAGATTCTTACAGTTCCTTTATTTGTATGTACATCATTTTTATGTGACCCATTTTTTTTTCTGGAAGCTTTGAGAGTCCTCTCTTTATCCCTGAGATTCTGAAATTTCTTAATCATGTGCATTGGTGTAGCTGTTTTGATTCACCATGTGGGGCATTCGGCAGGCCTTTTCCATACGAAGGCTCACATCCTTCAGTCTGGGGACATTTTCCTGTAATGTTCTGGGATAAACCTCCTCTCCGTTTACTGTTTCTGGAACTGTAGTTTGTTGGATGTGGGATCTCCTGGATTGCCTAACTTCTAAAAAAAAGTTTCCTTCCTATTTTCCTTTTGTGGTTTAATTCTACATTCTGGGAGATTTTCTGAACATCGTCTTTTACCCTTTCTATTAAATTTTAAATTCTGCCTACCTTATTTGATTTCCAAAATTTATTTTTATTCTCTAATTCTTCCTTTTTCTATATATAGTACTCTGTTTTGGGGTGTAGCATGTTCTCTTAGCCCTGAAAATATTTACTGGATATTTTTTTTTAAGTTTTCTTCTGCTCCTTGCATTGCCTCTGTTTCCTTCAAGTGTCTTTTCTTTATCTTTCCCTGTTTGTTTGTTTTAGGCATTCCATTTTATATTAGAAGCTTTCCTAGAATTGTTGATGACCCTCGGATATATTCAATCATGTAGCCAAAACACTTCCATAGAAAACACAGCAGCGTTGACAAGATGGACTTGTCAGTTGGTGGGCCTCACTGAGGCCTGGGGAGAAACACCCTAAACCC
Organism: Leontopithecus rosalia; assembly: GCA_028533165.1. Taxonomy (NCBI): domain Eukaryota; kingdom Metazoa; phylum Chordata; class Mammalia; order Primates; family Cebidae; genus Leontopithecus; species Leontopithecus rosalia. Next base: position 134,040,717 of record CM052654.1, on the reverse strand, counting down.
AGGCCCATTCTTATCCAGGACTATTCCATTTTCCTCGCATAGATTACCCTAGTCTTCTGCCTGAGGAATGAAGCCTGGCTGTCAGCTTCCTGATGGCAGGGTAGGGGAACAGGACTCCCACCTAGTCAGTATTGCAGAATTGTACATAATTCCTTTGTTTTAAAACTCATGCCTCACCTACCGGTCACATAGTACTAAGTCCTCCAGTTCTCCAAAGAATCACCATCCTCACTCCTCCATGCAGTGGGGGCTGGAAGAGATCATAGGACCAAGGGCATGGCCACCAGCTATGCAGACAGGAGCAGGGGCTCTCTCTGGTCAGGTGAAGACATTTAGTCACCCTCCCTTGTCTCATCCCCATTTTCCTCTCTGCCTCAAGGGGACACCCTTGGGTTCCGATCCTGCTTAGAGTGTCTGCACATTCTCTGGAGAACCCTTCTGCAAGCTTCCGAGATGTAGCTGCCTTCTCTGCTGAGACATTTGCCACACCTCATCTCCTTTCTGAACTGTTGAGCCAGCATTATTGAACCCTCTCACCTCTCACCTTTTCTATGCCCTTTGTCCTTGTAGGTCGACACCTACGTCAGCAGAGAGAGGAAAGAGATGCAGGTGATCATTCTATCCTTACATGGCAGACAGGGATATGTACTTAGATTGGCCCAGATGAGTGTCCTATGTTCTGAAGAACCTTGGTGGCTCCTCCTTTGGAATTGATTTAAGCAGTGACAGCGCAGTGTTTTGAACGGGCTCAGTGGTGGGTTGGATTTATTGGAATTGCCCAAGGTGTTTGGATGAAGGCCTTCATTAAGCAAAGCCTTTTGCAGGACATTCTATGGAACCCACTCTAAAGGGTGCTCAGGGGAACAGGCTCTGGGGTTGAATCTGTTTGCAGGAGACAGCACATTTTCTCTTCTTGGGGTTTCAGATTTTACAATAAAAGTTCTAATAAATTATGTAACAAAGCAATCTATGTGGTTAGATTTTCTAAAGTCATGAGACCACAATCCAGTTTTTGTTTGAAAACACCTGCTAACATTCATGAGCTAAGTGATAAATCTGCTAATAGATTTTAGCCAGAAGTAGTTGCTCAGAAACCCCCATCCACCAGCACCACCACCCCCCACCCGTCACGGGGAGGACGGCAGCCAGCGGGCCCCGCTCAGCTGTGTGTGGTGCAGCGTCCTTCACACCCTTCAGGACGTGAGCACGTGAACGGGGATGGACTTTCAACCTCCTGGATCAAGTGATACACGGATGTCAGAGGAACGAAGCCATGTGCTCTTTATTTGGGATTTTGACCCGTGCAGTTCTGGGGATCTTGGGAATGTTGTAATTTTCCAGGGCAAACTTGGTCACTCTGTTTCTGGGTCACAGAGAAAACAGCACCTTTCATTGCCAATTACTGTTTTCTTCAAACCCAGGCTACTTTTGTCCGGTTTCCTCTGAAAGACCAGAACGAACGCTAGGCCTATGACCCCTCCGTTGTCACTCAGATTCACAGTCCAGGACTTGACAGTCTCCCCTTGTATTCAGGTTGTCCTTCAGCACACACGAGGCACTCTCCCAAGTTAACCCTTCTGTCCTTTCCCAGTACTTAGCAATTTGCTGAATTCACAGCTCTTGCCTCTTTCAGGATTCTGAAAGTTGACTAACTTTTCACTCGGATTGTCTCTGATATCGTCCACACCTTGTTTAATTTTAATTTCATGCCACACTCAAGTTTGATGTCATTTTATTTCAAAAGTCTCTTTTTTATATGTTTAAACTTTACACGAACATTAGACTTCCCGTACGCTTGATACCAATTCTTTCCTTCAAGTAATGGTCACTTGCTTTCCAGTCAATGCCTATTAATACATTCTTCTATTTTTTTAGCCTTCTAGAATAAGATTAGTTTAGACAGTGTTGAGCTTAATGCTGCTGCACATTGAAACAAGTTGTGACTTGCTGGAGAACGCTTCGAGCCTGGATTTTTTAATTTGCAAATTAAGACTGTTGGACTAGACTCCCCGCTTCTGAATATTACTAAGCTCAAGGGCTCTTCTGCTTCCGTAAGTCACACAAGAACATTCTTCTTAACGTCATTCATTACATTTCTCAAAAACTTTGGAGATTCAATTATGTTTTGGCCTACTGCAGCTCTTTCAGGAATAAATTCTGTTAACAAGTTCAGGTTTGCCCCTTGGCCCAGCGCCTTGATGACAGCAATGGCTGCAGGAATAAACACTTCCTTGGATTGTGGTACGTTTTTAAGTTTCAAGGGTTACCCCCAGGACAATTGAATTTCAGGGGAAGATGCTGTGTGCAGTGGCATAGCATTTCAGCAGGACAGAAAGTAAGGAGGGGGTGTTCTGGGCACAGGAAGGAGTGAGGACAAGCTCACAGTGATAAGGACTGTCTGTTCCTCGAGTTTCCTGAAGATCTTCATAATATTCAGGAAAAACTCGGTAAGTGGACAACTCCAGCTGAGAAATGGAGTTTGCACAGGAGTAAGTCGGGGTCAGATATCGTAGGGCCTTGGTTGTCCACCTAACGTCATTAGAATCAGGTTCTGCAAGGGACAGGGAGTCACTGAACACCGCTGGACTATAGGCGCGCACCACCATGCCCAGCTAATTTTTGTATTTTTAGTAGAGACTGGGTTTCATCATGTTGGCCAGGGTGATCTTGATCTCTTGACCTTGTGATCCGCTCGCTGGCCTTAGCCTCCCAAAGTGCTGGGATTACAGGGGTGAGCCACTGTGCCCAGCCAACAATTTTGGTTTCTTAACCTTGCTCTGGTTACATGGATGCTGGCTTTATGATTGTAACATAAGAAAATATAGATTTGGCCCAGCATTTCCAATCTGCTAGCTGTGCATCATCTTTTGGTCCATGTTTCAGCCCATCAACCAACCACATTGTGAGAGCCTTTCCAAATTGCTGAGCTCTAGCATCAAATGCACAAGCTCTGCGAGCCGGACTCACAGTGAACTCAGTATTGCTGAGCTCTAGCATCAAATGCACAAGCTCTGCGAGCCGGACTCACAGTGAACTCAGTATTGCTGAGCTCTAGCATCAAATGCACAAGCTCTGCGAGCCGGACTCAGACTCACAGTCTGCTCTGGCCTTCGGCTCCTCCTAGCATCATCGCACACTTGCCACCCACACCCATTTCGCAGGTTTCTTGGTTTCTTTCTGTATACATTAGGAAACGCAGGCATTCTCTGGGAGTGTGGCATACCTCCTCCTGGCTCTCACCACACCTAACCTTTAGGGACTTGCTGCCACCAGGGTCTAGGTTTAGGTCTAGAAGCAAATGGGGTGGTGGGAGTGGGAATACAGAAACCTCAGGATCGATTCAGAAACTTATTCTTAAAGCCCTGTTCTTTAGCCACTCACAGTAGTGAAGTCTACATTAAAGTTCTCCAGAGAAGTCTCAGTGTCTGCAGCCAGCAAGCTGGGCCCAGGGGAGCTGATGTAGATCCAGCCAGACTTGAAAGCCTGAGAACCAGGACCCGCGAAGGTGTCCCCTCAGTCTGAAAGCTGGCAGGCTTGAGATCCAAGAAGAGCCAATATTTTAATCCAAGTCCAGAGACCAGAAAAGCCAATATCCCAGCTCAGCAGGCAGGCAGGGGTTCCCTCTTATTCAGCCTGTATGTTCCAGTCAGGTCTTCCATCGACTGGATCAGGCCCACCCCTGCAGGGGAAGGCAATCCACTTTACTCAGTCCCTGATTCCAACGTTAACTTAATCCAAAAACCCCTCACACACACACCCAGGATAACGTCTGATTCAGTGTCTGGGCACCCGATGACCCGGTTAAGCTGACGTATAAAATTCCCCACCACACCGAGCTGCAAGTCACGTTTATGTTCGTGCTCACTGCTGGTAAAGGAGGGGAGTAATGGCAGAAATCACTGAAAAGCTGGCCAGGCCCAGTGGCTCATGCCTGTAATCCCAGCACTTTGGGAGGCCAAGCTGGGTTGATTGCTTGAGTCCAGGAGTTCAAGACCAGCCTGAGTAACAAAGTGAGACCTCGGTCTCTATAAAAATGTAAAAATTAGGTGGGTGTGGTGGCACACACCTGTGGTCTCAGCTACTTGGGAGGGGGTGAGGTGGGAACCCAGGAGTATGAAGCTGCAGTGAGCTGTGGCTGCGCCACCACAATCCAGCCTGGGAGACAGCGAGATCCTGTTTCAAAAAAAAAAAAGGAATCTAAAAGTCATTTATAAATCATTAGAGTTTTGATTTTTTTAAATTTTGTGATAAATATGTAATCTGTTCTAAAATGTCACAATGCATTCAAGAAAGCCCCAAGGTGAGGTGACACTGTGAAGGCCTCCTTGGGCAGAGCTATAAGGCAATTCTCGTATTTCTAACCAACTTTCTACTCACTCCTTGCTATGATATTCTCTCATCTCAGTTCAGACTTACGTGAATTTTCTCGCTACCCCAAACCTATTAACTGATTTATTGATTTATTTTGTATTTCTAAAACATAATAGGGTTATAAAATAATTCCAAAGCAAAAAATACTATTTTTTCCACCTGTGCTTTAAAATTGACTCCTGGCTACAATGAAGAACTTAAATAACCTGCCTTTGTTAAAATTATTTTTATTTAAAGAATGTATTAAAGAAAGCTAGGTGTCCTCTTCTGACTGTCTCTCCTGCTTTCTAAAAGGGATTCGTTTAGGAATTAACAGACAGGCCAGGCAGTACTGGCACTTCATCTCACAAAAGGCAGCTCTGCAGATTGGAAGCCTGTAGCCTCATGGAGGGGCCTCTTCAATGGCACGAGAGCCTGGAGATCTTTTCCTTCCTCGCCCATCTCCTAGTCTAGATGCCTTTCTATTCAGTTTTCTTTCTTCCTGATAGGGCTTAGCTGTGTCCCGACCCAAATCTTACCCTGAATTGTAGTTCTCATAATCCCCACGTGTCATGGAGGGACCCAGTGGGAGACAACTGAATCATGGGATTGGTTCCTCCATGCTGTTCTCATAACAGTGAGTGAGTTCTCACGAGGTCTGATGCTTTTATAAGGGGCTTTTTCCCCTTCACTGGACACTCATTCTTCTCTTTCCTGCTGCCTTGTAAAGAAGGACATGTTTGCTTCCCCTTCTGTCATGATGTATCTTTCCTGAGGCCTCCCCAGCCTTGCAGGACTGTGAGTCAATTAAACCTCTTTCCTTTATAAATTACCCAGTCTTGGCTATGTGCTTATAGCAGAGTGAGAACAGACTAATACACTTCCTTTTCAAAATCATGTGTATTTTCCTTTTAGGAGCCTGAGTGCTGAGCTTTGCAATTTGGGGGATTAAAAACAATGGAAACATAAATCCTAAACAAAAGTGTTTCAAAATTTCTGGCAAACAACACTTACGTAAAATTAGAAGCTAATACAAGAGGGCAGAGTTAATAATCAAGTGTAAGATTATGTATCAGTGACTTTAATTGCAGCAGGATTTTTTTAATTAAGTAGTAAAATAGGATCAAAGTAGCCTGAAAGGGTCTCATGAGGCTGGGCTTGCAGGAAGCCAAGGATTTGGCTTGCTTGGATGGAAGCCATTCTCGATTGGATGGAAAGGCGGACTTCTAGAGGCTGCGCCCCTTCTCATTTGCCGACTTTCTTCATTCTCTTTTCCTCTTGATCTCCATTCATCTTCGTGCTTCTCTCTCAGGTTCACTGAGATGTTTGCCCATTGCCGTGTTTTATGGATTGTGCTTTTGGTATCACAGGTAAAACTTTCCATGAAACCCAAGGTCATGTAGATTTTCTCTGATGTTTTCTTCTAGGCATTTTATAGTTTTGCATTTTACGTGTAGATCTATGATCCCTTTTTGAGTTAATTTTCATGTAAGCTTACGATTTTTGTCTAGGTTATTTTGGGGATGGGGGAACAGATAGACATCCAATTGTTCTAGCATCATTTATCCATAAAAAGGATAGCCGAAAATGCTATCCTTTATCTCTTTACTTGCTTTGTGCTTTTGTCAAAATATATTTGAGGGTTGACATTTTGAATTTCTTTTCCGTTCTATGGATCTGCGTGTCTACTCTTGACCCAGTCCCACACCATCCTGCTTACTGTCCTTTTAAGTTCACTTTAGCTCAGGTAGGACGATGGTCGTGTGGAGGTATGATGTTCACACCCCAAAGCTCACTCGTTTGTGTTACACTTAAAGTAGTTTTGGGTGTGGAAAGTGTTGCTTTCCTCTGACATCTGTGCCCATGTATTCTGCCTCTCTCCCATTGTGATGGATTCCATGTCTGCGTTCCTGGGCAATGCCTGCCCTCCACCTGGTCTTTTGGTTTAGTTGAGTTATGTCTGCCTTTGTCTCAGAAAACACGAGTACACTTTTCTCATCTATGAATAGATACTGTGAGTGTTAATTTTATGTGTCAAATTGACTGGGTAAGGTATGCTCAAACAGTTGCTAAAACAGTATTTCTGGGAATGTCTGTGGGAGTGTTTCCAGAAGAGGTCAGAGTTTTCACGAGTGGACTGAGGAAGATTCACGTTCGCCAGCGTGGGCGGGTGTCATCCGATCTGTTGAGGCCCAAAGAGGACAAAAAGGTGGAGGAAAGGCGAATTCTGTCTTCTCGATCTGGGACTGTCATCTCCTGCCCTTAGACCTTGGACTCCTGTGGTTCTCAAGGCTTCAGACTCCAGGACTCACACACCAGAACCCCCCACCCATTTCCTTCACCCTTCATTTCTCAGGGCTTCACACTTGGTATGAGTGACATCACCAACTTTCCTGGATCTCCAGCTTGCAGGGAGTAGATTGTGGGAACTGTGGGACCTCTCAGCTTCCATAATTGCGTAAGCCAATTCTCATAATAAATCTCTTCTTAGGCATCTGTCTGTCCATCTGTCTGTCGACATTTTATTGTTTCTGTGTCTCTGGAGAACCTCAATACCGCTACTAACAAGGCAGGTTTTATGTAAATATATATATATATATGGCAGAACAGCTAAAATAGGATAAATCTCAATCTAACAATGTTTTAATAATAGAAGAAATAAACAATTCTGGTATTTAGAACAGTTTTTCTTTTGGTTTGAGACAGAGTCTCACTCTGTCGCACAGGCTGGAGTGCAGAGATGTGATCACAGCTCACTGCAGCATCAACTCCTGGTCTCAAGTGACCCTCCCACCTCAGCCTCCCAAGTAGCTGGGACTTCAGGTGTGCCACCGTGTCCAGCTAATTTTTTTTTTAATTTTTACTTTTTTGGAGAGGCAGAGTCTCACTATGTTGCCCAGGCTGGACCCATACTCCTGGCCTCAAGCAATCCTCCAACCTTGACCTCCCAAAGTTCTAGAGTTACAGGCCCGAGCCTCCCTCCCGGCCTAGAACAGAGTTTTTAATGACCAACTCCAAGGCTAAAAAGAGAGTTGCCTTTCACACATAATTTCTGGAATCGTAATGTTCCAATTCAGTCTGTAACCAAATTTATACTATTCAGAAAATCTAAACAATTCAGAACCAATGGGTTTGAATTATATTTGAAATATCACCTTGTAACTTCCAGTCAATAAAATCTTTAAAAGAAAATTAATCTCCTAAAAAAAGAGGTTAAAAATAAACTAATTGGAAAATGTTAAAGAAGTACTTCCATAAAACATGGGATACAGATTTCTGACAGGCTATTTGTGATCATGTTAATTTGCTACCCCTAGGAACTGCTTATTAATGGAAATATTTCTGCTGAGATATCTGCAATGCAGCTTTGATGTCTTGTTAAACTATCAAAAATACAAGATGCAAATGCTATATTCCCAAAGCAACTTAAAATTTTACAATACACACCCATGGCATTTTAAATACTTTGTTATAAGAATGAATTACCTGTGCTCTCAATTAAAAAATGTGTACTTTTAAATGATTTTATACTTTTAGAGATCATCAATTCTTTTTAAGTAATAGAATAGTTTCCCTATGAGAAATGCAAACATTTTTGGAAAATGGGTCAAGGCACTTAGCATTTTTGGCATCCTGGGACTCTTTAGGGAAAAGAATATGTCCTGAAACATTGGTACAGTGCCATTCCAGATACACAGTTAAACTTGATAACTCACATCAAATTTCATAAGAAATGAGGGCTGTGCATGGTGGCTCATGCCTGTAATCCCAGCACTTTGGGAGTCCAAGGCGGGTGGATCATTTGAGGTCAGAAGTTGGAGACCAGCCTGGCCAACATGGTGAAATGCTGTTTCTACTAAAAATACAAACATTAGCCGGGTGTGGCGAAGCACACCTGTAATCCCAACTACTTGGGAGGCTGAGGAAAGATAATCACTTCAATCTGGGAGATGGAGGTTGCAGTGAGCAGAGATGGTGCCACTGCACTCCAGCCGGGGCAAAAGAGACTTGTAAAAGAAAAGAAATGAGGCTAAGTGTCTAAACCCAGGGAATAGTAGCACCCAAGAAGTTGGATTCTAATGACAAGAAGCTGTATTCTTCTAGCCAGAAGGCAACCCAGAGGAAGCGATCAAACACAGCTAAAAGTGGGATGCAAACGAACCCTCCTGTGTATCATTTGTAATTATACAATCACTTTATGATTTCCTCATTGGCCAGCATGAGGAAGCTGGATGAAATGACCACAGCGTTTTCTCCTCACTCCACATGCCTGTGACTGTCTCTTTAATACCCCCTGGAGCCTGGAAACTGAGTTCACCTACATTGCTGGAGAGGCAGAAGGCACAGCAGAGGGGTGTATCAATTGGCTTTGATATCAGATGTGAGTTCAAATCCCTGTTCTAAGGTGTACCAGCTGAGAGACATTAGGGAAGGTTTTGAAGCCTTAGATCCCTACAGATTAGGGAGCTGATATTTGCAAAGTGACTGGCACCCAATAAGCCAGGGGAGGCAGTACCAATTGTCAAACGGATAATTTTTTTTTTTGAGAAGGAGTCTTGCTGTTGCCCAGGCTGGAATGCAGTGGCATGATCTCGGCTCACCACAGCCTCCAACTCCCTGGTTCAAGTGATTCTCCTGCCTCAGCCTCCCAAGTAGCTGAGATTGCAGGCACATGCCACCACACCCAGCTAATTTTTGTATTATTAGTAGAGACGGGGGTTCACCATGTTGGCCAGGATGGTCTCAATCTCCTGACCTTGTGATCCGCCCGCCTCAGCCTCCCAGAGTGCTGGGATTACAGGCATGAGCCACCGTGCCTGACCCAAAGGGATAATTCTCGTTCCTTCATCACTGCTTTTCAAAATACAAACTGAGGCTGACAATCAATGACCATTTCATAAATTAATAACAGTCAGGCCCATAACTCAAGCCTTGTGACTCAACTGTTCTTTCAACTTACCATTTATTAACCAAGGAACTAACCAATTCAGTGATAGGTTTGATCAAATTTTGTGTGCACACACACACAACACACACACACACACACACACACACATACACGCACACAGCACCAGTTTAAATCCATCTCAAATTAGTTATGTTTATACAAAAGGTCAGAGTTCAGTTTACGAGATCCCATCAGTGAAGATGCTGTAGCCAGACAGAAGAATTTTGAGGGAGATGAGGATTCAAAGATCCAATGAGTTCATCACCTGCAGATCTGGACTCAGTTCCTGCCTAGCAGTTAGGCTGCTGTGATTAAAAGCAAGAGCCAAGAGGAAGAAGCTGGGGAAACCTGGGGCTGCCTTGGCTGAGCGCGTGTTCAATGCTCTCCACCCACCTTTTCTACAAGGGAAGATGGAAGCAGATGCCGCACAGGCCTGCACAGCCGAAAGTGGTAGATACTGGGTGGGGGCCGGTACCACGGTGTACATGAAAAATGCATCAGATCTGGACTTAGACAACTGGAGCTGGTGTTTTTGTTCTGTCACTAGCTGGTGGCCTTGGGGAAGGCAGAAGCCTCCAATTCCTGAATCTTCAGTTTTCTCAAAAATAAAGATAAAAATAATGTCAATGTTTTCGAGGACAGCTATAAAATCGAATGTGCTAGTGTTAAAAAGTTCCACCTTTTCTGCATCTTAGTCTCCTTATCTGTAAACTAGGGAAAGCAACAGTGTTCTCTGTGTGGGGTATTAGGATTAATGAGTTAATCCATGCGGAATGCTGATAGAAGTGTCTGGCTCGGAGGGAGCACTCCAGTCAGTAGGCAGCTGGTTACATAACACGGAAGTGTCACCAGGTCATTTCAACCCACTGTCCACTGCTGTTGCTGCACTTACTGGCTTTTGGCTTTGGTGACTGACTCGTCATTATGGAAGGGAAAATGTTTTGCCTATTTTCTTTTTTTTCCTTATGAGAACACGGTCATTAAAAAAAACTCTACAGCAGTAATAATTTTAAAAATATACATATATTACTTATATATTAACATTTATTAAGCATTAATACTGTTTAATAATAGAGTATGAAGAAAAATACATACAGAGGTATTTAGGATTCTAATCGTACATGGATACTGACAAGACACATAGGAAACGGCAAATATATCAAAGCCAGATGACAACACGACTGCAAATCAGTCAGTCTGTTCAACACTATGTACAAACTTCAGGGTAGTGATCTAACCCATGCACAGTGACTGGATGCGTGACGCCCATCGATCCCTAGCCTGATACTGAGCATTGTTCCAAAATCGTTCGTGGGAACAAAGACGTCTGATGTTAATAAAACAACTCTTTTTCTCTATAAATACAATTCACATGACTGTAGATCATTTTAAGTTTTACTTTTCTAAAACAGAAACCCTTGAAGAGACTCCAAACCCTATTTGAAAACAAGAAGACATGATGATGACGATGATGATGATACAGCGAATAAGCTAAAATGAAAACGTGTCTTGGAAGAATGTGAGAATCGCTCATCCCTCACTGGCAAGCAGAAGTTAACAGTAAGGGTCACGTGGAAAGTGGGCGGCATCGGGAGCCACACTGCCTGGCTCTGCCGCTCAGTGGCTGTGTGACTTTGGGAAATTCCTTAACATCTGTCTCTAACTTTCTCATTTGTGAATTGAGGATAATAACTATTTTATGAAGTTATCATGAAGAGCAAATCAGGTCAGATACAGTGTGTTCAAACACAGTAAGCCATTTTAGTATAACAAACACATTCAATACTTTAAGTATTCAAAAGGAATACAGGATAAAGAATACTGACAAAATATTCTACACAAAATGTTGAATTTGGGGGGTCAGTTAAATAGAAATCGTCCCCAGCCCATTAATACTGATAGAGACACAACTCAACATAAGGATGCCATCTATTAAAATCTTTGATTAAACCTGAGCAAGTCACCATCAACTACAGGAGTTTGAGGAGCGATTAAGAAAAACAATGTTGCCATAGAATTAACTGACTCCAAGACAGATTCTAATTTCTGACAAGTTAGGAGAACGTGCATCTCAGAATGAGCAAACTGAAAGTGGTCAACAGCGTCAGGCTGCAGAAGAGTGTGTCTAAGAACAAATAGGCAGACACAACACCTAGCTTTCCCTCTGGCTTCCGAGGTGGAAGGTGTGTTTCTGGGACATGAGTGCTCACTTCAAGAGGGTTTAGCGTCCCATTACCTGCCAGTCCCTGCTTATACCACAGAGGGTGTGGGCTGGCGTGGGAGCCCCCAGGATCACATCCCGACACATCTGCAAGAACAGAGAGAAGTACCCAAGAGTTCCTGCTGCCACTGTTCTGGGAGGGAGAGAACCTAAAGAACCGATAGCAATCCAATGTTTATATTACAAATACTTATAAGCAAATCTTGAAAACTGAGCAGATTCCGCGTGGGTCTAATGGTCTGAGAGTCCCTTGAATAAAAAGAATTCCAGAAAAGCTGTGAAACTTCACCTTTCCCCTCTTCTTAACCTTACCTGCCTTTGGGAGGCTGAGGCAGGAGGATGACTTAAGGCCAGGAGTTGGAGAGTGTAGTGAGCTATGATCACACCACTCGCACTCCAGCCCAGGCAAGACCAAAACAAAAACCTTGCCTGCAAACTGCTCCACACTGGAAATTCATTTGCCCTCTTGGACTATGGAAAGAACTGGCTTACTGAAAACCACCCTTCTCTAAAACCCTTCTTCCAGTTAGGTGTTAAGATTCTAACAGCCTTTCCTACCTGAATAAAACCTGCACACAAAGTAAACATGAGATGTTGACAACTCATCTGTTTGATACAAGATGAGTCTCCATGCTTAATCAGCTGTGGATAATCCTCATCAGCATCTAGTGGCAAAGACTCCTGTTTGCTCACCAAAACGCTCCCCTTCCTCCAATGCACACAGCCACATGGATTTCCCAGGCACCCTTGCAGCTCAGCAGGAGTCCATGACTTAAGAAGGCCAATGGACTATGGGTGAAAGCGCCACATGTGTCACTTCTAGGCCTGGGTGCATGCGTCCTCCACTGTCTTCCCCTGTGGGTGCAGAAGGTGGGGCAGAGGGCCCTGGGCCCCTCAGTCTTCATGTGAATTTAGGTAACACTGAACTGTCATGTGAACAATAAATAAACGTCAAATGCATTCAGTCGATTAGATTTGGTGATGGTTGTTACAGCAGTTACCCTCCCTCAACATGAATTTTTCAACAACACATAATGGATCACTCATGTATAAAATACTCAATACGGAATCGCAGGATAAAGTGCTTATTCTAGCTCAAGCTGAATCAGAGTAGTCTACCTGAGGGAGGAGATAGCAGAGGGCAGTGAGGGGTGGTCCGTGAAGATAACTGGCCTTGCTAAAAGAACGGCTGAAGAACTGGGCTGTAGATAGGGTGAACCGACATCGCAGACATTCTGTGATGGTCCTGGTATTACCCTAAGGTAAAATGTGGACTTGAACCATTTTAATTAGATTCTAGAATTCTATTAATTTATGAAATGGGCATCTCCACAATGGACTAAACAAAGTACGAGAGGATTAAAAATACATCCATGTGGGAGCACGGCCTCACACTCCAAGATGATGGAGCTTATCAAGACCGGCTGTGGATGTCTATCCCTGGGAGGGTTTCCCCCATTTGTTCCCTTTTTATGAGACAGGCTCTCACTATGTTGCCCAGGTTGGTCTTGAACTCCTGGGCTCAAGTGATCCCTCTGCCTCAGCTTCCCCAAGTAGCTGGGATTACAAGTGCACGCCACCATGCCTGGCTTCACTCCCTGAGAGTTTGCAACAGAGTATGTTATTATGGTTGAAAGATTTCCAAAATCACAAACAGAAACGCTTACAGGGGCCAGGCAGGTAAAAGGGTGGGGAGAAAGTGAGAGCAAACGTGGAGGCTGTAAGGAACTGTGGCGCAGCAGCACAATGTTGAGGGATTTACATTCAGTATTTTGTTTTAATTATTTATTTGCTTTTGAGACAGTGTCTTGCTCTGTCACCCAGGCTAGAGTGCAGTGGTGCAATCTGAGCTCACTGCAACCTCCGTCTCCCGGGTTAAAGTGATTCTCCTGCCTCAGCCCCGAGTAGCTGGGACCACAGGTGCCCGCCACCACGCCCAGCTAATTTTTGTATTTTAGTAGAGACAGGGTTTCACCATGTTGGCTAGTTTGGTCTCGAACTCCTGACTTCAGATGATCAGCCCACCTCAGACTCCTAAAGTGCTGAGATTATAGGCGTGAGTCACCGGGCCTGGCCTAAAGTCAGTGTGTAGGATTTGCGGGCAGACTCTCTCAGAGTTGCCCCCTAGTTTATTCATTCACTTAACAAATTTTATTCATCTATTTATTTATCATTTATTTATTTATTTATTTGAGACAGGACCTAACACTGTAACCCAGGCTGGAGTGCAGTGGTGCGATCACCACTCACTGCATCCTCAATCTCCCAGGCTCAGGCAGGCCTCCTACCTCAGCCTCCCAAGTAGCTGGAACTACAGGTGCACACCAGCATTCCTGGCTAATTTTTTTATTTTTATTTTTATAGAGCTGGAATCCCACCATGTGGCCTAGGCTGGCAGTGAACTCCTGGCCTCAAGCCAGCTTCCCACCTTGGCCCCCTCAAGTGCTGGGATTATAGGCATGAGCCACAGCACCGGGCCAACAAGTATTTGTTGAATGTCCACTGGCTTTCTGAAATCTAGGATTTGATCTAAAAGATATCTTGCGGTTCCTTCCCAATCTACTGCTCTGAGGAATGTTTTACAGTAAAACAGGATGATAACCTAAAAAAGGAAAACACATGATAACGTAAAAACACTTAAAACACAAAACACCTGAAAAGAATTCAGGTAAAAGACAGAAGGAGAAAAACACAAATAACTCAAAATATAAATTAACTTCTTTGAAAATAAAAATAGTTTAATTTGCATCAAGTATAACAACATGCAGTCTATAAATTCTTGTAAACACAGCTTTACAAAGTTAGAGTATCAGGAACTATGATAAATTTGAAAATAACAATCTAACCTCTTATTAGACACCTGACCAAGAGGACGCTGTGAGATTCAGAGTGTCAGGTTATATAGAGCTCATTCACATGCTTCTTGCTATACTAAATATATACTAAATGGCTTTTACTTAAAATTTCATAAAAGGAACATTCCACTAAAACCAATTTAAATTCTACAACTACTAAGAACAAATCACACTAGTAGAGGTGAGCAAATCTGTCTTCTCCAGTCGACTGGGCAGCAGGATTACTGAGTGGCAGGCAGGCCGAATCTTCTTCACCCCTTATTATTTGGTGAGGAAGTCAACTGTGAGAAGTGACTCGAACTGTCAGAAGAAATGAGAAAAGTGCTTGGGTCTGTGGGCAGGGGCTGGATCTACAGCCCTTGTTGCCTTGAAAGACAATGAGGTAAATACGTACGAAATGTTAAAATTAGAAAATGACCACGGATAATCAAGAGGGTCTCACTACTTCAAAAGCTTCTTAATTTGAATAATATGGAGCATGTCATTCTACAGTTTCTAAAAGGAAAGCTTCATTTATTCAAGTTCTAAAAATTCAGTTTGGTATATTATTCCATGTTCTGTTAAATCTCAGAAAAAGTAAGAAAGGGTTCCTGGTACATTATCACTAGTGTAAAAATCACTTTTCACCCAAGAAAATGGACTTCCGTGCAATCTCGGCAAAAGGTGACTGCTGCTGATGCCCCGTGGGCAGATTCGGAGTACCCGCGTGCTTCCGAACAGGAGCACGCCTTTATTTTCTGTATGTAATTCATGCTATTGCTCATTTAGGTTGGTCTTTCACTCCAGACAGGTTTTTATGATTTTTAAAGGGTCATCCTATGAATAGTCTGGAAATAATTGCTCCTAATTCTTGACTGACCCTTTTATTCTTACACATTCTTTAGTTTTCAAAATTCCTCATTGTACTGGGAATTCAGATCGTGCCCATTCTACAGCTAGCCAGGCCCCACTCAAAGAGGGTTTCTGCTCTGAGTTCCAGAAAGTCCTTGTCATGAAACATTCCACCCACAGCACGTGTGCATGGCACACACCAGACTCGGATGCAAGTGTAAGCCAAGGCTGTGAGTTGGCTAGTCATCTTACTTAAAAGGCTTTGACCAGGTAGGCGACAGCATTTGATTTCTAGTAACCATGTTAGATGTTTCTTAACTCTGTTAAAGTGGCAAGAATAAAAATTCTCTAATTGGCAAGAACTGGACAGCTGGCTTAGAACTACAGCCATGCGTCACTTGACGACAGGGATGCATTCTGAGAAAGGTGCTGGTGGATGATTTTGTCACGGCTACATCGTAGGATGCATGTAGGTAGGGTGCTACCTAGATGGTAGCACCGACTACACACCCAGGCTGTGTGGCATGACCTCCTAGCTACAAGCCTGTACAGCATGGTACTGAATATTGCAGGCAACTGTCACCTTGCTGTGTGTCTAAACGTAGAAAAGGTACAGTAAAAATACAGTATTAGAATCTTATGTGCCCACTGTCACAGATATGGTCCATTGTTGACCAAAATGTCCCAACGTGGCATATGACTGTAGCTGACTTTGAAAACTAATTTTTTACATACCTTAGTTTAATCTGGATCCTCTGAAGAGCTATCTATCTCAAGGCCAGCATTTTCTTCCTAGGCATGAAAGGGTTTAAAATTATGTAAGATTGTAAATTCTCTTTCTGTTTAATCAGTCTCAACCAGGGATTCTCAACCTTTGTGATAAGCCATTAAAAAAACTATCCAGTGCTGGCTCTTATCTATATGCTTCTATTTTTCAATTCAGTTGCATAATTATGGCCTATGCTTAAAATTCTGAGGTAGGGAAGGGTAGGGAGTCCCCACAGCCTGGAAATTAAAAATGCAATCGATTCTGAGACCACCTGGGTCTGCTCATGCTGCCCCCACAAAAGAACAGTATCCCCACTGGTTTCTTCCCTTCTGCCCAGTGTCGGCGTGTCTGTTAGACAAGGTGGGAACAAAGGAGCCTAGGTGCTCAGTCTGCAGTGCTGGCCACAGAAGTTAATTCACAGCACCTTCCCTTTTACCCATTTATTCCCTCAAGTCACTCGCCCATAAAGTAAAGGGAACAAGTACTTTTCCTGGTAGATGGGTTGATTTTACTCAGGAGTCAGCCAGGAATTCAGAGATTCCTGGATTTTTAAACTGTGGGAGACTTCTAAATAGGCTGAGAATTCCGGGTATAACTAAAAATCACCTTTTAAATTTTTTATCTTACCCATAAGAAGATTTATTTCATTCATAAAACATCTTCTAATGGTTAGTATTTGTAAGAAAAAATAATAATTACAAACATATTTTACTGCAGCATTCTAACATGCAAATAGTCTAAAGAGGTCTCAAAATGAACATTTTTGCAAGTTTCATCTAAAATTGCCTGGCTAAGCAATTAAAATTATTCCGACCACTACGTAAACCCATATATAAGTAAAATATAACACCAAGAAACATTTTCCTTTTAATATTAAAGTGTTTGTGGTTATGAATGCTTAAATTTCCCAGCGTTGAAGAGTTGATCCTTAAATGCCCTGCACTGTGGAAGTGATTTCAACAGCTTTTTATTTCCAATCTTCTCCTGCAGAAAGCCTGTACTAACAGGCAGTGCTCCATAAGGCCACAGTGGATGAATCTGGCTTAACACGTGCTACATTATCAGAACTATCTGTGGCTTACAGTGAAGGCAAAATGGTATCTAAAACACAGGACTCCGCTGGGCATGGTGGCTCGTGTCTATAATCCCAGGTTTTTGGGAGGCCAAGGAGGGAGGATTGCTTGTATCCAGAAGTTCGAGACCAACCTGGGCAACACAGCAAGACCCCATCTCCTCAAAAAATAAAAAATAGCCAGGTGTGGTGGCACATGCCTATAGTCCCAGCTACTTGGAAGGC
Organism: Leontopithecus rosalia; assembly: GCA_028533165.1. Taxonomy (NCBI): domain Eukaryota; kingdom Metazoa; phylum Chordata; class Mammalia; order Primates; family Cebidae; genus Leontopithecus; species Leontopithecus rosalia. The sequence goes on along the minus strand of CM052654.1, from coordinate 134,023,446 downwards.
TGAGCTGGGAGACTGCTTGAGCCCAGGAAGTCGAGGCTGCAGTGAGCTGTGATGGCACCACCGCACTCAGCCTGGATGACAGTGAGATCCTGTCTCAAACAAACAAATAACAAACCACAACAATACCCCACAGGACTCTAAATGAGGCAGTCTAAGGGATTATAAAGATTAGAGCACCAATTTCTTTTTCTATCATTTTTCACCCAGTTAAAGCAGAGTTTTGCATATGTAAGAATCAGACTGAGCTGCACATTATATACAGATACAGACACACACACACAGACACACAGGTTCAAGGGAGATGATGTGTGACTCAATTACTCATCTGGTTTGTCAATTTTGGTATTCGTATGAAAAAGCAAACTTTTCCAGTAAGTTCATGAAATAAATTGATATCCTCTAGGATCTGGATTACCTCCCTCTTCTAGCTACAGGAATACACTGCACAGCACTGCTGGGCGCTAGCGTGCTGTGGGAACAAATGCTTTATTTATAAAGCACCACTGAGGCACTGGGACTTATGAGTCACGTTCTCTTAAAAAGACTAGTTGGGAGCAGTTCAGAACACTTCTGCCAACTGCATGACTGTACATGAACCTGAAAGTCTTTAACAAATTTCAGACATGGGACAAAACAAGCACACAAGCTATTTTATTTTTAATCAAAACGTGAATCATTATTAAAGTGAATAAAAATTCATGAGTCAGAATAGCATGCAACTTTTTTATTGTTTTCTAAATCTATTTGTACACTTAATAATGCTAGTATTAATTTCACAAACAGTATAAAGAATGTACTCCAATGATATTATGCAGCAACTACTCACCTGAAAAAGAACAAAACATCGTCTCTGAAATAATTCCTAATTATACAATTTTGCAAACTAATAAGCACTATAAATATTAAAATGTTCTGACTTCAGTGTATAATGTCAGTAACATCCTGCCTTTTTAAAACTGCTTAAAACATTTGTTAAAGATCATGCAAAATAAACACTGTATTAAAATGCTAGATTATACTCAAACATCAAGACAGTGAAACACAATAGAGCAACTATTTAGCACAATGACTGGCCAAGTCAATAACTTCATCAGCATATTAATAAAAATCCACTGAGTGATAAACGTCGCAAAGGTAACACTGACTCGAGACTCGCACATCTGCGCTCTCACATCTACCAGCCTAACTGCGACTTGGGGTAAACCACCAGAATTCATTCTACATAAATCAGCTGTGTTAAAATGACAACAATATGTCATTGCATGATGATGGGGAACATTTCCAGTCCACACAGTACTTCAAGGTCATCATTCTCCTAACTCGGCTAACAGTTCATGGAGAGTAGTTTTACAGTCACACCACTTATATATGTATATTTTTACTCTTGCTTTGCTACATGTTTTTAAACTTTTTTTTTGAGACGGAGTTTCGCTCGTTACCCAGCCTGGAGTGCAATGGTGTGATCTCGGCTCACGGCAACCTCCGCCTCCTGGGTTCAGGCAATTCTCCTGCCTCAGCCTCCTGGGTAGCTGGGATTACAGGCACACGCCACCATGCCCAGCTAATTTTTTTTTTGTATTTTTAGTAGAGACGGGGTTTCACCATGTTGACCAGGATGGTCTCGATATCTTGACCTCGTGATCCACCCGCCTCGGCCTCCCAAAGTGCTGGGATCATAGGCGTGAGCCACCGCGCCCGGCCTTTAAACTTTTTTTAAAAGAATTTCCTTCCTTATAATCCTCCCCCAGAATTAACATGCTGACTTAGGAAGAGACGAAGTAGATGAAGCCTCTCTCAGCATAGAAAGCAATGATTTAGTTTTACCTAATTAAATATTTCCTTGTCATTTATTAATTGTCACTGACCTTTTTGATGTAATTATTTCTTCATTCACTCATCTATAAATATTTATTAGTGCCTATTATTACCCATGTCTCCCTGATTCTTTTTTTTTCTTCTCATTGCTAAGCTTACTTAGAAAAGTTGGGCACCATTTAAAAGAATGAGAGAACAGACCAGGGTGGCTTCTTGGGCACAGCTGGATGGTGCTGGAAGCCAGGCCAGGGCTTTGGAGAGAAGAGCCTCTGACAGATAAACCTATGGAGGTCACTGGCCCCTGCCCGCACCTACTCTCCCGACAGCTCATGATGGCCCAGCTACACTACTGCGAGCCCTGGTGACTGGCTTTCCTAGCAATCTTTAAAGCCCTCTTCATTACATACTTCCTAGTTAAAATTCAGAATCTCTTTGATAAGCAATGCCTCAACCATATAGAACACTGAATCTCAGTTTACTGAGCAACTCCCTGGAGTGTCACAGGCTGTGTGCTCTCACCTCGATGAGCCCCTAAGAGCAGGGTTTGCTTCTGCTTCACCTATGCCACATCTTCCCTCAAATGTGTGGTCACCAAATGTTCTGCAAAAAGAGGTCTCCAGCTTTTTACCTTTTTTTGGGTAGGGGGAGCAAATTAAGCCCTTTAAAATACTTCTGACCATCTTTATACTCAGATCTCACCTCATCTCAAAAAGTTTTATGGGGTAATGTGCCAAGGAAAGGTACAGTAGTATTAGCGAGTTTTTAAGCTTCTAATTACGAAGGCAATAGAGGCTGGCTGGTGAGCCATGACTTCTCGTGCTCCCCTCTGTCGTACTGGGGGTGTCTCTTTTACCACGGCCTCTTCATCTGTGAGTTATCTGTCAGTGAAATGTAGAAAGACGATGGACATGGATGGAGTCAAAATCCAGGACAATTCTGTCATAAGGGTACAGCAATATTCTTCTCCTTTGCTTGGTTTTCTCAAAGAATGCTTTCTCTTTCTTCTCCAAAGCCTGTGCTCTCAGGAGAGGCCGCTGCATGGAGCTCTGAAGACTCTCTGGAGAGCCTTGTGTAACTTGAACGCTGGCTTCGCTTATGTGTCATGCCTTTTAGATTCTCATTCTGAATAGTGCTTGGGTTGGGACTGGAACTAGGCCTCAAAATGACTTGAGAAGTCTCCCTAATTCCCTCCATCTCATCAAAATTTTGATTGGCTCTATTAGCTGGAGCACTGTTGTTGTTCAGAGTCACGGTGCTGGGTGTTCGGTTCAGATTGTAGGCTTTCTGGCACGCAGGCCAGTTTTCTTCAGGGCTGCTGGCTATCAGGCTGCATTCAGAAGGGCTTTTCTTGTCTTCTGAACAAATGGACATCCGAGCTATAATTGGATCTTGCAGGCCACTCAAGCTATGTGGGATTCCCCGCTTTCCACTGTGACTGTCATCTTCCAGCTCTATGAGATTTGCCTTTTCAAGCTGGGAGTCATCCGCCACTTCATTATGCAGAGAGTGATTGGGAGAACTTTCACTGGATCTCACTCCTGAATCCGATGAATCCTTCTTGTCAAGGAGAGCATCCGATAAATACTCTTTGGCTTTAATGAAAGTTCTAATCGGCTCAGCACTGTGTTCTGGAGACTTTGGCACTCTCTCTACTTTCCCTTCGGCTTTTCTGTCTTTGTCATCTTTGAGCAGTGGAGTGTTATCTGATTCTTCTGTGCCAGATTCATCCTCATCACTTGGGAGTTTCTGATAGCGCAGCCCACCTCCCTTAAGCTTCAAATCTGTCTGAAAGAGACTTGACCTTTCTGAAGATTTCTTGCCTGGGAGAAGCTTACTGCCTGACTGATCTGATTTTTCATCTTCTTCAGTGATAGGATCCAGAGGAGAGGCATCATTGGTGGAAACCCCTGACGAATAATCGATAACATCTCCCCTCTTCATTAAAAAGGACTTCCTCCCATCATCGGGCTTTGGCTCACTATCCTTCCCCTTTTCTTGTTCTAGGTTTGAATGAATAGAGCCCCCTGATGAACTCTGCCCCATGTAATAAGTGCTATGTGGAGAAGATCTGCCACTAATGGTTGTAGACCCCGGGCCCCCTTCTAGCTGGGACATCTGAGCAATGTATTCTCTATAGGCATCTCTATACTCAGCCTGCACCTTATCAGTAAGTTTTGAAATTTCAATACTGGAATCCTGGGAATTGAGACTCGAAAGACTTGGGGTTCTGCGAGTTTGTGACTGTGAAGACAGAAAAAAAATGCATAAACATCAGCTTAGGAAATACACATGTAAACTAACCATTTTACAAGTCATCAAAATATCAAATTCTTTTAAAAGACTTCCACATAACACAGTTTAATAAAAGCTGTGACCTTATAAATAATGCTGTTATTAGAAAGCTTTCTATAAATTTTAATAAAATCAGTTTATTGTTACTATTTAAAAATACAACTAAACACTATATTAACAAATAACCTTAGCACTTGTTTCTATTTATTTTACTTTTAAGAGACAGTATCTTGCTGTGTTGCCCAGGCTAGATTCAAGCTACTGGGCCACAGCGCTCCGTCCGCCTCAGCCTCCTGAGCAGTTCCGACTATGGGCATGCACCGCATGCTTGGCCAAAGCACTTGTTTTTATAACTTCAAACATTTCACTTTTATTTAAGGCCAAAGTCAACTTCATTATTAAAGTATAAAAAGCAGTGAGGCCAATAGTCGGGCCTTAGCAAACAAGAAGAAACTAGTTTTACAAGTTGATTTTCAATATGAGTTTTAAAGTTAGAATTGCTTCAGATCCCAGAATAGCTAAGAAAAAGGAGCAAAAAGTACAGATTAGGAAAAAGAAAAGGGAAACGGAAAGAATCAAGAAAGCTTAAGAAGGGTCAAGAGCAAAGGCTAAGACAAAAACAGAAGGAGCAAAGTGAATTTGCTGGAGACCTTCTCAAGGAAACAGGACGTTTTCTTCCCTCCCCATGGCACTGCTCCTCCTCGGTGCTGCCTGCCGCCTGCTGTGGTTCCTCCATTATTCTCTGCGCCCTGCTCTGCTTCTCCTCCTGTGCTCTCCTGGTTCCTCCACTCCTCCTGCATCTCTCTCTTTGCTCTGTCCCTGCCTCTACCTCTCACCTGGCCTCCCTCTTCCAAGAATCTCCAAAGAACAGGCCTACATCTAATGCCAGATGAGAAGAGACCAATATCCGTGAAGGGTGTGCAGGCGTCCTGGAAAACCAAAGGATGATACTCAAAGGGACACTATGTGGCCAGTGTTCCCGTAACGGTGTACTTCAACCAACAGATACTGAGTGCAACAGGAAAATCACCTGGGAATTTGCTGACCACCCTAGCTCAAGTAGCCCAGTCCCTACTGACTCGGCATGCCGTGACCCTGATGGACTTCCCAGCTCTCGTCAAGGTCTACGTGAGCTAACTTCTTCTTTGTTCCACTCACTGCCCCTCTCCAGGTAAATGTAGCTCCTTGAGTACAGGGAGCCTCCAGCTTATCTCTTGTCCACTTAGGTATTCAGTAAACATTTTCTGAATGACTGTATAAATGCCCATATAATCTCAGTGAACTGAATGCCCTTATGCTTCAATAATATGAAAAATGCCATTCAATAAATACCTGCCAACTTAGATTACTGTGACGAGGGGCACCTTCATCCAGGCCAAGCGTGTTCAGTTCTTCGAAGCTGAAGTTGAGCGTGTAGGGCGTCTGGCTGGAGAGCTCCGTGTGAGGCAGCTCGCTGTGGGCAGCCCGGCGAGCAGGTTCACCGTGCGGGGCTGGGCCACTGCTGCTCTCACTGAGGAAACGTGGGTCTTCAGGGACCACCTGGCTTTCTGCGTTTCTCATTTCTAGTACCTTAACAGAAGAAACACATACATATTTACACTAACAAATCATATTTTAGAAGCTTTATAAATGGTTCAGAAAAATAAAACATTATAAAGCTACAACAGCAATGAGAAAGCATACTTCTGGTAAGTGAATTTCCAGTGAATTTGTACTTCTTTCATGTTAATTAATACTCAAGGAAGCAACAGTAGAAACCACCATACACTACACTGCAATTTGTCCATTAAATTATTACTTCAGTTAAAATTTAACTTGAGGACAAAGCAAAATGCAGCTGGCATGTGTCAAAACCAGAGTTGGCCAGGATATCTACTGGAGCAGTAGATCCAGATTGCTTTCAGAAAGATGGCAACAGGGAAAGCAGTCTCACTAAGAAGGGAGTTCAACTCCGAATACAGCACGGATGAGTGGGGGGAATCTACCACCAAGGGGCAGGGTGGGGGCCGTGGATGGAACATCACTAAGGGGAGGCAGCAGGGGTGGGGGACTCTGGGTATGCCGATGGCCAGGGTGAGCAGACATTACCTGGCGTTGGGGGAACAAGGCATTTGATCCAATACCAAGGGCAATCACACATGTAAACTGACTTGACAGGATTCCTGCTAAAATGGGGCAATGCAAGCCCTGTAAGGACAAATGCTGAAGGTCAAGGCCTCGAAGGCTTCGAGGAGCCTGATGAGAGTCAGGGCAGGTGAAAGCGTGAAGAACTGGCAGGTTAGTAAAATGGCGTCTTCCCCAAATCTCTAAGTGAAATGCCCAAAAAGGCAAAGGCTGCCAAGTGCTGCTGTGCGTATTCCCACAACACAGGGTTGCACATAAGTATAAAAGGCAGTTTTTACGTTTAAAAAGTATATGAAGAAATACCAGCTTAGGGCAATACTTATTGGTACTGTTTTTCTACAATGTCATGAATAATTTTGAGTGTTATAATAATGTAAATATCACAATGTTATAAATATCTTACTGTGCTTCTGAAAAGGTGCCAGTCTCCAAAATTCATATTCATCTCTTTCTTCAGTTCATCAATGTTACACTGAGCTAACACACGGCCATTTATGTTTGCCTGATAAAAATTAAAACAATTATGGGTAGAAACACAAAATGTGAAATATTCTGAATTACTAGTGATGGAAAAGTATGCTTACGTTTAGTTTTAAGAAAGTGTCTAAAGACCAGAATGGCTGACCAAGATAAGGTTATCATCCCATATAACAATATAATAAACAAGCTGAATTTGAACACCATAAGCCACTCCATATTTTCTCTAATGTCTCAGGCATTCAAGTAAAACAAATCACTCTTCTGGGACCAACCAAGAGCTAACACTCCCAACTACTTCCAAAACTACCTGTGCTGTCATGAGCAACAACAAAACCGCTAGTTTTTCTTTTCTTAGAAAATCTGAACATGAACACGAGCTGCTGGGAGGGGACAAGGACATCCGCCCTTATAAGTGTGTTGGTCACTAACAAAGTTCTAAATGAAGTAGGCCTCACAAACTTGTTTATCATTATGTTAGATACAGATATGAAGAATACACACTCATTAATTTACCAATCTATTAAATTCACAAGGCTGGGTATGGTGGCTCACGCATGTAATCCCAGCACTTTGGGATGCTGAGGTGGGTGGATCACATATGGTCAGGAATTCGAGACCAGCCTGGCCAACCTGGTGAAATTCCATCTCTACTAAAATTACAAAAATTAGCTGGGCATGGTGGCACGTGCCTGTAGTCACTACTTGGGAGGCTGAGACAGGAGAATCGCTTGAACCCAGGAGGTGGAGGTTGCAGTGAGCCATGACCACGCCACCGCACTCCAGCCGGGGTGACAGAGCAGGACTCCATCTCAAAGAAAAAAAAATTATATAAAAGGAAGTTATCACTTTTGGTTTTCTGTAATTCTAGTTTCCCCTAAATGAAACAACAGCATTTTCTTTATTAATAACAGGTAACTTACTGCTTTTATAAAATATAAACCTGACTTTATTAACTGGGGAAAAATTATGAAATAGCTAGCTATGTTTATAATCAACAGAATGTTCCGTTTCCAAGTTAATCCTGAAGAAAACAGTGGACACAACAAGTACGTGACAGAGGTCCTGCCGTAACAACGCCACAGAGCCCTCAGCATGGAGGAGGCCACCGGCTCTGAGTGGCTTCCGAAAGCCAGGGTCTGGGAGCAAAGAGCTGAGTGGGAGAAAGCCACTACCCCGATGGGAACAAACTCGTCAAAAAGGACCTATGTGGGAGCCCTGTTCTTTCCTGACACCAACAAGATGTCTGGAGGAGAGAGTGGAGCTTGTCCATGGAAAAGCCAGTGTTTGACTCATGCAAACAGACCAGCACGAGCCAGCTCTGTAAGGAAACTGACATTATCTGAAACCTTTCTGAAATTGGCTAAGATTAGTAAAATGGTATCTACATATGCTCATAATTCTTTTAAAAACTTCTCTCAGAATGTCATTCTTTAAAGTATATATATTAGAGGCTAGTTATTAATCTTCTAATTTACTTTAATGTACTCTGATATAAAAAGTATACCTTGGTGAAGTATCTATTACAACGACTTTGTTAACGCCTTTCCCAAAATCTCAGGCATCTCTATCCAACTTCCTGATAGCTGCTAGAATTGCAATAGGATCTTAGAAGAAAAAAACGTTACGCAAATGCATTAACCTTGCAAAACCAAACCTATGCAGTTTCATCAAATGTGACATGATCCTAAGTCCTGCATGACATAAAAGTGAGAAACTGGAGAAAATGAAGTAAGTGTGGCTTACTTTGATAATTACTAAGTCACAGTAATAAATATTACAATTAGAAAAAAATGTAACACAAAAGGTTTTCTGTTCCACATTGGAAAAATGAGTTCTCTTTATCTCAATGGGAAATCCCTAGAGCTTTGTATCTCTCATCAAGGCATTCTTTACTTACATTAGGTCGTTTAAAAAAGAACATGGTAAGACAGCTACTTTATTTTCTTTTATCCATTTATAAAATAAGAGAAAACAGGGCAATTTTAGAATACAAAATAGTAAGAATTATGTTTTCCATTTCGAGCTTTCTCATTTTAACTGAGAATACATGTTTGGGAAGCTGTAAGTGTACATGACCCACCGAGCCCCGTCTTCCACCCCCAGCGCTGTCTCTGGTCTGTGTGTAAATGGCTCCCTCACCTTTTTGATCGTGGCACAATACTGAGGCAGCATACTCTGGTCCAGCCCTTCTATTTGTTTCAGCTTCTCACACACTGCATCCACATTCAGTGAATTCAGTAATACCACTGGGCCTGGGGCTGGGCCTGAGCCCTAGAGAAGTCAAGGAAAAATACAGGTATGAGTAGGATTTAATGCCATCTATAATGGGGTCACAGAAAAACTCACTGAGTTATACTATGAAGTAAAGTAAAAACTACAAATGTGTGTAGCATGGTAAGGAAATACCATTAGGGAACAGATTTAGTTACTGTTGTAACCTAATGAGTAGCTTTTATTACAGCTGATACAGCCTGGTCAAAACCATTTTTTGTAAGAAAACAGACCACTCCATGAACTAAGCTTAGGCCAACTTCTCAAATGTTTACTGCCTAACCTCAACAGAAAAGGGTGCTGTGCTTAATAAGAGGAAGAACAGAGGGGAAAAAATGCAAACAGATGGAAAACTACTTATGCCAATATTATATGAATACAAAAAATAAACATATAAAATAATTTTAAAGTACTTATACTAAACAAGCAACTTCGAGTGTTTCTACGGACTACCTTAATGGTTTACAAGGGCTGAAGTTTTCAGATCTTGATCATATTTTATCCATGGGATCTAAAACTGCCTTTGGAATCTGTTCAATCATCATGCAAGTATAAAACAACAGTATTAGTTTTCAACATGTGAAAGTAAATACCATCTATTAAAATTTGTTCTCATTTAAAAGGAGAGTCAAAATAATAAGTAAGTCTAGTATTTACTTAGAAAAAAACATTTCCAGAATGTGGATACTAATGAACCATTTGCCTGTGGTCAATAATAAATGCATCTCCCCAGCACAGATGTACCCACTGTGGTCTAGAGGGTGCATCAGCCTGGTCAAAGTCAGGACTCAAGGTCCCAGAACAAACAGCTACTTAGTGGTAGACTTGAACCAGAACTCTAACTTGTCAGGTCTTACAACTTCCTATCTTCCTTTTCCTAGCTTCTTTCACTTAGCATAATGTTTTCAAGGTCTATGATGTTACAACATGTCAGTCCTTCATTTCTTCTTATTGTGAGTAATATTTAACTTTTCTATCTTTCAAATGTTTTTTTCCTCAACCAGTCTCCTTGCTCTGGATACAGTTAAACTTGTTTACATTTTTCTTGTTGTTAAAAAAAAATCAGAAAAAAAAAGTCTAATCAACAAAATAATGATTTTACTGGATTATGCCTCATAGATAAAATAAATATCCTTAAGTCCCTACTAATATAACTAAATAATTGAAAAAAGTGAATTAATTAGGAAGCAGAGACAGCTTTTCCTTACAGAATTCCAATTAATAAATGAAGAAGAGAAAAGCAGAAAAAGACCATTAGGCAAACACAGTAACACACATATCCACAGATGGATGCTAAAATTAATGGGCAAAAGTATAAGCAGAAACAGGATATTTGCCGAGTTTCAAAGTATCTCCTCCAAGATATTTACTAGTTATAGAAGGAACAACAAAACTTTACAGTACTGAAACCTGGCAGATGCCACCTTAACCAAGTGACTAAGGTTAGCATTAGTGGTGGTGAGGCTTATGGACATCATGCACGTTCTACTATCGTGCACAGGGAAGGGCACAGCATCATTCCTGCAGTTTTCTAGCCACATACATTCCCCTTCTAATCACCAGGAAACATCAGACAAACCAAATTGAGGGACATTCTACAAAATAACCAGTATTCCTTAAAAGCGTTAATTAAGGTCATGAAAGATAAGGAAAGACCAAGAAACTGTGACAGATTAGAAGAGACTACGGAGAAATACAATGCAACTGAACTGGATCCTGGAGCAGAAAAATGACATTTGTGGAAAAGCTGGCAAAATTCATCTCAAGTCTGTAGTTGAGTTAGTAGTATACCAATTTTAATTTCGGCTTTTGATTATTTTACTAAGTTATGAAAGATGTTTACACTGAAGGAATAGCATTTTTTCTATCTTTTCTCTCAGGTTAAAATTATTTTAAAGTAAAAAATTTATTTCAAAACTCCCCAAATCTCTCTACTTCTGATTGTGCTAAAAACGACAAGTATAATAGACATGGATCAAATTAATTCTGTCAGCTTTGGAGGGAAAATGTAAAATACTGAAGAGAATTTTGTGTCTATGGAGAAGCTGAGAATTCAGCAACAGAGACATGTTAATAGAGATACTACCCCTTTCCTTTAAAGCAAAAAACTCTACCCAATGTTACTTTCATAATCTTCTTACAACTTTTACAATTTATCATTACTTTAAAGCATATTTTCTTCTCCACTGGGGCTTACGTAGAATATACATGTTACCTCTGAATACAAGACAGACACGTATGGACACTAAGATCTTTGTAATTCCATCAAAACTGAGTCTGACTCTTATTATAATTTGGGCTTCATACAAGAGCTAAATTATCAATAAAAATATGTTATAATGTGCTTTTTTGAGGAAGAAATGGTAATCACCTACTAGGCCTTTTCTAAAATAATCATATATAATAAAATTATATTGAAACCAAATGAATCTTATATCTAAAATAATTTTGGGGGTGAAAATCTCATAAAAGGGAGGAGAAAGAGTACAAAAATGAAAAGCAAAAAGCGTATTCAATGATTCAGTAGGTAAATTCTTATTAGAAACTAAGCATATTACTTTGAGAATATACAAAATAGTTAAAATGATAATACTTTAATGTTTATCATGCATTCTTACTTAAAATTATCTGTTATGTCAAAAACAGACCATTTTAGCCTGTTGATTTTAACATCAGAATTTGTTTAAAAATTTTTCTAATTTAGAAAGCTGAATGTTGAAGATGTTAATGTGTTTAGACTGTTAAAAATAAACTTCAAAATTTACACAGGTCACAGTTTCTCCAGGTAAAAGTAAAGCTATCAAAATGCTGAAATTACCTTGAGGTAACTGTATCATTGTGTATTGCAAGTAGATTAAAACTATACTCTAGAACATTATCGTCTTTGGTAAATTTATTAAATAAGCACAGAACTGAGGGCCATGCCAATGGCTGGGAGCGACTCATACACTGAAGGCACCTGAATGAGCACAGATTTCTAAACAGCCCAGCAGAAAGCTGCCAATGATTGCTTCTAGTAGTCTAATAAGAAAAGTAAGATTTCACTGAGAGTTTCTGTACCTGTCTCTGTTTGTTAAACCGAGAGTCACATGGCTTTAAGGAAGGAATAAGACAGAGTGAAAGACCAGAGCATAAAGTAACACATCCGATACACATCTATAAGTGTCTAATACACACAGGCAGAGCCGGTCATTCCTCCTATTTCCCCTTCGCTCTGAACAGACGACAGCAGCACACAGCAGGAAGCACACACGCATGTGCACATGCCCCACCCACAGTAGCCACATTCCGTTCACATGTGCCTGCTCATTTTACATTTATACTCTAAAAAGTTATATTTTTTGTGTTAGAAGAATAAATCATGAGCCATACATTTAATAAGAAAACGAGGTACATCCAATTGGCTACGAAAAGTCAATATTCCTACTATATGCAAGTTTAACATTAATTTAAAAACATTGAATAAGAAGGCTTAATTAGACTATCACATAATCATAAAATATCTAGCTACACTATAGGTCATGTTCAGAAATACACTTTCAAATTTGGGTTTCGCTTCTTTGGGTATGTGGCACATAACAGATGCACTAAATTCATTTCATAAGAACGATCCCAAGAGGCTTATAGCTTGAGAAATCATAAGCATACAGACAACCCCTGCAAACTGTGATGAGCACAACCTGATTTCAGTGAGCTGGATTTTTAAAGTCTAATCCAAAGCAAAGAATCACTGCTGTCAATTCTTTTTCTGTACTTAGATTGATAGTAAATATTTTTTAAATGCTTAAAATGATCTAGAGATGACTGGCCATTTGTGCCAAAGTTGATTTACAGCAGTTTTAATACATTAAACGGCAGGGTCCTGCTAGCCTAACATCCAGTGTCTCTTCTAACATGTTCAGTATCTGGAGTACTTCACGGAAACCCTGTTTTCTAGTTTACACTATCGACCTTATTATAAATAGGTCAGAGGAGTGCTAAGAAAATTACAGTTTACTACAAGACATCCAAAACACAGGAGAAAGCTATTATTAAGCTGTTTGGAAAATGTAACTTACTCTTAAGACGTAACAAACTACTTAAGAAATACCAGGTCAAAGTTGACAGATTAGGCATAACACTACATTCTAAGAGCAATCTTTTAAAAAGCACAAGTACTGGCAGGGTGTGCCGGCTCACACCTATAATCCCAACACTTTGGGAGGCCAAGGTGGGTGGCTGACTTGAGGTCAGGAGTTCGAGATCAGCCCTGCCAACATGGATAAACCATCTCTGCTAAAAATACAAAAATTAGCTGGGCGTGGTGGAGCACACCTGGGTCCTAGCTACTCAGGAAGCTGAGGCAGGAGAATCACGTGAATCCAGGAGGCGGAAGTTGCAATGAGACAAGATTGTGCCACTGCATTCCAGCCTGGGTGACAGAGCGAGACTCTGTTTGAGAAAAACAAAACAAAAACACAAGCACTAAACCACTGCAATAGACATAATTTTGTTATTTTTAAACTTTTAACTGTACCTCTAGGATTTCATAACATTACTATAATATTATTTCTGTGAAAATATCCCAATCAATTTAGTTGAAAATTGTTTAGGAAAAAAGTTTTCTTGAGTTGAGGTCTGACATAAAGACTTTCAAGTGGGAAGTGAAGGCAATTTTTCACTATACTTTAATAAGAGGAAAAAAAATGGGCAAATACTTTTCCAAATTCAAACAGAATAGTATAAATCCACTTCTAAGATACTTTACAAAGTGTGAATGGTGTTCAAACTGGTCAAGGCTACTGTGCGAAGTCGCTGAGAGCTGACAGGGAGTACCTGTCCTGAGCCTAAAACCTAAACACAACCTAAAACGCCTTCCACTCCCTGCCCTCAGCACCTTTGACTTTCTTGGCCATGTCTTCTGAACAATAAGAAACAGCTTAGCTTGCAGACATACTTGTTTGAAAACAGGCTGTAAGTTCTAAACCAGTGGTAAAAATAAAAATTCTCTACAGATGAACCTTTGTTTTGAGACAGGGTGTGCTCTGTCACCAGACTGGGGTGAAGTGGTGTGATCTTGACACTCAGCTGATCCTCTCTCTTCAGACTCTCAAGTAGGGGGGCTACAGATGTGCACTACCATGGCCTGCTGGCTAATTTTTTTTTTTTAGAGACAGGGTCTTGCTATGTTGCCCAGGCTGGTCTTGAACTTCTGGGCTCAAGTGATCTTCCTGCCTAAGCCTTCCTAACTGCTGGAATTCCTACATGAGCCATCATATGGGGACTTGTTTTTACTTTTTACTTGGTCCCTGGACTGGATCCTGTTTAATGAAAACCAAGACTTTCATTTTTAATACCTTTATTAATTCAGTTTTCATCAATATCTAACGGTAAAGATAACAGCACACTGGAAATCACGATACTGTATTAACAATGCCTTTACAGTTCTGAAATTCCTTATGATTAAACTTTGTGCTAATTACTGTCATGCTTTTTCAACAAGGTATAAAAGTGATCTAAATAAAGCTGTCTAAAGGTAATGAGTAAACCCTGTTGCTGGTCAAGAAAGAATGCCTTCATAGTGCTGATAATCCCTCAGTGGCCTTCAGGTCCACGCTCTATGCGGCAGGACTTCCTCAGTTTTGTTCACTGCTGCATCCCACTAGAACAGCACCTCTTACACTCCAGAAATGTTTGCTGAACTAACTGTTGATCATGCAACCATCTGTGAAACAATTCAGAGAAAAATGAAAGGATGAAGAAATGTTTTATTGCTCCTTTGAAAATGTGCTTTTCAATGAAACACAGTTGCCACCAGGAGCAGTATACCTTAAATTAAACCAGACTACAGAGCTTCTAGAGCAACTCTCTGAGATGACAGAACAACGTGCCACTGAGGAGACCTGGCTGGACACAGGCCCTCAATACTGGGTCCTTCCCTTCACTAGGGTCACAGAATGATGTGAATGCTGCCATTTCCTAGTGGGAACTTTACTAGAAGGTAAAGACACCAGTGAAAATATCCCTGGAAAGCTTTCAACATTTTAAAGTATCTCAAGTATTCAAATAACCTAGAAATACTTCTAATTCTAAGAAAACAAACCAATTAACACCTTTGGGCCTAAGAAGCATCAACAGATTAAAAAGGCTGCGTGAATCTAAACTGACTGGACGTCTGTACACCACTTCTATGACTGAGACAAAGATGATTTAACCAAAAACAGTTTGAGTTTTGCGTCTTTAACGCTCCACGGATTCTGGTCTTTGGGTAGCGGTAGCAGTAGCAGTAGTAAGAATAATAACGAAGTACTTAAAGCATGCTAAAGCTGACTAATTCTTAAATCAAACCTGTGAGGCAAGTCTGCTTTTCCTGGTGAGAACACTGAGAATCAGAGGGTGAAGTCATCTGTCCAAGGCAAAGAGCTCAGCTCATAACCAGGGTCTGGTCAAAAGACCAAATACCTGACTAAGTCATGCTCAGGACCAATGGGGCAAAGCCAGTAACATGGTGGTGAGCGCCATGATCTGTGACACAGGACTCGAATTCTACTTCCAAATCTGGCACGCCCTCCCGTGTCCCTCTGGTAAGTCTCATACGCTCCATCTGTGCCACATGGGGACTAGCACACCCTGGGGGACCCTCAAGAGGGAAAGTAAGTATAATGTGGGTGCCAGGACTCTGCTTTTATTGGTTTTATAAACTGGAGTTTTGATTAACAGTTCATTTCTAAAAACGGCTTCTGCGCTTTGAAAGTTTGAAAAACACTGTTCCTTTCTAGCCCTAATACTCTGGGGAGCATATCTTGCATATAGTACTAATTTTTAAATCTGGTTTCAAAATATTTGGTATATATTTCTTCTCTATTATACAATTATTTTTTGAAAGCTAGCATGGAGGCTTATAGATATATCCAGGTGTTTCACAGAAGTGATGATTTATATTTATATTATTAATATATTTTATATTAATATATTATTAACATATATTATAATAGAAATATATTACTTATATATTTTATAATACAATGTATTATTACTTTATAATATTTACTATTTATATTACTATACATATTAATAATATAAATCCTCACTTCTGTGAAACAGTTGGATATACCTATAATTTTATCTGATAAGTCCTTGCCTGGACTTCACAAGCTATAAGCACTACAATGTTCCTTAATGTAAGAAAACTCAATTATTTTTATAAGGATCTAATTTATTAAGGTGATTCAGATGCTCCTCATGGTAAATAGAAATTAAAATATGGGATCACCCCTATTTTGAAAAGACCACGGCTGGTTAACCCCTTATGGTCTGGCTTTTTAAACACATTACCCTTGTGGTCTGGCTTTTAAACACATTGTGACATGACAATCTGTCCAAAAACTTTTGCATAGCTCTTGATTCCTCTCGTCAAGTGTTATATAGGGGATACTTGACTGAGCAGAGATGGCACCAAAGGGAAGTCCTTTGTCCAGAAACAGAGTTTTCTGTGACATGGCTTGAGGGCTAAACACTCTTCCGTTAGGTACTCTCTGTGGGTCCAACTACAAAGTCCCGGCAATGTCCCCGTGTACTGATTCTTTCCATTTCCACCATAGCTTTCAATTTAGCATTGAACTAAGTGACTACTTACTTTTTCTAGACTTCAACAAAACAAATTTTACATGCCATTGTTATTATTAATTTCAAAAAAGCAAAGGAAGCTTAGTAAGCATCTGTTATTTGCTATGCTAATCATAAAATGATCTTTTCGTAGTAAAACAAAAGCAAATGGTAGGGTTATTGTACTAGAGAAAGTCACTAATAGATGCAGAGCACCTTCATTGAGCTTCTAAACACATTTCAGGAATTACATGATTTCCCCTTCTCCAA
Source organism: Leontopithecus rosalia (assembly GCA_028533165.1). Classification (NCBI taxonomy): domain Eukaryota; kingdom Metazoa; phylum Chordata; class Mammalia; order Primates; family Cebidae; genus Leontopithecus; species Leontopithecus rosalia. Next base: position 134,006,610 of record CM052654.1, on the reverse strand, counting down.
AGACTCATTTCAAAATTTGCCTAATGCTCCTTTACCAGTCACCTTTACCTGAAAAAAACTACAGTCACCTTGTAATGGCATGTATTTGTCTACATTCTTCAGCATGGGAATAACTACTATGTCAGCGTGTCTATGTCATTAAGGCCATCAAATTCTTCATAGTATCTGATTTTCTTCAAACATTTGCTAAGGAATTTTAGCTCAGAGAATTGAATTGCATGCATGAATCTATACGTTAAAGGTTCTCTGACTAAACTAAAGGTCATTCTTGCATACGGTGGTGATGACCCATAGATTAAAGATTCCCTAAGCACTAAAGAGAATTATCGTCATTTACTGTGGATAACTGAAGTCACTTAAACACTTCAGCTGAAATGTTAATGACTTTAAAAGAATCATCAACAATGAAAGCCCCACAATAGTTCTCTTTTTTTCTCTTACTAATATTAACTCAAAGAAAATTAAAGTCAAAAAACTACTGCCTGCCAAAATGCATGTTTCAAGTTAAAAATTATGGATAAACTTAGGATGCAATATTTCACCATGTTAACTCCAACTGCTATGCCACATTTCAGCACAGCTATAGGCTAAATTGACCATATTTACATGGGTGTAACACAGTCTGTAAATAAAACAACCGAAGTTAAAATACAAACTGGGTCCTTAGATTCTACATTCTAAATGAATATATTTTAAGGCTCATCACAAACTTAATTCTTATTAAGTCTTATTTAGTAATTTTTTTTTGAGACAGAGTCTCTCTCCTCTCTCTCTCTCTCTCTCTCTCTCTCTCTCTCTCTCACCAAGCTGGAGTGCAGTGGCATGATCTCAGCTCACTGCAACCTCTGCCTCCCGGGTACAAGTGATTTTCCCACCTCACCCTCCCAAGTAGCTGGGATTCTAGGCACATGCCACCACACTTGGCTGATTTTTGTATTATTTTAGTAGAGACGGGTTTCAGCATGTTGACAGGCTGTTCTCGAACTCCTGACCTCAAGTGATCCACTAGCCTCAGTCTCCCAAAGTGCTAGGATTACAGGCGTGAGTCATCGTGCCCAGCCACTTACATAGTAATTTATGAAGTGATTCCCTCTACAAGTTTTTTTTTTTTTTAAGAAATCTATTTTAAGGTGTTGGCAAAATAAATAAATAATTTCTTTTACATGTTGAACAATCTTCTGTGTTTATCTGGAAATTTATTTTAACAAATACGTAGGTATGGATGAGTATTATATAGCACTGCACTAAAACTCAGGCTAAGGCTTAACTAAATGTAGACACTGAGATGGAGTTCCTACAGATGCATTTTTGGTCTGCACCATCTAGCTCGTGTCTTTTTGCAGTCTGAAAGGTGATACTAGATACTTTTCTAAAATATTCCACGTGTAATACCAACTACAAGCTTAATAAAAACAGTCAAAGGCAAAGCTAGAGCTCACACTAAGGAGCAAATACTACCAACTGAACACCCCTGATGGCTGCTAGAAAAAGCCCTTCCTTATTGGAGAATCAAAAAGACCCCCATCCCATGTATTGAAAAAGGGGAAAAGCAGTAGGAAATAATGGGTGAAGTTAAACATCCGCTTTTTAATTAATTCATGAACCATAATTATTAGCATTCAGCTACTCTACACTAGCTGCTCATACACCACGAATGCAGAGTTAGTGAGCTGCTAGCATCACAATTAAGACGGTCATTACTGAGGCAGAAGCAATGGGATGCCAGCGATCCACACCACAGGACTACTCCATTACCCTCAAGGAGTCTGTGGGTGAAGAAAGCCCCTCAGCAGCGTCCTCCTTGATAACTTCCTAACAACACAGAACAGGAGAGTACGGGTGAAAGGGGGAAGGGAGGAGCCACACTGTGAAGACAGATGAACATGATGGTAAAATAATACACCAAACTCAAACTAAACACTTTATATGAACAGATATTCCCTGCATAGCATTTTAAAAAATAAACAGCAGTGTAAGTGCTAGAGCTTTTTGTATCCTGATTTATAAAAATATATTAATAGAGAGTTTCTTTTTTTAAACTCTCTATTACTTTTATCAACAGGAATCCCTAATATTTTGGGCACAAATGTCTTTTGTTTTAGATTAATTAGATTCAATAGTTCATTGGAAGAATTTCCCTTATCCTGTTTAATTCCTGCCATTTGACTGAAATGTTCTTCTTTCAATACATCCTCTATTTTTTATATCATGGTGCCATATTACCTTTGTAATATATAATAATTACATATATTATATATTATAAAGGTAATATTATTATAATACATATTAATACATATTTATTTATTTATTTAATTTATTTATAAAATAAAGGTAATATGTACATATGTCCTTTAAAAAGATATTAGAAATTAGCAAATGTAAAGGTTTAGTTTTAAAGTTTTGGTAGCAAACACCATATTACAAGCCAGAAATCTCTGGCCATAAACAAGTTCAACATTTATTCACTGAGCCTGCTAGGCATTTTCCTTTCATAGATATTTATCAGAAATGAAAACAGATACATTTTACATTAGCAATAGGTTGTGTTTATTAAAACTATGTATAAAAGAAGTTGTACTCTTTTACTATGTAAAGGAAATAATCAAACCTCTAATGCTATCTATGTTTATTATTAAGTCAATATTTTCATTACCCTTTTATATACTTACTAGGCCATTGTTCTGATCTCTGGGCAAATTCGTTTTTACTGATGGACGTGAGATGAGATGTTGGGAGGCGCCAGGGTAATACCTTGGCGTGTAAAGGTATGGGGCAAAGAATGGCTATGGAAAAACATGTAACAAAAAAGGGGTAAACAATTACAGAAATGAAAGTGTAATGAGATTTTTCAAATGAAACCAATAACATACAACTCCAAAATTTTAATGCAAATGACAAAACAAAAGAAAAAAAAAGCCTCAATATTCTATAAGACACCAAACTCAAACTTAGGACATATTATTTACATTTTTATATTGGTCATTTCATGTAAGCTTTTTGAAGAAAAAAGAGCAACTAAAGTTTTGCACTTTACAATTTCACACGAATTTCTTTCTATATTTAATATGTTCACAACCTTACCATCTGTCAGGTTCTAAGTGACTTAACCAGTATTAACTCATAATCTTTACAAAAGAAGCAAACTGGAATTCTAATACTATTCCTTACCAATAAAAAAGATTAGCCTAAATAAGACCAAACAAAGTCTGGAATATATGAGAATACCCTGGCACAATGCCAAGAATAATGTGATTACGAGTTCCTGGAGCTTACCTCTAGTTTACACCCCAGAGTTTACTCTATATCCTAAATAAGCAGGCATATTTTTAAAAAAAAAAAACAGGTGGGGAATCCACTGTTTATGTGAGATTTAAAACAATGGCATGCATTTGTAAACAGCTCCATATAAATAGGAGATAGTAAATTATACAGGCTAAATATAAAGACTGCAGTTCAAGAGGTTTTGTTAAACTGAGGTGAAACCTTTCCCACCCTTCTGCTTTTAAGTTAACACTAAAAAATCTCAAATAACTACAGCAAGAAGTAGCTAGATTTAAAAACAAGAGAAAACTGTAAATGTTTAAAAAATAATAAAATACTATTAAAGCATGATTACATTATTGTTATTCATACAATTCGTGAACACAGTATCTCAGGCTAGATGGTAAGGTAATTGTTCATTTTTTTAAATAAACTTCTTGGTTTCAAATTTTCATCTGGCATCAACGGACCTATTTTATGTAAACTTACAGTAGATTTTAAGACTGGTAAATAAAAACCTGCATTTCACACTGCCTACCACACAGTTAAATTTTACAAAAATGGAATACATGATAAAATGCTATTATTCTACCTTTGTCTCCTTTTCTAGCCAAAGATTTCTGGAATAACATTTCCAGGGCCTTTTAAAACAGCATCTAATTACTTATACAGCCAACATTTTTCAAAGACTGAAAGTTTAAATTCTGGAATCCTTTTTCACATTTATTCTAAATTCTCTTTCTTCCCAGCTCAAATGAAATTTATTTAGGCAGGCAGTTTAGGCACTAGGCTTCTATGACTAACTAGGTCCTATGTTTTCTCAAATTAGACTGAAGAGGAAGACAGTAAAAATAAGAAATTGCAATGCATCGTAAGAGAACAGTTCCAGAAAGTGTAACCCCAGGTTCATGCTCCATTTTCCTACAGGAAATGTTATTGCTTGAGGTCATTAAAGTGAGAATATAGCTTGGGCCTACTAAACTTGACAGGGCCTGAATACCACTGATAATTAGTTGTTTCATTTTTTCATCTAGGAAATTATCATATTTATATTCAGTAAAAAATTATAGATGACTGAAGATAACCTGACATAAAACTCTAAAAATGGGCTATGGTGCTACTATTTGGCAAAAACATCTGAGTTCCATAAGCAGTACTTCCCCATTATTCTCTCACATTTAAAAGACAAAAGCATATTAAGTATAGGTTTACTAAACTACTGTAGGAATTTAAGTTTATCATTGTTTTAAAAGCCAATCTAAACTATTACACAAAATGTAACAAATAAAACATCTGTTTATAAACAAAAAATCAGATTCCTCTGAAGTATAGGACGGTCACTGCTGACCCTGTGGAATCTATTTACTTATCAAGAAACTAAATAAAAGAAAAAAACTCTAATATTCAGACTCTCTTGAGATCTAGAACACATTAAAATTCTAAATTATTTTGATTTCAAAAAAATCATATATTTTACATTCAAATTTTACATTTTTCTTATTTTAAAGCCAAAGTACAGTTTTAAAACAATAATAGTATCCACAAGCAGAAAACTGAGGTTTCCCTGGAACAAATTCTTACAAATAAAGCTGCCTCCACCTTCCTTACCCTGTTGTAGAAGGGATGCTGAGGGCCCGTCATGCCGCTGTAATAGCTGCTGTGAGGCTGGGGCGACACCACTCCACCTGCAAAGGGCCCATTGAAGGATGTGGAGGAGCACACTGATGGGGGCTGACTGTACCCTGATGGTGCCCTTGGAGTACCCTCATGTAGAGGGAGAGGGGGGTATGCCAGTCCTCCGATACTGATTTGCTCTCTGGCAGCACGAACATCTGAAAGATTCAATCAGACCCCAGAAGGCAAGAGAAACCAGGACATTAGGAATTAGTCAAATTATCACATTCTTCTTTAGTTACTAGGCAGAAACATGACTTTATCACTCCTGCCGGAGATTCCAACTAAATTAAAAAAGAAGACAGAAAATCTTGAAAACTCACAGGCCTTTTAGTGAGAAATAACCAACTACTAGGCATGAAAACTTTTTAACCATTTGAAAAGTCACCAATATCTGGATTCTTCTCTTCAGTCATCCGAACTACTGATTTTTCTCTGACTCTTAAAGGATTTAAGATATTCTAGCAGTTCTTTTGATTCCTGTTATCAACGATTAATAACTCATATTTGTTGGGTATTAACACATATAATGTTAGCAAAGACCGCGGGTTTGCAAATTATGAGACTCATCCAACTCTGAACAACAACAAATTCCACAGCCCTTTGACATCACCCTTGTAATGGTACCTAGAAAACAGAATGCAGAAGTAGTTTAAGGCAATCTCTTCACAGTTCCTGGAAAACTCAAAGGCATGTCAGCAGAGCCACGTCATACAAAAGACTCTTTCAATAAAACTTTTATGTGTGTGCACAGAGTGGGACCTCCAGAACTTAACTTATTCAAAAATCTTAATGTCTCTACTCTCAGGTTCTACTACCCAGATTTAAGTTAATATCTGAAAAGTAATACAAAGATTCTCTTACTTCTCTGGATAGAGATCTCTCTTAAGAACTGAAGACTGGTGACAGGCAAATTACAACGGATGGACATCATAAAGTCATGACTGTATGTTAAAAGAAATATAATTCCAAGGACTTGGGTGGTTGGGGGTGTGGCGGGCAGAGGGATTATAATAAGGTGAGTTCCACAAATATTAACAGGATTTTCTTAACAATCCCAAAAGGATGCCAAGAATCCTAATCTTTAATTTCATTAACTTTTCTGTGTAGTGCTTAGTTCAATACTTCTTGGTTTTCATAGAGTAGGAGAAATGTACACAGATAAGTTAGAAACACGAAAAATTTTTAGAACTTTAGATGAAAAATTAAATTTGCTACTAATACTCACCTGCAATAATTTCCCGTAGTTTGGGATCTAGGTTTACAGTGCAGGGCAGAAAGACTTTTACATCTCGAGCCACAAGAACTGGAGTCCTTGAAGATAAAAACACTTCAAAATTTCTTATATCTCCATCAATTTCAAGCAGTGGCTCAACATCCTTAGTTGTTGGAATATTCTTTGATATTCTTCAAATAAGAAATTAGTGAAAAAGGTTGTTAATGTCACTATTAGAAAGGTAAATTCTGCATGTCATCTGAAGTTACTTATACAACAATTACACATCTTGGTCTGATTAAAAATCTATTTTTTTTTTTTGAGATGGAGTCTCCCTCTGTCACCCAGACTGGAGTACAATGGCACGATCTTGGCTCACTGCAACCTCTGCCTGTGGCTTCAAGCGATTCTCCTGCCTTAGCCTCCCAAATAGCTGGGATTACAGGTGTGCACTACAATGCCCGGCTACTTTTTATATTATTAGTAGAGATGGGGTTTCACCATGTGGCCAGGCTGCTCTCTAACTCCCGACCTCAGGTGATCCCCCCACCTCAGCCTCCCAACGTGCTGGGATTACAGATGTGAGCCACTGCGCCCGGCCAAAAATCTATTTTAATTTTTGGTTTTTTAAAATTATGCAGTGGTGTAATCTTGGCTCATTGCAACCTGTGCCTCCCCAGCTCAGGTGATCCTTCCACCTCAGCCTCCGGAGTAGCTAAGACTACATGCTCACACAACCACGCCTGGCTAATTTTCATATTTTTCTATAGAGACGAGATTTCATCATGTTGCCAGGAGGCTCTTGAACTCTTGGGCTCAAACAATTCATTCACCTCACACTCCCTGTTGTGATTACAGGCACGAGCCACCTCATCCAGTCAAAAAATTATTTTAATAAAAGAGAAACTAAAACTAAAAAAAGTAGTATGGTTACAAAAAAAAAAGGTAACAATGAGTACAGTCAGAATTATACAGCTTTTGGCCATGGCAGGACTTAGGCTGGGGAAACGGAGGAGAGCAGCATATGCACAGGTGTGTCACATGCTCCAAGGTGGCTAAGGGTCACCACTCAATGAAGATTTATTGAGTTATCGCTTTACAGATGAGGACAGTGGCCTCGGACAGATCAGACTGCCCAAAGTCGCACAGCTAGAAAAGAGAATCTGACTGGTTCTGAAACCCATCCTTTTTAAATAGAATACCACGGTTCTTCCTTTGCAAAGAAAACAAGAAATGAAGAGCTTTTAAATAAATTACACAAATTAGAAGAAAGTTAGCATAAGTTTTCCTTTTTTAAAAGGGTTTTGTTTTCTATTGTAAAAGTAATATATGCTTACTATATACAGAAACAGGAAAAAACACATACTTTTACCAATCAGACATAATACCCGCTAAGGTAGTATGTCACTTAGTCTTTTATTACGCAGAATTTTTTGCATAACTGAGTTCAAGCAATATGTAAGCAATTCTGTACCATGCAGACTCTTGAATGTAAAAATTAGTAATATTCATTTTAAAAGCACTTATTAAGCATTACTATATGAAACTGTAGTTTCTGTAGGTCGAAAATGGTCAAATGTTGACAATTCTTGATCTGAGGCAGTAAGCAACAACACATCACAGAGGGATAAAGGGAAGAAAAACGAGAAAGAGACGTTAAAAGACAAGACATAGATGAGAAAACTGGAAACAACCCAAGTGTCCACTAACAGGTGGAAGGGTAAATAAATGGTGGCATATCCAGACAAAGGAATACTACTCAGCCACAAAAAGGAATGAACTACTGATACAAAAAACATGGCTGAATCTCTTACTAAATTAATCCAGCCAATAAAGAGTGTATAGCAGTATGTTTTCATTTCTATAAAACTAGAAAATATAAGCCATTCTAAAATAACAATGCACACCAGGGTTTGCTGTGAAGTTAGCCATGTGGGGCACGAGGGAGACAAGGGAGGGTATCAAAGGAACAGGTAGAAAACTTGGAACTGAGGGAAACATTCACTCTCTTGATTGTGGTGATGACTTTGTAGGTATATATGTTTATCAAACTTGTGAGACTGTACAATTTAAATATGGCAGTTTATTATATGTCAACTACACCTCAAAAATTGTTTAAAAATCACTGGATACATCTTCAAAACACTCACTTTCCAATTAAACAAGTATATTAACTGTTAGATTATACTGAGTGAGCATAGTTGCAGTGGAGCAGTAAGATTTTCATGCCCTTCAAAAAGTGAAATGGGAATCTTACTCTAACGTTAGTAACAGTATATTATTTCTTTGGGACTAGCACTTTACTCAGACCCAATACTTGGCTACTAGCCAAATATTAAAAGTCATCTCAGGGAAAAATCCAGAGAACACAATTAGCAAACAAGAAGAGAATAGGATGCTGGTGAGAAAATAAGGGTAGCAATTTTATCTTAATTAATTTCAGAAAGTCTCTTTACGGACATACACACATGCACAAGAGAGAAAAGCCCTCTGAGATGGGGTTACTCAATGAATTAAAATCACATTCAAACTGATTATTAAATATATGTAAAATGAGTTGTTGCAAGTGGCGATAAAATCAGAGCTTAAACAGTTAAATAGGTAGTTCATTTATTTCAGGAGTCGAACACAAAGTACTAAAAAGAGAAGCTAGAAAGATTTAGATAAAAACACACAGCTGACAAGTCACATGAAACAAATTAACTGCATTTTAATGCCAGCTCTGCTTCTGCCTCAATGCAACAGTGTTCTCAGTATGATGAACAATGCTGCTGTTCACAAGCCAACAGGCTACTGCTGGCTTCCAGATTGAAGCCTCTATTCTAACCTTCTGAGCTCAATACATTAAACTCTTCTGCTGAAAGAGATATTTATGTAAATGATCATCTTTTGGCAGTAGGCCATCAAAATCATATGTGCCTTTATTTTTCAGATATTTTTCCAAAGGTTAGCATTTAAAGAATTTAAGTAACTTCACTTTTCAATTAAGAGTGAATTTAAATTTCCAGCATTATGAATCATGTGAATTAAAGTTGCCAGCAGTTAAATGGCCCAAAGAAAGCATTATAAAACGTCAGGCTTCAAGGAGCTCCTAGTAAGTCTAAATGCAATTTCTTTCTATGCTACCAATCTAGCAATACTTGTTAAAGCCAACATCAATGTAAGTTAAAGGCATTCTGATTATAAATGACAGTGGTTTATACAAAGTACATATTAATTCCTTGGCAGAAATTACATAAACTATTCATATCACTTACATTCAAAATCCGGTTTTAAATTACATAAAAGACTTCTATTTTAAATCAAAATATAAACAGATTCTTAGAGCAGAATTTATGAAGAAGGTATTATTTATCACATTTTATCTAAAAGTAGCTGCCTAATAATGTCATTATTTAGTAAGACGTTAAAAATTAAGACATATTTTCTTTAAAAATTTAAACAGAGAAAACTCTTAAATGCTTTAGAATTTTATTACCTAACTTCTAATAGACTCTCAAATACTTTCTATCAGTGAATGCCCATTTATTAAATACCGTCCATGCACAGAACACTTTGGAGATTGAGAGAGACAGAAAACAGCCGCTCGGCATTGCAGCGAAAAAGTCAGAAACAAAGATAAAATGGAGTCCATTTATACGCCCACAGCAGCCTGTGAAAACACAAAAACCCTAAATACCTCAGGGGCTAGCCACACCCTCCATCTTTACCCAGTTAATTCCTACCCATCCTTTGTGCTCGGTGCAATTTCCCCCTCCTCAGGGAGCCTCCCGGAGACCAGCTCATTTTCCTCCATTGCAAGCCCCCACAGCACATATACCTTTTTGCATAACACGTATCATAAGTGAAATTCTACACTAGTGGAATTACTTTCTTAATATTTATCTCCCTCTCTAGACTGGAAATTCCATTAAAACTGGGAACAAGTTTAGTTTTATCCACCACTGTAGCACCAATGGTTTGCACAGAACACTGTCACAACACTATTGACATTATTCTCCAACAAGTATTTGTAGAGTGAATAAACTACACACACGCAAATAGGTGTTCTTCCTCAAGAACTCCATTCCTTTAAAACAGAATAATTTTCACCTTAATTATCCTTTCTGATATTGACAAAACCTTGTGCTTGAGAAAGCATACATTGATCCATCTGGAGTCAATTTTTGTACATGGTGTGGGGTGGGGATCCAACTGCATTCTTTTGGATGTGGAAATCTAGTTGTCCCATCCCCATTTGTTGAAGAGTCTGTTCTTTCCCCATCAAATGGACTTGGCACCCTTGTCAAAACCCAACTGGCCATAAATGAAGGGTTTTTCTAGACTCTCAATTCTATTCCATTGCTCTATATGTCCATCTATGCCTGTGTCACATTGTTTTGATGACTGTAGCTTTACAGTATATTTGAAATTGAGCAGTGTCAGTCCTTCAACTTTGTTCTTCTTTTTAAGGCTGTTTGGTTATTTGAGGTATTGTGAAACTTCATATGACCTTAAGGATTAGTTTTCTATTTCTGCAAAAAAGGCTACTGGAATTTGGCAGGTGTTTTATTGAATCTGTAGATCACTTCAGGTAGTACTGACATCCTAATATTTAGTCTTCCCACCCATGACCACAGGATGTCTTCCCACTTATTTAGGTCTTAATTTCTTTTGGTAAGGATTTTTAGTTATCAGTATATGAGTCTTTAACGTTCTTGGTTAAAGTTATTTCATTCTTTTAGATGCTACTGTAAAATGAACTGCCTTCTTAATTCCCTCTCATATTGTTCACTGAAGGTGTACAGAAACACAACTTTTTGTGTGTTGATCTGTACCCTGCAAACTTTGCTGATTTATTAGCTCTAATAGCTTTCTTGTGGGCTCTTTGGAATTTTTCTATGTATAGAAGAATCATGTCATCTATGATTAGTGATGGTTTACTTCTTCCTTCCCAATTTTGATTCTTTTATTTATTTATTTTTTGCTTGTCCAGTTGCAATGGCTAGAGCTTCTAATGCAGTGGTGAAAGTGAGTATCTTAGTTAGCTCAGGCTGCTGTAACAGAATATCATAGGCTAGATGGCTTAAACAGCAGACATTTATTTCTTGAAGTTCTGGAGGCTGGAAGTCAGAGATCAAAGTGCCAGATGGTCAGGTTCTGGTAAGGGCCTTCTTTTTGGTTTGCAGATGATCTTACTCCTGTGTCCTGACATCAAGGACACTATAGAAAGAGAGAGAGAAGCTCTCTGGTTTCTTCATAGGAGGGCACTAATCCCATACAAAGATTACACCCTCATGACCTCATCCAAACCTAATTACCTCCGAAAGGCACCAACTCTAAATAACATCACATTAGGGGTTTGGGTTCAACATAAAAATTCTGGCAGGACACAAGCATTCAGTTCATAGCAGCAGGCATCCTTGTCTTGTTCCTATAACTTAGGAGGGATCATTTCAGTCTTTCATCACTGAGTATGATATTAACTACAGATAAGTCAGTAAAGTTAACCACTAAAATAATGATCTCAATGTCAGGCCAATATCCCAAAGCTTTAAAAAACACAGCTTAATACAAAGTGGTCAATCAAGAAAATGAAGACTATGCTACCTACACTATTTCCTATCCCACTCTATTTAGTCCAATCTTTGGAAATTCGTTTTAGGAAAAAAAAAAAAGTTAAGATATTTACTAATATTTATACAAAAAAGATGCAACCATTAGTTCAAAAAATAGGGTTTGTTTTTCCCCAACAAAAGTGCATTCTTTCATGGAACTATTGGAATAAAAATCCCATACAAATAGAATGTGTACTTAATATTAAGAAAGCAGGGAAGCAACGTTTCCTACAACATAGAACATTCAATTGGCTCAATCAAGATGAATTACCCTTTTAACCAAATATCTGTTTTTTACATTTATTACAAATGTCACAGTCAGTTCCATAAATGCCAACAGTCATACAGCTTTAACCTTTAGTCATGAGAAGCACACTTGACTGTTTCCCAAGGGATGAGGCCATCTTCATTTCAGAGGAGCAGAGTGACTGTACTGTTATTTGCTCTTTAATGTTTCAACTAACCATTCCACTGTCTCATGAAGGCCAGTGCCTCTGGCTGCTGAAGTTTTGAATATTTGCTATTTTCATTCCTTCCAGGAAGATAACCCAAGTGAATGTGAATCTCTGAAGGAGTCATGGCCTGTTCCATGTCCTTCGTATTTGCAAATGCCACTAAAATGGCTTTTTTCAGCTCTCCTCCATCAACATGGCAACTAACTCTGACTTGGAAATGCCAATTCGGTCTTGGTCACAACTGCCTGCTCCACAGCATCTGTTTGAATAACAACATCTGCAGTATGGCTCTATCCTTCCAAATCCCAGTCTTGGAATTCTGTATGTTTTCTTTGCTGTTTTTGTTTTCATTTTGAGACAGTTTTGCACCTGTTGCCCAGGCTGTAGTGCAGTGGCACGATCTCAGCTCACTGCAACCTCTGCCTCCTGGGTTCAATCAATTCTCCTGCCTCAGATTCCTGAGTAGCTGGGAGTGCAGGCACAAGCCACCATGCCCAACTAATTTTTGTATTTTTAGTAGAGACGAGATTTCATCATGCTGGCCAGGCTGGTCTCGAACTCTTGACCTCAGGTGATCTGCCTGCCTCAGCCTCCCAAACTGCTGGGACTACAGGCATGAGCCACTGTGCCCAGACCCGTATGGTTTTTATAAGTTACCATCTCAACATTAAATCTGATAATAGGAATGTAGTAATGACTTTTCCAACCTGTTATCTGCACAAAATTGTGGTTTTTCCTGTCTATGTAATCCCCAAATTAAAATCCTTACTTCCCAGGTTCCAAACAGACTGGAAAAATACTTGAGAAAAATATACCATGATTAAGCCCTGTTCACCCTCACCGATCCTCAGGAACAGGTCCTGGCCTCAGCAGCAACTCCAACTCCAGGCACTTCAGCTCACCTTGGCCTCTGGCTCTGCCTCTGCCCCTGGGCCTGGACTTCCCATTGGACCTGTCAATTTTGTTGATATTTTCAAGGAAAATACTTCTGGGTCATTACTTTTCTCTACTGTTATTCTATTCTCTATTTCTCTCCACTGTAACCTTTATTTCCTTCCTTCCGCTAGCTTTGAGTTTAATTTGCTCTTTTTTTTCTAGTTCCTCAAGGTGTAAAGTTAGGTTATTAATTTAGTATCTTTCTTCTTTTTTAATGTAGGCATTTACAGCCATAAATTTCCCTCTGAGCACTGCCTTTGCTGTATCCCATAAGTTTTAATCATTCCTAGTATTTTTATAAAAGTATATTCATAACTACTCCATGAGTCACCTTTCCTACCATGTTGGAAAGAACATTAGCTTAGGGGGTCAGAAAGTAAGACACTTTGTCTGCCACAGCCAAAGTAATAACAGTGTTAAGAGCGGAAACTGTCCTCACACAGAAGACTGTGTTAAGTACACAACAACTCTCAATAGAGAAAAGAACTTATTGGAAGAGAAAAGAGGCATCTATGCTCAAGTGGTGGTCAGAGAAGATTCTCAAGACAACACGTGAACAGTGCCACGTGTTCTCAATGACACTCATTTTTTAAGTTCTACAAAAGCAAGTTTGCATTTTATAGGTATCCTCCTCAGTAACTGCACTGGGAAACAACAAAGCACTTACATACTCTGCTGGCCCAGTAATATACTTTCTTCGGGTATACTTTCATCATGGTATACTTTCTTCAAGTGTGTTTGTTTATTTCTGGTTTAAAAGACCTATATGTTTAAGGATGGTGTGATGAGGGTTAAATAGTGCAAACCATAAAAGCACTTGTATAAGTAGCCATGGAAACCACTGGCAGAGCTAAACAAAGTTATTTCACTTCCTGGAAGCGATTATTCTACATTAAACAAAAATTATTTCCCACTGAGGGTGTATATCTCCAAGATAATCTATTTGGTGAGAACATCACGGTCCAAGATTTTGTTTTTATATGAAGGAAGGAAACATGTAGGCATGTAATTTAAAGGATTTAAAAAACACTTAAACTCAGTAGAAAGTCATCATATGCACAACCTGTCTTTGGCTTTAAGGCTGCAATTTTAGAAAATAGAGGGTTGAAAAAAGAATCCACAAGCAGGGAGGGTAAAAGATAAAAACTCGAAGGGGTGTCTGCCTAGGTTCAACTATGAAACTGGTAAGGCATTGTCTTCATTCATGTCTATTATGGAAAATGTTCTGAGTAAGGTACATTTAGGGGTTCTCTATCCCTCTTATATAAACTCTAACAGGAAAAACATATTTAAAAGTTATGAAGAATTGAGAGGGAAACTTGAACTAATTGGCTGAATACCTACTGTCTGCCATTCTCTGAGGCAGGTGCTTTACCTAGTTTATCTAATTTCTCTCTCAGCATCCCATGAGGTTATTTATTACTTCCATTTTAAAAATGAGGAATCTGACACTCAGAGAGGTAAGGAACTAATGCAGCACCACCGCAGACATAAGCGGCAGAGTGGGTGCCTGCTCCTGACTGCTTCAAAAGCTGCTGTCCTGCTCACTGCACCAGTTCAAACAGGAGCCACAGACATGGCTCAAAATCCCTCAGGTAATCTTACATGTTTTTAATGCCTTAAAAGTGTAATAGGAAAGAATGATGTTACATATTAAATTTTAACACATTGAAGAAGATCAATAAATAAGCTAGGCTGATAAGTCATCCTGAGTTTTTCTTTTAGTTTCCGTTTTTTTGCACTTTGAAACAAAGTTTCTCCTCCATCTTTATGCACATATTGAATTTCCTTCATTTTTTCAGAATCCACATTAGCACTTTTGTTTATAAAATTATGCAAACCAGTACATTACACTACAGCCTAGAAGCCTGAGCAAAGACTGTAAAATTCATTAGAAAATTGCATCACATGACTTTCACCTAGTCAGAGAAACAGAAAACACTTCAAATAATTACAAGAAATGTGAAAAACTCCAATAAACTATTGGTGATTCACCTATAAAACAATATTCCCAATTAATCTTTCAAGTTTCTGGATCAAATTAACTGAAAACATACTGTCATCACAAAGAAAGTTTAAAAACTGGTAACATTTGCAGGCCAGGCGCGGTGGCTCAAGCCTGTAATCCCAGCACTTTGGGAGGCCGAGGCAGGTGGATCACGAGGTCATGAGATCGAGACCATCCTGGTCAACATGGTGAAACCCCGTCTCTACTAAAGATACAAAAAATTAGCTGGGCATGGTGGCGCATGCCTGTAATCCCAGCTACTTGGGAGGCTGAGGCAGGAGAATTGCCTGAACCCAGGAGGCGGAGGTTGCGGTGAGCCGAGATCGCGCCATTGCACTCCTCCAGCCTGGGTAACGAGAGTGAAACTCCGTCTCAAAAAACAAACAAACAAACAAAAAATAATAAAAAATAAATAAATAAAAACTGGTAACATTTGCATCTACTCCTGATTTAGGGTTTTCTTCATGTTACAGTCCCAAAACTAGAGAAACAAACAGATGTTTCAACCAATTTACGATTGTAACAGTCAACCAAAATTCTCAAATTTTAATATTCTTCAGAATAGCTCATTTTTCTCACTAACTGAATGTGTTACAAAATCTTATAATTTGAATCAATAAACTTATATTAATTCCGCTTTATTTATTGAAATTCTGCATAAGATTTGGAAAAAGGTTCCCACTGGGAGTAGAAGTCTAAAAAACAGTGTATGACTCTATGATGCCTACCCAGTTACGACTATGCAAGTAATCAGATATTAGTAATTCAGAGGACAAAGCGATATTTCCAGCTAGAGTAATGAGAGACTTTAGTAAAGAGGTAAGAGAAGCAAAATATTTCATAACTGACTCCAGTTATGAAAATATTTTGAAATTATGAAAATGTGAAAATATTGCCTATCATTATTAAAAAGCAAAGCCTGTTTTACAGCATCAAGAGTTTATACTTGATATTTTAAAATGTTCAGACAACAGCACATGAGATCAAATTTTCACAGCTGTTTTAGGTACCACTAATAATACTGTAAGTTGCTGCCAAGTGATGAATTGTCTATGCAAATGTTGTCTTTAAGAAATCTAAAAGTGTATTACATTAATCATCTATAGAATGCAAATGTTCTGTAATAAAACTGAATGACAGGCATAGAGAAAGGAGGCTCTGAACTCAAAGTCGATCTACTAAGGCAAAATCTTTATTATATAAGTTCTCTTAAAAGATTTAATGTTTAAAAAGTATTGAACCAAAGTTCTACAATGTTTAGAATTTAATATTTTTATATCTAAATGCAAATTTGTAAGCAGATTAATTTTTTTAAGCTCCTCTTTTTTCATAGCCACTATTTTCCCAAAAGTTAAAGTAATTTGAGGAGACAAAAGTAGTACTATACTTGAAAACTATGTCATATGAATAGATAACCATTCATTTGCCTATGATCATGATTCTCACTGCTGAAAAAATGTCCTGAAGTCATTTTTTTAAAAACAACAATCGAAAAGGAAATTCAACCTTTCATTAAACTCTCACTCGTTTTTCTGCTATGGAAGGGAAAAGCAAAATGTATTACATCTTATTTTTGGCTGAACGTGTTAATGTTTCTAGTGCAATGCTCCCATCTTGTGGACTTCTCGAATATTGCTAACGGAAGCCACTTCTGCAGCGTGGTCTTACACCAGCAACTCAACATTATCTTAGCATTTGAATTAGCTAGCATTTTTGTTATATATCACTTTTATTTATTCCTGTATTTTAAAAAGTCTTTAAATATTTTGATTTGAAATTCTGAAATCACAAACCTCTATTGAAAAAATCAACTTCAGGAAAAAAGTTGGCTACCCAATCTGTCAAGGCATGTGTAATCTTTTTTGGTAAATTTGAGTTCTTTAATAATCAAACTTGTTTGAAAAATATAAATATATACAAATGTTCCTACTATATTAACTGTAAACCTGCACAAGTAATGTTCTTTTACACATTAAACTTATATTTCTTACATATCAAAACATATATTTCAAGAAACTGTCTGCTATTTGTTTCCAACAATTCCAAACATTGTTGGAATATACCTTTTAAATGTTAAACCTTTTAAGATAACTTGTACAATAAGGGTTTTGAATAATCAAGACCTTGGTTAATATCCCTGGGTTTTTCATGTTGACATTAGAAACACATGACTTTGAAACACTTAGCATTTTTTCTTCATTCTACATTTGCATTAAACACGAAAATGGCATTATGACAGTAAAGGCTGAGAAAATATATTAAGAAGCAAAAGTAAAAGAAAACCTACTGAAAAAGTTACCTAAAAAAATTATAGCCACATGGTAGACATAAAACTGGTATAAAGGCTTAAACAAACAGATGTACCAGATGTTTAAATGCTAAATATCAGAAGTGATTTTTTAAAGCTTTCCACCCAAAACCTAGCACAGTGACTAGACACAATTAGAAATAAATACAGCATTTCTTTGAGATTTTATATGTTGCTAAGTTGTTTGCATTTTTTAACAGAAAAGATCAATTCAACACCATAGAAAAATTTCTACCTGCTACAACATTCACACTCGTACATAAACAAATTATTCTAAATACTCATAGATACATCAATGAAAAGTTAAATAAAATCTATCTGGAAATAACAATATTAATTTAGTTCTATATTTCTGGTATCTCAGACCCACTGCCTAGCTGGCAGCTACAGAGAATGGGCTCCCGGCTCTTCAGAAACAGACTTGGGAAGCGCCACAGTTACAGCTGTGAGGTCTTAGGTAACTCCTGCTCTCTGCCTCTTAGGGTTATAAGTACAGGTTGAGTATTCCTTATCTGAAATGCCTGGAATCAGAAGTGTTTCAGATTTGGGAGTATCTGCAGTACCAGCTGAGCACCTGCAACCCCAAAATCCAAAATCCCAAATGCCCCAGTGAGCATTTCCTTTGAACATCGCCAGCACTCAGTTTCAGATTTAGCAGCATTTCAGATTTCAGATTTTCAGATTAGGGATATGCAACCTGCATTAGATGTGATAATCTAGGTAAAGTGCTTAATCTAATGCATGGCACAGAATGAGGGTTCACATTATATATTAGCTACTACTTTTATTAGACTGTGCCAAGCATATAATAAACTCTTTGTTTAATGAATGAACACAATTAAAATGTTTAGCACAACAGAACTGGAGACATCTAAGTTACATGGCCCTTTAAAACAATTCTGACAAGTCTGTAAGAAGAAACTGAGTCTGTAAAAAGAACCTGAAATGAGAGGAACCTATCTAGAAGCAGCCAATCCAAAACAACTCCACCAGAATGTAAATTAGTACAACCTCTACGGAAAACAGTAAGAAGATTCCTCAAAGAGCTAAATGTTGATCCACCATTTGACCCAGCAATCCCACTACTGGGTATCTACCCAAAGGGAAAAATGTCATTATATGAAAAAGACACTTGCACACATGTTTATAGCAGCACAATTCACAACTGCAAAGATGTGGAACCAACCTAAGTGCCCACTGACTAAGGAGTGGATAAAGAAGATGTGATTTATATACACCATGGAATACTACTCAGCCATGAAAAGGAACAAAATAACATATTTTGCAGTAGCTTGGATGGAGCTAGAGGCCATTATTCTATGTGAAGTAACCCAAGAGTGGAAAACAACAACCGTATCTTCTCACTTATAAGTGGGAGCCAAGTCATGAATAAACAAAGGCATACGGAGTAAAATAATAGACTTTAGAGACTCAGAAGGGACAGGGAGGAAGGCTAGGGATAAAAAAAACTACACATTAGGTACAACGCATACTACTTGGATAATGGGTGCCCTAAAATCTCAGATTTCACCACTGTATAGTTCATGCATGCAACGCCACTTGTACGCCAAAAACTACTGAAATCATTCTTTTTTTTTTTTGAGACAGAGTCTCACTCCGTCACCAGGCACCAGGCTGGAATGCAGTGGTGCGATCTCGGCTCACTGCAACCCGCCTCCTGGGTTCAAGCAATTCTCCTGCCTCAGCCTCCTGAGTAGCTGGGACTATAGGCGTGGGCCACCACACCCAGCTAATTTTTTGTATTTTTAGTAGAGATGGGTTTTCACCATGTTGGCCAGGATGGTCTCGATCTCTTGACCTCGTGATCCACCCACCTCGGCCTCCCAAAGTGCTGGGATTACAGGTGTCAGCCACCACGCCCAGCCTGAAATAAAAATTTTTTAAAAACACAAAGCAACTTCAGCAGACCATGGCATTGATAAATGGATTACGAATATAAGAAATCTTAGAAATACTGCTGAACTAAAAGTTACAGGGAACGCCTTCAAAAACACTGCTGTGATTCTAGCATCACCTGACATAAGGCAGAAACCACCAAGTGTTAGGTGAAATATAGAGTCATCACTCAGTCTATATGTACTGAGATGTTCCTATGTGTCCGGCCCAGGGACATGCTCATATATAACAAAATAAACATTTTACTCATATTTAAGCCTAAAGAATGAAGCACCTGAATGGACAGTACTCTTTTCAAGATAAAGTGAGGCTTCTCATGTACCACCTGCCCAATCCATGCCTTCCTCAATCCAAAGTTAACATCAGATTTCCTTATTCTTTGAGAAATACCCACTACTGCCTAAATCAATCACTGTCTAGAAGCAAAAAACTTCAGCCATGTTTAAGAAGGTTACAGTTCATGAAGTATATAGTGTCATTCAGGAGACAAATATTAAAGAAATAGCAATGCAAATATTTTTAAGAAGGCAACGATGGCCAGTGCTATGAAAGAACATACCAGTACATACAGGACTCATCTAACAAAACCTCAAAGTGGGGGGGGGGCTTGGTAACAAAAAGCTTCCTAAGGTAGTAACATTTAAGACGAGACCAGAAGAAGGAGGTGGAAGGGGCCAGAGAGAAAGGCGTGTAAAAGGTAAACGGTAAGAGGGAGAAGGAGCCGGAGCTAGGCTGACGGCACTGGGGACTCCAGCAGAAACCTGGTACCTGCATACAGATTTTGACCAATTATATACTTTTGTCTTTAGAACCCAATTTGATATGCATAGACCATCATTTGTACTTTATACTATCTATAAGTTAAACTCAGTATTATTCTAAAAGCAACTCATTAGTTGCTCTTCTGCCCATGATACCTTTCCTACACCTAGCAGTCTTCAATGCCACAAAAATTACCTTTCACTCCCTCTCAACCAGAGGTTTATATATCAGACAGTGATACCATGTAGTTGGCAAGAAAAGGGAAAGAAGGCAATTTTTTAAATGATACAAAAAAATTGTTTACAAACCCATCATTTCATTAAAAAATAAAGACTAAAATGATTCTAAGAAACAAGTATTGCAACAGGGGAGATGAAAGGGAAATCAGACTTAGAAATTCTTGCAGATGTTTAGAATAACTAATTTCCTTTAAATACCCTGCAACAGGACTATAGATGAGGTTACTTACTTCCTAGCTCACGTAGAAAAGGCCACAATGTGCTATTTCTATTACTCATCTTTCATTATTTTTAAAAGACAAGGTTTCGCTATGCATCCAGGCTGGAGTGCAGTGGCTATTCATAGGTACAGTCGTGGCACACTACAGCTTCCAACTCCCAGGCTCAAGTGATCCTCCTACCTCAGCCTCCCAAGTAGCTGGGATTAGAGGCACACTCCACCACGCCTGGCTCTATTAATCATTTCACCTTTACTGTGGGATAGCCAATTACTTTCTGAACTTTTCGTTAACCTTAATTTTTCTACCCAGGTTCATTCCTATTCCCTTCCCACCATGAAAGTCTCAAAATATGCTCCCTTAAATCAAGAGAATTCCCTAACTCAGGCCAAACTGCACTGACACAGCAAATAGGCTCTGAAAGGTAATACCTACAAATTTTTCAAGACCCCGCAATGAATCCCCATCTTAGGGTAAAAGCCAAAGTCCTTACCATGGTCCTCCAAAAGGGGTCCATGAACCCCACTGGTGACTCCAACCTGACCTCCTCCTCACTTGCTTCACTGCACCCCATCTCGCCACATCAGCTCCCTTGTGCTGTTCCTTCAGCATTCATTTCAAGTGCTCTCTGGCCCGGAACTGTTCCCTCTGCTTGGAAGTGCTTTCTCAGATACCTGCCTGGCAAACTCCCCTGACTCCTTCAACCCTTGCTCAACTCGTCCCTTCTCCGTGAGGACAATCCTGACTCCGTTACTTAATGCAGAACCTGCACTACTCTTCATCTCCCTAAATCTCTTCTACTTTTGATCCTTTCCACAGCACTTGCTGCCTTTTAACATGCTAAGTATGGATTATATATACTGTTTATTAGCCATCACTCTCTGACAGAGTGCAAGCTCCTGGGGCAGGGATCTTTGCTGGTTTTGTTCCTGGATACATGCAAGCTCCTAGAACTGTGCTTGGCTCATAATAGGTGTTCAATAACTGTTTTCTGAATAAATGAATGAATTTTAACCTTTATCCCCTTAATTTCTTTCACACCTTTGGATGTTGCTAGAAGTCTGGTAACAACAACAAAACAAATAAGTAGCAAAAAAATATACAAATACATAAAATACATAAAAAACAAAAAAATACATAAATAGGTAAACCAAAAAAAGTCAAACACATCTAGTGTAACGCATTTCACTTTTTTCTCCAAACAACAAAAGTAGGCATGATTTACAGGTACATCAAAATAAGCTAAAAAATTCTGCCCTTTATCTTTAGAAATATGAATTGTCCAATTTTCACAAAGACATGGATAAAAATAATTCAAAGCCAGAGATGCACACTGAATGGTCAACATTACATCTGATTATGGGTATCTTTATCCAAGGTTTGCAGGCTCACTCTTCACATTGAACTTGGCAAATATACAAATGTCATTTATTTCTGTCCAGATAAAATATGATTTCTATTAGAGACTACAAAATCTTTATGTCAGTATAAACCTGCTTAGTTTTCTCTACTATACAAGAAATTATCATGTAATTTTGCAATTAGATCAGGCTTTCTCTTTAAAAAGATAACGATATTGATAAAATATTGAACGTCTGCAGTCAAAGCAAGTATGCCTTGAGAAAAAGACAGAAGCAATAATTATATAAAAGATAGTAAATTAATAAATTTTGAACAAGGACAACACTAACATCTACAGATAAGTCATATATCACAAAGAATTTCGGTAAAATCCTAAACTATATATGAAAAACACCATAATAGCATGCAAGAAACAATGTTTGGAATAAATATTGCTAGTATCTCAAAACTAAAGGGAAAATTTCTCAGTACAAAGGATGGACTTTGTACTACAAAGGAGATGAGGCAACAACTTCCTCTAAACCAACGTTAAATTTTTCATGCTATCCACATTCATAACTTAAGTCCACATGCAAAAGAACCAAGTCTGTACATAATCTAGGCCAAATGATAGTGGGGAAGAAAGGGAAGTGGAGCTGATCATCACCCAGAAAAGCATGGAGAGAGCAAGGAGGTTAGCCTGAGCTACCAGAGACGTGAGATGACTAGATGTGATAAAATGAAGCTTATGAAACCCTTGGATGAGGATCAGGAGGAGTTATCATAAAATACAAGGTTTTACTATGAGATTGCCCTAAGTAATGTACAGAAATACCATTACCTGAGCAATTTAAAAAGAACAGGTAGGTCTATTAAAGTCACAAATTAGATGTCCATAGTGCCTGTAAGGCAAATTGCTACTTCAATGAAACGGAAAATGGATACTATCCTGAAACATCTCAGAACTTATTCAACTGTTCTTTAAACATCAAAATAAAGTATCAAAATAAAGAATGTTTTTCTCCTTATCACAAAATAATTCTGACCATATCATCTTGGGTAAAAAATTGAGCAGTGTTAAAACTGAAATTTAAAACATTATCATCATGAAAACTACTTAAATTCATTTTTTAAAAAAAACAACTAACATTCTGCTTTAAATGGCAGAAATAAAGTTTTAGACTAAAATATTTCAATGGTCTAAAATGATGCAATAAAAAGTAGACAGAAAATTTTTAGTTATTTTACTCCCTTTCTTCTTACTAAATGTATGTTAAAAAAAAAAAACCTCAAATGATTCAGACAAAAGCTTTCAGCTCAACACATAATTGCAAGAAAATTACAATAATTGTACCAATTAAAACCATCTTGAATGAACAGTGTGTCATCTTAATGTTCCCGTGGTTTACAGAGGGGTCTACTTAATTCACTGAAATTGCTTTCTAGTGTTAGTATCAAATGTCATTTGTTAAAAGTTGAACAATTTAGAAAATAATTTAACAACGCAATTTCACCAAACACCAAGAACCAACATTTTCTTTTTCACCTGAATAAAGCAAGCAGATGTGTCATCAAATCGCTATAAAAATAAATGAGGCTTTTTATGGATTAAAAAAATAAATTTTACTACAAGCGTTAAAAACACTATTTTTCTGATTGTTTTTAGCAAATCAGATTTCTTTAATAAAATAAATGACACATTGCTGCATTTTGTCGGCTGTAAATAAAACTTTCTACTATTCAAATTACAAGCAATAGCATCTAAGAACTCAATTACCATTAACTTGAAACATAATAATCTAGATTATTCTCAGATACTTTAATATCAGGCTTTTCATTATGTTGATCAAAGTGTCTTCCTATAGTTTTTCATTCCAAATCATCTTATTATATATAATTATTTTAAGTCAATTCCCATGAATTACCAAAGATTGCTTACTATACTTTTTCTCTTATACTATACTAGCTACAAAATATTCTTTGTAAGTAGTTGTAGGCATTTAAGACATATATATTTATCTCACCAAAAAGAGGAAAGCATCTCAAAATCATCCAAAATCCAACACAGTCATGGATGGTAAACCCACCAAATGCCAAAGTTTAGAGTAATAAGTTGGTTTCATGGCAAAGCAAAGTTCCCATCCCTCATTATATCCCCACCGAACACCTCTGTGCTTTCCAAAGCTTCAACAATACATAAGGCACCTAGCAGAGTGCTGACGTGAATGAAGGAGGTCAGGAACACTAAGTGACTCAACCTCCTTAAGTAAGGATCCATGTGAGGCAACTAGTTCTCCTGTGCCCCAGCTTACAATCTCTTGAAATCTAGAGATCTATTCCTGGAGTAACATACTACTCTATTAAAGTCATAAATTAGATGTCATAAGTCTGAGTGGGTGAACACCACCCATTCAGAGAGTCTAAGAATCTCAAGTAGGCGCACATTCCTTCACTACTGTTTCTTAAGCTATCGCTCCACAGTTCCTAAAGGAAGGCTTATTCTTTTTTCTGACATATTTTTATTTACACACAAATGTTAACAACAATCTCAAGGATAGATGAGAGTGTCAAGGAATTATCTGTTTATATTAAATGGGGCTTTATGTATAAATATAACATGCAAAAAATAAAACTCATTGTATTAGTATAAATTATTATGAAGCAGTTAGAACTTTTTTCAAAATTCTTAACCGCTTAGTAATTACTGTCACTAACAAGCATTCATAATTATACAGCACCTGTATTATAATACAAACGTTTATTCAAAAAATAAAACCTAATATTGTACTACAGAATCAAGAGAAAAACTGATCCTGTATCTCACAATAAGATGATCTGTAAACCTCAAAGACCAGATGCAATTCAGTACCACTTCCTAATAGACCATGGTAATTACATATCACTGCACACTTCTTAATAGACCACGGTAATTACACATCACTGCACCACTTCCTAATAGACCACGGTAATCACATATCACTGCACCACTTCCTAATAGACCACAGTAATTACATATCACTGCACACTTCTTAATAGACCACGGTAATCACATATCACTGCACCACTTCCTAATAGACCACGGTAATCACATATCACTGTACCACTTCCTAATAGACCACGGTAATTACACATCACTGCACCACTTCCTAATAGACCACGGTAATCACATATCACTGTAC
>CM052654.1:133906769-133980999 GCA_028533165.1 Leontopithecus rosalia | reverse complement strand
TTCTGGATATCAGCCCTTTGTCAGATGGGTAAACTGCAAAAATTTTTTCCCATTCTGTTGGTTGTCGATTCACTCTAGTGACTGTTTCTTTTGCCATGCAGAAGCTGTGGAGTTTGATTAGGTCCCATTTGTCTATTTTGGCTACAAAAGCAAATTTTACTGACAGTTCAATCTAGGTTTGTCACCATCTGACACAGATAAAACCTGCAAAGAAAATTAATACTGTCCTTTTTCAGACATTTACAGTCTGCTAAAGAGGTAAATCAACCCACACAAGAAACATTCATGAATACACAGGATTACTGGGCACACTGGTCTCTGTCCAAAGTTAAATCACTATTGCTTGTAACATACCTTACAGAAAGCCGCTGATATGGTTGCTTTAACAACAGCAACAAAAACTTACAAATTCTGTGGGTTCCTGTGTTATCTTGGATTCTAACCATAACTATCTGCAAAGAAAAGCTGGAGCCACACCGCAGACTTAAGAGATGCTCTATTCATTTTTGTCCTCACAGTGCCATTAAGCTAAAATTATTTAAATCTCTTTGTAACTAAACATTTATTCTTGCTCGGTTTCTGCATAAAGAATGATTGTTTTTACAAAAGAAAAATCACAAAAGGAATAGGAACTACTCAAACAAAAACCAATTCCATTCTATTTTTAGGTATTTGTGAGGTCACACATTCTCTCAAGTGCTACAACATAACAATGGCAAGTTCTGAGGTGACGCAAACGTACAGTGTCCAGCATCTGAAGAACTCTGTCTTGCTCACAGGCATCTAATCCATCGATGATGACCACTAGCCTTGTCTGATTCTGAGTGAAGCTGTCAATGGTTTTTGCCATCCTGGCCATCAATTCCACTTCACATTTAAGAACCTGATACAAGAGATGGGAGAAAGGAATTAGGATTATTTTGCTATTATAAGATAAACTACCCAAGATGTAATATAGTATTACCTGAAAGTGGGCTTGGACTAGCTGTAAATGCATATTGCAAACTCTAAAGCAACCATTCAAAAAAAAAAAGTACAACTGATATATTAAGAAAGGTGAGAAAATGGAATCATATAAGATGCTCAATAAAAGACAAAAAGAGTAGAAGACAAAAATAGGAACAAAAAACAGGCCACAAACAGAAAACAGTAACAAATGTGGTACATATTCATCCATCTAAATCAACTGTTCCTTTGAATGTCAGTGCTCTAAAGATAGCAATGAAAAGAAAGAGATGTCAGAGATGATCCAAACACAAGAGCTAACTGTATGTTACCCACAAGAAACCCAACTTTCAGAAAAGACACATGCAGATTAAAAGTAAATGAATGAAGAAAGATATACCAAGACCAATCAAAAGAGAGTGGGAGTAACTCCATCAATTTCAGAAAGGTAGAGTAGACCTCAAAGCAAGGAAGTTACTGCGATTAAAGAGGGGTATTACATAACAATAAAGGAGTTGATTCTCTAAGGAGACACGGCAATCTTAAACATTTATATATCTAAGAATGGAGAATCAAAATATGTAAGACAAAAGCTGACAAAACTGCAAGAAGAAATAGACAAATCCACTATCACAGCTGGAGATCTCTACACCATTCTATAAAGATAGATGCAGCAGTCAGAAAACCAGTAAGGAAACAGTTCAACTCAACAATACCATCAGTCAACTGGATTAACTGACATCTACAGGTACTCCAACAACAAAAAAAAAACAAAACCAGAATACACATTCTTTTCAAACTCACAGAAAGCATTCACCAAGATGGACAACATTCTGGGCCATAAAACACACCAAAACAAATTTAAAATAGAAATCATACATATAATGTCTTCCCTCAATGGAATTAAACTAGAAATCAAAAACAGAAAGATAATTAGAAAATCCCAAAATATTTAGAGATTTTAAAAATACTCTTCCAAATAACACATGGGTCAAAGGCAGTATTTTGAACTAAATAAAAATGAAAACAAAACTTAACAACATTTGTAGGATGCAGCAAAAGAACTGCTTAGAAGAAAATTTATAGCACTGAATGCATATATTAGAAAAGAATAAAGATACAAAATCAATAATCTGGCTGGTGCAGTGGCTCACACTTGTAATCCCAACACTTTGGGAGGCCCAGGAGGGTGGATCACTTGAATTCAGGAGTTCGAGACCAGCCTGGGCAACATGGTGAAACCCCATCTTTACAAAAATTAGCCAGGCGTGGTGGTGCGCAGCCTGTGGTCCCAGCTACTCAGCAGGCTGAGTGGGAGGATCCCTTGAGCCCAGCGGGCAGAGGTTGCAGTCAGCTGGTGTCACACTACCGCACTCCAGCCTAGACAACATAGTGAGACTCCATCTCAAAAAATAAATAAATAAAAATAAAATAAAGTCAATAAGCTTCCACCTTAGGAAACTAGAAAAAGAAGAGCAAGTTAAATCCAAAGTAATCAGAAGAAAAGAAATAATAAAAACTAAAACAAAAATAAAACAATGAAACCAAAAACTAGTTATTAAAAAGATATAACACAATGAATAAGCCTTGGACTAAGATGAAAGAAGAAGAAACACAAATTCAGAATAATAACAAATAAAAGGCTATCACTTTAGACCTCATGGACACAAATAGGATAACAAAGGAATACTATGAACAACTCTATGCCCACAAATTTGATGACTTAGATAAACTGACCAGTTCTTTGGAAGACATAATTTCACAAAATTCACAAGAACAGGCCTATATCTACTGAAGAAATTGAATCAATAATAATCTTTCAAAACAAAAAGCACCAGGCCCAGAAGGGTTCACTAGTGAAGTCTACCAAGCATTTATAGAAGAAATAATACCAACTTCTATATAGTATCTTTCACAGGCTAGAAGCAAAGGGAATGCTTCCTAACTCATTCTATGAAGTCAGCATCACCCTAATACCCAAAACAGACAAAGTCACGACAAGAAAAGCAAACTACAGACCAGTAAGTATCTCATGAGCACAGATGCAAAAATCCTCAACAAAATATTAGCAAATCATATGCAAAATGTATAAAAAGAAATATACACCACAATCAAGTGGGATTTATGCCAGGTAGGTAGGGCTGGTTCTGCATTCAAAAATCAATTAATGTAATCCATCACATCAACAGACTAAAGAAGATCACATGATTAGATAAACAGATATAGAAAAAGCATTTGAAAAATCCAACACCCATTCATGGTAGAAACTCTCAGTAAACTGGAAACGGAGAGGAAATTCCTCAACCTGATGAAGAATATCTGCAGTTAACATCATACTTACTGGGGAGAACATCTACTAAGATCAGGAACGAGGCAAGGATGTTCCTTTTCTTATCACTCCTTTTCAACATAGTACTGGAAGTCCTAACTAATGCAATAAAATTTTAAAAAAAGGAAATAAAAGGTATGAAGATTGGGAAGAAAGAAAGCTGTCTTAGTTCACAGATAACTTGACTCTATGTAGAAAATACGAAAGAATCAACAACAAAAAACCTGGGACTAACAATTATAGCAAGGATTCAGATTAACATACAAAAGTTGACCATTTTCTTATACATCAGCAATGAGTAAATCAAGCATGAAATAAAAAACACAATTACTATCTACGTTAGCACTGCAAAGAATGAAACTGGTATAAATCTAACAAAATATGTATAAGATCTATATGAGAAAAACTATAAAACTCTAGAAAAAAATGAAGGAAGAACTAAATAAATGGGAAGTTATTTCATGTTCATGGATAGAAGACTCAAGACTTGACGTACAGATTTCATGCAATCTCAATGAAAATCCCAGCAAGTTATTTGGTAGTTGTCTGTAAGTTGAATCGAAAGTTCACATGAGGAGAAAAAGACCCAGAAGAGCCAACAAGATACTGAAGGAGAAGAACAAAATAGGAGGACTGTCACTACCCAACTTCAGGAAAATAAAGCTGGAGTGATCAAAGAGTGTGGTTTTGGCAAATGAACAGACAAGAGCAAAGAGCCTGGAAACAGAGCTACACGAATATGGTCAATCGATCTTTGACATGCAAAAAAGGCAATACAATGTAAGAAACAGTCTTTTTAACAAATGGTGTTAGAACAACTGGACATTGACACATCAAAAGAAAAAGAAAAGGAAAGGGAATGAAGGAAGAAGAGGGACAAAAAGAAAAAAAAGAATCTAGACACAGTTCACACTTTACAAAAATTAACTCAAAATAGCTCACAGACCTAAATGTAAAAGTATAAAACTAGAAAATAAGAGGATAAAATCTAGAGGACCATATGTTTGGTGCTAACTTTTTAGACAGGACACCAAAAGCAAGATCCATGAAAAAAGAATAAGCTAGATTTCATCAAAAACATCTGCTCTGTAAAGGACACTGTCAAGAGAATGAAAAGACAACCCACAGAATGGGACAAAATATTTGCAAAAAGCATATCTGATAAAAGACCATTATCCAAAATATACAAAGAACTCTTAAAACTCAATAAGAAAATGAACAACCTGATTAAAAATGAGCCAAAGACCTTAACAGCCAACTCACCAAAGAAGACATACAGATAGCAAATAAGCACATGAAAATATGCTCTACAACATGTGTAATCCGGGAAATGCAAATTCAAACAATAAGATGCCACTGCACACCTAGCAGAATGGCCAAAATCCAGAATAATACCAAATGCTAGTGAGGATGTGATGTAGAGCAACAGAAAGCCCTCATTCATTTCTGGTGGGAATGCAAAATAGTACAGCCACCTTGGAAGACAGTGTGGTTGTTTCTAACAAAACAAAACACCATACAATCTAGCAATAGCACTCTTTTGGTATTTGCCCAAAGGAGTTGAAAACTTATGTTCACATAAAAGCCTAAACACGAAAGTTTATAGCAGCTTTATTCATACTTGCCAAAACCTGGAAGCAATAAAGATGTCCTTCAGTAGGTAAATGTATAAAGGAACTGTGATATATCTGGACAATGGAGTATTAGCCATGCTAAAAAGAAATGTGCTAGCAGCCCATGAAAAGGCATGAAGCGAACTTAAATGCGTATGACTACGTGAAAGAAAACAATCTGAAAAGACTACACTTGCATGATTCAACTGTATGACATTCTGGAAAAGGCAAAACTATGGATATAGTAAAAAGAACCATGGTAGCCAGGAGTTAGGGAGGACGGAGAGGGAGGGGTGAACAGGTGTGAACAGGTGAAGCACAGAAAATTTTGAGGGCAATAAATCTACTGTGAATAAGACTACAATGGTGGATACGTTATACATTTGTCCAAGCCCACAGAAAGTACAACAGCGAGAGTGAATCCTAACATAAACTATGGATGCTGGGTGATTATGATGTGTCAACCTACGTTTGTCAATTGTAACAAATATACTGCTCTGGTAGATAATGGTGCTAAATGGGAAGGCTGTGTATGTGTGGAGGAAGTGGGTATATGGGATATCTTTGCACCGTCCTCCAGAGTTTGCTGTGAACCGAAAACTACCCTAAATCATAGTCTTGAATGAACAAAGGAATGAACAAATTAACTAAACTAAAATAAATGCGGCACTTGAACATTTAGAGAGCATACTCCCTACGGCCCAATGAGCATGGCAGTGGTAGCATATTCACATTACAATGTTTTCTAATGACCAATGAGTTCTTACTTTCATGAATCCTTCACTTTTCAATTTGTGCAGTTTGGAGGCTGCATTATGGAGGCGTTTTCTTTGGGAATTCAGAAGGGAGTCCAGCACTTGCCACCATGTACGACAGTTCAACACGAAGGCCAATCCCACTATAGATGCAATTGATATGAGGACAGCATTTACAGTGAGATGTTTCGGGTCAACTCTAAATATAGCCAGAAGAGTAATTCCAGATACAATGCAGCCAATGATAAAAAGGAAGATGACAAAAGATGGGAGACAACATGTTTTTTTCCACTTCTTTTTACCTGTAATGCAACAAATGGTTTTAATAATTATTAACATATCAAATAGCTAGAAAATCCTAACATTATAGTCACAGTACCTGATGAGTCTAATGTTGAAGTTGTGTTTTCATTAAAATAAACTGAACATTCATCCCACCCCCACCCCCATCCACAAAGAAGGAAGGAAGGAAATCCTACCCTGAGTATCTTCGGTCTTGAATACTCGAAAAAGCCTGGTTGCCAAAAAGCCAAACTCTCTTTCACAAGCATCGGAGAGGGTTGCAATCATTTCAGCCAGAGAAGTTTCTCCACCTACACTGGACAGTCTGTTGTAATCTGTAAACAAAAACCTTTAAGAAAAGAACAAACAAAATATTACTCTGCTATCAAAAGTAACAATTAACTTCAATGTATGTCATCTTTGCATCATTTATCCCTTATTTTCTTTATGTCTCTGTCAAAATATTGTTTAAATTCCAAGGAGGGAAAATAATTCGTAATTAGGTAGCTTCCACTTCTAAAATCCTACACACTTTCGTTAGGAAAAACAGTAACAAAAGTGAAATGTGCAGGGCCATATGAAGTACTTCTGACTAAGGACGGTCGGGGGAAGTTATGCCAGAATTTAGATGCAGAATATCAGACGCCCCAACAGATCTCATAACACAGCAGTTAAAAGGTGACACCAGTGTCATGTTGTGGTCACAAGAGTTGCACAAATAAAGTTTTCTAATACCAACTAAAGAGACTATAACCCTGAAAAAATATTAATTATAGTCATTAAAGAATTTCAAGCCCAGTAACACCATTCAAAAACTCAAGTCTTAGAATGGCTTATTTTACTTACAGCTTCAACATCTACCAGGGATTGAGAAATAGTTGTAAAATATTCTCTTAGCAATTGTTCTTCAAAATTAAATGAATTATTTGTATTCTGAGTCTCTGAATCATTATGATTTCTGTACTAGTTCCTTTCTCCCTTCCAGCTCTAAATTAAACTCTCATCTCAGTCCAGCAGATAAGCATTGCTCTCAGAATACCATCTGTATTATACTGTGTGCTCTTAATGATGCTATTTTAATTGTTCTAATTGGAAAAAAAAGAAACCATCTCATTAATTTAGACTGGTTTTCTTATTTTCTGTAAAAACGTTTCCCCCAATTATTTTATTCTGTTTTCCTCTTAACTTTTTCACTTTTAAATCATTTTCTTAACACTTAATTCTATGTGCTATTACTTAAAAGTTTTCACCTTTATTTTTCTCTCACATTCAGTTTTAATATTTTATCTGGTTTGATCTATTTACTTTCATCTTAATTTACACTTATTTTTCCTTATAATTTAAAATATTTTCATCTTTTAATGCATTTTTATTTTTGAGATAAGGTCTCACTTTGTCATTCAGGCTGGAGTGCAGTGACATGATTTTGGCTCACCATACCCTCAACCTGCCAAGCTTAAGCAATCCTCCTACCTCAGCCTCCCAAGTAGCTAGGACTACAGGCATGCACCACCATGCCCAGCTAATTTTTCTATTTATTTGTAGAGATGGGGTTTCCCTGTTACCCAGGTTTTGAACTCCTGAGCTCAAGCAATTGCCCACTTTGGCCTCCCACAGTGCTCAGATTACAAGTGTGAGCCACCACGCCTGGCCTTAATACCTCTTAAATTCTTATTTTGCTTACTTTCATTGAATTTCTTCTGCTTTTAATTTTTTAATCTTTTTTTTCCATTTTACTTTTCTCCGGAGCCCTCTACATTTCCTTTATTCCTAGACTGAAACATTTTTCATCTTTTCTGTTTTCTCATACATTTCCTACTTAGTATGAATAATAATTTTAGATAGACATGTGAATATATTTCCTGAACTGAGAAAAGCACAGCTCAGAGAGGTGAGCTGGGTTTCCCAAAGTTAACCGCTCACAGAAGCAGGGGCCAGGTGTCCCACCAGGAACTCTTTGGGGACCAAAGCCAGTGGCTGGACCCCTCCACCATCCAGTGCTTTCTTCAAAGTGTGTTCCAAAGGATGGCAACTGGTGACATAAGGGAGAAAAACGGTTTATGCTCAAATAAAATTTGGTAAAGGTTAAACAGGTTTCTTTCTCTGATCCTTTAACACACAAGAGGGAGATATAATCTGAAGTGTTTCCCACAGTATTTGACAAGGGCATGTTTTTATTTTCGTATGTAAAAGGTTCCAGGTACCAACGTTTTTTGGAATATATATGGAGAAATTATACCCTATAAACTTCCTTTTTTTGAGACAGAGTTTTGTTCTTGTCACCCAGACTGCAGTATAGCGCGATCTCGGCTCACTGCAACCTCTGCCTCCTGAGTTCAAACGATGCTTCTGCTTCATCTTCCCAATTACAGCCTCCCTGACTACAGGCATGCGCCACGACACCTGGCTAATTTTGCATTTTTAGTAAAGATGGGGTTTCACCATGTTGGCCAGGCTAATCTCAACTCCTAACCTCAGGTGATCCTACCGCCTTTGCCTTCCAAAGTGTTGGGATTACAAGCGTGAGCCACTGTACCTGGCCCCTATATACCTTTTTAAGTGCGAAAGATTTTTTTCTTAATCTTATTAAAGATTTCTTCTGTCAAATGGAACAACTTACCTCACAGGTAAAGCTTTAGTAGTCTGCTCTGGCAATTCCGGTGGATTCACAAACATCAATTTAAGGAGGAGTTCCAAATATCCAATATGTCTCGCCAATCTAGTGCTGAGGACCCAGGCCCAATTCCAACTTTCTCCTTCTCTTCGTCCACCAAAGTAAATGACAACTGAAATTCCAGTTTAAAAAAGTTATCCAAAGCAGTCATTAGTCAAGCAGATCTTTTCTCCAAAGATCAAATATCAAGTAATGACAGCTAGGCTTATGTCCCACACTGTTTCTTAACTACTCCTCAAAGAATTCCTTAACCTCCCCTAAGATACAAAAGATATGAAAAGTGAAAAGTAAACTGACTAAAATATGCCTTAAACAGAAACATAACTGCAGTTCTGATTCAAATGCAAATAACCTTGGATTTATCAGTATTTGCAAGCGGTAAAATTGGTTATCAGTTCCTCTAACAGTAAATCTATTTCCTTTCTTGGAAATGAAGACACTCCCAAGAATAGGGATTGTATTGTATTTTTTTACTTTGCTTTTTGATAAAATTCAAAGTACAGATATGATCAAAATGCTCAAGAGCACGTCAGTGATTGCTTGGAAGCCTTCTTTTAAGAAAAATATTTAAATAGAAATCATTAATTAACAAAAAGGATAAGTATAATAATCTAGAGTCTTGCTTCAAGATTAACAAGCAGTGCATTAGTTTATTAGCTACTTCAGCGAAGTAGGAACATCGTCCTAATGTTCCTTTAGGACAATCTATGAAGCAGCAAAAAGATCCATTTTCTCACCCAATTATGAAAATCACGTACGGGTTTTAAAAGACAGATAATGTTTTTTTCTTTATCCATGAATTAACATTTTCTCCATTTTTGAAAAAGATAAAGAGCAAAGACTTACTAAAGAATATATATAAGAGAGCCAAGAAGCTCAATGACACTGCTATTCCAAGGTTCAGGTCGACCGTGAAGGCAAACAATAAACCAAGCCCTCCACAAAGCAGCAGGGTAAGAAACACTATAAGCCATGAGAACTGAAAGAGAGGCTCAATCTGTTGTCCAGCGAAGGTTTTCATTTCATCTGAAACAGAATTTAATATGAAACCTTATTCCTGTTTAAGAAATACAATTTTTAACTCAATTTGCAGTTTTCACATTTTCAATGTAAACACTTACTGGGCACTTTACTAGGTCCCTAGATAGATTGACCGCTACTTAACCATTTTAACCAGTGTTCTCTTGACAAAGACGAACATCTCACCCACAGGGGCACCGCTAGGCCTGACTCAACCATCCTCTCCTGCTTCACGTGGAGGATGTACAAAATCACTTCTCATATACTCCTATCTGTCAAGATTTTCTTGAGATTTATTTTTTTTGCGGTTTGCATTAACACAAACAACAAACATTATGCATACACATATTGTTTCCACATGCAAAAATAAAAATAATATTCTGTATCTTCAAACTACATATCACCACCATTCCACTGTGATCCTCCTCACCCCTACTCCCTCCAATCACATTTGAGAATACTGTTCTTAAAGGTCCATGTTGAGCCAAAAGGAGCCCCACACGAGTAATTCTTTGTACAAAACGTGGGGAAATTTTTACAGGTAATACTGAAACCTATCCTTGAAGAATGAGTAAGATTTTGCCAAGCAAAAGGCATGCGTGTTGGTAGTGGGTGGTAGTGAGGCCAGCTAAGAAGCTGCTAATGGAGCAACTTGGGAAATGCATCTGGTCTGTTCTTGCAAGAGCAAATAGTTCTCTGCAACTGAAGCTGGGGCACATGCCAGAGGTGGTGCTGGCAGGTGGAACCATGCAAATTGACAAATCTGCGAAGAACCCAAAAAAACATGCCAGCGAGGGTTTTCTGTGGGTTATCACACAACTGCATCTGCCTTAGAGAGAGAACTCAAATGACCCTGTGAAAGACCAACTAGAGGGGAGTTCATCTCAGTAAACCGGGTAACACACATGCTTACAAAGAAAGCGGTCCTCCTTTTTATTTCAGAAAAATCCCCAGGGAAAATCTAGTTTTATATATACAGACTTTGAACAAGCAAGTCCTTTACCTTCGAGTTTCTTGAGTAAGAAAGATTTCCCACTTCCCCACTGTGCATATAACCCCACACAAATGGGTGGCTGCATGGTAGGCTCACTGAGAATATCTGCCAGGGCACTGCTATATAAATCATATCCAAGCATGTCACCGTCTGTTTCAGTAGGAGACAAGTGTCCTGTAATTAAAGCACATCATATCTTACATTAAACAGTGGCATCATTATTAGAAAGAAACATCTATTTATTGTTTACTTGATTAGAAAGCAAAAAATTATTTCAAATGTTTATACCCATATAAAGACCATTTCAGGGAGTCTCCGAGCCTACTCTGACTTGGAAGGCTTGATTTACTTTTTTAAATTTTAAATCTACTTGATTTAAAATTTTTAAAAAAGTTTCAGAGATTCTTAAATTACTATCATATTTCATAGAACTTAAGATACCTATTGATTATATGATACATCATTTTTATGTAAAACTAAGAAAGTACAAAATGCTGCCAAATTGTGACACCATGCTTTCTTATCCATCACTTAAAAGCCACATTCCAATTTCAGAGATGTTAAATTCTGGGAATGGTGTGCATTTTATAATCAATAAAATGTTATGATTAACACAAGTGAGTATATAAAATTAAATGTAATGTGTAATACCGATAAAAGAAAGTTATAAAATGTTACTAAAGAACATAATACATAATAAGAGAAAAAGAAACATTCTACGATTCCAGGCAGAAAGTTTCAGCAATTCTCCCAAATTATTCTATCACTTTAAGGCAGTTCTAATTAAAACCCATGAGAATTTTGTTTTAATTGAAAGAAGAATGGTAAGAATAGGAAAAAAAAGACTACTGAAGGGTAGTTGTCACTAGAGAAGAATACAAATATAAAACTACAATAATTTGAACTCATATAGGATATTAACATAAGACACATTTAAAATAAGGTAGGAATGATGAATTAATAAGTAGTATAAGGAAAGTTTTATCATTCATGAAAAAAATTAAATTAAAATGCTACATATCTTCTAGCCTTAAAAAAATTTTCTGAAACATTAAAAAATTAAGTAGAAGAAAGTAAAACCATAGAAGTACTAGAAGAAAATATAGGAGAAACTTTAAAAATCTTTGTTTAAAAAGGCCTTTCTTTCTCAGTGTAATACTAAGGCCAGAACTTCAGGAAAAGACTAATAAATAAACTATAAAAACGTGTAACTTTTGAATGGGGAATAAAAAAACTAGGAGCATCGACCACGTGTTTGCTGATGGGAGGGAAATACAGCACATAGGATAGAAATAGGATCAATATCCATAACTCAGAAAGACTTTTAGATCAACTTTTTAAAAATATTAAAAACTAAAAAGTGGGTAAAGGATACAAAATGGAAACTGGCAAGAACACAAATAGGCTATGAATATATTATACATTATCTAGGCCAAAAGGCTAAGAAGCAATAGCCTTTGAATAATTAAAATATTTGAAATTAAAAGATCTCAATTTCACTAATAATTTTAAAACACAAGTTGAAATTAGAGGTTTTTTCTCATTTATCTGATTACCAAAGAGTAAGAGGCTGGAAATAGCCAGTGCTAGCAAGCTTGTGGGGAACTGTAGTATTTTACACTGCCAGAGGGAGAAGAAAGTTTTACAACCATTTTGGAAAGTCAATCAAAACTGTGGGGCATCCATTGACTTGGCAATCCTACTACTGAGAATTCACTCTAAGAAAATAATCCTAATTGTACCCCCTGAATCTATAATAATGATTTTAAAAAGAAAGAAAAAAATCCTAAAAAGAGTCAATGGATACATGCAGAAAAGGTGTTCACCGCAGCACTAGTTGTTAGCAAAACAAACTAAATATTCACCAATAGAGAACTCAATGTACTATCAGAACCCTATGATGAAAGATTGTGCAATAATTAAAATATGACACTTTAGGTTTTTGTAACATAGTATAACTCAATTTTTCTTTTTTAAAACTATATACATAATATGTAACATTTTTATAAGCATAAAGAAAAGCCTGGAGGGTCCTTTAGACAATTACAAGCTGAGAGATAGGGGATAATGGGGAATTTTCATCTTCTGCTATACTCATGTGTTCATTCTTGAAATGTAATTAGTGCACATTACTATTACAAGAAAAAATATTTTAAAAGACAAAAAAAAAATCATTAAAAAAAAAGGAATTATGGCCAGGCACAGTGGCTCATGTCTGTAATCCCAGCACTTTGGGAGACCAAGGTGGGAGGATCACTTGGGCCCAGACCAGGGAACATGGCAAGACCTCATCTCTACAAAAAAAAAAACAATTAGCTGAGCATGGGAGCATGGGCCTGTAGTTCCAAGTACTCAGTAGGCTGAGGTGGGAGGATGGCTTGAACCCAGGAATTTGGGGTTGCAGTGAGCTATGATTACACCACTGTACTCCAGCCTGGGCAACAGAGTGAGACCCAGTGCGGTGGTGTGATCCCGGTTCACTGCAATCTCCATCTCCCTGGCTCAAAAGATCCTCCCACCTCAGCCTCCCAAGAAACTAGGATTACAGGCACACTACCATACTCGGCTAATTTTTTAATTTTTCTGTAGAGATGAGGTCTCACTATACTGCTCAGGCTGGTCTCCAACTCCTGGGCTCAAGCAATCCTCCCACCTTGGCCTCCTCAAGTGATGGGATTATAGGCATGGCCACCATGCCTGGCCTTATTTTCCATATTTTTTAATGGAACATTCATTATTTAAAAGTTCAGTTAGGAACAAAACTCAATACTTACTGGCTCCAAATATCTGAGTTAAGATACTCTTCTGATGGCTACAGTCAATATTATAAGGAGTCTCTCCTGCTTTGTTGGGCCTATAAAGTAACCTTCCATCTTTGGGGTTTCTTAAAAGTAGTTCAGCCAGTTTCCGACTCCTTCCACGAATAGCAATATGCAAGGGAGTATCTCCTTTCTGAAATATAACAGTAGGAAACTTGAACTTTCATATCTTGATATATAGTATGCAGAGAGTAACAATTTTTATGTTTCTGTAAAATAACAAAATCTGAACTTTTCTTATTTTTCATATAAAGCACATAAGAATTTTTATCTCTATCTTCCCCATAATTTCTTTCTATAGCTCCTCACCCAGCTTTGCTCAGATATTATTTCTCCCACAGCCCTCTAGAATGAAGGTCATTTTTTTCTCCTTCCCTTAACTCAGTGAAAGAAGAGAATCAACAGGTTTTCTCACTGCAGCTCCTCCTAGGCCATGGGTCCACTTCATTAGCATCCCTCCATCATCCAAATATTTATTGTCCAAGGATGTCAAGGACCTTCCTTAACTAATTTAAATTCTATTTCACAGTTTTCTTCATTTGTCTAGAAAGCTTTACAATTCATGCTGACAGCCATCCAACACAAGTAATCTTGTCAGCTACAATGACCTTTGTCAGCCATTTGCCACAGTGAACCCTTTTAAATCTCATCACTCTACACTCTCCACCGGAGTCCTCTATGTACAGCTATCCCCTTCTGACTCTCTCCTCACCTCTTCCATTCTCCTCACCTTTCCACTTCCTCACCTTTCACTTTTCCCTATCAACCCACCTTCTCTCCTTATTAGCATCTCCAATAATTAGTGTTCACATCCAACAGTAATGAAAGCTAACATGTAAATTTCAAAAGCCCTCTTCGGGCTGCAAAGTGCTGTCCTACTGATTACTTCACAAATACCTTAACAAATTAAATTCTCAGTTCTCATGCACACTGATCTCTAGGACACTAAATGAAAATAACCTACACTGTTCTTCCTGTGGTTTCCAAGGCACGACCTTATCTTGAACTTTTCATCTTCTAGACTTTCCTTCCATGTCCTAAAAAATGTGTCACCATAACTATGCACCAAGCTCACTATCTGCAAGGCTCATTGCTTGTTACTTTGGAGGATACGAAGATGAAAGACGAAATAGTTGCTGGCCTTAAGTAGTTTATATCATAATAGCAAGAGACTGGATAAGCATGCACAATTTTAAAACTGCAGTATGACACACAGCATAAGAGAAGTTCATTTTGACTTGAGCTT
This sequence comes from Leontopithecus rosalia, assembly GCA_028533165.1. Lineage (NCBI taxonomy): Eukaryota > Metazoa > Chordata > Mammalia > Primates > Cebidae > Leontopithecus > Leontopithecus rosalia. Next base: position 133,966,322 of record CM052654.1, on the reverse strand, counting down.
TTCTCTTTCTTCAGCTGATCATCTTAGTCACTCCCAGGCAACTCTTGTTTCCTAGTAACTGTCACATTTCCACCACAAGCCTCCCCTGATTTCTTGCCCAGATTCCAATACTCGACTTCCCAATGTCTACTGACCACAGACTCCTGAATGTCTTATCAGCCCTCAAACTAAACATATCCAAATCCAATTTCATCTTATTTTCCCATCTTGATTCCAATTCTCATACCCAAACCTGTGAGAAGACAAACATCAGCAGCAGCATTTCTACCAGATACAAAATTTCTATAAATGTGGGAGGATATTAGCATACTTTGCTGACAGGCTGAAGATTATCAGAGAGCAGTGACAGGCGAGGTAAAAATAACATTAATCATCATTCTTAAAATTGTTTTTATAAAATTATCTATGAAGATCCAGGTTCAAGACTTTTATAAGTTTGTAACCCAAATTCTAGCAGGTTAGCACTTTACCCATCCTCAGGAGGAAAGTGTTCATGAAAAACTGTTCCCACTATCATGTGTATTTGTCAGCAAGTATATGTGCTAACTCTGAGTACAGCAACACACAAAAGAATACCAAGGCAGAGTCCTTCAAGAAACTTATTAATGAGTATGAAACAATTACTTACAATAGCATATTATACAATTAACAGGCTATATGGAAGCTTGAAAGGTACAGTCCAGTGGTTCTATATCACAAAATTGGGGGACCAGTGTCAGATGAGTCAGTGGCAGATTGGAAAAAACAGGCATTATAAAAAGTTTTCTAGAAAGCTACATATATTCAATTCTGAAAACTCTTCTTTGACTTTATGTCTTCTAATTAATATTAAAGTTTCCTTTCATACGACATGTTGATATGATAATGACAGGTAGGAGGTGCTTTTGTTTTAAAATAATGTTGTAACTTGGCAAAACGAAACGCAAACACACATTGACTCTTGACTCCCCGTTTTTGTTTTAACTGCTTTAAAATAACAGAAAAATAAACTTCAATCTACTGTTCATTAGAAAAGCCCAAATAATATCATTCATCAGAGGAGAACATTTACAATATTATTTCTACTTCATACATCTATCAGTTCATTTCTTTTCTGGGGGAAAAATCAATTTAAAGTACAGAAAGAAATAAGCTTGTTTAAAATAAAAAGAAACTAAAATAAAAAATCAAATCTCTATGAAGTGCTCAGCCACTCAGAGCTAAACTTACTATAGAAAATATGAAAATTTCTCTAAAAAGATTATAGCAAGAACATTCAGCAGAACACATTATCTCCCATCCATGAACATTAACACCGTCTGCTTTGAGAGTCAGCCTCCTCCAGCCTCTGTACATTCTTTCCTCCTGTTTATCTGCAACAAGCTCTGCCCTGATGAAAGCAGCACCTCCTCCTCATGTGGTTGTCAATGGCTGTGCCCCACAGCTGCTGTGAGCCATAGAAGGAAAATCGGAAGCAGCTGCGTGAACAGCACACTGAGCCCACCCACTCCTCAGCATGCTCCTGCGTGGGATCCAAATCCCACACAGACATCCCCAGCAAGTAATCTCTCCCCACACAACCTAAAGTCAGATCCCCATTAAATCCACTCCATATAGAGGTCAGTGTACTAACAGCTTTCCGTGCAGTGTTCTCTCCCCACAGATGTTTTACCTTATCTACAGCAGACACTTTGGCCCCTTTATCTAGCAGCAGCTCCACCACTTCAATATTTCTCATCTTGGTAGCCTTTATAAGTGGTGTTTCACCATCCTGTGAGCACAAATAAGAATGTTTACCAGATTAATAGCTTGACTCCTAAGTGTTTGACTCCTAAGTCATACAAATGCATATGTCAAGAAATATTGACTCTGGTAACAGTGTATATTTAAAACCCTCTTAAGAAAACATAAAAGCTAAAAACAACAACAAAAAAATGCTTTTCCTTTACAACCACTCATTTGTACCAAAGTGACTTTAAATCATGCACCCAATATAGGAGCACCCAGATACATAAGACAAGTTCTTAATGACTTATAAAGAGACTTGGACTCCCGCACAATAATAGCGGCAGACTCTGACACCACATTGTTAATATTCAATGGATCAACAAGACAGAAAATTAACAGGGACATTTATGATTTGAACTCAGACCTGGAACAAGTAAACTCAGTGAATATTTATAGAATTCTTCACCCCAGGTCCACAGAACATACATTTTTTTCAGTATCACATTACACCTATTTTGAAAGCAACCACATAAATGGAAGCAAATCACTCTTCAGCATTTGCATAGCATTTCACAGATTTAAATGAAATATTGGTTGGCTGTTTGTTATTTTCTTTCCTTATTCCTGCCTGTCTCCCCTGTTAAGCACAATTATCGGCATAAAAGAGGTTTTTAATACCTATTTTTAGATTGCATTCCAACCTGGGCAATACAGCAAGACTCCTGTTCTCTCTCCCCCTTTCTCTTTCTCTTTTTTTCTTTCTTTCATTAAAAAGAAAAAATGACTTTAAATCACGTAGCCAGGTGTGGGACCTGCCCCACCTGCTCGTAAGCTACAGCCAGCAGCAGTGGCTGCTTCTGCCCTTCCCCAGGTTCCACCACGGACTTGGGGCAGCCCCTCCAGAGGCTACTTCCCGTTCTCCCCACCAACCAACCCATAGCCCAGCCTGTTAGCATCCAGGTAAGCCAATGTTCAGAGTTTTTCAGAAATGTACACCAACATCGCCTCAGTTCACAGTGAAACCATTTGATAAAACAAGTAATATGCCTTCAGAAAACCTCAAAAGAGTTCATGACTGCTTTTAAAAACCAAATGAAAGAAAACAAGAAGAGACCACAATTCAGCACTGAGTTAGACAAAAATCTGGTCAGAAGCCGCAGGTAGTCACACCGGCTGACACCAAGGTCCAAAAGAAAAGAAAAAAGAGCGTCAAGGAGCCATCTGCAAACCAGAAGAAATCCCAGAAATTTTCTACCCTGGGATACTGGAAGTACCATCACTGATTTAGAAACTGGCTGGTCCTGATCTACAGCAGATGAAATAGGACTGTCTTATGGGTGACTTTATAATTTTGCTTTATTCATTAAGAATTCCTGCTGTATCAACCCAGAATTCCAAATATATTTTCCCCACAGAAAACTATTACACATAGGCTAAATACTAGACCACAATATTAGATAATTTTGTATTTTTTATACGATTTGAGTAAAATAGGTGAAAGTGGCTAATCTGGAGAACCAACCACCAGTCACAGTGGTTATTTATTCATTTAAAGAGACAGGGTCTCACTCTACCGCCTAAGCTGGCTCAGAACTCCTGAGCACACACAGTCTCCACACAGAGGAATGTGTTCTGCATCCCAGATAGCAGGAGCACAAGTTAATTTTGGGGGAAAGGATCCGTCCAAATAATAACAATTTATGGATGTCTGATACTGTACTTTCTGAAAAGCATTTAATTGAAGTAACAAATAGCACACTGTATTTTGCTATGAATACACAAATCCTGAAAGGATATAAATATACTTCTCAATGTGATATAGAATATTACCAGTAAAATCAGTGTAACACTAACATCCAAGAAGACTGAACTAAAATGAGCAGTACTAACATTCAGCAGGTGTTGTTAACAAAAAAGAAATGCCATGCATACCTTTGTGCATATTTCAGTGTCGGGATTGCACTGTAAGATATCTCTCACCATCGTTGCATTTCCTTTCTCAACAGCCCAATACAAAGCAGTTTTATTATCCTATATAATTAAAAAAAAAATCAAGAATCACTTCATGTAAGATACACTACTTAAAACTGCTGCTTGTAAATACAAAACATCATTTCTGTCAGAAAGCATGCCAACAGGCAGCATGGTAGGAAATACCATTAATCCCTATGCTACCCTGCAGTTACTTTTGAGAAATTCTTTACGAAAGAAGCCTAGAAAAACTGCATATTACTTGACCTAAAAAGTAGCAATCCCACATACTTGATCAAGTAAACTGTAGCTTTGTAATGTCGTCAGATTTCAGGAACATGCACCGGGTTAGGAGTCATAAATAGCTGAACTCTATAACTAGGACAAGTCACTTGACTATTCTGACCCTCGGATTTTCATCTGTAACATGCCATAAATACTTCCCATTTTTTCAAAAGATAATGCATGAAAATGTACTTCACAAATGTAAGGCATCATCACTTTTAGCTTTCTTAATTTTCATCCATCCTATACCCCGATACTGCCTTGATCAGATCCTTTAAAATCTTTCTTATCTAGCTTAAAAACCAAAAATCAATCCACATAGACCTTGAAAATAGAGCTACAGAACAACAACAGAAAATGAATTCAAACATAGACGAGGATGAACAGACACCAGGTAGTCAGCTAAAAGTCCAAACAGGTGACCTAGAACCCTTCTTTTAGTGGCAATATTTTTAACCCAGGAGATAATGAATGACCTTTTGCAGCAGCCACATTAAGTTCCCAATACCAAAATTTCCCCAACAGAGTTTCTCTTCTAAAAAATGCACACTAACCACTCAACCCAAACTTCTCAGCCCCATCTCCCTTCCCACTTCATTTCTCCACCTCTCACCCCGCCATCCCACCACCATGCCTAATAGCCCATTGCCCAATGCCAAATGATGTATTCATTAACTATGGAATGCATCTTTCTCTTTCTAATTTTCTCAAATTTTCTCATCCTATTACCACTTCCCTTGTCTGAAATACCCAGCCTTCTTTTTCTCTATTTTTTTTTTAAGAGACAGGGTCTTACCTGTCCCTCAGGCTGGAATGCAGTGGCTCAGTCACAGCTCACTATAATCTCAAACTCCTGGGCTCAAGATATCTTCCCCCCTCAGCCTCCCAAAGAGCTGGGATTACAGGCACCAGCCACCTGCCAGGGTCCCACCTACCTAAACCCAACTCATCTTCAAACTTGGCTTGAGTTCTACCTTCCTCTAAAAGCCCAACATGAGGCCAACTTTCCCCACCTCAAGAATCAGATTTGAGGCTTTGGCTAAGCAATCAATCATATACCAACTTGTGGCTTCACTTTTTATGTTAAATAAAAGCATAAAAACAAACTAAAAGCTTTCAAATTAAAATACATGTGTCCTAAAGACAAGAGACCCATGTTAATTCCCCCATAACATTGGCACAATATTTATAGTTTGATCCAAAAATGGATTTGGATACAAGAGATTTTTGGTCAAATACAAGAAAAAACTGAGCAGAAATGTACTGTCCAACAACAAAATGAGACACCAAGAACTTTTTCTAAAGTCTGAAGTTCCTGAAGTATTTGATAAATTACAACTGTGGGCAAGGCTTTTATCTAAAATTAATAAGCTCTGTGGTTCTGTGAACTATGATTGACTTAAACAACGTCCACAGGTACAAGCAGTCCCAGCAACGTCAAGCACAGTGGGGAAAAAGGAGAAGAAAATAAAACAGTAACAACAGAAGAACAGCACATGGGGAAGAAGACAAAATGGGAGAAAACACTAAATAAAATAAGTAAGTACCAGATACTCAAAGTGCTACCAACTCTCTATCACTAACTACTCATTAGAGTTTTGAGAATTGAATCTATATATACACAGTAGTAAGGACAGTATATTCTAAAAACATGAGCTTTTTGATTTACTTCCATCTACATTTAACTCAACATTAATATAAAAATTTTAAAATAATGGCAGTGAAACTTAGTAATAATATACGCCTGTTAGATGTACTAGGGTTTACAAGTTTATCTCCATAGGGAAGTAGGAAGAATAACATTATGATCAGTCAACATTTACAACCAATTATACTCTAAGATAGCAACTGCACTGTAATCACACATACCTGTCCTCTAATGTCTATATCAGCATATTTTTGGAGAAGCGCTCGAACAATTTCAACATGACCACCTCTGACAGCGCCAATCAACACAGTATCCCCACTCTAGGAAGACAAAAAAAAAATGGTGAATTGATAACAAGCACTCTTTTGAAGTTAATCATGTTTTCTTTTTCCTAAAAATTTCCTGGAAAAAGTCTATTTCTAAATAAGAGAAAAATATTACTTATCTAATATGAATACCTGATGTTAACAGACATCAGAGTAAAGAACAGAGGGCTTGATGCCCCAAAATGAGGACTCTGAAATTCCTAAAGAAAGTCTAGAAAGACCAGTTACCCAGAACAATAATCCATTCTCTTTGAAGGTAACTGCCATTACAAATGTAAATTAAATACAATGACCATGAATTCTTAAAAAAAAGAAAAAAGGAGCTGTAAAACTATCAATCTACTGCCACATTTAATTAAGGGAGAAAGTTAGATCCCCAACCAGCATCCACGAAAATCTAGTTGATTTGGCAGTTACAGGCCGGTAGTGTGTTAAGATTCATTCCCTAGAATAAAACTAAGACAAAGTTCATGATCTCATGAGAACATCACTCTCTTCTGAAACTATATTCACCAAGCAACAATCATTTTCAGTTCATATCTTCCTATACTTAAAATACTGGACAAATTTTAGTTGCGAACATTAGCATTAACATGGGTGCAGACTAGTAAACTTATAAAAGGTTACAAATATTTCACTGCTTACAATGTGCCATTCACCATTCTAGGTACTAGGAAACAAGACAGACAGGGTCCTACCTCTGGAAGAATTTACAGCCTGGCAGACAACACAACATATAATAAACAAAAAAACACACAAACACTATGCAAATAAAATAAGGTACTGTTCTAGAAAGTGACCACCAGGTAGGATGGGCATGATGGCTTATGCCTGTAATCCCACTACTTTGAGAGGCCAAAGCAGGAGAATCACTTGAGGCCAGGAGTTCAAGACCAGTCTGTCAACATAGTGAGACCCTGTCTCTCAAAAAAAAAAAAAAAAAAACTAAAAAGAATTAGCCAGGTGTGATGGCATGCACCTGTAGTCCCAGCTACTTGGGAGGCTAAGGCAAGAAGATCACTTGAGTCTAGGAAGTTGAGGCCACAGTGAGCTGTGATCACGCCACTGCACTCCAGCCTGGGTAACACAGCACAAGACCAAGTCTCAAAAAAAAAAAGGTGATCAGGTAGCTACTTTGCATTGGGTAGCTGAAGTGGGACAAGAAGAAGCAGCCAACCACAAGATCAGCATTCCAGACTAAGAGCACAGTTGCTGCAAAGGCTCCGCAGAGCAACAAGCTGAGTGTGTACAATAAGGGAAAGAGGCAAACACGGCTGCAGGCTATGAAAGCTGGCAGAAGAGGGGTACAAAGTGGGGAGAGAGGTTAGACAAAGGTGATGTGTCATGTCTATAAACTAAAAAGATAACATTCATCCTCAGTGCAAGAGGAAGTCTTGGACGGCTTTAAACAAAGAAGTACACATGATATTTATTGTTTTAAAGATCACCCCAAGATCAGAGTAGAGAACCCAGTTGCAATGCTACTTCTGTAACAGCAGTACCACCACAGATAGTGGCTTCAGCTGGAAGGTGATAGTGAAATGAAAACAGGTGGACAGATAAGGGATTTGTTTTGGAGTAAAGTCAACAGAACCTGCTGGAGGGCAGGTGAGGAAGCGAGAAATCAAGGCTAATGCACAGGATTTGGGGCTTTAACAGCAGGGTGAATGGTGGTGCCACTTGCTGAGATGGAGAATGAGGGGAAAGCAGGTTTGGGGTGAAAAAAACAAGGCATTTGTTTTACTATAAGTTTAAGAAAGACAATTAGACATTCACGTGGAGAGTTCAGGTAGAAGTCAATCAGTAAGTGTGAGCTCAGAGAAGGAGTTAGGGCACAACAAAGCACACCTACAGTGACACATCAAGACCAGTTACAGAGTAATAGTACAAGTCACATTTTCAATAACAACATTATTTGACAAAAATTAAAAAGGACATTTTTTCAGAAAGTTTGATCAATTTTTAACTTATTAGTTTCAAAGGCAAAAATAAAACTTATCTTAAAACAACTTTATGTCACACATGAGAATCTTGAAAGTTAGTAAGAAGACACTAAGGTCATCTTTCATCCACTTCACCACCAGGAGACAAATGTGAAATAGACGACCTACCCTGTCAGGTATGTTCACATATGTTCCAGCATCGAGCAGATCCTGCACAATCTCTGTATGTCCCTCCTTTGATGCAATCATCAAAGCTGTATTTCCATCTTTATCTGTTAAATTTACATTTGGATTCCTCTTCAGAATTTCTTTTACTGACTGTGTGTAGCCTCCTTTCACTGCCACAATAAGTGCAGTCATTGAATTCTAAAAACAACAAAACCAAAACAAAACACAAGCCCAAGAAATTAGTGTATTCTAGAAAATACATGATTTATGCCATAATCATAAAACTAATGTTTTCAAACACGTGGCCTACTACTGTCATTTCCAATAATAAAATACCAAAATAAATAGCAAGAAATATACCAAAAATGGCTAGGAGACATCTTTCATTTTTGAAAATATATTAATTATCTTCAGTCATTAGAGCTGTTATCAAGTTGAGTTCTTTAAATGATAATCTGAAACTGGACTCATTTAATGATGAACAAACTCACTAATGTAATGAAGGATAAAATAGTTGACAAGGTCATTAAACACATTCTAAATTAAATAATCCCAAGTCAGCTAAATCAGACTTCAAGAATTGTTTATAATAAAGCCCATAAAAACCACAAAACAATGAATGAATAGCCGTGAGCTATTTCCAGAAAAGCGTAATATATTCTTTGTCTTTCACAGTGATCTAGAAACCACTTTTCAAAAACTCATAAGTAATTCTTTTAAAAACTGCATATCTATTTTGTAACAATAAATCAGGCCAGGTGTGGTAGCCCACACCTATAACCTCAAACCTTTAGGAGGCCAAGGCAGGAGGATCGTTTGAGGCCAGGAGTTCAAGAGTAACCTAGGCAACATATGAGACCCTGTCTCTAAATAAACAAACAATAAATCAAGAGAAGACTATGTCTCTTTGCCAGAAGTGTATTAAAATTACTTCTTGAGGTGTTCATCTACTTCAAGCTGTCATATAATTTCCTTATAGAAATATTTTACAGCAGCCCCCAAAATTAAGCTGTCATTCTCTCACGTATTAAAATAACACAGCCTTTTCAAATTCTTGAGCCATCAGTCACCATAGAAACAAGCCCCTCGTTCACCTGACCGACTGTCCAGAAAGGAGGCAGGTGGAAGGCATGGCATCTGCAGTTGCCTACAGACCATGCTATCTCCACCAGCACAAAAACAGGACCTACACCTTGAAGGCTGGCAATGAGTAGCTCCTGCCAGTGTGCAAACAGGAGGAACTGTTAATAGTGTGCCAAAAGTATGACATAAAGAGTTTACTCTTTTTTCACTGCAACCTGAGATCTGGTACTATCTCTTCTCAGAATCCTTTAAGATCCACTCACATAATGTAATAATTTTGTAAGTAGCAGTCTTGTATTATGTTAACTGTTTCTTGTGCATAAATATTGTTTCCTTTAACCATATGCTTATAGGCTCAAGGGAAAAGAGGTATTAGGCTTCTTCCTCTCCCCAACACAACTGGCACAGGCTGGGGAATGAGGAATTAATCATTGCTAATTGATAAGATGTAGCTAACCAGTCTTTAAGCTTTCTGGGTTCTGACAGCTGAGTTCTGATTTTTAAAATCTGTTCATTGAAAAAGGAAAATAAGGCATAGCTAAAAATATCCCAAAATTGCAATATTACTTTAAAATTTTTAAGAAAAACTATTTTATTGCAGCACAATGTTTTTCCACAATTAACATTAAAAACTATTTGATTTGAATAGTTTACTAAACAACTGGTACTGGGCTAGGAAAAAACAAACTCCATTTCACCTACATTCTGACAACACTAAATACTTCTGTGGTGAGATGTGTAGGGCTTTTCCCCACCCATCAAGCAAGCAATCAATTCTGCAGCGGACACCAGCTGGGTATTCCCCAACTCAGTTCTGATAATACCTACCTGGAGATAGCATCAGACCCCACAGGCGACTGCTCTGTGCCCAAGACTGCCCCTGCTTCCCATGCAAATGAAAGGTCAGGTTGTTTGACTGACTGGCTATAAATTGGAGCTCCCACAACCCCCTCGAGTTCGATTAATTTGCTAGAGCAGCTCACACAGTTCAAGGAAGCAACGTTTACCAGTTTCCATAAAGGATATTTTAAAGGACAGAAATGATCAGGCAGACGAAGACATACATAAGATGAGGTCTGAAAGGGTCCTGAGCACATGAGCTTCTGTCCCCATGGAGTTGCAGTATGCCACCCTCCTGGCATGGGGATGTGTTCTTGGTCAGGTTCCTGGAAGCCCCCTGAACTCAGTCCTTTTGGGTTTTTATGTAGGCTTCATTATGAAGGGATGATTTATTAAATCATTGGTCAATGATGACCAATGCAATCTTCAGCTCCTCTCCCCTCCCCAGAAGTGGTGGGTTAGGGCTGTGAGTTCCAACCCTCTGAGCACATGGTTGGTGTCCCTGGCAACCAGAGGGGTTATCTAGAAACTTTCCAAAAATTACCTCATTAACATAAGCTCAAGTGTGCTTAAAAGGGGCTCATGATAAGAAATAAAAGAATGTCTTTTATCTTTATCTCTCTAGAACTGTTCCAGAGCAGTTTCAAGAACGAAGGACAAAAGGCCAAAATAACCAAAGATACTCTTATTACTGTAGTCACTTATGAAATTACATAGGCTATAGGAGCAGTCAGCTAGGAACCATGCACAAAAACCAAAATAGTCATGCGCAGCTCACTTTTATCAATGACAGATGGCATATACAACAGAAGTTCCATAAGATTCTGATACTGGATTTTCACCGTATGTTTTCTGTGTTTAGGTATGTTTCAATACAGAAATATCATTGTCTTACAACTGCCTATAGTATTCAGTACAGTAACATACTGTACAGGATGCAGCCTAGAAGCAATGGGCCATACCTTATAGCCTAGGTACATAGTAGGCTATACCATCCAGATGTGTGTAAGTGCACTCTATGATGTTCCCACAATGGTGAAATCACCTAATGACACACTTCTCAGAATGTATCCCTGTCATTAAGTGACACATAACTATATATATCATACTAAGATCACTGAAAGCTATTCTTTATACTTTTAGCCACCCCAAATGTATATGCATTAGCAACAGATCCTTAAAAGCATTGATTTATAGTATATATGTTTATAATATAACGTACTTAGGGTAACAGAAAATGCTGGTTTTCCTGTTACTATCGTTTTAGAACTAGAGGGAAATTTTTCTAAGCATATACTAAAGAAATTAATTCTCTCTCTTGAGCCCGCATAGCCAAGACAATCCTAAGCAGAAAGAACAAAGCCAGAGGCATCATGCTACCTGATTTCAAACTATACTACAAGGCTACAGTAATCAAAACAGCATGGTACTGGTACCAAAACAGAGATATAGACCAATGGAACAGAACAGAGGCCCTGGAGGCAACACCACACATCTAAAACCATCTGATCTTTGACAAACCTCACAAAAACAAGAAATGGGGAAAGGATTCCCTGTTTAAAAAATGGTGTTGGGAAACCTGGCTGGCAGTGTGCAGAAAGCAGAAACTGGACCCTTTCCTGACACCTTACACTAAAATTAACTCCAGATGGATTAAAGACTTAAACATAAGACTTAACACCATAAAAACCCTAGAAAAAAACCTAGGCAAAAACCATTCAAGACACAGGCATAGGCAAGGACTTCATGACTAAAACACCAAAAGCATTGGCAACAAAAGTCAAAATAGACAAATGAGATCTAATTAAACTCCAGAGCTTCTGTACAGCAAAAGGAACAATCATTAGAGTGAACCAGCAACCAACAGAATGGGAAAAAATTTTTGCAATCTACCCATCTGACAAAGGGCTAATATCCAGAATCTACAAAGAACTAAAACAGATTTACAAGAAAAAAACAAACAATCCATCCAAAAGTGGGCAAAGGAAATGAACAGACACTTTTCAAAGACACAAATATGAGGCCAACAAACATATGAAAAAATGCTCATCATCACTGATTATTAGAGAAATGCAAATCAAAACCACATTGAGATACCACCTCACGCCAGTTAGAATAGCAATCATCAAAAAATCTGGAGACAACAGATGCTGGAGAGGATGTGGAGAAATAGGAACACTTTTACACTGTTGGTGGGAGTGTAAATTAGTTCAACCATTGTGGAAGACAGTGTGGCGCTTCCTCAACAACCTAGAAATAGAAATCTCATTTGACCCAGCAATCCCACTACTAGGTATATACCCAAAGGATTATAAATTGTTCTATTCTAAAGACACATGCATACATATGTTCACTGCAGCACTGTTTACAATAGCAAAGACCTGAAACCAACCCAAATGCCCATCAACGATAGACTGGACAAGTAAAATGCAGCACATATACACAATGGAATACTATGTAGGCATAAAAAATGATGTGTTTATGTCCTTTGTAGAGACATAGATGAATCTGGAAACCGTAATTCTCAGCAAACTGACACAAGAACAGAAAATCAAACACTGCATGTTCTCACTCATAGGCAGGTGTTGAACAATGAGAACACATGGACACAAGGAGGGGATAATCACACACTGGGGTCTGTTAGGGGGGCCAAGGGAGGGACAGTGGGGAGTTGGGGAGTCAGGGAGGGATAACATGGGGAGAAATGCCAGATGAAGGTGACAAGGGGATGGAGGCAGCAAATCACACTGCCATGTGTGTACCTATGCAACAATCCTGCATGATCTGCACATGTACCCCAGAACCTAAAGTACAATTTAAAAAAAAGTTTCCATTGCCAAGCACTAAAATATAAGATACTTACAGCTCCTTCTTGATCAACATCAGCTCCCATGGCCAATAAATGTTTCACACACTCCAAATGACCCTTTCGTGCAGCCCAAACTAAAGGCGTGGTTCCATACTATTAAAACAAACAAGAAATTTAAAATGATTATAAGAGGCACACTCAAAGAAACTAGCGCTTAAAATGAATTTTAATAAAAATCTTATCATTTCTTGGAAACTGCATACGTTTATCATCATTTTAATCTTAGATAAATCCTATTTCTCCCATTTTATTTCTCCTGAGTAGATGATTAACCAATGCATGAAATGTCTTTTAACCAATCTTATTTAACCTTTTTTTGAGACAGAGTCTTGCTCTGTCACCCAGGCTGGAATGCAGTAGGGCAATCTTGGCTCACTGCAATCTCTGCCTCCCGGCTCAGGCAATTCTCATGCCTGTGCCTCCTGAGTAACTGGAATTACAGATATGCACCATCGCAACCGGCTAATTTTTTTGTATTTTTAGTAGAGACAGGTTTTGCCATGCTGGCCAGGCTGGTCTTGAACTCCTGACCTCAAGTTATCTGCCCACCTCAGCCTCCCCAAGTGCTGGGATTACAGACATGAGCCACTGCACCAGGCCCTTATTTAACTTTTATAATGAGTGACAATATTTCCATCATAAGGTTAACATAGCCCCAAATTTTCAACAAGTTTTCATTGCTTCCCATATCTTGGGAAACAGAATTTAAAGTCCAGCAGTTTGACTGTAGTACAACAAAGGCAAAAAAACTAGTCTAACCACTTTCCACAGGTCAGTGTGTGTGATCCTTATCATAAGAACAATTCACAGTATCACATTTCCACAGATGAGAACACTGAGGCCCTGAGAGGTTAATTAATAGGCTAAGATCGAGAGCAATCCCAAGACACATAATCGTTAGATTCACTGGGTTGAAATTAAAAAAAAAAAAAAAATAGGCTAAGGTCACAAAGCTATCAAGAGGTGGAAGAAGACCCAGGAGCCCTTGAAACTGCACTCAAAAGCACCTTTCCCTGAAACATGATTCAAAAGGCATCCAGGAATATAAATCATGCTTTGAGGCAATGCCTGCCTTCAGGGAGGCTGGCAATCAGCAGACACATGAATGCCCACAGTGACCTTTTGGTATATGCAGTCCACAGATGAAAATTAAATTAACATTTAATTTAATTTAATCTACTCTCTGTGACAGCCTTGTCCAGTAGAACTTCCTGTGTTGATGAAAATCCTCTATAACGCCATGCTGCGAGATAGAGTAGTCACCAGTCATCACTATTAGGCACTTGAATGCTATGTGGCTATTGAAACTGATGAACCCTTTTTTTTTTTCATTTCATTTTAATTAATGTAAGTCTAAGTAGCCCTGTGCTAGTGGCTACTGTACTGAGCAGTCACTCTATAAATCATGTCAGGAACCACAGCAACCACACTGTTGAAGGCTGGAGCCCTAGACAGGCTTCCCAGATGGATGAAGACTCCATGGACAGCCAGAATCCCAAGGCTGCCAATTCAGCACATTAGAGCCAGCACCTCACAAAACGAGGAAGAGAATGGAGGGGAAGCAGCTCCCACAACCACTGCCTCAAAGCAGGCTTAGAGAGAATGAATAAGAAATACAGGAGGAGGTGGGCATGATGGCTCACACCTGTAATCCCAGCACTTTGAGAGGCCAAGGCAGGTGGATCACCTGAGATCAGAAGTTCAAGACCAGCCTGGCCAACATGATGAAATCCCATCTCTACTAAAAATACAAAAAAAAATAGCTAGGTGTGGTGGTGCATGTCTGTAGTCTCAGCTACTGGGGAGGTTGAGGCAGGAAGATGGCTTAAATCTGGGAGGTGGAGGTTGCAATGAGCCGTGATTGCACCACTGCACTCCAGCATGGGTGACGGAACCAGACTCTGACTCCAAAAGAAAAAAAAAAAAGAAATGGAGGAGATTCCCAACTTCACTCCTGCATCTGTGGTTTTCTCCACTAAAAAGAACTAAATTCTCTTTTCTAGCCTCCTCCTTTGTGGATAATACTTATTCTAGCTAAAATGCCTTCCCTAACTTTACAATAGCAAGATCTCAGACATCTTCAAACCTAATACACATAGACAGTCACCTTTCATAAAGCCTTTAAGAAATATACTAATTATAAAAAAAAGAAAGAAAAGAAAAGAATTATATTAATTGTATCTGAGCTCTCATGCTTTGAATGCCTATTGCATTGGATTTCTGCCCTTCTTAGGGAACTGAACTTTATACAATTATATGCTATGACTGCTCTTCCTTCCCCTGCCTCATCACATGTGCCAGCTAGTCCTCACCCACTCCCACTTAGGAGACAGCCCCACTTTCAACATCACATGGATTTCCTGACAACCAGCAAGACCCTCCCTCACCTTGCATCCTGTCTACTCCAAAACAGCTGTGCAGCCACACTCTAAACTGCCTCAATAGGTCTCCCATCTCTTTCTCAAATTCTGGTTTCTATCCCTTCTCAGTCTAATCCTTCTATGTGTATTCTTGACCCTATGGTCCTCTTTCACCCAGACCCTTACTCAATAATCTTCTGCCACATCTTATTCCGTCTTCCTGTTAGGTGTCTGATTGAGGTCCTTTCAATGTGGGTAACACCTATTCTAACAAATTTTTCCAACAGGTTATCCTTTGAAGATAATTACTGTTTTCTTTGAAGCTTTTCAAGATAATTTATAAGCCCTTACTAACCCCCCCATAAAAAACTAGTTTCTGCTATAAGCATTACAAAACCACCACTTCAGAAGTCACACAAATAGTCACCAAAACTCCAGATCTATGTATCTTTTTTTTTTTCTCCAGAAGTCTCACTCTGCTGCCCAGACTGGACTGCAGTGGCACAATCTCAGTTCACTGGAACCTCCCCGCCTCCCAGGCTCAAGTGATTCTCCTGATTCAGCCTCCCAAGTAGTTGGGACTATAAGCACCCACCACCACACCTGGCTAATTTTTGTATTTTTAGTAGAGACAGGGTTTTACCATGTTGGCCAGGCTGGTTTTGAACTCCTGACCTCAGGTGATCCTCCCACCTCAACCTCCCAAAGTGCTGGGATTACAGGCATGAGCCACGGCACCCAACCACCTATGTATCTTTTACTAAGTTCTTTCTTTTCTTCCTGAAAGTTCTGCAGTATTTTGAACTATTCTGACTGTCCCTTCCAACTTGAATTTTCCATTCATTCACCACCTTTGATGCTATACCAGTCAAGTTCTCCTAGCTCTGGAGATTAATAATAATTCTATAATTATGTATTATAATTAAGAAAATAATAATTACTATTCCTAATAATCAGTCCTTTGCTCACCATATTCCATTACTATTGATCTTAGCTGCCAAATCCGCACTCATGTCATTTCAAGAATCACCTCTAGGCAAGCCCTTCATCACCAGCAACCCGAATCTCTATGTGTACTATGTAGAAGGACACCTTCACCTACAGGTTTCCACCACTTCAAGGTCAACACATCGAAAGCAGACTTCCTTTCCCTTCTCTAAAACCTAGTTCCCACAGAAACCTCCCTATTTCTGTCAGAAATAAAATAAAAATACTCTCAATCTTCAATCCATCCCATGGTATGCTATTAAACGTTAATTTTTTCTAAAACACCACTTTGCGACCACCTACTACTCAAAACTCCCAGTGATTCTGAGTGTCTGCAGGGCAGATGTCCAAGCTTCTCAGCTGAGTATCCAAGATTCACCCAAAGGTGGCTCCATCTGCAGCCCAGCTTCCTCCTCTCACCCCTCTCCTTACCACTGACAGGGCACTCAACGCTAGCTCAACAGGTTACCTGAAGCTGTAGTCTGGTGCATTCTGCTCTCATGTTCCCCTGTGCCCAGTTCATCTCTGCCCCTCCTCTCTCAGTGATGCTGACCCTACCCTTTCTTCAAGGTCTAGACAAAGTCGCATGATTTTATCAAACCTTTACTGACTGCTGCGCCATCAGTGAATTCTCCCACCTTCATGCTCCTAAGCCGCCTGACCCTGAGCCTTTGCATTTTACGTGGCCCACTTATCTCCTTGCTTCTCTAAACAGTGATAATTTCTTCTTTGTTTCTGTATCTTCCGTGCTAAGTATAGCTACAAGGCACTGCATAGTGGGTACTAAACATTTTCTCAAAATGCCAATGAGTGATAGATTAGGCAGCATTATTACCTGATTCTGGAGGGCCCTGAAAGCCAAGTTATACATAAATATTTTACTATAGGTTAGAAGGAGAAAATAAAGCCTTCTCTATGATGATTAAATTACATCACAGGCCGGGAGCCATGGCTCACACCTGTAATCCCAGCACTTCGGGAAGTGGGGAGATCACCTGAGCTCAGGTGTTCAAGACTGGTCTGGCCAACATGGTGAAACCTCGTCTCCACTAAAAATACAAAAATCAGCCAGGCATAGTGGCCAGTAATCATGTAGTCCCAGCTACTTGGGAGGCTAAGTACGAGAATTTGCTTGAACCCAGGAGGCGGAGGTCATAGTGAGCTGAGATTGTGGGCAACAGAGCTAGACTCTGTCTAAAAAAAAAAAAAAAAAAAAAAATCATCAAGACATTTTAGACACACCTCAAACCTCAGATGATCTGAATCGGCCAAGAGTCCACATGCAATATTCTTAAATACCATATTATAACATAAATATTTATAACAGTCTCCCTATACTCCTCATTAAGCTATTATTTGTGTAATGTTTTTAAATGAGGCATACCATTCACAAGGTGAAAAAAAATACACTAATTCTCACTGTACTACTTGATGATTTTTTACATATGTATACACTGGTACGACTACCACCCAGATCAAGATATGAATTATTTTCCAAAACCCCCATAAGATTAAACAATACTGTTTTACTTAAAGAAATTTATGCACAAAATCTATTTTAATGAAAAAAAAATCTTAAAGTAAAAGCTATTTTCCTATATTTAGCTACACTGTATAAACGTGAGAAGATTATAACTATCCCCACAATGCGCCAAACTCTAAGACAGCTAATGGAAATAAAGGAGGTACAAAATAAGAAAAAGAAAAAAAGCATTCCTTATTTTTATGAAACTTATACTCTAGTGGTAAAAAGGACGTGGAAATCAATCATGACAAGGCAACAGCTTATGTGCCCTAACGGAGATGTGCAGAGTACCCAGGAAGGGGCACCTAGGGAAGGACACTCAACAAGGAGGGTAACACCTCAAATAGGCCTTGAAAAATAAACAGGAGCCCATCAGGCAGAGGAGGTAATAACGTTCCTAGGAAAGGGAAAAGAATAAAAACAGAAACAACGTTCACAGAACGTTAAACAATCTGTTGTATCTAAAACACAGCATATATGAATAGAAACGGCAAAAAGTGAGCCTGCAAGACAGGCTGAAGCCCAATTGAGAAGCCTTGGCTTTACCCTCAAATAGTGAAAGCCAACAAAGCTTTCCAAAAGCAAGGAAGGAAAAAGAAACTAGGTAAGTATTTATACAATGATGGAAGTAAGTGTTAAGGATTAAAAAAAAAGAACAGCACATCATTCTGGGGAACTTTCTGGAGGTGATGGCAAACGGGCAGAGCCTCAGAGATGAACAGAAGCTGAGCACTGGACTCAGGAGTGTGGGTCATTCAAGTGGCTGGCATGCAAGGAAGCGCAGGGGACAAGCAGCAGGAGAAGGGGAAAAAGGAAGGCAAGGCCATCTTCACCCATCATTCCAGAGACAGTCTTCAGGATTTTAAGCACAAAAGAAAGATAACCAAACTTCAATTTTAGAAAGATCTCTCTCACAACAATACAGGGAAAGCAGATAGGAATGAAGGTAGCAAGGACAGTTACAATAGAAAACTTCAATGAAGACAGGGACTCTATTATCCTGGTCAGTTTTCTTGAGAACTATGAATTTGATATAAGAAAACATCAGAAGGATACTTAGCACATAAAATACATGGGGAATCTATCTATAAGATGTATATCTATACAAAATACCTTAATATACAAAAATATGAAATTCATTAGAGCAGCCCCACAAATCATATGAAAATGTTTATAACTTAGACACTGAGTAGACATAACATGGACTGGACCCTGAAAAGATGCTGCTGACCTACCTTATCAGAGCAGTTGACTTTAGCACCATTTTGCAGTAAAAGATGCACTATATCTGAATGGCCTCTCCCTGCTGCCCAAATGATTGGGTAAACGCTGTACTGCTAGGATAGATTGGTAGGTAGGTAGGTAAATAAGTAGGAGGAAAGGAAAGAAAGAAAGGAGGGAGGGAAAGAAAGAGAAATTAAATCTTTTAGGTAGATATTTACAACACACATTTGCTAAGTAAAGTAAATATCAAAGGAAGTAACACAAAGTAATTTTTTAAAAATCAGATTACAAATCATTCTCCACTTTAAAAACAGATACAATACTCATAGTACATAATTGGCAACTAAGATATAATGAAGCTTAAATATATATTATGAACACATTTATTTGTATAAATTCAATACATTAAAATGTGATTATCCAGCCAATAGGCAATACTAAAAAGAAGAAGGTAAAATAAGAGAAATGTAAATATATATAACAGAATGTATAAAAAAATAGTATGGTTGTTTGGTAAATGTCTTTTCTTTAAATAAGTTCAGATTAAGGATTCACAACCACAGAAAACAGGAAGCTGACAAAAGATTTCAAAATCTCCTTTTGCGATGTTATATAGTTATAATTAACATGTAAGCTCTAAAAGCTGCCTTTTTGCTGACAAAAATTGAGAAATAAACTTAGCTTTAGAACAAAATTCTTATTACTGTTTTGAAATCATATTCTACATTATGTTTAATAAGATAAACAATATTTCTATTGACCATGAAACCAAGAATAATCAACCCTAAGTATTCCCTAAGAAAACTTACCACTTACAATACAAACAAATTTTTTTGTTAATGCTTACCAGACCAGTGACACTTGGATTGGCACCATGAGAAAGAAGCAACTCTACTACATCAGTACGGCCTTTGTAACATGCCCACATGAGAGCTGTCCATCCTCCCTAAAGAATAAAAAAGTTGCGGGAAAGAGAATCAAACTTTAGATCATATTCGAGTATAAAATGTCACTAATGAAATTTCTTTAGTGAACATCTTTAAAAACCATTAGTTCATGAAGGTAATATATTATAATTTTAAATTCTCAAGCTCCCCAAATACAATAATACATGAACTAAGTCAAACCTCTTGCACCTACAAATGGTTACTCCAAAGTTTACACTATATAATGAAACCTGAATTCAAGAAAATTCATCAAGAACTCTTCCAAATTTCTAAGATTTATTGGCTGTCTAAAAATATTTCTTCAGAAAACTTTCTAAGTTCCTAGAGAGTCACTTCTTTATATGAGTTTTAGCTTTATCCAGAGAGAGATCTAACAATCACACGCAACTCCTGCATTTAAATACATCCTTTAAGTCCCAGATCATCATAGTACCTCTTGCTAAAAGAGAGAGAGAATGCTAAGGCATCTCATCTGTGATCAGGATTTCCAGAGGTAAGCAAGGTCATCAGGAATGAATTAATACCCCACTTGACAATGTTCTACTTACTAAGCTACGGGAGCAATTTTCTCAACTACAAAAATACAATTCAATAAAAAAGACCAATGTAATCAAATATTACTAAGGAATTAATGTTTTGTTTTTTAAAAATCACTATTTGGACCAATCCACCTTTGGTTCTGAGACTATAAATCACTGAATCCTTATCATCCTGTTTCAACATCTCTAAAAGGGATAAAAAATATTTGTCCCCATGGGAAAAGACAAGTCTCTTCAATAAAGGGTGCTGGGAAAACTGGATAGCCATAGGCGAAAGAATAAAACTAGACCCCTTCTCTCGCCATATACAAAAATCAAAATGGATTAAAGACTTAAATCTAAGACCTTAAACTATGAAATTACTACAAGAAAACATCAGGGAAACTCTCCAGGACACTAGTCTGGACAAAAATTCCTTTTTTTTTTTTTTTGAGACAGAGTCTTTCTCTCTCACCAGGCTGGAATGCGGTGGCGCAATCTTGGCTCATGGCAACCTCCACCTCTCGTGTTCAAGTGATTCTCCTGCCTCAGTCTCCCAAGTAGCTGGGACTACAGGCAGGCGCCACCATGCCCAGCTAGTTTTTTGTATTTTTAGTAAAGACAGGGTTTCACCATGTTGGCCAGGATGGTCTCGATCTCTTGACTATAGCATCCGCCCACCTTGGCCTCCCAAAGTGCTGGGATTACAGGCATGAGCCATCGCGTCTGGCCAAAAATGTCTTAACTGATACCCTACAAGCACAGGCAACCAAAGCAAATATGGAAAATGGAATCATATCAAGTATAAAAGCTTCTGCACAGCAAAGGAAACAACCAACAAAACAGAAAGACAACCCACAGCATGGGAGACAATATTTGCAAAGCAACCATCTGACAAGGGATTAAAACCAAAATATATAAGGAGCTCAAACAACGCTACAGAAAAAAACTAATAATCAAAAAATAAACAAAAATTTGAACAGACATTTCTCAAAAGAAGACATACAAATGGCAAAGAGGCATATGAAAAAGGGCTCAACATTACTGATCATCAGAGAAACAGGAACCACAACTACAATGAGATATCATCTCACCCCAGTTAAAATGGCTTTTATCCAAAAGACAGGCAATCACAAATGCCGGCAAGGATGTGAAGAAAGGGAACCCTCATACGCTGGTGGTGGGAATGTAACTTAGTACAATCAAAATGGAGGACAGTTTGGAGGCTTTCCAAAAAACTAAAAATTGAGCTACCATATTATCTCACAATACCACTGCTGATTACAGATCCAAAAGAAAGGCAATCAGTCCATCAAAGAGATATTGGCACTTCCATGTTTATTGCAGCACTATTCACAACAGCCGAGACTTGGAAGCAACCTAAGTGTCCATCAACAGATAAATGGATAAAGAAAATGCGGTACCTACACACAATGGAGTACTACTTAGCCCTTAAAAAAAGAATGAGATCCTGTCACCTCCAACAGCATGGATGTAACTGGAGATCACTATGTTAAAAGAAATAAGCCAGGCACAGAAAGACAAACATCACATGTTCTCACTTATTTGTGAGATCTAAAAATCAAAACAATTGAACTCATAGTGATAGAGCATAGAAAGACGGTTCCAGAGGCTGGGAAGAATAGGAGGGTTGGGTAGGAGGTTGGGATAGTTAATGGGTACAATAAAATAGAAAGGATAAGACGTAGTACTTATTAGTACAATAGGGTGACTATAGTCAATAATAATTCAATCGTGCATTTAAAAATAACTTTAAAAGTATAACTGGATTGTTTATAAGACACAGGATAAATGCTTGAGGGGACAGATCCCCATTTTACATGATGTGATTAGTACGTATTACATGCCTATATCAAAACATCTCATATATCCCATAAATATATACACCCACAAAAATTAAAATTTTTTTAAAAAAATAGAATATTTAGCCAGGCACGGTGGCTCACAGCTATGATCCCAGCAATCTGAGAGGCCAAGGCAGGTGGATCACTGAGGTCAGGAGTTCAAAACCAACCTGGCCAACATGACAAAACCCCGTCTCTAATAAAAATATAAAAATTAGCTGAGCATGGTGGCACATGCCTGTAGTACCAGCTACTCAGGAGGCCGAGGCAGGAGAATCGCTTGAACCCTGGAGGCGGAGGTCGCAGTGAGCCAAGACCCAGCCAGTGCACTCCAGTCTAGGTGACAGACCAAGACCCTGTCACCAAAAAAGAAAAAAGAAAAGGGACTATTTAGCCAGGTGTGACGGCACACTTTGGGAAGCCCAGGTAGATGGATTGCTTAAACTCCAGAATTCAAGACCAGCTCAAGCAACATGGTGGAACCCCATCTCTACAAAATATTTAGAAATTAGTTGGGCATGATGGCACATGCCTGTAGTCCCAGTTACTTGGGGCTGAGGTGGGAGGGTTACTTGAGCCCCAGAGGTCAAGGCTGCAGTGAGCCAAAAGCACACCACTGCACTGTAGCCTGGGTGAGAGACTGACACACTGTCTCAAAAACAAAATTTAAGGTGTGTGTGTCTGTGTGTGTGTGTTTGCCCTAACCTGGAAGGCAAAACTATAGAAAAGGAAAACAGCTCAGTGGTGTCCAGGGATTGGGGATGGCTAAAGTGACGGGGCTGTTGTGTATGGAAGTGTGGTGGAATATGTGTCACTGCACATGTCAGACTGATTTTATTAGATGTGAATTTTTCTAAAAATTAACCAGAATATGAAGAATATGGAAAGGTATCAACATGAGCTCATTTTTAAAAATATAGATAGCTACAGAAATAGAAGTATGTGTATTCATGAGTTGCATGTACTTTCTACCTCCATCCGCTGGGGACTAGAAGCAGTGACACCCCACTAGCAGCAAGCACTCCTAACACCTAGATACTCGTTTCCAAACATTGTCCAATAAAAAAAGCAAGATTTCCTTGGAAAACTAGTTGACTGCAGTGCTAACACAGGAAAAAAACAAGATAAGCATGACCCTGAACCATTCTGAAGTACTAAAAATTAAGGAAGTACTTGAAAAAAATTTGTTTTAAGTATGGAGCATCTTAAAAGGGCACAGAGCCAGCCTGAAAGAGCTTCTAATGGGTTGGAATAACTTGAACAATAATATTAGTACTGGGCTATAACCCAAGGAATAAATGTTCATGAGTCCATACTGAAACAGAAAGAAACAGATAGATATATAGATAAATGGAAGGATGGATGGATGGATGGATGGATGGATGGATGGATGGACAGACAGATGGCAGATAGACAGACAGAGCAGGATGTGGGGAAGGGAAACAGGGAACTCTTCCTTACAGAAGAATTCTAATGAATTAATGTAGGACGAATGAGGGAGATAGAAAATCATCATCACACCACCACAGTAATGGTAGTAACTCAGGTAAGAGTCACTGATGAATGCTAAATCAAGTAGGTGAAAGTTTAGTCAGAAGAAATATTTTGTTTCGTCTCAAAGTATCATCCCCCAAATATTTAATAATGACAAAGGGAAAAACAGTGCCCTTACAGTGGCAGACACCACCCTAATCAAGAGATGAAGGTTGACATCACCAGGGATACAAACTGAAATCATGGTTCCCCTAGGGGGTGCACCAAGAAAAGCACATCGCCTCTGGGACATCCTTCCCTCTAAAGCACATCTGAATCTGAACATGAGAAACTTCCACAAATCCAAACTGAGGAACCTTCTAAAATTACTGATGAGTACTCTTCAAAAGTGTCAAGGCCATGAAAGACACAACGTATTTAGGTCAAATTACAAAGCTGGACATTTGATCAAGTCAAGTCTTACATATACATTTTAACTTGTAAAATACTTGCCCAGAACTTTTTAACATCATGACCTCACTTCGATTTAAATAATGTCCCAGCCGGGCATGGTGACTCATGTCTATAATGCCAGTACTTTGGGAGGCCAAGGAGGGCGGATCATTTGAGCTCAGGAGTTCAAGACAAGCCTGGGCAACATGGTGAAACCCCATCTCTACAAAAAATACAAAAATTAGCTGGCCGTGTGGTGTGTGTCTGTAGTCCCAGCTAGGAGCGGGGCTGAGGTGGGAGGATACTTGAGCCTGGGAGGCAGAGGTTGCAGTGAGCCAAGACTACATCACTGCACTCTAGCCTGGGTGACAGAGTGAGACCCTGTATCAAAAAACAAACAAAAAATAAAACCAAAAATAGGAGGCCTAGGCAGGAGGATCACTTGAGGTCAGGAGTTTGTAATCAGCCTGGCCAACATGGTGAAATCCTGCCTCTACTAAAAATACAAAAAGTTAGCCAGGCATGGTGGTACACGCCTGTAATCCCAGTTCCTCAGGAGGCTGAGGCAGGAGAATCGCTTGAACCTGGGAGGCAGAGGTTGCAATAAGCCAAGATTGTGCCACTGTGCTCCAGCCTGGGCAACAGAGCAAGACTCTGACTCAGGGGAAAAAAAAAATAATGTCCCCCTGACCCCCTTTGTAAGAACCTACGAGATAAAAATATTAACCTCAAGAAAATGAAGCTAAACTGGCAAAATGAAAGATTGAGACAAATGAACTATAGTATAGCTTTATAGCTATTTCATGAACTCTTTCTTCAGTTTGGTGCCAGTAACAGTCCTCACAGGAAGACTCCTCACCAGCCTTTTGATATCATATCCTGGAATTCTCCCAGGGACTGTCTTCCCTCAACTTGGTAGTTACTACCACCCACCCACTCAATCCTTTGAGATTAAGGTCCCACAATACTATGAGACACACTGTCCTCAGTTTCCCCAACCCTCAGTGTTTTAAAGCCTAAATAAAGACCCTTTAAATGTTAAAGGTTTTGTGGTCATCTGAAGAAAGAGGGAGAGCCACAGAAGTTTAAGAAATCAGTTTTTATGAATCTTAACGCATTTTTACACATTCAGTATATTTTATTGTTCCTAATTCCCTTGCTGTCTATGTAAAAGAATGACAGAAGAGAAAGCCTTTGCAGCAGGGAGACCTGGTTCAAAACCCAGCCCAAATGCTTACTAGCTGTGTGACTTAGGATAAAGATTCACTTCTTCCAGTCTCAATTTCCTCAACTGCACATTGAGAACAAAATCAATCCTTAGTCCCTAGGACTGTTCTGCGAAGTCAGTTAAATGACACAGCAGCTATAAAGTACCCAAAGAGGCCAGGCATGGAATAGCTACCTACTGGTGTGGCACCTATTGGTATGGTACTATTCCACGCCCAGCCTCCTTATGTGTTTCATAGCAGCTGTGTCATTATTAACTCATCTGATAATCTGGTAAGGTACCTTTAAGAAAATACTGAGAACTGGATAACTCTCCGCATTTCCCTTCTACCTTTCGTACCAGCAAGGCAAGAACCACATTTTACTCTCAGCTGTTATATACATCTTTGCCTAGGTTACTGACATAATTTTCTTCTCTCCCTAAACTTTCACTGCAATGTACTTAAATTCTTTTCCAAAATATGTAAGATACTAGTGGTTCCCTATATCTTCCTATGAAACCATCCACTTCACTTAATTTTGAGAACAAATATAAGACTGTACAGGTAAAACTACTGTGCAAATTATAATGTGCTATTAAGTACAAAATGGTGGAATGCTGTGTCTTCTTCAAAACTCAGACCATCTGTACTTCAAAAAGCATCATCAGCTAAGTAATAAATATTTTATATATCACAGCAGGTAATCTTCTTCCTTTCTTCTACGGTTAAAGTCAACTTTTTAAAAGGCTGAACATTGTATAGAATTAGCCAGAAATGATCTCTCTCTTCACCTTATGCTTTACTCAGATGCCTTGCTCAAATAAGAGCTAAGTAATAATTAAGGATCACATCTTGTTAAACTTCCGTCATGCACAGATAGCATGTCTGAAAATAATCACATTTTAAAAATAAATCTAAACATATTATTCTGAAAAGCACAGCTTCAAACACCTGATAATAGTTTAAAACCATAGGCTGTCCCTCCTAAAGTCCTATCTAAAGGTAACAACTGTCTCAGATGTTTTAAAACATTGATATACTCAAGGGTAATGAGTTATTTGTAACACTATTTCAGAATTTTAAACTCTGAAATAAATGAAAAATAACGAAGAATATTCTAAGAGGTATATTATAACACCTGGGTTTTAAAACATTCTTGAGGGTCGTTTCAATGCCCAACCCCAAATTCTAAAACCATTATTATAATATCATTTCAAACATAAAAATACAAGATTTCACATATCTGTTACTATAAATAAGATTTCAGCTAATGAAGAACATATAAAAAATGTGCATACCATATCACGGTGCTCCAAGTTAACCCCACATTTCAGTAGCTCTTCTACGATGTGTACATGCCCTTCTTTTGATGCAGATATAAGTGCTGTCCAATTATCCTTGAACACATATTTTTAAAGTTACCATTTTAAAACCAAAAATAACATTTCAAAGTAAGAAAAACTAAAATTAAATGTACATACCAAATGATCATACCAAATTGACATGATTTGACCTATGCTGGCTAAACTAAAGTGATA
This sequence comes from Leontopithecus rosalia, assembly GCA_028533165.1. Taxonomy (NCBI): domain Eukaryota; kingdom Metazoa; phylum Chordata; class Mammalia; order Primates; family Cebidae; genus Leontopithecus; species Leontopithecus rosalia. The sequence continues at coordinate 133,939,384 of CM052654.1, read as the reverse complement.
CTGAAGCTCTCTTAAGAGTCTGTCTATTTGCATCACTAATAATGGTGTAAACACGTTTTTATAACTGCTTGTTCAGTCTTCTCACTGGACTTCTAATCATATACTATGTTTTTAAAAAGGAAAAGATGATCATCAAAACCTCAAAGCTAATCCTCATGGCTAGCAACCATTACTATAATATACACTGGAATTAAAGAGACTGTAATCAGATTTAAAAGCACATTCACAGGCTACCAAACTACATAGATCTCATATGATGTGTTAAGAAACTTTGTGATACGGAAAAAGAACTATTCTCCTTTATTTTGTAAATAAAGGATACAAGCATCCTATGTTAACTTTTATTCCTAACTAATTTAACTCAAATGATCATTCAATTAAGAAACAAAATAGATGTAGCTTTGTGACCCTGAAACGCAATTCCAAAAATAAAGGAAAAATTAGAGGAAATGTAACTTTGTGGATGCTGATTTATCCCTCAGAAGTGCTATCAGAATATCTTCCTGGACATTATCATGTAATGACATTTATAATATGTTACCATTATGGGAGTTACTTAACATGACTCATGTGGATATCTTCAAGGCAAACACTTAACCACATGTACACAGGCTCTCTATTCAGCCAGTCCCATCCATATACAAAAACCAAAGAGCTGAGATCCTTCATTGATAGTAAAAAATTTCCCTCCTGTATTACTCTTCAAAAAAAGAAAACTGATACAGCCCACTAGGCAAAGTTGAGATGATATATGTAAAAGTTTTAATCATTACTTTTGAATCACTTCTGAAAAAAAAATAGCAAAGAGAGAGTAAATAATGAGTTAATTATTTTAATATATACCAAATCTTCCAGATTGCAGTTAGCTCCATTCTTAATTAATTCCTTCACTATTTCCAGATTGCCTTGTTCTGCAGCTATCATCAGTGGAGTCTGGCCACACTGAAGAATATGAAAGACACAGGGAACTTATTAAGATACTGTACTTTTATTAAAACATCAGTTAAAGATAGCACACATTTTCACAAATGCATACTAAGCATTAGTTAGTTGTGTTTACTATATTTAATTTAGAAGCAGCTAAGTTTCAGTTTACTAATAATTTAAAAGTCAAAGAAAAATAAAACATAACTTTCTTCCCACAGTATTAGTAATCTGACACAAACCCTGAGTGATGGTGGGGCAGGGCATGCCTGGCTCTTGACCCAGCCTGTGCCACTCCCAGCCTTAATGTGCCTTCCTGCTCGTTCCCACCTCTTTACTCATCCCCTATCATTGACTTTTCCTATACTTTTTTGTAAGTAACCACATTTTGTTTGTAACCACATTTTGTTTGTAACCACATTTTTACTGTGTGATTAACAACTGATTATTGTCTGTCTCACCTAAAGACTGGGAAACATGTCAGTTTTGCTTATAGGTTTAAAACTACATATCCAGTGTGAGGGACAATGACTGCCACACACGTTCTTAAATATTTGCTGGGTAAACGAGTGAGCAAAGTCTCAAAGAATTTAAAAATCTTTTAGGCACAACATCCAAATAAGCAAATAATTATAATGATTAGTGAAATACAACAGATGCTATTTTAAGAATAATACAAGTAAGGATTTAAACACAAACACTGATTTCAAGGTCAAAAATCGATCACATTAAATACAGACATTCCTATGTTAGGACGGATACTAAATTATATGTGGTAGCCACATGTCATCCAACCAGGGTTATTAGGGAATGATGTATTACACATAGATTTTTCTGGGTGAAACAATTTATCCTCTCAACATTAAAGCTGATTATAACTTTTAAGATAATCATGATTCCAAAAACCTATGCGGATACTGCTACCTGTTAAACAGATTACCTTAAACATTATGTTTATAATTCTGAGTCATAACTACTAACATTCATTATTATGCCACACATGTCTCTGTCAGCTCTAGGTTCTTTGTTATAAATTCTATAGAATTGTTTTCCCTTCTAATCTACTGGGATAAAAAGTAAGATATCAAAGTTATTGATTAGTAGAATATATAAATTAAAGCAACAAAGTCTAAATTCATAGTTCTGAGGATACATCAATTTTACATCATAGTTTTCAAAATTATAATTCCAAAGACTCAGGGAAGTTTTCTGTTTACTCTCTGGGGTCACAGTTACATTTCAGATGTTCCCATAGAAAAGTATTTCTAGATAATGAGAGAAAAACATAATATAAATGTTATAAATATATAACATAATACAAAGGTTATAAATACCTGTAACACAAGTAGGAAAGATGGCATAAATTTGATGGTCTAGAAACATGCCAAGTGAAAGACATGAATGGTCATTATTTTGTCTTGCAGAAACGATTAGTTGTCTACCCACTACCTAAAAAGACAGGGCTTGTTGGAGGTGGCAATGAGCTCAGCTGAAAAAAACACATGTTCAGCCTCACTTGCAGCTGGAAATAATCCCAAAACAATGCCCTGGCTAGCTCTTCCAGGAAAGCTCTGCCAGGGACTAATTCAGCTGGTCTGTGCCTTTTCCTTCTGATACTGAGACACAATGCAGCAGCTTCTGCAACATGACTGGAGGCAGCAGGCACACACTGAGGAATGGCCAGAAAGGAAGGAGCCTGGGTCCTTGAGGACATCCTGAAGCCATCATATCAGCCTTGGAATGGCTCATCTAGCTTGTCATTATGTGAGAAAAACAAAACTTTAATTTGTCTAAATCACTGCTTTGAGAGCAATTCTTAACTGACATACCTTTTGTAGCTACGCTATCCAAAAAGATGATTCTCACGAAAGGCTGCATAAAGTTTTACTGGATCCCCAAATAGAACAATTGTTACTCTAAAAATTGGGCCTGAAAACAAAGCCTACTTGGATTCTCCTAGTTCTTAACCAGTCCAGTAACTACAGTTGTAGAGATAGAGTAACTTATGTCATGACAACTTCATTCTTCTACTTGAAAATAAATCAATAAAGATCCTTTCCATACCTGACCACACAATCCCAGCAAATTCCATGCCTATCTCCTTCCAGAGAACACAGGATTACATAACCCACATAACCCCTGCCCTACTACTCATAGTGACCTCAAGCCAAAACACACCAAAACAAAACAGAACACTGCACTCACTGAAATACCGGGCTTTATCTCAGCTTTCCAGAAGATTACAATGCAAAAACAGCTATTATTCAAGCATCTTTTGGCTCTTCCCAATTTCTAGGTTCCCATTTCTATTTATTTAAGGGTATGAAAACTAAATAACCACTGTTTTTTTAAAGCAGTCCTTCTGGAGGATTTAGACTTCTTCGAATAATTATGGTGAAACTAAAACATTTTGAAAACCTCCTTTGAAATTTCCCTTAAAGTCTATTTATAGGCCAGGCACAGCGATTCTCATGCCTGTAATTCTAGCACTTTGGGAAGCTGAGGCAGGAGGATCACTTGAGCCCAGGAGTTGGAGACTAGCCTGGGCAACATAGTGAGACTTCATCTCTATCAAAAAAAAAAAAAAAAAAAATTAAAAGAGCCAGTCATGGTAGCAAACACCTGTAATCCTAGCTACTCAGGAGTCTGAGGTGGGAGGATTGCTTAAGCCCAGCAGGTCAAGGCTGCAGTGAGCTGATCATGCCACTACACTCCAGCCTGGGCAGCAGAGCAAGACCCTGTCTCAACAAAATTAAGTTTACTCATAAACATATAGCAAAATCCACTGCTTAAAGTCTCAGTTCATTTTCTTAAACAGGAGAAAAATGGCTAGCCTCACCCTTATACCAAGGAGAGGTGAGAGTGAGTTTTTGTTCCTTTCAAAAATAAAAGTAAAAACCCTTCGCTACTCTACAAAGGACAAAGATTTGCCATCATTGAGAAGATTGGCATCATAGGCCAAGGATTTATCTAGTTTACAAATAAAGCAACAAAAAAAAGGAAACTAGAATTCACTGTTCGTGACCAATTATGTGCTAATAAGCACAGTATCAGGCAATTTTACCCCTTTTTTAATTTGTCTACCTTATATTTTTTAGAGATAGGATCTGTCTGTTGCCCAGGCTTCAGCGTAGTGGTACAATTGTAGTTCATTGCAGCGTTGAATTCCTGGGGTCAAGTGATCCTCCCACCTAAGCCTTCCAAGTAGCTAGGTCTAAAAGGTGCCACACCTGGCTAATTTTTTTTTAGTAGAAGTAAGGTCTCACTACAGTGCCCAGGCTGGTCTCAAACTCCTGGACTCAAGAGATCCACCTACCTCAGCCTCCCAAAGTGCTGAGATTACAGGCATGAGCCACTGCATCCAGCCTACCCACATTTTTTTTTGAGACGAAGTCTCGCTTTGTCACCCAGGCGGGAGTGCACTGGCACAATCTCAGCTCACTGCAACCTTCACCTCCTGGGTTATTTTAATTGATCTGATACTTAAGAATCTTTTTCAAAACTTATAACCAAAACACATTAACATAAAGTTACATAAATACTTTTTAAAATGAAAAAGGGAAAAAAATCCAAACAACTTTTTGTAATTCTATAAAAATTAACACCTTATCAGAAGAATGCTTTAAAAAAAAAAAAAAAAAAAAAAAAACAACTTTTACACTGAGCCATAACTGAACGAGCCCAGGTAGTTTCAAATTATCACTTTAAAACTCCAATTTAAATGAATACAATATTAAACTGGACATAATGTTAATTAATATCCACTAAATGCTTATCTCGCATGACACTAAATTAAGCTCTTTGCCACTGTGCTTTACTCCTTATAGCGGTAAGATTAATAAAATTTTACACTTATTGATGTACTGTTTTTTTCCTTCTAAGTGAACCTATGTTCTCAGCGTTCCTTAGACGAGTGTCTCTGAAGTAAAACTTAATGTTTTCAAACTACCATATGGTTATTCCAAATATGCTAACATACGCTGACAAAATGACTACTTCTGTAATTCTTTTATAACAATTACTGATCTCCAATTACAAGTGTTATATCTTATCTATGTACAACGATTTTTAACTATTCATAATCATAGAAGGGGGTAATGATGTTAACTAATGAAAATATATTTTGGTCAATATAGAAACATTGAAAATATAGGCATTACCTATAATTAAACTTTATTCTGAAGACTCAAAGAAAACTCATAAAGCTTAAACAGATTATAATGTGTTTAAAATCAAATAGAGCAGAGTTCAAATATGGACTCTACCAAACAATATCTTGGATAGGAAACCGAGGAATTCAGTCATTTATCCATAAATGATAAATAATAGTAATATTCTTTATATAGTGGCTATGCAAATTAAATGAGTTAAGACATAGAAAATATATACCAGAATATTTGCATAAGTACTGAATAAACACATTAGCTAGCATAATATTATTGTAATAACATTTTTATATCAAGATTTCCTTAACAACTGAGATAACGTTAAATGAAATTAGGTACTCCATGTCAAAAAAAGTAATAATAAAGTAGTTACTAAGTCAGTTCAGCAGCTTTAAAAACATGTATACGTCAGGCATGATGGCTCACATCTGTAATCCCAGCACTTTGGGAGGTTGAGGCGGGCAGACAGATTGAGTCCAGGAGTTCGAGACCAGCCTGGGCAATAAGGCAAAACCCTATCTCAACTAAAAATAAAAAAAAAATTAGCCAGGCATGGTGCTGCACACCTGTGTCCCAGCTACTTGAGAGGGGGCTGAAGCAGGAAGATCACCTGGGCCTGGGAGGTCGAGGCTGCAGTGACCCCTGATTCTGCCACTGCACTCTAGCTCAGGTGACAGAGTAAGATGCTGTCTAAAACCAAAAAACAAAAGCAAAACCATTTATAATATTTGAACACCCATGTTTATAGCAGCATTATTCACAACAGCCAAGGATGAAGCAACTCAAATTTCTAGCCACAGATGAACAGATCAAGAAAATGTGCTATACACATACAATGAAATATTATTCAGCCTTAAAATGTAAGGAAATCCTGTTACATGCTATAACATAGATGAACCTGAGGCTACTATGCTACCAAAATAAGCCAGTCACAAAAAGACAAACAGCATATAAGTCCAATTACATGAGGTGTCTGAATAGTCAAATTCATACAAATAGAAAGCAAAATGGTCACTGCCAGGGGTTAGGGAGAGGGGGAAAGGGAGAGCCATTGCTTAATATTGTTTTGATTTTGCAGGATGAAAGAGCTCTGATAGGCCGGGGACAGTAGTCACACCTGTAATACCAGCACTTTGGGAGGTGAGGTGGGCGAATCACTTGGGGTCAGGAGTTCGAGACCAGCCTGACCAATGTGGTGAAACGCCATCTCTACTGAAAATACAAAAAATTAGCCAGGCGTTGCAGCACACGACTGTAGTCCCAGTTACTTGGGAGGCTGAAGTACGAGAACCACTTGAACGCAGCGGGCGGAGGTTTCAGTGAGCCGAGATCATACCACTTCACTCCAGCCTGGGCGACAGAGTAAGACTTCATCTCAAAAAAAAAAAAAAAAAGAAACAGTTCTGGAATCTATTGTCCAACAATGCAGAAATACTTAATACTCCTAAACTGTATCCTTAAAAATGGTGAAGATGGTAAAGACAGTAAATTTTACAGTATGTGTTTATCACAACAAAAATTTATAAATAAAACTCTTTATATGTCTACACACAGATATATATGTAAGCAAATATATACAAACATGTAAGTATATATACAGACCCATACACATATAGCATAAAATAAAAACTCACTCCTTATTCATCTTATCTACTGGCAAGAAATATTATACTCTTGAAAATACACACAGTTCTAAGAGACAAGGTTGTTTTCCTTAAGTTTTATAAAACAAACACATACCTTGACACCTACAAAATTTACACAAAACTGTATTAGCACCTAAAACGTCATGCCAAATAATAATAGCTTGGCTCTTCATAATGAACTAAGATACACATTTTTAAACTCATAACATTGAGTAGAAATATCTGAGTTACGTTTATTAATGTGTTACTAAATATAACACATAACCTATTTAACTCTCTAATAAAGTGAAATGTGTTTTACAGGTAGAGCCAAAATAAATATGTAAATTGTTTTATATATTATTTAAAGATATAGGGTTTTTATAATCCCAAAGCATCTGCGACAAACAATGGAGGAAAAAAGTTGGGGTTCATTAAAGAAAGTGTTTCAACAATCCTTGGTTTCTTGTCTGGTTAATCAAGATCAGGTCCAGATGATCTCCAAAATTTCATGGAAGAACTTGATTTCAGTAACCAAGCTTCCTGAATATTAAGTCAGGGGAAAAATTAAAAAAGCTAAATTCAATAGTCAATCATTTATATAAGTTAAAATGTACTCCAAAAACATGGAATTTGAAGTACTTTTCAAACATTATATTGTAAGTATAGTCCAATATCACTAAGGGTTAGGACTACCTATTTCTTACACACTTTTATCCTGTACATAGTAGGCAGTCAACAAATCTTTGTGAAAGAATTTAATTTTACAAACTTGGTCTTACCTCATTTCTCTCATCTACATCTTTGCATTTTTCAAGAAGAGCTTTCAGGGCAGGAATGTTTTCTTCCTCTACATAATTTATTACACTCTGTGATATCAAAACTGACATTTTCACAGAAAGCTGCAGTTCACTTCAATATCTGTTAATTAGATAAAATACACATAATTTATAGTTAGAAAAGAATTAAGTTACTGTTAAATACAGTATCCTTCTTAACATAAACCTCATGCAAGGACACCTCCAGTGGCAGAAGTGAAGACATGGCTTCTGACAGCTTCAATAGCTCAGCTGGCAAAAAGCCACCAAGATGTCGCATCCCTAGGTTCACACTCACCTCTATCTTATCCAAACACCAAACTCCAGATCCATCCCCATGCTTCCCTCCTCCTCCTGCTGTCACCATCCCAGTAAATGGCAGCTCAGGTCCATTCTCCCAAGGCCAAAATCCTTGGAATTGACCTCTTCCTCTTGCACCCTACACTCAATCTATTAGCAAATCCTTTTGGCTCTACCTGTAAAACACTTTTCACATCTGACTACCACTCACCACTTCTATCACTGCCACCCAGGATGAACCACAGAGACTCTCACCTGGATCACTGTCATCACTTCCTAACTGGCCTCCCTGCCTCCACTTCACCTGGAAGAGTGGATTTTAAACGGTCTCACTGCAAATAAATAAGAAGTATGTGAGGTGATGAATATGTTAATTGGCCTGATTTGATCACTGCACAATGGATACATGTATCAAAACATCACACTGGACCCCATAAATATATATAATTTGTCAATTAAAATTACATTAAATTTTTTTTAACTTTAACATACATCGGAATCACCTGAAGAGCTTTTAAAGCAAGTTCCTGGGCCCCAACCTCAGAAAGTCTGACTCAGCAGGTCTGGTTGGGGCCCCTTACTCTACATCTTCACCCAGCTCCCTGTGACGCTGACACCACTGAGGAAGAACCGAAATGTGGGGAGTACTAAGTCAGAGCATGGCCTCTTTTATTTGAAGCCCTCTAAGGGCTTCTCAGAGTGCTCAAAGTAAAATCAAAGGTTTTTACCTCGGCCTAGATGACTCTAAGTGGCAAGCCTCTCACCTGAGTTACCCCTGTGACCGTAGCTCCTACCACTCCCTCTCACCCTCCTGGCTGCCTGGCCATGCTGTGCACTGTCCCACCTCACCAGGCCTCTGTGCTACTTTTCTGTCTGCCTAAAATTCTCTTCCATCGGACATACATGTGGCTCACCCCCTGACCTCCTTCAGGGCACCTGGTTAGAAAGTCTCACCTGATGTGGGAGGTGAGAGCACCAAGCTCACACAGGCTTCACGGTAGCCCTGCACTCTCAACCCTTTGTCCTGCTCTCACCGCTCTCCACAGCACTTGCCACCATCAGAAAATTGACATATTGTTTGCTTACTGTCTGTCTTCCATAATTACACTTTAAGTTCCAAAAAAGTAGGAATTTATTATATTCAAATGGACATCCAAATGCAAATAAACGAACCTCAATCCATACTTTGTACCACATACAGAAAGTACAAAACTTCTAGAAGAAAACATAAACGACCTTAGTGACCTTAGATTAAGAAGGATCTGATATAAACATGGTGCATAAGAAAAGAAAACTGATAAATCAGAGTTCATCAAAATTAAAAAGTTCTGCTGTTACGAAAATAAAATTGCTTGGGACTGATGAATCCTTTTTCCTTCCTTTTCCTCTACTCTTGAACAGGACCATCTATAACTGACATCCATGCCCATTCCCCAACTCTATGTTGGAGCAGATAACTTGTTTCCTGTGTTTCACAGGTGGAAAGGAATCATGCCTCCCGATGGACTACACCCACAGCCTCTCATATCTGATTTAGACGATGAGATTTAAATGAGACTGTGGACTTTGGGTTGATGCTGAAATGAACTGAGACTTTGAGGGAGGCCTTGGGATGGAGTGAATATGTTTTGCACATGGGAAAGAAGTGTATCTCTGGGGGCCAGAGGGCAGAAACCATCATGCTATATGATTCTACTTATACAGCATTCTGGAAAAGGAAAACTACAGGGGCAGAAAACAGATCAGGGGCTGCCAGGGTCTAAGGCAGGGGAATGAGATGGCTACAAAAGAGTGCAAAAGAACTTGGTGAGTTAATGGCTGTTCTGTATCTTGACTGTGGTGGCAGTTAGTCATTCGTCAAAATTCAAAACCATCCAATAAAAAGTGTGAAGCTTATTATATGTAAATTATACATCCATATACCTTACTTTTAGGGAGTATATATTCACAGCAACTTAAATCTATACTCCTCGGTTGAAAATTTTTATTTTAAAAAATGATGTTATTTGTTCCAATAGTTTCACTTCTAGGAATTATTCTAAAAACATGAGAAACATGGACAAAACTTTGAGATTTTAAGTAAAACAATTTTATCCATAAGAACAAAAATCTTAGAAATGAATATTATATAAATTACAAAAATTCACAAAGTAGGATAATATACAGTCATCAAAATGTCTCAAAAATGCATTACAGAAAAATGCTCATAATAGAAGAAGTGGGTAAAAGATTAAGAGCTATATATACAGCATCACAGCTGTTTTAAAGATATACATTTTTCAATACTGGGAAAAAAAAGAACAAATGGTAATGGACATTAGTGTCATTTTGTTTTCTTTAGAAACTTGATTTCCTGCATGTTCGGAATGTGATACTTCTATCATTAGAAAGCAGTGAGGGGTTTTTATTAGCAGTTATCACCAACACCCACCTTCCCATTCCTCAGTAAGGCGTGCAGGATCTGGCTCTCCCTCTATCCCGGCCCCACTCACATACAGCCTAGCCAAGCAGAAGCACTCAAATTCACCCCAGTCCCCCAGTGCTATTCCACACCCCTGCCTATGCTCAATTTGCTCCTTCCAAGTAGAACACCGTTCTCATCTCTACTCTACCAAGGCATCCATCTCTCTCTGAGTCGCACAGCTACCATCTGTCATCCAGTTTACCCCCTAAAGTGTGAGATCAGCCATCTTCATGCTCAGTGCCTTAGTTTAGGCCTTCCCCATCTATACTAATCAGACCCCTAGGTTGCAAGAGACTAATTTAAACTAGCTTAAGCAAAACAGAAAAATGTATTTGAAGGATGCTGGTTCATATCCCATAAACACACTATGGGGAGAGTGGGTGCCAGTGGACCACAAATGCCAGGAGGATTCTCTTTCTCTACTCGCTTAATCTACTTTCATTCTAGACCAACTTCTTCTACACAAAAAGAAATATGGCTTCCCACAGCTCTTCAGCCTCAAATCAGATAATTCATTTATTTTATTTATTTATTTTGAGACAGGGTCTCACTCTGTCATTCAGACTGAAGTACAGTAGCACGGTCACAGCTCACTGCAGCCTTGACCTCTCAGGCTCAAGTGATCCTCCCACCTCCTGAGTAGCTGGGACTACAGGCGTGCACCACATGCCCAGCTAATTTTTGTAGAAATGAGGTTTCACCATGTTGCCCAGGCTGGTCTCAAACTCCTGGGCTCAAGTGATCCACCCGCCTCAGCCTCCCAAAGTGCTGGGATTACAGGCGTGAGCCACTGCACCTGGCCTAAATCAGATAGTTTCTAACAGCAGAAAAAGCAGGCTATTATTATTTGTTCCCAGATCCAAAAGTTCCAGAAAAGGGCTCTGACTGACCAGGCTGGATCTGTTGCACACCCAGAGGCAATCAGCTAGAGACACAAAGTTGGGAGGGGTTACAAGGTCACACAGTACTGGCACTGTTTCCAGAAAAGAGTAAACCATTGTAATGCAGACATCAATTCTAAAATGTCTACTACCCCATCTTTCACCTGGATCAATGTCACAGGCTATCAATTTTTGCCTCTTCCCTCCAGTCCTGCCCCTCCAATCCATTTGCCACACCGAAGCAAGAGTGATCCACGACACATTCCTCTAGAAACCCAGGTTGGGAGGACAGATGACAGCCTTACTACTTACAAGTTATTCAAGGAAATTATGTCCTCTAAGGCTTTTAAGCCATCGTAAAGATGCAAATATGCAACTCCTATGGAAAGCTTTGCTCTCCTCTAAGCAGAGTGAAGACTCAGTAAGTTCAATTCTTGATTTTGCGGAGGACATGCAGATCCTTCACAATCTGGCCCCATCTTACCGTTCCAGCCTCATCTCTTTCTCCCCGCCACACACACAGTCACATCTACGCTTCGAGCACCAGCCAGACTGATCTACCTGTGGCTCCTTCACTGCCCCACACTTTGTTCTTTCCAGACCTTTGCACTTAATGCCCCCTCTGCTTAGAAAGTCCATTGTCCACGATATATATGCCTGGACAGCTCCTACCCATCCTTAAGAACAATGGCTCTAACAGATCTTCTGGAAGCTTTCACTGACTGGCTGCTTACCCCAAGCTGGGCCAGGCCCTGAGCTCGTCCAACCTGGTGTATACATCTAGTTGTAGACTGCTCACATCACACTCAACTCTCCTCTCCATTGTACTTACTCTCTTCATATCTCCCTTAGACTACAAGCTCCTGTGGCAGAATCTGCTTTTTATCTAGCATAATGCCTACACAACAGGGGGTGAGAGAGAAAAGCAGCCCAACTGTCAGGAACTGACCTGGCATGCACAACCAGACTTGGTGTTCTAAAGTAAATGCAACAGTTTCAAAGAACACCAACATCAAACAAGGTCACTCTGTCACCAGGATATGAAGACAAAAATAAAACTACTCTGGAACCATCTGAACACAGACCAAAACATGAACATTACCCAAACCACAAAATGCTCAAACATCTTCCTATCATGGCTAATATGAAGGAATGCTGCTCTTTATCAAAGTACAGCCTCAGCCTTACTCCATGCCTCTCTCCTTTTCCTTAAGATTTTAAATCTCCAATTGCAGAATGCCCACTTCCCCTGCTTCCTATAGCACCCAAGACTGAGCAAAGCTTTTCTTCCTTGAACTCTTCCCCAAATCACCTAACATCAGCTCGAATCTTCTAAGTCTTTTCTAACACCCTCTTACAGAGATCTCCCATAGTTCCCTAGGATAGGCATTCTCCTTCATTGCAGGGAGTTAGCAAGACCGACTTTGTTCAACTATAAGTATGGTCCTAGCAGTCTTTGACTAGAGGGGCATTGACAGTGTTTGATAAATTTCACTGAACAATCAATTATTAAATGTCATGTTTGTAGGCACATATATAAGTATCCAGAAATTATAAAACAAAATTAGAACATTAAATCCACATCTGCTGTTATATACAACAGTAAAACTCATGACACACTATCATGTTAAAGAGTATGTATATAGTATAATTCTATTTGATAAAATAAACAAGACCCCTATATATGTATCTATTCAGTGTGTACACATGAACAAAAATTGTGGAAGGACACACACTTGGCTATAAAATTAGTTATCTCACCATGTAGGACTAAAAGGAGGACATGTTTAGCTTTGCCTTTACACGTCTTTATGCAATATCGTTTTACCTGATATAAGTCTACATTCATTTTCACTAGGGAAAAAAAAGTTTCATCACAGGAAAAAAACCACAGCTTCTTGTCTTTCACATTTCAGTGTCAATGTTCACTATAAAAAGGCCTTTCATCTTAAAGCGAAGCTCAGTCTAGTGGTCAGAAGCATAAACCCGAGAGCCGAACTGCCTTGGTGTGACTCCTGACTGTACTATTGACCATTATACCATCTCAAGCTCGTTTTTTTCTTCTTTAACTTTTTAACTGATACATAACAACTGCACTATTTACGGGCCATGCGGAGTGTCTGGAAACATGCGTGTGATGTGTAAGGATCAAATCAGGTATTCAGGATGTTCATCACCTCAAACGCTCATCATTTCTTTGTCCTGGGAACATCTCAAATCTTACCTTCTAGCCATTTTTAAACATACAATAAACTGTTAAGTACAGTACTGTGCAGATGAGCATGGGAACGTATTCCTCCCACCTAACTGCATGTCTGTACTTAACCAGCCTCTCTCTATCACCCCCAGCTCCTGTTTCTTCACTTCAGCGTCTGAGATTCCCCATCTTCAAATAACTGCACACTTACACACAATGGGATTAAAATAATGCCTAACCCATATGAAGCCAATAAATATTAGCTGTTTTACATAACAACAGCATATGATCATTTCTTTTCTTTTTTTTTTTTTTGAGACGGAGTTTCGCTCTTGTTACCCAGGCTGGAGTGCAATGGCGCAATCTCAGCTCACCGCAACCTCCGCCTCCTGGGTTCAGGCAATTCTCCTGCCTCAGCCTCCTGAGTAGCTGGGATTACAGGCACGCGCCACCATGCCCAGCTGACTTTTTGTATTTTTAGTAGAGACGGGTTTTCACCATGTTGACCAGGATGGTCTCGATCTCTTGACCTCATGATCCACCCACCTTGGCCTCCCAAAGTGCTGGGATTACAGGCTTGAGCCACCGCGCCCGGCTGATCATTTCTTGATAGATTCTCCTAACCTGGATTGTTCTCTATTATGGAATCCTTTTTATTCCTTCATAACACTTTATTAAACTTGTAATTTACATATTTACCGGTTTACTTTGTCTTTGTTTTTTTTTTTTTTGGCTACACCTACTGGAATGGGACATAATTACCTGTTTAATAGCTGTCTCTCCCACTAGGATATAAGCTTTTAAGAAGAATGGATTATTTTCTTTTATTCTGTACCAAATACCCAACACTTAGCATAATAGCTGTCCCATACAAGACACTATATTTCTTGAATAAATGAACATCAGTTGAATCTATCGTCCACAGCATTTTCTGTGTAATGGGAATATAAGGCTATATATTCTTTCACGCAGTTAGCAAAAAAATTAATGTCTCGACACCAGTTTTGAAGATGGCAGATGTAGCCAACAGCAATGTCAGAACAAAAAATTCATATTGTAGTAAACTCATTTTTAGAACTTGCCAATTTAATAGGCAAAATTTTTAAATGTATTCAAATTCTTTCACTAAAAGGCCAATCAGTTACTAGATGCACCCTATAAACTTTTCTCCCATCACAGACACAGCACAGGAAAGCAACAACAGCAGCCGAGTCCTTCATATCCTCCAGAGAGACACAGTAAGCTCCTGAATGGAGCCCCTCCCACGGTTCTATCTCCAGCTCCTCTTCTCCTCCTCCCACTTAAGTCTCCAGGAACAATAATCCCTATGCAGTCCCCAGAGCCTACCCTAATGCTGACATTCCTGGGCCTGGGTGGCAGCCCTTGCCCCCTTCACAGAGACCTAAGTGGTCCTCCTGAATCATGTCTTCTTATGATCATTGTGTGCTCAAAACACCCCAAAAGCTGTCCTCTCACTCAAAATCAAATCCCAGATCCCTAACGGCGGACAAGGCCCTGCTTGATGTATTCCACCCCTTCCCCACCTCCCTGAGCTCAACTCTTCATGCTCCTTCTCCTTGACTCTGCTCAGGCCACAAGGAGTTCTGTACCTATGTCACCTGATCAGAGCTTCCCTGACCAACATGTATAAACAGCCCTCTCCCCGTCTACTATCTCCCCCTTCCACAGCCCTACTTCACAGGTCTTCTTTAGAGGACCTAGCATCACTCCACATACCACATACTTTGCTTTTGGTCTGCTTCCCCCAGTCAAACAAATGCAGCTCAGTGAGAATAAAGACTATCTCTGTTTTCTTCACTGCTGAATCTCCAGCACTTAGAGAAGTGCCTGGTACACCACAGAACCCAGTATCAGTCGAATGAATGGGCATGCCCAAGCTGACCTACCTACCTGGAATGCCTGACCCAACTTTAACATTCTTAACGAGCCAAAACATATCCTTCAAAACCCCACTCACAGGTCACCTTTAAACTAAACTAACTCCTGTGTGTGTGTGTGTGTGTGTGTGTGTGTGTGTGTGTGTGTGTGTGTGTTGATTTTTATTGAGACAGGGTCTGGCTCTATTGCCCAGGATGGAGTGCAGTGGCACATTCACAGTTCAATGCAGCCTCAAACTTCTGGACTCAAGTGCTCCTCCTGCCTCAGCCTCCCTGAGCACCTGGAACTATAGGTGCACGCCAACATGCCCAGGTAATTGTTTATATTTTTAATATTTGCAGAGACAGGTCCGGCTATATTGCTGAGGCTGCTCTTGAACTCCCAGCCTCAAGTGATCCTCCTGCCTTGGCCTCCCAAAACACTGAGATTACAGGTGTGAGCCAGCATGCCTGGCCTTGACCTAATTTACGAAGGGCTTTCTCTCTCCTTTATTCTTATATCCCCAGAACCTATTAGAAACCTAGAACAAGTAGAAACGTAATAGATAACTGTCAATTGAGTAACTGCATGGGTATACTAAAGATGCTGCATAGGTATACTAAAGTAACTGCATAGGTATACTAAAGGCCTCTTCTGGAGACTTTGCCCACTCACAGCTCCTGTTCCCTCAATGGCCACGTTCTCTACCATCAGCCATCCCCAGGGATGGGCATATTATGATCCGTGGCATTAAACTGTTTAAAAAGATAAGCTGGGCCAATCACACTTCTCTAGAACTGGGAATTAGAAACCAGAAACTGAGCCAGCCAATATGGGTCACCTATAAAATGATACGGTTCTGAGACAGCCAGTCGCAAAGAGAGAACACAACAGATATGAACAGAAAAGGGACTCTGCCTAAGAGAACAAATATGGTCCCTAAGAGGAGGTCAGGGCTGCAGTGAACCAAGATCACATCACGGCACTCCAGCGTGGGCGACAGTGCCAGACCTGGTCTCAAAAAAAAAAAAAAAAAGTTGCCCCAGGGAGATGTAGAAAATGGAGCCACTTGGGATCCTGACTTCTTTCTGACCCTCATTCAATCCTATAATTTCCTTTTCCTTGAAGTGAAAGATTAAGTTTCTGTTCTTTGACTTGTAAATAGCCCTAATGCAGCAGCACATAAAATGGAGAAACTGACAGTTCTTCAGCAAAAGCAGGAAGAAGGGGATGGCACATTCATACATGATCCTATAAAAATAAGTCTCCCGGCAGTGTATGTGACCCAGACTGGAAAAACAAAGAATCAGGGCCCTAGATACCAGCTGAAGAACCACCAAAACAGAGAGCACACAGGAGAGGCAGTGGGAATGGAGAAGAAACGAGAGATACTAACTCGAAAATATAAAATCCCCAATATTTAAACTTTCTGATCTACCAGAATATCCAGAAGAGATATTCTGGATATAAAAACTAACCATGTGACAGATTGGAAAAGAAAGAATAGGTGGAAGATAACCAGATGACCAGCAGAGGTGACTGAAGAATGGAGCTGCCCTTAACAAAAAAAAAAAAAAGAGCAGGAGACCTTTCTCTACTTTAGTTATGCCTCCCCTCCCACCACCCCAGCTAGGTGAACGGGGTTATAGGGTGCTTTGGCCAGGCTGAATGTGAAATGCCACAGAAGAGCTAGGTTGAGAAACCCACCCAATACTTGGAAAAATATACCGTTCACACTGTGTGTGAAAGATTTGGAAATCATTCACATAAAGGGTGTAGAACAAGGATTCTCAAACTTGTGTGCATCAAAATTAATAGGGAAGCTTGTCAAATACACATATCCCTTAAGCTCCTCCCCGAGAGAATCCCATTCCCTAGATTTGGGGCGGTGCTCAGAAACGGACATTTTAACAAGAACCCCAAAATGATTATGATGAAAGCAGTCCAGGCTAGTAAAGCCAGAAGAGAACAAAGAACACACCTGGCCACAGCATTTCCCAACCCGGGCTCTGCACTCAATACCCACGGTGGTTTAAAACGGTGTAGAGGTCTGGTCCTCACTGCTGTCAAAATGTGGACAGGAATGAACCTCAAGGGGTGATTCCCTAGCCACACCTCTAGCCGAAAAAATGAGAATCTCTCAAACGCTAAGAAATGTACATTTTTAACAGGTGCCCATAGGGAGCAGAGATGGCTGCATAGTTATTAATAAAAAAAAAAAATCTTCATCGGTTTAAACCTACCGCCTTGAAAGAATAAAAATTCCAAGATTACAGAGTGAGGAAGAAACGACTGTCCTATAGATAAATCTTGAAAGCACGGAAACCAACGGCTTGCACTGTGTTGTCAAGGCGTTTAAAAGCCTGCACAGGACAATGGAGCAATGGAGTCCACGATGACCGCGAGGGAGAAAACAATACCTCCCGGGCCAGGGAAGCCTAGGAAGAGAAACCCATAACGACTAGCGGCACCAGCTGAGGGGATTCTCGAGGTGGCGGATGCACTAGAGGCTGCCTGGCAAAAGAAAAAAGAAAAATGATTTTACCAACACCCTTCACCCCAGCCCACCCGACGGGTCCCTGAAGAGACAAACCACCTGAGATTCCAAAGCCGAAGACCTTCCCGGCGCTCGAGCAAACGCGGACTCGCCCCGAAAGCCGAGGCCCGAGCGTCCGGGGCCCGCACCAGGCCCTTCCCGAGGCCCGCGGCCACAGCTCGCCCCTCCCGCGCGCTCCCCGGCTGTCCCACCTACCCGCCCGGCTCCCCCAGCCGGGCCTCGCCCCCGCCTCCCCCCCCACCCTGCGGCAAAGCCCTGCGGGCCGGCCTCCACACTAACCGACTCACAACCTGGTCCTCAGCTCGGGCGGAACCGGCCCGCTCGGCTGCAGGCGGTGTCAGAGGACGGGAAAGCAAGAGACGGCGACTGCAAGCGCGTCGCCCTCACCACACCCGGCGGCCATATTCTCCCCTCTCCGCGAACTGACAGATCACGTGGCCTGGGGCAGGGGCGGGGGCTTCGGGTAGCCACGCCCCCTGGGCGGGGAGGGGAGGGGCGTCGAGCAGGCGGGGCAGGAGGGGCCGTGGGGCGGGGACACCCGGGACAAGCTCCCCAGGCAACGTTTTTCACTGTCAATGTCACCCTTATTACAGTTAATTTATGATTCCTATTTGCCATTACAATCAAGCTTCTTCAGAGAAACGTCAATTATAACTTCAGAAGACACTGCACACTCATGAGACATGAAAGCCTGCTTAGCAGCCTTTTTCGGATAAGACCTCTGCCTTCCACAGAGCCTGTGGTTTACATTCCTGGCCTTCCAAGGCTCCCACCTCCTCCCCTCACTCCTTCAGCCTCCACATTCCTAGGCCTTGCTGCCAACAAGCGTCAGTCTGGATTTTTTAAAAGGTCCACGGATGATTACGACGTGCATAGGTTGGGAACCATGGAAAAGCACCCACTGATGTGTCAACCTGGCAACTCAGGAAAAAGCCAATAAGGAGCCTGGCTTCATCAGAAGTTGGTGTAGGCTGAGTACCAGAGCTTACACCCGTAACCCCAGCACTTTGGGAGGCCAAGACAGGAGGATCCCTTGTGCTCAGGAGTTTGAAAACAACCTGGACAACATGGAGATACCACATCTCTTAAAATATATATATATACACACACACACACAAAATACAAAACTTAGCCAGGTGTGGTGTTGCAGAGGTTAGGAAGCAGAGGTGAGAGGATCTCTTGAGCCCAGGAGTTCAAAGCTGCAGTGAGCTGAGATCACACCACTGCACTCCAGCCTGGGCAACAGAGACCCTGTCTAAAAAAAAAAGAAGTTGGTGTGTTCCTCATGAAACAAGGAGTGAATACCTCACCGGGTACAGTGAAGTCCCAAATGGTGTGAGTTCTTCAATAACGGCTTGCTAAGGCCAGCCACTGTGGTAAACAGGGGAGGATGGGTCAGGGGTGGGGGGTTGGAAGTGTGGTAGGTGTATTAGTCCGTTTTCACACTGCTATAAAGAACTGCCTGAGACAGGGTAATTTATAAAGAAAAGCGGTTTAATTGATTCATAGTTCTGCATGGCAGGGAAAGTCTCAGGAAACTTACAATCATAGCAGAAAGGGAAGCAAATATATCCTTCTTTACATGGCTACAGGAAGAGAGGTGCAGAGCAAAAGGGAGAAAAGCACCTTATACATCTAACAGATCTCATGAGAATTCACTCACTATCACGAGAACAGCATGGGGAAACCGATGGCATGATCCAATCACCACCCATCAAGTGCCTCCCTTGACACATGGGGATTATGGGGAATACAATTCGAGATGATTTGGGTGGGGACACAGAGCCAAACCCTGTCAGTAGGATATAAGGATGAAGTCATCCTTAGAGTAGAGGACAAGGAAACAGGTTAAATGTGCCTTATTTAACACAGTCTTTCTGAGTCCTGACCACGTCCTAGGCGCTGTGCAGTAAGAAGGTAAGCATGGAGGATGGAATGACCAACTCTGCTTGGGGTCTACTAGGAAGATGCACAAAAGAGGGCCCCCCCACCCACAAGCTATATCTGAAGTAGAGTTTATCCATCACAGTCAGTTGGATGGGGCTGGGAAGAATGTCCAGGTGGGGGAACAACACTACTTTGGGAAAGAAGAGAGATGAGAAGGAGGTTGGCCCAAAGTTCCAGGAACTGTAAATATTTGCCAGCCTAGGGGCTGGGGTGGCAGCATGGGAGGGACAGTAGATGGAGCAGGGGGCGGCCTCTGAAGAGCCTTGAGTGTTAAGTACCATTTGGAAATCAGTTCTAGGGAAATGGAAGGCCACTGAAGGGGTTAAAAGAGTACTGAATTTGTCCTATGGAAACACAAGGCTGCCTCCCCCAGCAACCCCTACCCTTCCCACCCCACCAACCTCATCTTTCCTCAGCCTCCAGCTGTTTCCCTCAATCCCCTCCATCCTCCTCTTATCCTCCCATCACCTCCTCCACCCTCTGTCCCCATATCTTCCCCAACTCCCCCACCCCCTCTTACTCTCACACCTCCGTCTTCCCTTGTCTTCCTCCAGCCACCCACACCTCCCTAATCCTTCCACCACTTTCCCCAGTCCTTTTGTCCTCCCTCATCCTCTTCCCTCCCTCTCTTGGTAGCACAGTTTAGGACTCCCTTCTGGAAATATTCCTTCTCCTGAGCTTCTATTGCATTTTTCTGGTGGCTCCTTCTCAGAGTCCCATGAGTTGTTGAGGTTGCAGTTTGGTCCCCATTGGACTCATCCATGCCCCTCCTGCCCACCCTTCCTCCTGCATCACTAGTTTCAGAGCCCTGGCTCCATCCCTAACCACCAAAACAGGAAGTTGGAAGTCATCTTCCCCCTGATTAAACAGGAAGTTGGAAGTCATCTTCCCCCTGATTAAATGGTCATTTAATCAGCCCATCACCTGACTGTAGCCACTTCCATCCCTGTGATCTGTTTAAAGGCCTCAGAGCTCCCAACCAGGACTATCCCAATAGCTGCCAGCAACTCTCTCTGCCCCCTCCCCGTGGCCCTGATAACCATTTCTCCATGAGCTTGCCAGCTCAGGCCACTTCTTTCATTAAACTCTTCAGTGCCCTTCAGTTTCCCTAGAACAAATTCCCAAGTGGTACTTAACACGCAAGATCCTTCAGAGGCTGTTGAGGCTCTGACTCCTGTCCCCTCCCATGCTGCCACGCCCACCCCAAGGCTGGCAAATACTTACAGTTCCTGGAACTTTGGGCCATGCTCCTTCTCATCTCCATTCTTTTCCAAAGGGTTGTTCCCCAACCTGGACATTCCTCCTGGCCCCATCCAACCAATTATAATGGACAAATTCTATTTAAGATACAGCTCAGGGAGTCCCCTCTTTTGTGAACCTTCCTAGTGGACCCCAGCAGAGTTGGCCATTCCATCCTCCATGCTTACCTTCTCACTGCACAGTGCTTGGGAATCATAGGAACTCAGAAATGCTGTGTTAAATAAGACATATTTAACCTGTTTCCTTGTCCTTTCCCCCACTCTAAGGTCATCCTTATAACCCACCAAACCTCCAACACTCCCTCCCTCCCACACCCTGCCCCGTTTACAACAGTGGCTGCCCTTAGCAAAGCCATTACCAAAGAAATCCCACCATTTAGGACTTCATTGTATGCGTTGGGGTATTCTCTCCTTGTCTCATGAGGGTATGAACCCAAAATATCTGAAACAGGTCTCAGTCAATTAAAAAAGTTTATTTTGCCAAAGCTAAGGAGTACCCGCGACACACTCTCAGGAGGTCCGGAGGATGTGTCGCCAAGCTGGTCAGGGTACTGCTTGCTTTTAAACATTTTAGGGCTGCATAATACATTAGTCAATACATGCAAGATTGACATTGGTTCCATCTGGAAGGGCGGGATGGCTTGAAGGAGAGATGGTGCTTCCAGGTGATAGGTAGATTTAAAATGTTTCTGATTGGCAATTGGTTGAAAGAGTTATTATCAGTAGAAACGGGTTTACTTTCCACATTTTAAGACCAAAGCTTTATTACACATGTGAAGCCTCCAAGTACAGGCTTCAGATAGAACAGACTGTAATGTTTCTATCAGACTTTAGGTCCGAGCTGATGCTAATTCTGGAGGGGTGTACTGAGGTCTGACTCCCTCTTCCATCATGGCCTCAACTAGATGTTAACTCTGGAACGCCCTTGGCAGAGAGGAGGTGTCCATTCTGAGGGTTGGGAGGCCTCAGAATTTTATTTTTGGCTTACAAGGAAGGGGCACATGAACCCATCCAGGCTCCTTACTGGCTTTTGCTGAGTAGCCAGGTCAACACATCGTGGGTGCTTTCCAGTGGTTCCCAATCTATGCACATCGCAATCATCTTTTTAAAATCACCTTTTAAAAAATCAAGACTGATGCTTATTGGCAGTGAGAGAAGTAAAACAGTTCCTTTTTAAAGTTTCCTTTCTTGTTAAATAATAAATCACAAGTGTGCTAATAACTCTTTGTTAAGCCCTATCCTATGTGGCTGTAAGACATGCCATGCTTACAGGCACACAGTACATTCTATGTCCTTGTACTTTAATCAAAATATCTGTGCTGGACATGCTCACAGGCATGTCCCAGCTCCCCATTGCTTTTAACTGTTTAGAAAACTTTTATTAGACAATCAGGCTTTAGTTTAAATTCTGAGGTCTGGCTGTAGCCAACAGAGATCAGACACAGCAGTAAGGATGACCCCAAATGTGTAAGGGATAAATCTGTGCGTTTTCCTTTGTTCAGGGTACTCTCGTGACACTGTGGTTAGTGAGGGTACCCTTACTGCAGTTCAGGAAGTAAAAATTGTGTTGCTGAAAAGAACCTTTGTCTCAGGGCTAATTTTTCTTTGCGGCACTGAGCCTCTATTTCCAACAGCAGCAAGGCCTAGGAATGCGGATTTTAAAAGATGTTTCCAGCTTATTCTAACACTCTCAGACTTAGTTTCTGTTCCATTGTGTCCAAATCAGTGATTTCAACTACGAACGTCTCTTTTTAAGGTCAAGCAATATTTGGAGGACCCACAAAAGACAGCAGGTGTCCTCCTAGTTTCCACCGATTGTGAAAACGACACAGGAATTGCAGTTTGTGTTCTCACAGGGATCTGTAGCCCCAAAATGGGAGCCTGTGCTCCAAACATAAGGAACTATGTGAATAGTCAGAGAGGTATTTGACAGGTTTTCTTGGTGGGTTTGCAGACATGGGAAATATGGGTTCTCTCTCAGAAGTTGGTCACTGCAAGGGCTCACTGCAGGTGCTAGTTAGTGAAACGACAACCCAGGGAGAAGGGGCTCCTGAAGCCTCCACTTCCCCCATTAAGCTCCACTTTGAGAAAGGCCACCCTCCTTCTAACCCCCACCCCACCTCTCTACCCCACCTCATCCCCAATTCCCCTAGTGCCTCTGCCCTCATAATTTCTGTAATTCCATCCCTCTCCAACAAGCCCAGGAGACTGGCTTTAAGCAGGTCCAGGCTCATGTCTAGGCCGCGCTCCGCCCACCAGGTGTGAGCTATACTGGGTGTGGATTAACCTGCCAACTGAAACACATCTCTCTGAAGAACCTGGAACACAACAGAAAGCAAGGCAAGAGGGGAGCGAAGGGTGCTGGCCTCTCTGGCTTGGGAGGTCCAAGCACTGCTGAACTATCCTGAGGGGTTCTTAGTAAAGAACTCTGCAAATGTCCACCTCAAAAGACATGGCAGGTTCAGTCCCATACAATGATAAGACAGCTGTCCATGCCACCTGAACCCCCTGCTCCTCTCCCCAGCAAATAAAATTCCCTAAGGATATGCGGCATGCAACTTGTTCTCAGGAATGTTTGGAAAGCAATTCAGGTAACAGCCTGGAAAGCAGTTAGCAGAGACGGGCTCCACTGTAGCCACATTTTGATGGAGGAGGAGAGGAGGGTCAGGTGCCAGGCTCTCAACTGCGGAGGGGAGAGTGAACGCTGGGTTCACTATTTTTGTTATTATACTGGGCCAGGCATTTAATTACTAAAAATGATAATTTGTAGTGACTAAACAAGTGGCAAGATAACGTTTTATGATGTCAAAATGACACAAAAAAATATGAAAATTACGAGATCTACTCAAAATTGCTCCAGGGATGAGAGGCAAGAGGTCTATAGGCCCAGGCTTTCGCAGGAGTGGTCCTGAGGAAAAGGCAAGTTGCTTTGCAGTCCTGCTGTACTGCATTCACCTGTCTCAAATGATGGTGACATTAGGCCAGGCATGGTGGTTCATGCCTGCAATCCCACACTTTGGGAGGCCAAGGCAGGCTGATTACCTGAGGTCAGGAGTTCAAGACCAGCCTACATGGTGCAACCCCTTCTCTACTAAAGATATAAAAATTAGCTGGGCGTGGTGGCACTCACTTGTAATTCCAGCTACTTGGGAGGCTGAGGCAGGAGAATCACTTGAACCTGGGAGGTGGAGGTTGCAGTGAGCTGAGATTGTACCACTGCACTCCAGCCTGGGCGACAGAGCAAGACTCTGTCTCAAAACACACACACACACGCACGCGTGCAATTCAAATGATGGTAACATTTAGTAAATTATATCTATTTTGATACCAATATTTCCTTGCTCATGCCAAGTGGTTTCTTTCATACTTACTAACTCTAAACCCCATATTTTGTAACTACACTAACAACTATACTAACAAACCCCAAAGATGTAACTATTGTAAAATATAACAAGAATTCTTTCTCCTCAGTTTTGTTTCAAATATATCCCTCCTTCTATCTTCCTTGGTTTTTCTCATGGTTCATGAAGCCTAAATCTTTCTGGCAAATGTATCCCCAGGGTTTTGCTCCAGCAGAATCACTCAAATCAGTTTCAGGGTCTGGCATCTCGACTTACTATGTGGTTTTTATGTAGAGGGGAAAATATGAGTTGCATTTCCTTTCCTCACCACTCTCCCCATCAAAACTGTAATTCAAACACTCTTTCATCTTCTTTAACAGTATCAGCATGCTGAAATAATGATTTTAGCAGTCCAGCCTTTTTACATGGTTTCAAGTTCAAGGTAATTACATTTTGCATAGAAATCTCAAGATGTTTTGCATAACATATTGCTTTAAAAATTGTTCTTTTCTGATTACAAAAGGAATATGTGTTCATTATAAAGAATTTGTAAAATACATAAAAATTTGAAGAGATAGCTGCCCTAATCTTATCACTTTGACTTCTTAAACAGAGATTTAAAAAATAATCTTTATTGGCTGGGCCCAGTGGCTCACGTCTGTAATCCCAGCACTTAGGGAGGCTGACGTGGCGGATCACTTGAGGTAAGGAGTTTGAGACCAGCCTGTACAATATGTCGAAACCCTATCTCTACTAAAAATATAAAAATTAGGCATGGTGGTATGTGCCTGTGATCCCAGCTACTTGGGAGGCTGAGGCAAAAGAATCACTTGAACCCAGGAGATAGAGGTTGCAGTGAGCCAAGATTGTGCCACTGCATGCCAGCCTGAGCTACAGAGTGAGACTCCATCTCAAAAAAAAAAAAAAAAAAAAAAGCAAAGGAACAATAATTGTTATTAACCAAACTCACTATTTCAAAGACCCATTGTTGTAAAGGGGAGGAGTAAAAAGAATGCTCTTGAGATTATTTTTGCAGGGTGTGATGTTGTTGATGTCACTTGTCTTGGTATCTTTGCCAGCTGCCTCCCTGACCCCTTTAATCAGCACTTTTCTTTTACAGAAAAAATATGTAGAAGGAAGTTTGCTTAACGGCAACAGAAAGAAAAGGAATACACAAGAGGACAATGCTTAGAACAAGTGTGAGAGGCAAGAGAAGAGGGGCAAATGCACAGTCCTGTGTTCAAATGGGGGACATGGAGAGCAAGAGACACAGACCAGAAAGGAGGTTGGAGGACAGAGAAAGTGACCACTGAGTTATCTGCTGTCTGCAGATCACACTCATCCGTTTGTATGAAAAGACTTCAGGTTTCAGTGGCGTTTCACAAGCTCAACATACAGGGCAGACCATGTTCATGTTGCCCACCCACTGCCTGGCCACAGCCGCTTTACACTCTAAAGCTTTTTACTTTCATTATTATTTTTTGACAGGGTCTTGCTCTGTCACCCAGGATGGAGTTCAGTGATGGAGAGCCATGAGGGCTAACTGCAGCCTCCAACTCCCAGGTTCATGGGACTCTCCCACCTCAGCCTCCTAGGTAGTTGGGACCACAGGCATGCATCACCACGCCCAGCTAAATTCTTTAATTTTTTTCTAGAGATGAGGTCTTGCGATGTTGCCAGGGCTATAAAGCTGTTTTCATTACCAAATTCTTATGCATTAACAGAGATGGAAGATTCAGAGTCCTTCTTCTTGAGAGCATTATCTTATTAGTGAGACGGGTGATAGACGAATGGAAGATATTATCAATACAAGCTAGCATAGGCAAGAACCGAGGAAGTGGCAGCTCAGAAGAATGAGCGGGGTCTGGTGTTAGGGGGAGCTGAGTAAATGCCCTCAAAAAATAAGAGAGGTCCAGCAGGTGTCAGAGGAGTGATAGCAACCATGAGATGGGCATGGGCACCGCATGGGCAGGAGTTCTGCTCAGGACAGCATCCAACTCCACTGGCTCACAGTTTTAAACCAAAAGTATTTTTAGGGCAACATCAAGTTAGCAAGAGGTTCAGTTCCTTCCTCTCTTTCTTGAAAATTGGGATCTTTGCTCATTCCCAGGGTCTTGGTATCTCACCCAATGTAGGTTGGCACCTTAACTCTCCATTAACCTCCAAAGCCAGAGTTCACTCACACCACAGATTCCTTCGAGAACTAGAACCGGAATAGAGACATTAAAATTGCATTCGGTCCACTGGTGCATGCTTAACCCCTTCAGTTCTATGAGAACTATTGTTAACACTAATTTCAATGTGCCATACAAATTTTGTAATTTGGATCTGCCAGTTAGCATGTTTTGAAATTTCACCTGCCTCCTATCTTCATCATAAAATGTAGTTTCATTTTATCATATGTTAAAAACCAAACCATTTTTTTTCTTTTTTCTTTTTTTTTGAGATGGAGTTTCACTCTTGTTGCCCAGGCTGGAGTGCAATGGTGTGATCTCGGCTCTCAGCAACCTCTGCCCCCTGGGTTCAAATGATTCTCCTGCCTCAGCCTCCAGAGTAGCTAGGATTACAGGTGCCCATCACCATGCCCAACTAATTTTTTTGCATTTTAGTAGAGGTGGGGTTTCACCATGTTGGTCAAGCTAGTCTCAAACTCCTGACCTTAGGTGATCCACCCACCTCGGCTTCCCAAAGTGCTGGGATTACAGGCGTGTGCCACCACACCCAGCCAATATTTTATTGATAAAGATATATTAATACTTTAGGTCAGCATGCCATTTAGCAGCAGTAGCTTCAGTTTATGTTACTGATGATTGAGTGGGGAGGATGTGCTGCAGATGGGATGAGAGAGGATATTAAATCATCTTCTAGGAGAAGGGAAAGCAGCGTGAGTGACATGGGCCGAACTGCTTGGCACTGCTAGGCACTATTAAGGTGAAATTAGGCAGCATGATGAAGTCAGCCACCCAGGTGCAGGAGCAGGTGCAGCGCTGGAAACCCACGGATTTCAAGAGGGCTGGCTTAGCTTTGTCAGGTGAATCTAATGAAGGGAAACAGGAACAGAGGACTTGAAGGGATATGTAAATGATGATTCGAATTTCAGACCACAGAGTCTTAGTGGGGCTTTCAGTAGGACATGAGCTAAGATCAATGGGGTGAAAGTATGGTGGTAAGCTGAGGGATCTGGACAGGGAGTGAGATGGAAAGTTGGGAGATGGTCGAGAGCAGAATGCTTGAAATGAAGACTACTGGTAACAAGGTCTAAAGCATGTCTATTGGTGGCTGACATAGAAAGGGGTAAGATCGGCCCGGCACAGTGACTCACGCCTGGAATCTCAGCACTTTGGGAGGCCAAGATGGGCAGATCACCTAAGGTCAGATGTTTGAGACCAGCCTGACCAACATGAAGAAACGCCATCTCTACTAAAAATACAAAATTAGCTAGGCATGGTGGCGTATGCCTATAACCCCAGCTATTCAGGACGCTGAGGCAGTTCAATCACTCGAACCCAGGAGGTGGAGGTTGCGGTGAGCTGGGATCGTGACATTGCTCTCCAGCCTGGGCAACAATAGCAAAACTCCATCTCAAAAAAAAAAAAAAAGAAAGAAAAGAAAGGGAAAGATCACTGGAGGACTGCAAATCAGGGAACCGAGAGGCCAGGGTGTTGGAAGGTTTTTTTTACAAGGACACTGAAATCATTAAGAATCATGTGTTGTGTGGAACAGAGTGACAATAACCAGATTCTAATATTTTCGAGTAAGGGGTGACTCAGAAAAGTCTCTAGATGGTGGCAGCAAGGAGGAATGGGAGGTTTGATGTCAGCTAGCCCAAGCTTCTGGACTCTGGCATCTTGAGAAGGAAGGAGAGACAGTTACTGGCAGATAACATTGAGGAGGAAGGCGAATGCGTGCCTCCCCTGCAGGCCCAGTGATTTAAGAGGGCTACAAAAGAAGCTATGTCCTCAGGCGAGATGAGGGTTTTCACTAGGGCAAAAGGTGAATGGTAGAGTTTGAGGAAATGGGGATTGTTTTTACTGTTTACTGGTCATGTGCCATGAATTCTCAAGGACAGGGGTAGTGTTCTGGGAGTTGGAGTGGGGGTGGAGGATGAACTGCATAGAGCTACATGGGTGATAAGTTTCAATTTGAATTTTGTTTTAAGAGACAAGGTCTCAATACCAGGCTGGCCTGGAAGTCCGGAGCTCAAGCAATCCTCCTGCCTCAGCCTACCCAATAGCTAGGATAGATGTAACCATGCCCAGCTCAATTTGAATATTAATAAAAGTAGAGATGATTTGACAAACCTAAATATATTGAATGCTATGACTATGGACAAAGAAAACTGTTCCCTGTATTTACAGCAGCAGCATGAGGTTCTGACTGTTTCGCCATTCACACAGCAAGTTCCAACAGAGTACCACCGTCACAGACTTAAAAAGCACCACTCACACTGTAGTCTAGGGGTTCACATTTCCTATGGAATAAAACGTCAGGAACACATGACTGTTGGTACAAAGTTCCCTAGTTCTTCATCATTAGTCAGTTTTTCTGTGAGCAAACTGACTCAAAGTCAGATGATAAGTCAGACAGGCTATTTCCTTATATAACATCCTGAATTATTCCACCGTTTACCTTTCTGTTATTCTGGATAAAGTTTTCATTTTTTCTGTGTATATTCCTGTCCCCCTGAAAAAATTCTTTTCAGGAAAAACACAGCACACCAGGGTCAAGAAAGAGAAGTACATATCGGGGACCCTATGTCACAAATCTGCTTATCACTTCAGTCTACAAATGTAACTTGACAGCTCATTTTCTCTCTTGATGGGCTGGAGTGGGGTTCAGTGCACCTGTGGCTTATTTAATCTGCATATTAACTACATCTATCATTTTCCTTTTTTCTTGCTGTTGTCCTTTTAATTAAACTTAGGTCCAGCCTCGGCAACGTGGCAAGGCCACATCTCTACAAAAAATTTAAAAAACTAGCTGGGCGTGGTGGTGCACACCTGTAGTCACAGCTACCTGGAAGGAGGAGGTGGGAGGATTGCTTGAACACAGGAGGTTGAGCCACAGTGAGCCATGTTCTTGCCACTGCACTCCAGCCTGGGTGATAGAGTGAGACCCTGTTTCAAAAAGAAAACAAAACAAAAAAATGTTAAGTGAAACAGGTAAAGAGAGGAACAAAATATGTTCAATTCAAAATGAAGTTCACAAAATTACTTAGTAAAATATACCTCCAACTTTTTATCTATCAATAGGAAAAAGATTAGAAAGAAATGTACTCAAATGTTAAAGTTGTATATCAGTGTTAGGACAACGGATCTATTTGCTTGAATGCATTTTACTTCATAAATGCATGTCTAATATAAACAGCAGGGGGAATCACCAATTCATGTGTGTGGTGAACCAATTAATTCCTAATTTGAGGGTTCAGATGCAAAATATTTAATCTTATCTACAGGACACCTTCAATCTGAAGCTTTTTGGTCTATTTTTTTTTCCATACTGCAGATTTTACATAATTTATCAAATTTCACAAAACTCTGTGGTTTATGTGAATATGAAATGTATTCGTATTAAGAAATATAGGTTATTTCAGTTTAGCAACTGTTTAATAATGACTGATTTTCTAGGTGATCCTGTTTATGCCCAATTCCAAAATGTATGCATTTTAAGTGTTTCTCATGCTTTAAATGTAGCCTCCAGGACCTAAACATGTCAACTCCGTGTGGCTCACTACCATGAATCAGTGCAGACACCTTGAGAATTATATCTGCTTATCAGCTGTTAACTAGCAGCTATTAATGAAGGCCCCTGGAAATGGAAGTCCCATAGCTAAGTGAATTCGGTTCAAGTATACGTTAGATAACTCCTGAACTTGTAAACTGTTCTACATTTAGTGCTCTATCTTCCTCTTTCGTTGTGAAGTACTTTTTGACTTTCTACAAACATGTATATGAACAATGACAACCCCATGTGGTTAGTGGAAGGCACACCTGAAATACCCAGCAGGGAACCTGTGCCTGGAAGGCTCAGAAAGGCCACCTGGAGAACAATACCTTCTCCATGAATGCCTAACATGCATTATAATCCTTGGAGCATAGCACAAGTTCATCGAACATTTCCTGATTAGTGACAAGGAACCTTAATTCTGGTGATGAAGCTGGAGCCAGCCAGGGAGGAGAGGTGGGAGGGATGGGGGGAAGAGAGGAATTCTGGGTGAACGCAGAAGGCACACAGGCTAGGAGGCAGGAGCAAGTGAGACAGTGGGGCAGGTACACTTCACGTGGCTGAAGGACGAGGATGAGCACATGTGTACCGGCAGGGCAGCAAATCAGAGGGAAGCATGATGAAGCAAAGGGAAGCATCTGCCAGACCACAAAAGTCTTGTACGCCACATTCAAAGTTCGCATTTATCACAAGCATTTCAGAGAAAGTTTCACCTTTTTTCTTTCTTGAGACAATGTCTCGCTATGTCACTCAGGCTAGAGTACAGTGGCAAGAACACAGCTCAACCTCCTGGGCTGAAGCGATCCTCCCTGCTCACACTCCTGAGTAGCTGGGACCACAGGCACATACTACCAGGCCTGGCTAATTTATTTTTTATAGAGATGAGGTCTCACTATGTGCCCACGCTGGTCTGGAACTCCTGGGTTCAACTAATCCTCCTGCCTCGGCCTCCCAGTGTGCTGAGATTACAAGCGTGAGCCACGGTGCTCAGCCCAGTTTCACTGGTGAAGCAGGAAAATTAAAGAGATCTTTAGAAAGATGACCCCATCTGCATTGCAGAGAATGGACTGAAGGCAGGCATGACTGGAGAATGGACGTCCGGTTAGGAGGCTGTTATAAACTAGATGAACAATTGGGAGGCAGGGCAATGACACAGAGTCAGTTATCCGGGAAGCAGGCACACATGGCTGATGAAGTGAAGATGGTACACAGGGCTGACTTGAGTAACCAGAGAAATATTCATAATGAGACAGGGACTACAAGCTTTGGGGGTGATGGAATGAGATGATCGGTTTGGTTTTAGATGTTATGAGTTGGTGCTTGTGAGTTCTGAACGGAGATACTTAGCAGGGAGTTATATACGTATTGATCAGATACTGGAGAGGGAGGAAGGGCAGGTGGGAGGGGAGTTAGGCAGACAGATGTGTGCTGGAGGTAGGATCAGCATGGAGGAGCTGTAACAGTAGGTGTACAGTAGGTGTGTATACTCTGAGAAGAGGAAGAGGAATCTCAGGAGACTGAAAATGATTATCCGGAGAGGCAGAAAGAGAAGCAAGGAAGGATGGTTACACAGAGCCAAAAAACCACCTCAAGAGCATTTGATTCATCAATGTAGTCAAATGCTACAGAGATAAAGTGACATCAAGATTGAAAACCACTGAATTCAGCAACAAAGAGGCCAAAAATGACCCTTGTAAAAATGGTTCAGTGGAGCGCTGGGGACAAAACACAGAGGTAGAGTTGATTACTCCTCTGACAAGCTCTCTTGGAAAGGCTGAGGGTTGTAGTATAGGTTGCCATTACTTTTTAATTGGTCCTTCCCCCCCATGAAAGAGGCTTGATCCTAAGGCAATGTGAATATAGTATTCTTGAGGCTAATGATGCATGCATTTTTTATACTGTTGGTGGGAGTGTAAATTAGTTCAACCATTGTGGAAGACAATGTGGCCATTCCTCAAGGATCTAGAACCAGAAATACCATTTGACCCAGCAATCCCATTACTGGGTATAAACCTAAAGGATTATAAATCATTCTACTATACAGACACAAGAACACGTATGCTTATTGTGGCACTGTCCACGATAGCAAAGACTTGGAACCAACCCAAATGCCCACCAACGATAAAGAAAATGTGGCATATATACACCATGGAATACTATGCAGCCATAAAAAAGATGAGTTCACGTCCTTTGCAGGGACATAGATAAAGCTGGAAACCATCATTCTCAGCAAACTAACACAGAAACAGAAAACCAAACACTGCATGTTCTTACTCGTAAGTGGGAGTTGAACAATGAGAACACATGGACACAGCGAGGGGAACATCACACACCAGAGCCTGTCAGGGGGTGGGGGGGCCGGGGGAGGGATAGCATTAGGAGAAATACCTAATGTAGGTGATGGGTTGATGGGTGCAGCAAACCACCATGGCATGTATATACCTACCTGCACATTCCACACATGTATCCCAGAACTTAAAGTAATATATATACACACACATATATATATACACACACACACACACATATATATA
>CM052654.1:133870051-133906269 GCA_028533165.1 Leontopithecus rosalia | reverse complement strand
ACACACACACACACACATATATATATACACACACACACATACATATACACACACATATGATGTAGGTATATAAATTTTAAAGTGATTTGAAAAGCAAATTAATTAATTAATTAATTTTAAAAGGGTGGAGGGACAACCAGGGACTCAATTCTCCAGTCTCTGGTGCTGGGCAGCCGACTTTCCCAGTAATGGCTGAAAACAGCTGGCATCTAAGCTCAAATTTCCGGCTGTCTTTTTAGGGCTGCTCTCATGTCCACCCTACACAAAGGGATGGCACCCTGAGAATGGTCTCCCTGTCCTGGGCCACAGTGCAACCAACTCCGCTCTGCTGACCCATCAGGATCAGAGCCCCTGCTAATGGTGAGGCTCAGCCTGAACCAAAAGATGCCACCGGGATCACTCAGGAGGATGTGACAAAAAAGAAGACTCAGCACAAAATAAAGCAAATTTGAACAGTAGATACACAGGCGGGAAACAAAGGCTTTTACCAGGAAAGAGAAATGCAGTATTTAAAGACTTAAAATCTAAGCTGACATCTGGCTCCAGCAACAAGCTGACTGACCCAACACAACCCATCAAGCCACACTGAGAAAAGCTACTGGAAATGTAACACAAAGGTATGTCTTAAAATCACATAGCAGGCCAGGTGCGGTGGCTCAAGCCTGTAATCCCAGCACTTTGGGAGGCCGAGGCAGGTGGATCATGAGGTCAAGAGATCGAGACTGTCCTGGTCAACATGGTGAAACCCCGTCTCTACTAAAAATACAAAAAATTAGCCGGGCACGGTGGCACGTGCCTGTAATCCCGGCTACTCGGGAGGCTGAGGCAGAAGAATTGCCTGAACCCAGGAGGCAGAGGGTGCGGTGAGCCGAGATTGCGCCATTGCACTCCAGCCTGGGTAACAAGAGCAAAAAAAAATCACATAGCTAAGCTCACAATCCGTCTCAAAAAAAAAAAAATCACAGAGCTAAGCTCACAAGAGAGACAGCCAAAGGCAAAGGCTTCCAAAGAGACCCGTGCTGACATCGCTGGTGCCCCCCAGTCAGGAGAGAAGGCCAGGACAGGTGGGTATGCTGTCCTTATGTGCAACATCCTTCCCATGCAGAAAAAACAATTGAATCTAATGTGGCAAAGCAGTAACATCTGTTCCGTCTGAGGGTGGGCACATGAGTTTCTTTTATATCTCTCTGTACTGAACCACCTGCTTGAAATATTTCATTGATGGTTTAAAAATCTGGCTAATTTCTTATTGCTCCTTTTCCCAACTAGGGGAAAAGTTGTTAAACAGATAGACATATTGTTGATACATAATAGATCTAAACTTGCTTATATTTTTATTCTATTTGTGTATAATACTTTAAAGAATTCGTGGCATAGCTTTTCTTTATTCCTCTAACTCCCCACCTCCTCTTTCTCAGCCCAGGAGAAGCCTTCCTCAGGGGTCCAGGGGCCAAATCCACTGTGGAGCTCTCCCACACTGGGCTCTGAGTCCTCACTCCTCCTCCTATTGCCAAGTCTCCTTTGCATCCAATAAAACACTAATGGTGTCATACGGTCACTATTCACTAACTCCTTGAGGACAAAGGTAGTGACTTATTCTCCTTACCCAGCACATGGGTAGGAATTCTCAGTCTGTAATGCTTTTGGTCATGGCCCAATTTCAACATGGTCTTGAATCTCAAAATGGGGTAACTTAAGTCTGACATCAAATTCTTTCTCTATTCCAGAGAGAAAGCATTATGACTGGACCTGTGAATGCTCAGCCTAGCATCTCTACACAAAAGTAAAACAGAAGACATTTCCCTACAATTGTTCACAGCAGCATAAAGGAAGAGCCCCCAGGAGAACTCCAAAGTTCTCCTAGGTCTGTGATGACACAGAAATCAAGTGTCTAGCAGAGTCCCAGTGCTCTGCTTCCCGGCAGCTACACCCACAATCTCCCACCTGAGTGCTGAGAACTGGCCAACTGCCAGGCCTGGGAGCAGGGGCTCCCTTTCAGCTGAGCAAAGTCAGTGTCTTCTTCACTTGAAAAGTCTGTTTTAGGAGAGAATACAGATACTATACATTAATTTATGGTTGTTTTAATTACCTGCCAAGGTGCTTATAATATGACAATCGTTTCTTCTAAATAATCTTTAAGCAGTTAAAGAGTCATTGACTCTTTAGAATATTATATTATTGAAGAATCCTTCCATAAAGATGAACATTAACTCTCATAACAGGCCCAGATTTCAGTTCTATAAGTGGAATTAAAAGCCTCAGATATTAGCAAACACACGCACATGTATTTTTAAATTACTGTTTAATCAGTTGTAAAGACACACAAATTAGAAAACACTTATATGTAAGTCAAAAACACCTTTAAAACCCAGCGATAAGCCACCAGTGCAGCTCTGACACACACTAGAAATGAGTGGTTATGAAATCAGCACATCACAGTTTGACTGACACGGTGGGAGTTTTAATTTACCATATAAGAACCAATTTATGAATCTGTTGAAAAATAACACTTCTTTAAAAAAATAGTTTGGAATAATAAAAACAGAAAGCACAGAACACCACACTCTATTCTCAACTCGGGAAGGCAAATGTAAATCCTAAAGTCTGGCTGCTGGAGTTGGGTCTCTCCTCATGTTTGGGTGACTGAGGGCTCAACTACTACTAGGCAGAGATTGAGACACAACATTTAAAGGAAGGCAGGAATGAAATCCCACATTTTCACTCTGTATATGGAAGAATTTCTCATTTTATTCGATTTTTACTTTCATTCTTATTGCCTTGTATCATGCCCCTTCTGGTTCAGAGGAGCAGTCACATAAAAGTGACAGAAGAGGGACAAGACTGGTTTGGAACACATTTGTGTTCCATGTTTGATTCATTTTTCCTTGTGATAAAGTCAGAGGCAAATGTACTTCACTGATAAATCTGTGCACACAGAACCAAAAATACTTAAAATTGGGAAAGAGGAATATTTTAAAGATCTGTCACACTCTCAACATATATATTTGTCCTTTAATGCAAAAGGTCAGGGAGGAATATTAACAAATTGATTTCCTAAGAAAATTAACCTAAAAGAAAAAATTATGCTCAAAGAGTGAACATGAAACAGTGAAAGGCAGTCAGTTACCTTTTCTATTTCAAACATGTTACTAAGAAACTGCTTAGTGATTTTACTTATGTTTCTCTGTAACTTTTGGTTTTTCATTGTAGTATTTGCATTTCTTTTTAGTGTGCAATTTGGTAAAACATGGCTGGAGAGATGGCTGCCCATCACTGAGTAAGCTTCAGACAGTGGTTCTGCACAGATCGTTACACTATAATATACAGAACAGATAGTCTTAGTGTTGCATTTTTTCTTTATCAAAGTTGTACTTAAAGAAGAATTATAATCAGTTTTAAAGCTAAGACAAATTAGTTGGTGTAAAAACTGTGTATTTAGGCTGTGTTTCACAAAATTTTCCCAGTTAATGGCCTATGGAGCATGTCAGTTCTTTATTGGGGTTTGCATAATGTTAAAAAAAACTATTATAATAAGTATTATTTTAAAACATACAAAAACATTATTTAGCAGCCTACCAATTAAAATGTAATTGGCTGCAACCTCTGTACAAGAAGAGCCTCAAAAAGGAGCTCAAGCATTGATTATAAGAGCTTTCCTACAAAATACCAATGTGGAAAATTTCATTTTAAAATGTGTTGAATCAGAGTTTCTATAAATAGATTTGGCTGCTTGGTATGCAGAAAATCACTGTAGAGACCCTCTACATTCTAATCTATCAAATGACAGGGTGTATTTCTCTTCTTAAACACAAATCTTTTCCTTCAGCACTGGAAGCCCACATTGATCAAGAAACCCACTTTTACAAGGGTTATAGAAAACAGAAATTTCAGCATCTAAGATGAGGGCACCAACCACCAGCCACTCATTACATGCACACTGGGTTAAGTGCAACAGTTTTATAAGGTATTGAGGGCAGTTAAGATTACATCTCACAGTGTTATTTAGGATTCTGCACCTATATTACATCTGACGTATTAAATTTCAGCCAGGAAGAACCATTAATGCCTGAATAAAACCCCACGAAATACTGATTTATATCTAAAACTCTGGACAAATTTTTAGCTGACACAAAATAGTAGGCACCATTCTGAAACAATTATTCTCTCAAGTAATTTTTCTCTCAATTATAATGTAGAACTGTTGAAACCAACTAATTGTGAACAGATGATAATTAGGAAACAAAAATGTATAAATGTCTAGATTTGTTCGTGAAGATACAAACTGAATATTTACTATGAATTTTAAATAGGAAAGATTTTTGTCCAAAACTGTGATCTAGTCCTCAAGTAAAACTATAAATTTATGATTATTTTAATGGCAAAATTTTAAAGCTATTGTATTCTGTAGTTTAAAATAAGGTATAACTAAACTACATATGCTTTAAATATGCTTGAATAACTTTGAGATGTTATACGGTGGCAAACTCTGTTCAGGGGTCACTGATCTGTATAAAACATCTCATAGCATATATCTTCTCCAATTTTACACAGCACAAACGGAAACCAAAAAAGCAGAGACGGCAAAAGGAAAACATGTTTTCTTCAGCAGAGACTATTTGATTATGAAACACTCATTGTAAGAGAGCTATTGCCAGTGGAAAAAGTATGTTGCCATGCCTTCTGATTTAAGGGATTTCACTGTTACCATGATGACCTTTGAAAAGTCAGGGCTTTGAGCTCAAGTAGTAAAAGTCAATGACCTTGACAACAGTGTCGACTGTGAACCTGCCCAAGTCCTTGAATCCTACAGACCTTGCTAATGGCTCCATCACGACACACAACTGGTCCTGAACTCTTTAGAACTAACTCATTTGCTTATGGCTGAGAAACTTGGGGTCTACAGGACAGGTGGCTCCTCCAAGTCCTCAGTTTCATGAAAGAACCAGAACGAAGATCCAGGTCTCCTCCCAGGTCAGCTAGTGCTTAAATGTAAGCTGTCACTTTCTAGAAAACTCCTTTTTACTGCACATTTTTCTCAAAAGTAGTATGTGGGGAAATCCTGTGAGTGTCACACATCGTGGAGACCAAGAATAAATATATTTCTGAGTCAAATGGACAGTAGTGGCTAATAAGTGAAGTGATCACTGGACATTTTGGAAGCCAAATAAATCTTCTCTATCCTGCTGGATATTTTAGAAGCTAAATAAATTACCCCAATTACCCTGAGTTCCAATAAAAATACTTTAAAAACAGAATGAGCCACTTATAAAATGGTGACAGCTGAGGCATACCAAATTAAACTAACTCTTGTTTCAAGAAAATTAAATTGAAGGATGAATGATTATTTTTGTTCATTTTTCCCTGAGTAATATATAATTAACCAAAAGTACAAATATGATATTGATTGATCATCTCTGGAGTGATTTCATGATACCTGAATAGTGGAAAATATATAACATAAATATGCACTGAATCTTATTCTGCTGATGAAAAAAAGCAAGCATATATTACAATTAATCCCTTTCTATTTAATAGGAGTAGATGTACCAGTTTAAAATTCTTCTACTGTAAGTACTAGAAGCAAAATATTAATCTTTGTGATTATTACTTCTCCAAACTAGAGGAGAGCTATCCAAAAACCATTTCATAAAAACAACTAGTTTTTAGGAGGCTAAGGCAGGAGAATTGCCTGAACACATGAGGCAGAGGTTGCAGTAAGCCGAGATCGCGCCACGGCACTCCAGCTTGGGTAACAAGAGCAAAACTCCGTCTCAAAACAACAACAACAACAACAAAACAACTAGTTTTTGATTCAGGGGGATGAAAATTAGTCAAACTGCACATGTAATTATTATCTTCAAAGGAACTAGAAAACCAATCAAATCTGTTGCTTTCTAGATGACAGTGCTAAGATTATATTCACTAAGTGCTTAATATTCACTAAGCACTTAATATTCATTAAGTGCTAAGAAATAGGTAACAGTGACTTAGGCTTACAGGCTGAGAGAAATAAAGTAAGTTTGGGTAACAGAAATGTGATTATTTGTAAGTGGCTAGATAGGCTGAGACCCCTATCCCCTCAAAAAAAAACCATACACAGAAAAAAACAAAACCCAACAAGTTTGTATTAAGCCTTCTTGTTTTCACTTATGATGCCTGAACCTGTCCTTTAAATTCTTAATTTGTTCACTTTCTCTTAATAGCCGTCGGATTCTCTGCAACATTAATTAAACTGAGCAGACATTTTACGGGGCAGATACTTTCCATGAACATTCTTTCTATTCTCTCACATATACAGCTTGCAAAATTTCTTTTTTCTTTTTTCCTTTTTTTTATTTTTGAGATGGAGTATCCCTCTGTCACCCTGCTGGAGTGCAGTGGCGCAATCTCAGCTCACTGCAACCTCCGCCTCCTGGGTTCAAGCAATTCTCCTGCCTCAGCCTCCAGAGTAGCTGGGATTACAGGCGCTCTCCACCCCACCTGGCTAATTTTTGTATTTTTAGTAGAGATGTAGTTTCACCTTGTTGGCCAGGCTGGTCTTGAACTCCTGACCTCAAGTGACCCACTCGCCTTGGCCTACCAAAGTACTGGGATTACAGGCGTGAGCCACCACACCCAGCCAACACAATTTCAATGCATGGGAAAACAGAGAAAATTTATTTAGCTATCGACTTGTTTTCTGAGAAGGAACGGCAGGGCTAGCATTATCAGATGAAAAACATTCACTTTTAGAAAAATAATAGATTAGGACATTTCCCAACTTCAAAAAAGAAACATGAACATTTTTGCTGACTGAGACCTCAAAAGTTGCAAGTGCATTTGCTTTTCCTTTCTTCTTTAAATGAAGTATTACGTAACATACACCAGATGGTTGCTGGGTCCTTAACTTCATTTGCAAATTTATTAGTGACCCCATCCACCACAA
This sequence comes from Leontopithecus rosalia, assembly GCA_028533165.1. Lineage (NCBI taxonomy): Eukaryota > Metazoa > Chordata > Mammalia > Primates > Cebidae > Leontopithecus > Leontopithecus rosalia. Next base: position 133,899,344 of record CM052654.1, on the reverse strand, counting down.
AAAGAGAAAGAGAGAGAGAGAAACCCATCGTAGAAAACTTGCACTTCATTAAACATTTAAGGCGAAAAGAAAAGTAAGATCCATATAGAGGCCAAAGAAAGGTGAAATCCGAAGACTTTGCCCCCTCCCCTCTCACAAGGCAGGAGATACAATCCAGGGCTGAGGTCACTCCACTGCCTGGCATCAAATCCCACTCTCCTGCTTTCAGCTCCGGTGGCCACCACAGTCCTCTGTGGGATCACAGAAGACACCTAGTAATCCAAGGCAAGATTAATCATGGTAAAACTGGCCCATAAAATAAAAGCATATTTTCCTACTTACAGAATCTGTAACTGATTTTAGTAAGAGTTCACAGCAAAATTTTAATGTGAGAAGAGTTTGAAAATGAATTTATATTATTCTCAAAAAATATCACCAAGACTAAATGACTTTTAGTTTTCATTTCCCTAAAAGTTTCCCAAATATGAATTAAACTGTCAAGGATAAGAAACTGATTAGCCAGATAGTAACCTACCTAGCAATTTCTCTTTCAAAATCTTTGAGCAACCTACCAATATTATTTCCAAACCCTCTAATTCTACATAATTTATACCCGACAAATTTCATTTAGAAGTCCAAAGTATCACAAAGTTATCCAACTTTTTTTAAGTCTCACATGATGGCACAGAGCCCCGGCGTGGAGCAGAAGCAGCCTGCAGATCCACGTCTCCACCCTGTGCGTTCCACTGGAGGCCACACAGCGCCTTCTTCATTCCTGCCTTCCTTCGTCACCTCTCTCTTTTAAGAAAAAGAGTGAGCTTAAAATATCACTTTACCAAACCTTTCATTATGTTTTAAGAAATTCCTTCTGGAAGTGCTCTTTGACGGCACAAGGTAATTAAACCCTCCAACAAAATAAGCTACCTATAATTTGGCGTCCATTACTGTTGACAGTTTCACTATGGATTGTAGTCATTTGACATACTTTAAGAGAACCCTTCAAATACTGAGATGTTTATTGCATTTAAAAAATATCCACATTCTTAAATATTCTGTTTCAAATTCCTCCTAAACTCCTTTACAGCACACAACATCAATTACTGCAATAGCGTTCTCACAATATTACACTTGAAAATACCATTTAGGAACAATATTTTAGGAAATAGAGGGTTTAAGGCAAGACATTCATTTGGAAAAGTTAATTTCTCCCAATCATCGAGATTGACACGATTATTTTTCCACCTCTTCAGTGCCTTGGGATACGCACCGTACATTCAGCAACAGGGCACGCGAGTGACCCCACGAACAAGTGCTGAGGTTGGGAGTGCCCACTGAAATATGGAAATATTCTTACATAAGGCATGGCCCACAGGGACATGGCATGGGAGGGCTTGTTTCACTCTATTTCCAATCTGGTGTACAGGAAATTCCTCATCTATAACTGCCCCATTTCCCCCCAGTCAATCACTTTTCCAACAAACTCAAACCCTTGAAAAGGTGCTAAGATTGGTTTCTGTTAACATTAAAAAATAGCCCTCAGAGCCCTGCCCATCACTGCTTTAGTGATGAATGTCTCGAGGCTATTTCTTGATTCTGATTGCAAACATTGTTTGTTGTAGAAAAACTGTTCCGTCCCAAAGAATGTTCTCCTTCATCAAACTTTTTGGATTGTGAGAGCTGAATATTTTCACGTGTATTCTTTCTTCCTTGAGTTTTTTTCATTGGAAACAACAATAATACTAAGATACCAAGGATGTGCAGGCTGTAATACCAGGAGCTAAAATAAAAAGGGAAAAAGTTTATTAAAATTTGGTAATTAATAATCCTTAACAACTGCACACTTGTCAAAATGTCACGTGGTCCACCTTAGGATGTATGTATTTACTACATTCTTCTTTTACTTTCTCCCCCTCAGGAGAAGAAACCTGACAGTGTAGGCCAGTGGGTATTTATAGCACTGGATAAACCCAGGCTGCTTAGAAGCCTGATTCTAGATAGCATATTACATTCTTTTGTAAGAGTCATAAGACCATGGTTAAACAGAATAAAAACAAAAAGTTACGTATTAACAGCAGTAGCAATCTGACAATCTACCCAATCCAGAGAATTAAAAGTTGAGTCAACAACGAAACTGTGGAGATAGTTAAGACTTACTAGTCTGGCCTCACCTGCTATTTACTGTCTCTAAGTTATAAATATTCTAATGAGGTGAGGACAGGGAAGCAACGTTGCTTCTTGATGGTTACTTTCATAAAAAAGAAAAGCCATATTATTAAAAATATTATTGGAAACATCATTCCTCAAATTAAATATAAACAAAATGTAACCTAAACTGTATCCATAGCTGTAAATTCAAGTAATTCTGAACAAAGTACCTGGGATAGAAATCTAACCAACAGCCCAATCACATTTTTAAACATTTACTAATTTTGCTAAAATGGAACCTTTAGCAGGACTTACTTAAGGTCTTCCAGTATAATTATTGTCATATTTGATTCAATAATTTTTTGACTATATATTCTGTGCTAGGTCATTCTAAATGCCAGAATAATAAAGAATTTATAAAAGAATAACATTTTTGATCTCTAGAATATCACTATCTAATATGGGGGAGTGGAATTTGGTGGGTCAGGGAGAGGAGGTAAGTAGATTATAAAAATACGGAATGCAAGACAGGACAATTTCTATAATATACAGATTGCCACAGTATTGATAAGACATAAAAGACACAGTGAAAAGGAACAGATAAAATAGAATTTATTTTCCTTTGATTAAAGAAATTAAGATAATTAATAATCCTTTGTAAAGAGCTGGGTAAGTTCAGGACAATCAAACTAAGAAACCTTTGTTAAATTTAGGAGAGGTTTGAGGCAGTGGTTACCCAGCTGATATTTCTCTGTCTAAATCACTCATCTGAGGGTTGAGTGGTATGAGTCATTCCACAGAAAAATGCTGGGACTGATTGGCTCAGGATTAAAACGTAACTGATAATGTATTTATCAGCAGGAAATGCGGCTGTGGTACTATTTTTCTATTCTACCCAATAACAAGAAATCTTCTTTTGAAAATAAAGTTATTCCCACTGACAAAGTTTTAAGAGTAACACTTACCTGTAAAACGTGAATGACGGTTTTATAGAAAGAAGTACGAACGGCACAACTGTGTAACTTATTGCTACTTGCGTTACTATCCATGTTATAACATCATACAATAATTTAAGATGGGAAGGTTCGATGAAATAATGTCTAAAGTTATTTCTCATCTGAAATAAAGAAACAAAAGTATTTGCTGTATCTTTACATTAACATTACTTATGAAATTACACTGGTGATATCAACTGAAGGATGTGGTGTGGAATAACTGAAACTCTCATATGTAGCTGGTGTGAGTGTACAATGGCACTGCTACTATGGAAAAAGTTGGTTCCAAAAAAGCGAATACACACTGTACATACTATGTATAAAAGGGGGGGGGATGAGGAAACCACAGGGAAGACATAAATGACTAATGAGTCTGGGTAAAGGGCATACAGAAGTTCTTTGCAACTTTTCTGTATATTAGATTCTGTATTAAAAAGTTTCCCCCAAAAAAGTTTAAGACAACACTGCCAAGAGATCCCTTAAATCATATATGGTGAAATACAGTATATAAATAAAGTTTAGTTTTCCTTCATCTTTAACTCTTATTTAACCTCCGCATTTGTGAAAAACAAAGTACTCCACACTGAGCTTAGGTCGAACAGCACTTAAATAATTTGCATCCACACACATTATTCATTAATGGAGCTGGGAAAAACTTCTCAAAAATGGTGTTTTCTAAATATCACTGTTTTAATACCTTTTTTGTCAGCTTTCAAAACAGTCAAAACATTTCAGTTTTGAAATGTTCAAACTTAACCAAACATTTTTCTTGTCAAATATATTTATATAGGTGAAACAAAGCCCTGCTTTGAAAACATCACATGTAGTGTTCAGAGGTGAGCTGGTGCATGGTTACTGCCCTTCCACACAGAGCCCATTATTTTTAGTGGCTAGGCACTGCTATCTCCTGCCTAGCTCACCGCCATGGCAGTCACCTGCTCTTGATTCCATCCTGTCCACCAATGACAAATCCATTTGTCCTGGGGCATGGGCTTTCAGCATTCCATTCTTGCACTTAAAAACTACACCTGACCCCCTTCCATTGCAGACAGAATAGGATTAGGCTTCTTCTCTGCTTGATGTTCAAAACTTGGTTTTGCTAATGTCCTTCCCATGCCTAGAATGTCATTTTTTCCCCATTATGCTTAACTCACTATTGAAGTAACTTTCATCTCTCAAAGTCCGGATCCAAACACCGTTCTAATGAGGCCATCTCTAGTTAACCTAACCAAAAGAGATTTCTTCCATCTCTAAACACCTATACTACTTAGTATTTATAACACTCATGGAATCTGTCACACATGCCTTGTGGTGCATATGCACGTGCACACACACACATGCATAAGGTATGTATACACACATACAACTTATCCACCCCAAAGTACCTTAAAATGGAACAGAGTAAATATCTGCTAGTTTGATAAACGAAGCCCTCTTACCTCTAAGTACCATAAGCAGCTTGTTCAAACATGGTTTTTGTCATGTCACATTCCTTGGTTTTCAAGGGCTTACACTAAATTACCCTTCTCCCTACCTCTCATGTCACCAACCTAATTTCTCAATTGTTTCCCAAAATATTAGTCTAGGTTCTATCCAGGTAAATACTCTAAAGAACGGTGTCCCACTTCTAGTGTGGCATCTACCTGGCCACAGCTCATCCACTATCTTGGCCTAGCCACAGTCAACTCTTCATCTCAGAGAAGACTCTCAGGAAACATTTCTAAAATAAACCTACCCATTCTGATCTTTATGTAACTCAGTTTTTATCTCTCCTTCAGAAAATTCTGTAAAGACAAAGTAACATTTTGTGAGTGCCACCTACCTGCCAGGCACACAGAAACATGTTTTCTCCTCATAGGAACTGGGCATGGAGCCTAGCCTGTGGTGTGTGCTCAGCAAACATGCATTTACACACCTCGCTTCTAGTGGAAAGGACAATACTGATCATGGCCAAGGAAAGAGGATCAACCTTCTAACAGAGATGTACTCAGCCTTTTTAACAGTTCAAGTGGACCATTGAATTGTAAAATAAAATTCTTGATACTTACAGCTCGTGCTGCTAATGTCATTAACACCCCTGTTAGAAACGTTAGATAATATCCTGGGTATACCCCGTGCCAAATGGCAGAGAGAATGAACGTCTGGATAGTTGGACTGAAGGAGGCTCGTTCATAACACACCCTAGAAACCATGAAAAACATGGAGAGCCAAGTGGAGTGAGTGACCCGAGTTTACAAAGCCTGCAATGATCATTCTTTTATACCTGACAGGATTTAGGGTAACTAGAGAAACAAATACAAATTATGCTAGGCAATAACTTAGCTATGATCTCAGGGAGGCTACAGTGATTAAATGTCAAATCTAGGAACATAAATTCCCATCTTCTTACTGGTATGTATAGTAACTAAATGATCATTTCTACTATTTGGGAGTCTATACAATTTACAAAAAGAATAAATTTTAACTAATATTAAGGTTATTTTTATCCTACATTATTTTATTACTTTTTAAAAAAAAACATCAATAACTTTTAACTGACCTAGTAACACTACTTTTTCTGACAGACAGACTGAGCTTTCCTATTAACAGTACGGGTAGAGAACTCAGATGAAAATAAAGTTTCCCTAAGGTATCAAATTTAAAACATAACAACAAGAAAAATAACGTGACAGATTAGCTCAGAGGATCTGCAGCCCCTGGAGAGACTGGCAGGCACCCTGAAGAGATGATAGCACATGCTAGCCATCTCAAGGGATAAAGATGTTTAATTTGTCATTTAAAAAGGGACACTATAAAAGAAGGCTGCTGAGCGCCTTATCACTATAGGGGCCTTTTCTTAGGAAATAAATTCAAGATAGGGCAATGTGCTCACAGGGATGGTAAGAGATCCCTGGGAGATTCTGTGCTGTTCCCCAACTCTGTTTTTCACACCTGTTACTCCACTCAGCCTGGGCTGCCTCTACCCTGTTCACGAGACACACTCCCAACACAAACCTCAGCTCAAGCACCCACCACGTCCAGGAAGTTCCTCCTGTGTCCCTCTGTGTCCTCACTGTTCCTGCTTTCTATCTCCTAATCCTCACCACAGGGAAAAGCACGTGTCTGATTTCATACAGCCGTGTCTTTAACAAAATTGTGAACTCTTTCACTTTCAGGGGCTAGGTCTTTTTGTCTTACTGGTCTTTGTATCCCTTGACTAACAAACAAAAATCTGTTGAATTGAAATCTTTAAAACTGGGACTGTTCTGGAGCACCCAGGGCACAAGTACTGTGCTTGTGCAGGCATTTTTGAATTTAAACCACATCTCTACTGAATGGGATCAGGAGCTGCAAAGGAGGACAATGGTGACCTCCAACATTGGTGGAGGCCTTTACAGGAGGCTGAGAGGGCAGGATAGCTGCACCTGCAGGAGAGCTGCATTTGGGACTCAGGCCAAAACAGTTCTGATTCTATACTGACTTGCCTAGGCGGAGGCCAATAGTGTTTCCCGGGTAACACTGAGGTCACAATGTCACTCAACACCATTAATTTAATCAAGAACCTGAATTCAGTGAAGCTCAACCTTAAGAACTAGATGCCAAAGCACATCTAAAGATTGTTTTTGAAGGAACGCACCTTTTGAGCCAAAGAGCTGTCTGAATATTCCAATTATCAAGAAACATCTTGAAACTTGTTGACATCTGAAAAAAAAAAGGCAACTTTTTTCTTTGTGTCACAAAATAATGAAGCTTTAAATATAAGTAATAATATATTATTATGGTAAAATATTAAAACAAAAAATTACTTGACATCGATGGTAGTATAGTGATTTCTCTTTCCTTAATCCTGTTTTTCTAATACAGTAACATCATTCTATGTAAGAGAAGTTTATTGTTGGGAACACTACGCGGTAAATGGACTGTCACCATTTTCTCCTGTATGTTAACATTTACAAGGGGTGTCATGGAATTCTTCCTACGAATTCCTGAGAGAGTGTACAAATGCCTTCTGATGGCCTCCCTCTCACACTGAACACTGGGGTGCCCACCTCATTACCTCCTTCCTGCCTAGCTCTGCCATGGTTCTGGGTGAAACGGACATCTAGCACAACAACCCGCCCAGCCGTTGTCTCTCAGAGCCCTGGCTACTCCGAATTTTGGGGCTGCCTGGCTCTGTGCGGCCCCTGAAAGAGTAGATCTGCCCACCCAGATCCCTCAGAGCCTCCTACCTTTCCAGTTGCTCCCACTAAAGCTGTTCTTTGATCTTAGAGGGAGCCCTTTGTCTCTGGTCTGGCTACTTTTGTCCTGTGTAACTGTCTCTTTCTCTAGTCTTCACTTCTGACTATTTTAGATTTTGGGTTCCATTATTTACTGCTCTTACGTCAGAATCTTCAATGCTTTTGTTTCTTTTCCTTTCATTCACCTCCCTACCAAAACCCTAACTCCAGATCAACCGCACTGTCCACCCGCCCCACTGGAAACATCTGCATGCTGTGTGCAGAGCATCACCACATTCCAGACCTTCGTCTTAAGTTCATGGTTCTCCACCACAACTGAGCCCTCAACCTACCAAACAATCCTGTTTCCTAGACAACTAGTTCATTCTCCTCTTCCTGAAAAAAGCTACTGCACTGAACCATCTGAAATTTTCTTTTCTTTTTCAAAATAAAATCAAGAAGAGGTAAGTGTCAGCAATTTCACGATTCAATCTAATACCCCATCTATATCTCTGGTCCTATCATCTCCTTCCTCCCTCACAACAGGTAAGGTAGCCTCCTACTTTATAGAGATATACACACACTTATCCTGCCCTCCTTCCTGTCTTTATAAGAGGAGAGGTGGCCCTTCTCCTTTAAGGCCAGTCTCTCTACTTCCATCTTCTCAGGGACTTCATTGATCAATAGATCTCTCTCTCCTTCAACTGTAGGGAGGGCTTCACACTCTCCCCTTCAAATTGTCTCCTAATCAGCAAACACATTTCAATCTCTCCATTTTAAAACAAAATTTAACAGCTCTCCTCAATTCCCTGTTCCCCTTAGCTACTGCCCTGTTTCTACCCTCTTCCCTTTATGGAAAATGAACTCCTAGGAGTTGTGTAAGCTGGCCCTTATGCCAATCCCTCTCCTGAAACTGTTGTTCATAAAACCATAAACAAGGATGGGTGCAGTGGCTCATGCTGGTAATCCCAGCACTTTGGGAGGCTGAGGTGGGTGGATCGCATAAGGTCAGCAGTTCGAGACTAGCCTGGCCAACATGGTGAAACGCTATCTCTACTAAAAATACAATTGGCCAGGTGTGGTGGCAGGTGACTGGAATCCCAGTTACTCGGGAGGCTGAGGTAGGAGAATCACTTGAACCTGGGAGGCAGAGGTTGCAGTGAGCCGAAATCCTGCTACTGCAATCCAGCCTGGGCAATAGAGTGACACTTCCTCTCAAATAAATAAATAAATAAATAAATGATGCAGGCATTTGTGTCCTTCTTTTACTTGGTATCTCAGAGGCACTTAGCATTGATGACCATCTTTTCCTTCAGAAAAATTAATTCCTTTCTTTACTTTTTCTTACGCCATGCACTATCAGCAGGGGTGATAGCGCCCCCGGGAGGATAAAAATTGGTTCTTAAGGGGCAAAAATATCTTTTTTATGTATAAAGAATATATACACATGCAGTAATATATCAATAGGTATACAGATACACTGTGTATCTGTAGTATTAAATTTTCAGGGGGGAAATTATTAGGAAGAGTGTCTCAAAAGTCTCCTTAAGGTCTTAATAATAAACAAAAGGTTAGAAACACTACTATATCCACCATTCAACTTCAACAATGATCAATTTCTCCCTCTCCTCCATTTCTATTGACAACACTATTCTTAAGAATATTGCAAACCAAATACCAGACATCTTACTTCACCTGCAATTAGTTCAGAATGTATGTCCAATAAAGACTTTTTTAAAAAACCATGATCAGACAAAATTAATAATAATTCCTCAACATCATCTAAGCCCCCTTTGTATTCAAATATTCCTGGTTATTTGAAAAGGTCTTTTCCAGTTGGTTTGCCAATCAGGACCCCCAAAAAGGTGCATACAGTGCTTTTGGCCAAAGCCTCTTTTAATCTGTAATAGCTTGGGTCGTATGTCCCAAAGAACTTCCCACTTTTGATCTGATCTGGTGTTTAATAGACTCTCTATACTCCACATCCCCTCTAAATTTAGAAGGATCTAGAGATCGATTCAGATTTGGTAATCTTGGCAAACTTCAGTGATGGCACTGCTTTTCTTATGGCATCCATTTCTGGCACTTAATGCCCGACTGCCCACTTTAAGTAACATTAGGGCTCATCAGAAGGTCCAGCTTGACCCCTTCACCTCAAGTTTTGGTAATCTCTATTTGGAATGATCCTTTTCACAGGCTAGCAAAACCATGGTTTTCTCTCTTTCTTTTTTTTTTTTTGAGACACGGTTTTACACTGTCACCCAGGCTACAGTGCAGTGGCACGTTCAAGGCTCACTGTAGCCTCCTGCTCCTGAATAGCTGGGACTATAGTACTCACCACCATGCCCAGCCAGATTTCATATTTTTTGTAAAGATGGAGTTTTGCCATGTTGCCCAGGCTAGTCTCAAAGTCCTGAGCTCAAGCAATCTGCCTGCTTCAGCCTCCCAAAGTCCTGGGATTACAGGTGTGAGCCACTGTGCCCAGCTGGTTTTCTCCCTTTTTCTTCCCGGCTACTCCTGAATTGCCTTCCTTTGCCCAGCCTCTCAGTATTGGTGCTCCTTTAGACTCTCAGCTCTTCTCATATCTCTCTTCAAGGGCTTGAACTGCCACAAGCTGATAGTTCCCAGATTTCACTCTCAGGCTCAGGTGCCTCTGCTGAGTGTCTGACCATGATTTGACTGGTGGACAACTCAGTAAGTCTGTGACTTGAAGATATTAACTGTCCCTTCAAACTCACATCTATTCTCCATTCTTTATCTAAGTGGAAGGTATCACCATAACCCTAGTTGTTTAAACCAGATTTCTGGGCCTGATTCATAACTCATTCTCTCTTGCTGATCCCAATCTATCACCAAGTTCTGCTGAGTCTCTTACTCAGCTATCCAATATATTTATGTGTTTCTAGCCCCACTAGCAGTATGTTGTTAGGTCACCATCAACTTGAATTAACAAAACATCCTCCTAACAGAGATCTCTGCCTCTGGAGGAAAATACATTCTATATGCCAGATCCTTCTAAAACAGCTATATGATCACCTCACTTGGCTACATATATAATCCATCCACAGTGCCCCATTGCTCTTACAAGAAAGTTCAAAACTCTTACATGGCTGTAAGAATGTGACTGTCTGGTGTCCACTTTCCCAATCACCCTTCTTGGCTCCCTAAACTACTAACCTACATGAGCTGCACACGTTCTCTCGACCCCTAGGCTGCTCCCCCTACTTGGAGTGTCTCATACTTCTTTGGGACTCAGCTTAAGCACCATTTTCTTTAGGACTCTCTTCCTTCAAACACCTAAATGAAGAAGCTGGTGCTTCATGAACACCCACATCCCTTACCCCTCTCTGATCACCACCTATTTGACCTTAGTCTATAACCTCTAGGAAATTAAAGCTCCATGAAGGACTAAATTGTACCTATCTTATTCATTGTCTTTAGTGACTAGGGCACATAGTTGATAACCAATATATATTTGTTACATGAAAGAATGAGTGTTAATATTAGAGACCCTTCAAAACCACTCCTAGAACATCACAGCATAACCTGTAAAAGCAAACTACAGTACTTAAAGTATATATAGTAACTAACTTCTTAATGATTGACTCACCTCTATTTGTTGAATTCTCAAATTGGAAATTAAGTCCCAGCGGGCTGCTCCATTTTTGTCATATCCTCTAAAACCAAAGCCTGCAGCATTATTAATGGCATCAGCTAAAGAAAACAAAATTTTTAAGAAAGTGATAATTATCTCCATAACAATCTACCATATTCTCCCAGAAGGCATATGTTATTACACCTTTTATTCTTAAAGCGTAAAAGCAGACTTATTCTAATTTTTAGGTCAGAAACAATATCACATACAATGAAAATAACACATCCAGGACAATTAGTCAATAAAACATAAGACATTATGCATGAGTTGAGGGTAGGTGGAGTTTAAAAGCTGCTGAGGACCGACAGGTAAAGGCGACGACTCATACAGGAAATGCTCCCCAACATGAGCTGTGCCAGTGGAATAAAGCAGAGTATGCTCGACCAGCTGCCAAGAAATTGCCAAGGGGATGTTTTGCCCTGGGAGCCCCATGTTCTTTTTAATCATATGTTTGAACTGTATTATAAACAATTATATATAAGTGAGTCATAATAGTTTCCTTCCATTTTTTTTCTTTCTTGGTTCACCAGAACTTTATGTCTCCAGAATTTTTAAAAAATAGAGATATGGTCTCCCTCTGCCACTGCCCAGGCTGGAGTGGCAGGTTTATAGCTCACTGCAGCCTTGAACTCTTAGGCTCAAGCAATGCTCCTGCCTCAGCCTCCTGAGTGTGCATCATCATGCCTGGCTAATTTCTTTCTTTTTTTTTTTCTTTTTGGTAAAGATAGAGTCTCACTATATTGCCTAGGCTGGTCTCGAATTCCTGGCCTCAGTTGATCTTCCCACCTTGGCCTCCCAAAGTGCTGGAATTTCAGGCATGAGCTACAGAACTCAACCCAGAATTTGTTTTCTAATCCTCTTCACTACAATGCTCAATTAGTCATTTTTGCTTTATGTGAATGCTTGATTAAGCTGCAAAGAAAATTTCTGCCTCAAATGAGCCCTTTTCCAGTCAAATTGAAAACTGTTGATGCTATTTGTATAGTGACCAAAGAATAAACAAACTGAAATCTATCAAAGCCCAGCAAAATAATATGCCTATACAAACATGTATCTTTAAGTCGTTTTAAAGTTTATTAGTGTATTTTAGTACATCAAACAAGATCTTTTAAAAATTACACTTTGGGGGAAAAGAATAAACAAGATTTACTACTCTGTCAGATTTAATGAGGTCAGCCGCCTTTGTTCAATTCACACAAATATGAGCCTTTAAGGTACACATAGTAACATATTCAACAGAATTGAAAGTAAACTCTATGAACCACATGGGCAGCATACTCATAAATGGCTGATGGGAACTCCTTCCCTCCAGCATGGTTGCCACCACTTCTGATTTGTTCATGTACTCACCCTCTCCACCTTTTTTAGCCTACTGTGATTTGAGAGCAATGAAACTCCTACCTTCTCATTTGGCAACAAGACTGACTCAGGGTATGGTCAACAGCAATGAAACGAGAAGAGAACTAGGGAAATCAAACTGTGGGTGTCCACCTTCCATGTCCCTTGTCCCCCAATCTCCCTCCACAGACCCCGCCTAATCTTTACCCGAGGTAACGTAACTCCCAAGAGAGCTTCCAAGTTGCCATTATATAGAGATCTTCCAAGTAACTGACAATTAACATCAATTCAATCTGTCCCTACATGGGCTAAATGTTTTCCAAACTTGAGTTAGAGGGAAAAAACTGCTCAGATCCCAATAAATCATTTTTTTGAGGAGATAAGGAGAAGAGGGCAGGGCCACAGGGCTGTGGAGACAAGAAACCTGATTCCTATTTGAGAACCCCGAATTAAGGAATTAAACACAATACAGTCTGCCTATCCACTAGCATCCATGAAATTATAACTTGAAAAATGTACACGAGGACACAAAAATCAGAAAGTAACTGTCCACATGATCCAGAATACATTCATACTATTTTTTTAATTATTAACAAAATACAAAAACAAGATTAAAGAATTCTAGAACTGTTAGATTTCCCAAAAACAGAATTTGAACCTCCAGAGATCAATAAACTCCAATTTCACAACCAAATGGACAGTTAAAAAAAGGTAATGGGGCGGAGATGAACGTGGGCACGTGCAGGCTGAGCCTTAGCTGGTTTTTCCACGGACAGAGTTGACACCTGAACTTCAGGGCTTAACCATTACTAGGACCTCAACCATTACTTGTGTTAAGACAGTACAGACACAGTGTAAGTATTTATTGAATGAAATAACTTTATTGCCTTACAGATAAAAATTCTTAAAATTCTTTAAATATAGTTCAATTTCAAATTGTCCTTCATATATATTCTAATATGATTATTTCTTTAAAAAAGAATCAGGGAAAACGAATTAACTCACCTTTTCTTTGGTTTGTAAGTACGTAAAAATGCCCAAGATTCATTTTTCAAACCAAATATTGGGGTTGGGGATAAGTATCCTAAGAATCATTTTAACTGTCATAATTGCAAACAAAAAATTAATGATGAATTTTCTTTTTTTTTTTTTAAGGCAGGGTCTCACTCTATCACCCAGGCTGGAGTGTAATGGTGTGATCAATCACAGCTCACTGCAGCCTCAACTTCCTTGGCTAAAGCAATCCTCCCACCTCAGACTCTTGGGTAGCTGGGACCACAGGTATGCACAACCATACCTAGCTAATTTAAAAAAAAAATTTTTTTTTTTTAAGAGATGGGATCTTAACATGTTGCTCAGGCTGGTCTCAAACTCCCAGCCTCAAGTCATTCTCCTGCCTTGGCCTCCCAATGTGCTGGGATTATAGGCGTGAACTACTGCTCCTGGCCTAATGCCGAATCTTGTATATTTTTACATATTTACAGAGATTTTGTGATTTTTCCCAAAAGCCTTATAAATTCAATAACCTCATTCCATTTGATAGATTTTCAACAATAAGATGTCCAACCAAATCCAAAAACATGCAGAACTCTCATGATTCTATAAATCTAGTGATTCAACAAACAGGCCACAATTCTTATAAAACCCTAAAAGTACCAGGTGTTTGGGAAAGTTCTCAGTCTCAATTTAATGTCAGAATTTAAGTAGTACAGGAATCTCATTTGGTATTACTGATGTCTAAATCTGGCTACAATAAAAATGTTCAGTCCTTAAAGAAGTATTAGATTAAAATCCATAAGGTCACATTCTGTTTTCACTGGCCATTAACTCACCAGGTTAAAGTAATTTTTAATGATGCTACTGTGTACAGCTGTATGATGAAAGATTGAAAAGAATGATTCCAGCCCCAAACTGTATTTCATTGTAATCAAAATAAAACTGAGAGTCAAATGCCAAACTTCAGAGGCCCACTTATCGCCCTTGTTTGGCTGATGTGTTTCTTCGTGCACTCATTCAAATATTCGTTGAGTACCAAATATAAGCAAGGCAATCAGGACAATCCTAAGAATAAAGGAGTTTACAATCTTGTAGGTGAGATAAAAAAGACAACACATACATAAAAGAGGTTTCAATCTATTCAATGAAGGATTCTCTCTACTTCAGTTCAACCTTCAAAACGTGGCCAGAATTATCTTCTTCTGCCACAGGATCAGGCCATCAGGCTGCCTGAAGCCTCTTGTGGCTCATTCTGCAGAGCAGGCAAAGCCCTGTGAAAGCCCATTTCACCTGAGCAGGTCCCTCCTACATGCCCCTGCTAACAGCTGCCAGGGAAAGCGAGATAGCTCCATGTCTCCTTGCTCATAAGTGCAAAACTAGCAATTTTTCAATTGCTGAAATCACATTCAACCTTTCTGTTCTTGTTTTTGAGAGAAAGTCTCACTCTGTTACTCAGGCTGGGGTGCAGTGGTACAATCATGGCTCACTGCAGCCTCAGACTCCTAGGCTCAAGCGGTCCTCCCACCCCAGACCCTCAAGTAACTGGGACTACAGGTACATGCCACCAGGCCTAGTTGATTTTTAACAATTTTTTTGTAGAGACAGGGGTCTCACTATGTTGACCAGGCTGGTCTCGAATTCATTTTTCAAACCAAATATTGGGGTTGGGGATCAGAAGTACCCTAAGAATCATTTTAATTTGTCATAATTGCCAACAAAAAATTAATGATCAATCTCCTGGCATAATTGATAACCCCCTATCAGTGTGCCAATATCATTTTATTCACTTTGCTGATAAACTACTGATCACATTATACTATGGTTAATGGTCTATTTAACAGGTATCATAATGATAAGCTGAATACAATCATACTAAATTATAACCATCTGGAGTATAAGGACTATGTCTTATACATTCTAGTATCTATCCTGGCTAGCACTAAATCTAGAATACAATAGGCATTCAACAAATATCTGTTGTATTTTCATTGGTCCATTGATTTTTATTTTGTATTATAATAAAATTGATTCTGTTTTTAGAATATCTTTACATATGAACTGTGAGGTCTGTGTCTTCTACATAGATGACTTAATTTTTCCAATTGGTCTTATGCATCCTCAAGAGGGCGCACTGACAGCAATCTAGTGACAAGATAAGACTACTTCAACACAGACCCGAGGAAGTCTATTTACATGTTACTTACCTAGCGTCCATGCAAAATAGTATTTGGGTCTGGCAGCCAAAAGAGAGATATATAGATAGATCATCTTTGTTGGCCATGAAGCTGTAGCTTGAAAATGCTCATCAATGTTGTACTCCACAGGTAATGTTGTCGAGATGGTCAAGTGAAATAACAAGGACAGCCCGCAAACTAAGAGCTTCTGAATTACCGCAGTCTGAAAAGAGCAAGGCGAGACTTCATCAACTTTATCTATGCTCCTTTTAATTCATTCTATGTATTATCAACAGACTGATCTTCCTCAACATCAGTCCTACAATTCTTCTGGTCAAAATTCAAGAACTAAATTGCACCTGGCGCTTAAAGTTTTCCATAGTCTCATGGTATGAACTTTTCCAACTCTGTAAGTACTACCTAGAGGTTACTGCTCAACTCATACTAAAACCTCTATTTGTGTATTCAGAACTTTCAGGAAATCAAGAAATCCAAAAGCAAGCATTAGTGTATTAGTGTGAATGGAAGTGAATACAAAAAATAACATTAATTACTTTTGGCAGTAAATTTTATATGGATGCATATATATAATATTTTTCCCATTGTATCTTTTCTGTATTTTCCAAATTCTAGGCATCTCATAGACGTTATTTTTACATTAAACAATCTATGCATCTCTGTAAATCTGAAAGTTAACACAACTTTGTTCAAGAATAATAAAAACCAAGAGTTACACACCTGAGAAGAATAAAATGTGCATAAAAGACTGGTGAAAGAAGAGGCTATTCTTAGCAACACTGCGATAAGGCTACATTACCAACTCAGGACATTCTGTATTTTTACAACTCATGCTTTTATATTTGTAGAAGGCCAGAATATTTCAACTTCATTTGGTATAAGAGAGATTATATAGGCTATGAAGAAAAAGAAACAAGCGGAGAAAAGGCTAGATCCAGAAGAAGTATGCAAGAAAATAACTGGATTTAGAAGTGATCCATACAGTAACCAAACAGTATTCAAATTACCTAAAGTAATTGATCAATGAAGTGCCGCATTTTAACACTTTATGTAATAGTGCCAAAAGGAAAGCTCCGAGGCAAGAGCCAAAGCATATGCCGGATGCACTGCACTTTGGGAAACAATATTTTATGATTGGGCTGTTCCTGCAAGGTGGTACTCAGTGTTCAAGGACTCTGTGCAGCAGCTGTTATTCTCGTTTTCCATTGCCTTTTAATAAAATGAGGCTACTTTTTACTTAGTGTCTCCCAAATATCTTACCTTTACATTTGAATTATAAGATTTTAAAACGGTAGAGAAAAAATAGTAATTATAAATGAAGCAAGATGAAATAAATGGCCCCATATTTTAATTTTAAAATGAGGCATATCATTTTAGTAATATAATAAGAAACCCATAGCCACTAGGCTAAATGGTTCTGCAGGGATATGGTGCTGTAATGAAAATGTAGAGAATACAAAGACAGATCCTGAGAGGTGATATCCTCAACCCCCTTCCCCTGCCCAGATCCAGAGTCCCAGCAGTCAAGTTTGTACGTCCCAGGCAGAATACTGGAGAATCCTTCACTTAAAAAAAAAAAAAGAAAGAAAAAAAAAACACGAAGAGCCCCAGAGAAATGTCCTATATATGTCATGACAGAGACTGCTACATGTTACCTGGGAGCCCTCCTCCCCTTCCTGCACAGAAAAAGAAATTTCTCTTGGTTGCTTGAAGTCTAGCTAAAGATGACACATCAGCACCTATGGTACACCCAAGTGTGGCTATGTGATTAGGGTCTGGCCATTAGGATGTAAGCAAAAGTAATCTATACAGGGAAGACAGAGCGTGGACCTCACACCATGGGGCCCCCATGTTATTAAGGCACTGCTTACAGGTGAGTGTCCCTCATGTAACATAAAAAATAAATTTCCACTTTAAGTTCCTGTTATTTTGGTCCTTGTTTCAGCAGCCAAACCCTAACTGATGCAGACAGAGGAGAGGACAATGGAGAGGTCCCCGACAGAAGAGCCAGTGGGCTCCATGAGCATCCTTTTTTGGATCCCAATAATCTACATACTCCACTGATGCACAAGGAGCATCTAAATGCCATTTGTGGGACTTATTACTATCACTGTTTGACATTATAAAGTATATGCATGCAAAATTTAAATAAAATTTATTATTAAAATGGTAGGAAGACACATTAAGAATATTTGCAATTATCAACAACCTCTGATTTAGGATGTTTATAATCCAAAAGAGGAAAGTGACATTTTATGAGAGTAAAAACCCTAAGAATTCAGTGAAGTAACAGAATATATACATGTGTATTATTCTTTGTTGAATTTGATTTACTACTATCACGTTTATAACATTTGATATTTTCAAGTATTTTACAAAATCGTTTGATCTTCATACAGTCTCTAAAATGGGGAAGACATTAGGATTCTCCTTTTGCAGAGAGGGACTCATACACATTAAGCTATGTGCGGAAATGATGAGCCAAACAGGTCACTGAGAGTCCAGCATCTTGATCCCCAGGCTTTCATTCTTCTTCCAGCATTCTAGATAAACTTCTAAGATGCTGTCTACAATTGTCTTTACTTTTTCTTACAGCAGGGAGACCACTAAAAGATTAAGTGGTTACCCTGGAGATACAAAACAGTCAATGAAAAGACACCAATTTCAAGTCTGGAATCCCACCCAGTTTGATATGACATTTCTCAACACTTAACCAGTAATAGAAAATATGAAGAGAAAAACACCATTTTGGTATAAAATACAATAAGCCACATGGTAGGAAAGAGGCAATATACTATCTTTTGCAAAGGCATGCACATTTCTACACTCTTTGTTGCACAGTGGAGGGCTGTACGTTTGCAGGATAAGGGAAGTCACCCTTGCTCTAAACCCTACATTCAGGGAAAACACACTAGCCCCTTTCCTTCAACTCACAGAATTCCAGATTGGTCTCTTCTTTTTCATGGAAACTTTAGATTTTACCAGATGAAGTCTAACCGAAACTTAGCCTATTCAGAGTCTCAATGCTTTTCTTTATGAAGCAGCATCCCAGCAGTTTCAAGTACCCCAGTGGCTCAAAGAAAGTAAAAATTATGTTTGGTTGTAAGGCAACTTAGCACAGACTTGGAACCAGATTGTACTAGTTTGAATTCCAGTTCTACTGCCAACCTGGGAAATCTTGGTCAAACCACTTAGCCTCCGAGTCTTAGTTTCCTCATCTGTTAGATGGTGAGAAAAACAGTGCCTGCCTTGTACGACTGCTATGAGGGAGGGCTGCAACAGAGGTGTGAGGTCCACACCACACAGCCTGGCACATGGTGAGCACTGTCAAAGTGTTAGCTATTATTAATATCTTTATAATATTACTAATCTCTTCACTGTGGGAATAAGGAGCTGTTTTGTGGAAAAGGTGATATTTGAAGTAGGCCTTTCAAGGAAAGAAAGATTTCAAATGGCAATAATTAAGAAGAGGAGCGGGCAAGCAAAAAAGAAATGGAGGATACAGAGTGTTTACAATCTGCTGAAACACAAGGCAGAGGTTAAGACAGTCAGACAGAAAGAGGGAGGGAGGGAGGAGGGAGGGGGGAAGGTTGGATGGAGGGAGGGAGGGAGGAGGGAGGGTGGGCCTGGAAAATCATTAGGCTGGCCAATTCTAAAATAAGAGCTTTCTTGTAAAATTCCCTGTAACTATAAAGCATTATTCTCTGAAGGAATTCAGCACATACTTTCTGAAGTGACTTTATGTTCTTTAATCATGACTGTACTTCTACTAGATAGCACCATTAAGTAACAGTATAAAGAGTCATTTATCTTAAAAAGTATTTTTAAAGAAATACATGGGTTAAGTTCGAAATGTGAAAATATTTATATCTTTAAATAAATAAGACTAACCAATACATGCTATGAAGGCTCTAGATAAATCTCATGACCTTACATTTGGAGATGGCTCTGTTCTTTCAGACTGTATCTCTTCTTCTCCATTTTCACCTGATTGTGTCATATGGTATGATCTGCCTTCAATGAAAGTAATGTAGTCTTTGTAAGAGCAGAGCGGGCCTGCCAGGATCCCCATGAAGTTACAGTTGTAACTCAAATACTCCAGTAGGCTTGGCATGCGCCTGCAATGAAAAGACATGCAACCAGTGAGATGCAGCGCAAGCTTTCGGAGTGTTTGATAGAATAATCATCCACCTCACTGTTCCCCACTTCCAAAATAAGACAAGCTTTAATTTTTATCTGCACCCACACAACAAAAATTTTCAGGCTCAGGACACAGTCATGCTCAACAGTGTGTCTGAATAAGAGCTTCTTTACAGATCCTTATGGGCAAATGTGAAGGTTTTGACTTAGATTTCTCATGATGAAACAAATCAAAGACGGGTGCACTATCCATAAAGTGGTGTCTCTTCCCAGGCAATCATTTGCTCTTATAACAAACACATGCTGCACACCATGTGCCCCACATGCTCCAGGGCCTGGATACAGCAGGAAACAAAGAGAAGACAATCCTACATCCACACGGCTTGCATACCAGTTGCAGAAAACAATAATAAAATATATAAAAAATATTTTCGAGATGCTAAGTGCTACAAAAAGAAGGAACTCTTTTACGATATTAAGAAGTCAGAGAAAGCCCTCTCTGGTAAGGTGACATTTGAGCAGAGACCAGAAAAAAGTGACAGGAATAAAGTGGACAGGGATTCCAGGCAGAGGGAATGATGGATGAGGACCCCTGAGCTGGGCATGCCTGGCAGCAAGGAGACCATGGGGCTGGAGCAGAGTGGTCCCAGAAGAGGAGGTAGGAGCAGGGCAGACAGCTGAGCTGAACCAGACAGGGCCTGCCTTACTAGCCATGGCAGGGACTTTAGATCTTATTCTGACTTAAATGAAAAAACATAGCAGGGCTTTAAAAGACCTATGTCTGAAAACACATCACCCCAGCACATGTGTGGGGCTCCTGCAGTCTCCAGGCAGGAGGTGACGATGGCTGGAGGAGGGAGCAGACGCTCTGCACGTGTCCTGGCAGTGGAGCCTGAAGGCTGCTGAGGGACTGGCTACGGGGTGGAAGAGAAAAGGGAGACAAAAATGTCTCAAAACATTTTTAATTCCGTTCCTTAGAGGTCTGTCCAAATGATATATGGTACCTACGGGTAACAGGGTGAAAACAGTTAGTTAATACAAGAGACTGTTTAGACTATTTATGTTATCATATAAATGAATAAGAAGTGTATATTAAAAAAAAAACAGTTCCATTAAGAAAGTCTACTGTTAATTATAAGCCATCACAAAGAAACCACAACTGCACCTGGGCACAGCAGGCAGGCTTCTTGAACATGTCAGAGTCCCTCCTCCTCTCTGAATAGGATAAGCTGTCTCCTTAAAATATACAAACACCCTTGTGGACAAGAGAGGTTGAGAGAATACCCTCATAATAGTATGTATTTTTTTTAAAAAAAATTTAAGAGATAGGTCTGTTATGTTGCCCAGGCTGGACTCAAACTCCTGAGCTCAAGCAATCCTTCTGCCTTGGCCTCCTGAGAAGCTGGGATGACAGGCACTTGCCACCATGCCTAGCTTAGCATATATTATTTTTCTTTGAGAAATTACATAGAACAAAATAGTGATCCCTGCCAATCTGATACCATCTAGGTTACCACTCAGCCAAAACTACATTTCTAACTTTTCCAGAATTATTTTTCCACTTTTAAAAATGTCTTGAACCTTAAGTATTTTCTCTTCAGGGCTTGAAATTGATGACAGAAAATGTTTCTGGCAGATTTTCTCTTTTAGTTATTTCTATTTAATGATGAAACAGCATGCTTTCTCACTGTATCAAAGACCGGGGTAAGTACCCTGCAGTCACAAGGGTACAAAAGAACTCCTTGTACTCCAGCAACAGAGTTTCATTCTCAATACCAATTATTTTAACACCAAGTCAACTATGTATCACCATTAGCAAGGACAGGAGGAGGTTCTTAACTATGAAACTTGCTTAAATCATTTTTGGCTCCACAGTCATATCAAACAACAAGTCATTTTAGGTACTGAAGTAAATTACTACACTTGTTTATAAAATCAGAACTTAAATCTAATTGTAATGTATAATATCAAACAAAAGATTCATTCATTCATTCATTCAATTGATAATTATTTGATATCAACTATGTGCTGTCTCAAGTTTGGGCTTCTCCCTGTGGAATTACTGACACTTTGGACCCCTAGTTCTCTGTTGTGGAGTCCTCCTGCGCACTGTAGGATGTTTAGCAGCATCCCCTAGGTGCTACCCACCAGATGTCAGTAGCACCACCCCCTGAGCAGTAACAACCAAAAATGTCTGACTCTTGGAGGTAAAATCACTCCAAATAATGAACCAAAACTTAGATAATGGGGACAATAAATGAGACAAAGTTCTTGTCCTCAATGACCTTACACTGAGGGGCAGGGAGAGGGACAATTAAAACAAATGTCTTGTATAACATCAGACAGTAATACCTACTATTGAAGAAAACAAAGCAGAGCAAAGGGACAGAAAGCGATGGCAGGAAGGAAGGGGTATTTTTGATAGAGTGGTTCGCACAGTAAAGAATGGATGGAGGGAGGAAGCGTGGGCGAGCTCTGGGCTCTTGCTGGGCCTAATATGCTGTGGCCAGGGGGTTCTAATTCTATTCTAAATTACAGGGGAAGCCACTGGAGGATTTTCATCAGGGGAGGGGAATAATATAATCCAATGCAGATTAAAAGCTTCTCTGGCAGCTAGCTGAAAAGTAGGCTGCACAGGGGATGGGAGAAAATAAGGATGCAGGTAGGAAAGCTCCCACAGCAGACCAAGTAGAAAATGAGGGTTTGTGCTGGGATGTGACCTGTGGAAGTGGTGAAAATCAGTCGGATCAGAGAAGAATTTTAAAGGAAGGGCTAACAACTTGCTGGTGAAGTGTATTTGCTATAAGAAAAGGGAATCCCCCCAAGCCACCAGTGATAATGCCACTGTTATTAACTAAGTGGGTGATAATGGTGGAGGAACAGATGTGGTGAAGGAAGGAAGAGGGAAACAAATTAGAAGTTCTGTTTTGAACATGTTCTGTTTGAGCTGCCTATCACTATCCATGTAGGCACCTTAAAATGGCAGTTGGATAAATGAGGCTGGAGCTGAGGGGACAGGATTGTGCGGGAATATAAATTTAGAAGACTTCCAACATGAAGATGGTATTTAAAGTCAATGGATGCAACCACCAGGAGAAAACGGAGAGGTCCAGGTCTGAGTCCTGGAATATAGCAGGTTACTCCTATGGTAAGGCAGAAGCAGGGTTAGAGGATTCAGCAGAACAGAGAAAGAGCCAGTGAGGGAGGAGAAAAAGGGAAAGAATGGAGTGTCCTGGAAGGAAGTGAAGATGGTATTTCAGAAGAGTGGCCAGCTGGCCAGTGCTGCTGAGGTTCAGCATCATGCAAACAGGCTGACAATGAAATCGGCCAAGACTAAAGAGCAATCCTGAAAGAATGATTTCAGACCAAGAATGGGGACAAATACCTTAATGCAGGGGGTTGAGGAGAGAATGGGAAGGACACTGAATGTCGACAAAGCCTTCGAGAAGTGCTCTTCTAAAGGAGTGTGCAACAACTGGGTGATGGCTAGAAAGGAATGACAGCTGCCATGAGCTTGTTCCCTTCAGGTGGTGAGGATGGCCCAACAGAGAGGGAGAAATAGGTGAGTGAACAGACAGGAGTAACTGACACAGCAAAATCCTTGAGAAGGAAGTGGACTCCGTGCTGCAGTGAGCAGCTGGCCTTAGATTATGGACAGCTAGTATTTGATACCAGGAAAGAAAGCAGAGCACTGTGTTAGAGATTAAGGCAACACTGTAGATTTGGTGGTTGCAGAATCAAAGTAGGATTGCTTTTTTTTCTCTCCGAAAGATAAAATTTTGCTACCAAAATGAGTAGCGGGGACAGAGTATTAAAAGTCTGGGAGAAAGGGGAATATATCATCTTAGGAGAGCATGGGAAACGAGTGGACTAAGGAAATGTGAATGAGCCCCTGGCAATACTAAGAATCCTAATTTTAAATTTGGAGTAACAAATTCAAAATGAGTCCAGTCAGCAAGAAGATGTTTTCCCACTCAGCTTTCTTCCACTGTTCAGTTAGGTGGAGAGGTTGGGTTACTTAGATATGGGGATTTGCTCTCGATGTGAGAGGGCAAATGGGGACTGAGTGTAAATGAGTAGCTACTACGATAGCCCAAGGGCTCCTAAAGATCAAAGAACCCAGACCAAATTGACCTCTAGTCAGAAAAGTACACTCAAGTGTGTATTTACTGCTATATAAAGACTGACTATAGAGGATATTAGAATAGAACATTTTTAAAGATGGGGAAAGTATAAAAAGATCCCTAAGACATGCTACCTGGGATCAAAGATGAATGAATACTTAGTGTAGTTCTAAATAATATCACAAACAATATCATTCTTCTAGCAGTTATGCACTTATTCATTCTAGATTTAGAAACAAGGTAATCCACAGATAATTTTTCTTTAAGTATAATGTGTATCTCAAATTATTTTAGGTTGAGATGGACCCTGTGAAATTAAGCCATTCCCTAGATTAGTCATCAGAGTACCTTCAATAAATGAAGTAGAAGCCTGTCCCAGATGAATTATCTGACTGGTTCTTTATTATTTCAAAATATGGTATACATGTGCTATATTAATGCATTATATCTTAGCCCAGTACCTGCCATCAAGTTATTGGCCTGTAAATGTTACCTGCAATTACTACCGTAATTACTAGACGGCAGACATGAAGACGATAATATCTTCCTATCTTCAAGGAACTCAGAGTCTCACAGGGACAAAAACTAGCAGCTAGCCTCATGGCCAACAGGAGTCATACATGTACAACCACATAGGCAGGGTACTGCAGGAGCCTTAGAGGGAATACCCAGTCCCAACTAGCAGGCTTTGGCAGGAGGGAGGTGTGTAGAGGGAGTGAGGCTTGATTTTCAGAAGTAAGTACCTCTAGAAGGACTAGGAAGCCTCAGCCACAGGAGGAATGTGGATCCTAGGCAGAGACACGGGAAGCATGACAGGATAGGATGCAAAGGCACATACCTTACAGCTAAATCCCTCTGTGAGGAAGTCAGTTCTTCATCCTTCCGAAACATCCCTGAGAAACAAAAATAGGTACTTTTATCAATTAAGATTTCTCCCAAAATGGCATTTTTTGCCCATGCACACTTTCATTACTTTCCTCGTTTGAAATTCATGCTATTATACTCCCAATTTTGATATAATGACTATTCCATTCTTTCTTATGGCAACACAGGCTCCATCATGTGAAAAGTCTATACAAAATAACACATGGTTGGTCATCTGACTCCACTCTAAGGGAAGTTATAATTAAACTAAAGAATTCCCAAATGCTGGCACTTTTTAAATTATAATGTTATTGTCCTTAATTGTAAGTGCTATGACTTTTCAAAAAGGGCCATTACAATTTTTCTATTATTGTATAACTTAAATGACTACATGTTAGTACCATGAACTAGAAGCTCAACATAAAGCAAGAAGCAATTTCCTTACTCTTCATGTCTTCAATGCATGAAAACCAAACTCAAATACATGATCTTTATCCATCTATTTACTTTCTCTTCAAAGAAAAGGATATATTATTTAAGATTACACATCAACTTACTAGATCCATATGCTTTGAAAATACATATACCTCAAATCCAGTTTAAAGACTAAAGGGGAACTAAGTTAAAAAGCAAACAGCAACATTAATATCATAAATATTATAAAGTATTAATATTCCCAAAAGAAACAAAGCTAAGCAATTAAAAAACACTGAAATAGACAAAACTAAAAACATGAAAAGACAAATCATAAAAGAAATACATGTAACCAACTAACGTGAAATGTTAATTTCATGATTAATAACATTTTTATTATAAACCATGAAATGTACATTAAAAGAGCAAGATGCTATTTTCACTTATTATAAGTAGGCAGAAATTTTAAAGGGCTCTTACTCATATTGTACAATCTAAATTATGGAAAACACACATTTTATGTATTTTATATGTATATAATACAAAGATGAGAAGAAAATAATTACTGCCTTAAAATGCCTCAGAAACTATTCTACGCCCTGAGGAAAGAGCAGAGGAAAAACAAACTCCCTGCTTTTATAGCACTTATAGTCTAGTAGGAGACAGAAGATAAACAAATAAATGAGCTATATACCAAGAGGAACTCACATCACCTTTCTGTAAACCAGTTTAGATTATCTTTCTACCCTTTATTCCTAAAACTCTAGCCCTAAGGAAATAACTGAAGGCGTGGTTCAAGACATATGACAGGGATCACCACAAGTTTATACATAACAGCAAAAAAAAAAAAGTAACAACCTATATATGCTACAATTGAAGAATGGGAATATATTATACATTCCACTTTTGATAATTATGTAAAAAGAAAACTATGCCTCATAAGATGATAAAGGAAATATTAATTTAAAAAGAAGGGACCAGGCACAGCGGTTCACACCTGTAATCCCAGCACTTTGGGAGGCCAAGGCAGCTGAATCACCTGAGGTCAGGAGTTTGAGACCAGCTTGGCCAACATAGTAAAATCTTGTCTCTACTTTAAAAAAAAAAAAATTAGCCAGGCATAGTGGTGCATGCCTGTAATCCCAACTACTCATGAGGCTGAGGCATGAGAATCGCTTGGATCTGAGAAGTGGAGGTTGCAGTGGGTCAAGACTCTGCCTAAAAAAAAAAAAAAGAAGAAGGAGGAGGAGGAGGTCTGGCTCTGAGGAGTGTTGGGGGAGGGATACAGAAGATTAATTTTTTCTTCGTATTTCCAATTCATGTTTTTCAAATTTTCCTCAATGACCACATACCTACTTTTTATAATCAGGAGGTTAAAAAAAAAACCACTTAAAGAAAAGATGATCAAAGTGAGAAAAAGGTAAAATACTATCACGATTTAAATCCTAAAAAAGGATAACTCCTACTTGTGACAATTCTATTTTCTTTCCCCATATCAGATACACTGCTGTCCACCCTTTCCTTAAAAAAAAAAGAGCCATCTTTAGAAATGAGGAAAAGTATTCGATTGTTTAAAATTTCTTATCCTTTTTTTCCTCATGCTTTTACCAGAAGGGTGACATGCTAATAGCCTTATTAGTGATTTTAAGCTTTGCCATACATAAACTGTTGTTAGGTTTAGTCAGCGTTTCCAAGTGTTTGGCATAGGGTGGGCCTCTACACCAGTTCAGCCTGCCATGTTGCTCAGAGAAGCTATTATTGCTTTCAAAGGATAAACTAGCCACAAAAAGTAGACACGGAGCTTAAAGGATAGAGTTACATAGAATAAACTTGTGTCAAAAGTCCACAAGCACAACAAGCCCAGCCTCCCTTCTCAGTTCACAATTTGGGAACTTGCCAAAAGAATCACCAAAAACCAATTAAAGACAAGATATCATTTTTTAATGCTCGAAGTCTAACCAAGTACAGATAAGGCAGTCCAGCAAACAATGGGATACAAGAAGACTTCTGGGCCCTGGCGTGAAGTTGGCAGAGACTGAATCCCTGCCACTGTTTGTTGCTGCTGTGTCTTAAGAGCTGATGCCAGTAGTCCAGAGATTCTACTGTGCTGTTTAGTTGCCCTGAACACACTATTTTTTCACGGTATCAATGGAATGGTATATTTTCTACTGTTTAGTACTTATGTATGACTAGGTATAAGAAAATGATTGCTTAACATTTTCATCTAAATTCGGAGTTCAGGAATCATGATGATGCCAAACGACCACTGATTATCCACATGAGTGGCTGTGATAGTGATACCTTTGGTTTCTGATGGTTCGATGTACACACATTTTGTTTCATGCATAAAATTATTAAAAATAATGTAGAAAATTACCCTCAGTCTATGTGTATAAGGTATATATAAAACATAAATTAATTCTGTGTTTAGACTTGGGTCCCAAGATATCTCATTATATGTATGCAAATACTCCAAAATCCAAACAAATCCAAAACTGGAAAGACCTCTGATCTCAAGCATTTCATATAAGAGATACTCAACCTGTACAAACATTCAGTTAGTTAAAGTATTCCTACTGTAAGGTGACATCAATGAAGCTGCCAGCAAGAAAACCAGCTAAGCTATCCCTAAAGGCCACAATTCAAGTCAGATTTCATGAGCAAACATGCCAGCAGGTTATTTTAGTCATTCATCCTAAGCTCTCAGCAATCTCATATACACAATTCAAAGCCAGAAGGGTAAACAGGCTCTGTTAAGTGAGGGTGATGAAATGTCTTAAAAACCGTGCCTAGAAATATCCAAAGAAACAGTAACACCTGCTTCCTAAAGATGCAAGTATGAATGATGCCGCTGGATTGATAGTTGAGAAACAGACACAGTTATAGATCATTCACTTGGTTTCATCTAGGAGTGGTCCAGAACCAGACTGTGCAAAAACAAGTTAGCACAGTTCTGAGTCTGCTGTCCTTAGTAAGGCCTGCTTATAAGGTGTGTGCGCTGGTCCACAGTCCCCTACACTGATATGAAATGTTCCCTATGCCTAGCCTATTTGTGTCAACAATATGGTTTATTCTGAACACCTGCTTTCCTTCTGGGAGCCTGGAATTTGGTGTGTGTTAGGCAGCGGGAGCCTATGTGACCAGCCCCTAATAAAAACTTTTAAGAGTTTCCCTAATAGACACTTCCCAGCTGTTGTCACAATTTGTTGCTGGGGGAATTAAGAACATACTTAATTGTGGAAAACTAAGTGATTCCCCTGGGAGAGGACTTCTGGAAACTTGTGCCTGGTTTCTTCTAGACTTCACTACAGGCACCATTGCATTTTACTGCTTTGCTTGGCATCTTTTCACTGTAATAAATGTTAGCCATGAACACAACTACATGCTAAGTCCTGTGAATCACCAAACTGGGAGTGGTATTGGGGTCCCCCGACACACAGATAATAAGGCCCTTCTCTGAAAGACTAGCTGAGAAAATCTAGATTAGACAGGGTTCAATCCATCCCTTGGGAATAAAGGGGTAGGTGGTATCGGGAGTGGCAGATCTGTAGCAGACTGTCTCAGAGGATGTACTGAAGCAAACTGGAAGAGGAATCCAGTGTGAAAAGTTAAAGGGTATGAACGCTTCAAATGCTACCAAGATTAATCAAAATCTAAACTGTTCCAAACAGATAATTACCATTAAATCCATTTAAAAGAAGAGGTCACAAAATGGGGTTTGTTGTGCTTCTAATTCTGAGTTGAATGTATATTGTCATCAGATACTTCTAGACCTATGGACAAAATTATATCCTTGATCTACGACTTTCCTATATTCTCTTTCCAGTGTCACAGGAGTAACCTGTCATCAGCATACTACAGAAGTTTTAGCACTGAAGATAACTGTATGCTTTTACCTACAGTGTTTTCTAGTATAACGTTTATAACTACAATCTCATATCTGGGTCTGGTGAGTTTCGCCAGATCACTTCATTGATCAGAATGCAAGAACTACAAGACACTGTACAAATTATAATCCATGAAAAAACCCTTCAAGCTGGATCATACTGTTAATTGACCAAGAAGAAAACTGAAGGAGTACAAAGCTGAACTGGAATCTGAGTGGACATCTGCCCATCCATCAAAACCCACACTCCTGCCACAACCTCATGTTCCCTCCCGTATGCAGAATTTTCCCTCAGAAGTGTTTCTCTTTCTGAAGGGCAGAGAGTTGCTGTTTAACATGCAGACGTGACTAAACATGTAGCAGAGATTT
>CM052654.1:133829343-133869951 GCA_028533165.1 Leontopithecus rosalia | reverse complement strand
CTCTCTCTCTCTCTCTCTCTCTCTCTCTCTCTCTCTCGAGACACAGGGAGCTCAAACTCATCTCAAAAGCTCCCCAGGATACATACAAATGACCGTTCTAATAGGGATGCTTCACTTCTTCAGTCTTTGAAGGAATCAGAGCCCAAATCTTATGATTCAGAGTCCTGTTGGGCCAGGGCTATATGTCACTCATTGAAAACAGAAATATTTATAATAAAAATACATGGAAACATATAATTATGAATGTGTGTATATAAAGGAAAGAGGTGGGGGGAAACACATAAATTATAATAAAAATTTAACAAGGAGATGAAGCAGGAAATAATAAAACTTGATCTAGACCAAATGTCTCTTTCCTTTATATGTCAAATTACGACTACTGTGGGCCATATGACTAAATCACACTATTTTACTTTTTGTCACTGTACTGAATTCAAAATGAAGATAAAACACTGAAGGAAAGCAAGCATTTTTCATAACCCTAACCAGAGTTAAATATATTCCCCTATCTTAACACCCTCCCTTTCCTTACTCTAATAGCAGAAAGTTATGGTAATATCTCAAGCAAAAGATTCTTAGAATTAAAATTTTTTCAGCAATAAAAAATTAATTTCAGAATTCTTACCATCATGAATTTCGTAAGCCAAACTAGTGATCTTCTGAGTAATGATCATCATTGGGCTGTGACAAGATAAAAAAATTAGTATTTTAAAAGAAGAAAGTTAAAACAATACTTATGACATATGAGTAAGAGTCTATTCTGCTTTTATCACTACAAATCCTGAAATTTTGAACATAAAAAAGACCTCCAAGGGATTTCAGCAATAACTCAGAGGTTATATGTTTGAGGACAGCATAGGAAATGGCGATCTGGGCTTTCTCCCAGGCTTCACAAAATAAAACAAAACAAAAAACACTCTCCCTATAAGAAATCCCTAGTGACCCAGTGATCTAACCCAATCTCCTCATCTTATACATCAGAAAATGAGGCCCAGAGGTGAGAAGCACACAGGCATGAGACAAGGCCCCAGTCTCCTGCTTTTAGCTCAGTACTGTCTTCAACATTATCACGGACAGACTCCCAACTTCTTACTCTAAAAACTAGGCACCCAGGGGCTATTGACTCTAAACACAGCCAGGTGAGGCACTGAAATCATGATTCATTTTAAAGGAAAAAGGACTTTAAAATAAGAAAAAAACAGCATTATTTTCCTATATTTTATCATTATTATTGAATGAATAATTTGGAAAGGAAAAAAACACATCCATATGAGAAAACCACCAGGATGCATCTTATACTTCATTACATTAGCTTTCAGACAATATTAAAAAACAGTTAAGGTTGGGCGCAGTCGCTCATGCCTGTCATCCCAGCACTTTCAGAGGCCGAGGCGGGAGAACTGCTTGAGTCTAGGAGTTAGACACCACCGTGGTCAACATAGCAAGACCTCATCTCCATAAAAATAAATAAAACCACCAGGAAGGCTTTTATCCTTTATTACATCAGCTTACAGACTATATTGAAGAACAACTGACCAGAAGTTATTTAACTTTCTGAAATGATAACACAATAAAACCAAGAAATTGTGTTTTGCCTTAAGGTAGACTGTGCTCTATACATGTGAGGAGGAGAACATGTTTCAGGGAATCCTGAAGATAGTGTGGAGCACACAGCATCAATCCATGCACTGCCACGGAAAGGGGGCCCCAGGCTAGGGAGGCTTAGTCCCCTGTGGGTCTAGTTCTTGACCCGCTCTCATCTACCAGTCCACATTGCTCAGTGCAGAAGCTCGATCATGTCCACTGCTACCTTTGGCAGACAGAGGTGTCTTTCTCACAATGTCAGCAAACAGCAGCAAGGGTTTGCTTTAAACATTCCTACCACTGGTAATTTGATTTACAGACCTGGGCCCTTAAGAAGCTACAGCTCATTCTCCTCAACTAATAGGAAGGTCTCATCAATGACAAATGGTCTTAAACTGGAAGTACTTAAGGGAGGTGATTTCTCTTAGGTTCAATTCTAAAAGTAAATTCTTACATTTACATACTCACTTCTCAGGAAATCATGCTTCAACCAACCTAATCCCCCAGGTGGCTTGGAACACCCGATTGCTATTTCTGCTTTGCAAGATACCCTTCAAGCCCTTGAAAATTATAAAAATGCCCTATAATTTCCATTTCCCTGGGGGGAGATAATCATTTTTCTCAATCTGCCTAATTCTTTTCATAGTTTAGCTCACTGGTGAGTTACAAAATTCTCTTCAGTTCTAAATTCTAATTCCCATGTCTCCTTAAAAACATAATAACAACTGACAAAATAATTATTACATTTATTTTGTCAATTCAGTGACACAGTAATCTGTCAGGTATACACAGACAAGATGTTTAAAAAATGCAAATATGGGCTCTGAGTGTCCTGCCTGTGCCCGCTTGGTCCCCTGAACCCACATACAACTTCTATTCCATCAGGTGCAAAGAACACAGAAGCTCTTATAAAAGTGAGCTGCTGGGAGCTGGGAGGACAGGTGATGTGTGGCTGGGAGGACGGGTGACGTGTGGCTGGGAGGATGGGTGACATGTAGCTGTATTGCTGATTCCAAGAATCATGCCCCTAACAGAGCAGAAGAGAAGACAGAAAACAGACCTGAATACTCCAGCCTCTCTTCAAATGCTGCTCTCTCCACCCAGACTACTCCTCCTGGAATCATTTTACAAGGATAAGCTACTCCTCCCTCTTCAAGAATCAGCTGAAGAGTCTCTTCACACAAGAGGCCCACTGGACAGCTTTAACTCAAGTGGCTTCCCTCTGCCCACACAAACACACACACATGCATGAAAATACACACCCTTCATTTCATCTCAGTCTTTGTTTCCTTCACAGTGTTTTCACATTCGTAGTTGTTCTCTTTACTAAATCTCAGTGGTTAATTTAAAATCTCTCCCTTTTTTAGAAAGTCCACGAGGCAAGGAACCTAACAGTCTTGTTCACCACTAAACCTCCAGCATGTACCAGTGTCTGGCACAAAATATGTGCTAAATTTTTTTAAAAAAAACAAACAACATTTTTTTTCATCAGGGTCTCACTCTGTCACCCAGGCTGGAGTGCAGTAGTGCAATCTTGGCTGACTGAAGCCTCAAACTTCTGGGCTCAAGTGACTCTCCCACCTCAGCCTCCCAGGCAGCTGACACTATAGGAGCATGCCACCACACACGGATAATCTTTAAATTTTTGGTTAACACGAGGTTTTGCCATGTTGTCCAGGCTGGTTGCAAACTCCTGGACTCAAGTGATCCACCTGCCTCAGCCTCTCAAAGTACTGAAATTACAGGTGTGAGCCACTGTGCCTGGCCAATAAATATATTTAAAATACCAAATGAATGGAATCTAAGCGTACAGTCAAGATCTATTACTCCTTCTGTGGGTTAATTATACACTCCCCCATCTGTTCTTTCTCATCTGTGCTTGAAGGCATTTATTATATATTATAATTATTTGTTTACTCTTCTATTGCCACAAAAAAACCACGAGCTACTCAACAGTTAGGAACACTGCTTTAATTATTTCTGTGCCTTCAGTACCTGGCACATAATACACTGTCAATGTACTGACTGGTTTATAGAAATGCCTCATCATTTTTTCTGTTTCATTTCCTGATGGTCATTAGCTCCACATATTCCCTTTGTTTTAAGTGGATGGCAATCCCAATGCCTCCGGTCCAACCCATCAGCCAGGCATAGCACACGGAGAAACAGAAAGACTAAATACAAAACTCTCATAGAGTAACTATGCAGGCATATGTTACGGATGAAAATAAGAAAAGATTATAGGAAAAGTTCAGTAAGGGATGAGTAGATTAAAGAGAGCTCAGAAATGCAAACTAGAGGGCAAAACAGCCAGATGAGTCCGACAGAGCACGTACATAGCTAGGAGACAAGAAAGACTGATGGGAAAGGGCATACCTCACCCTTCCACAGCAGGAACAACTGTGCAGAAAGCATTTACAAATGAAACTAGTCTAACAGTACTCAGGGAGGTAACTGCAGTGGGCTTTCTTAACAGCATATTTTGTTCACAAATATCTGCTTCAGGACAATTAGGGTGATTTACACAACTATTTCACTTACATCTTTACTGACATTTTAACTATTAAATATCTGTTCACTTTGTATTAATGGAGCCTCAGTATCTAACCACTTCCTGGACCCTAGGAAAAGTCTGGGATGCCTTGACACAAATTGGAAAGAACCTCCTGTTTCCCTAGGATGAAAGCTGGAAGCTGGAAAAGGTAGAAGAAGTGGAAGGCTTTGAAACTTCCAGAGTGAGGTCAGGGCCTCAGGATGGAGCTTCCTTTTCCTTCTATAGGATAACGTTAGTATATTTAAGTGGTATTACTGAAATTCCCTTCCAGTGATACTCTGCTAAGACTGTGGGAAAATATGAACTATAACTGTTCAAAGTAATACTTCAACTGATGTAACCATTTCAGCTAATATTAAAAAATTCAGCTTAAGTAAAAATTCTAGGCTTTCTGAAATTAAAAAAAGGATAAAAATTTTAAAAATATATTTACATACTTTTTTTCAAGAATAGGATTTGGTTCTATTACACAGTAAAACTCAAATGTAGTTAAACATTACAAGAGAATGAATGCTAAAAATGAACAATTACTTTTGTGATTGTTCCACTATCTCTAGGAGACCACTAAGCTCAAGAGAAGTCTGTATATTAATGCTACAAATCAACTAAAAGCATCTACTGGGTAACAGCTTGCCACCAGGATATGTGTTACCCGGCAGCAGAGGCAAACTGTTAACTGTCCACCTCAGTTATCCCAAATGTACAATTACAAGTACCCTTTCATCCAAACAAGATCTGCTGACACCAAGTAACCTCACTTGCCTAACATCAAATGAATACAAAGTGAAAGATGATGGAAAAGGCCATTGGTCTTCATCCATTCATTCATTTACTTACTGCTTCATTCAGAAAAAAACGAGTATTTAATTAATGAGCACCTACAATGCACCAAGTACTCTTCTATGTGCCAAAGACAGTGTGAACAGGGCAGGCCAAGTCCTTGCTGTTATGGAATTTATACTGCACTGGAGAGAGGCAGATTAGAAACAAACAAACAGGTAAAGATGCAACGTGTCAGATGCTGTGAGCCCTGGGCAGTAAAATGGAGCAGAGTAAGGGGCCTAAGGAATACAGGACACAGGTGGGAACCAGTCTCACCCAGAAGACGACAGTGAAGTAGAGGACAAGCTCTGTGGAGGCCTGGAGTAAAAATGTTCCAGGAAGAGAGACAAGCAAGTTCAACAGCCTAGGAAGAAGTGTGACTGGCATGTTGCAGGATCAGCATGGAGGCCAATGTGACAGTGACAAAGGTTGAAGACGGCAAGCAGGAGGCTGGATCCAGCAGGCTCTCATCTTCTCAGGGTGAGGACACAGGCTTCGATCTGAGTGAGACAAGACACTACTGGAGGATTTTAGGCAAAAAAGTGACTCGGTTTTAAAAGAATATATTCTGACTCTAGGTTGAAAAAAGACTATGGGGGTACCAGAGGCAGGGGGAAGGGGCGGGGAAGGTGGGCAGGGGAGGATGGTGGCTCAGACCAGGGTAACAGCACCGGAGGTCTGAAGTCACTTCTAGATCTATTCTGAAGGGAAAGTCAGTGGGATTTGATAATGTATCCCATGCAGGTTTTCATACCTGGTACCACTGAGGTTTTTGACCAGGGTAACTAACTAGGAGGAGGAAGCAGACTGAGAAGGGAAATCAGGACTGCAACTTTGGGCATGCTTGGCACAAGAGGCCCTAGACAGCAGTGTGCATAGGCAGCTGGACGTATGGGTCAGAACACTTAATCCTGACCCCACTTCACATCAATTGTGGAAGACAAGGAAGTTATCTGACTTTTCTCAGAACAATTATCTATAAAACACAGGGGACGATGATGCCACTGCATGGACTAAATTCCATAGTGTCTGAGACACAGCAGATGTTTAACAGGAGCTGGGTCCCTTCTCCATTCACATCTTGCATAATAACTAAACTGCTATGAAGCCAATGGTGCTAAAGGGACAAAAGGGAAGCACTGTTTTGATGAAACGTATGTGAATAACTACATTACAAAGTATCCACTGCCCAGTGAGCTGTTTGAGGATTTACACAGAGAGAGCTGAGGGGACACATCTCAAACAAGAGTCATTTAGCTAAGCCTTTAAGACTGTGGAGGTTTGGACATGCAGATATGGCTGGAAGGGTGTTCCAAAGAGAGACACTGGGATGACTGGCAGAAATGAAGAAGAAAGAGTGCTGAGAAGGCACACACGGAGGAGGCCCTGCAGGCCCATCACCAGCTTCTTAGCCTCAGGAAAACACTGCATGTTTCTGATGAATCTTGTGCCACCTGCTTTGTGAACACACGTTCAGGGAGAAAGGCTTGGTTGGGCAGGGTGAGGAACAGACAAAGCAAACCATAAATGGATCCATCTCTGTTTACTCCTGATAACTTGAGTTACATTAGTGGCAGCCAGACGGAATGTTTCCTGAAATCAAATGTCGGTCAAGGGGCTTGGAAACACTCCCACAGAATGAGCCAGGATCAAGGACAGGACCTAGGTCCACTACTTGCAGGCAGGTGAATGATTTACATCAACCCTATTCACAGCACAGTTGCTGCGCATCATTAGTGGGAACACAATGAAGGGCCAAGGAGGGACCTTCCATGGCTCATTTCAGAGAACACAGAAACACATCTACAATGGAATGAATATGAATAATGCTTTCTAAAAAGAAAGGATGGACATGAGAAACACACCTGTGGCTATCAGATTAAATGGTCTACCAGTTCTTATTATGCTTGAAAAAAAATGCTGCCTACAAAAGTACCTGTCTCAACCTTGAAGAACCTAGCAAAAATGCACAGCACATGCTTAATGAAACTTACTGAAGGAGTACACACGACTGACCAGTAGTAAGCATTTACTAAGCCTCTAACACAGTTCAGTTAGCTCTAAGATACATTCTTGACATGAAGAAAAAATTATTTCACATATAAATTTTTTTGGTAAGTACACTAAAAGCAACCCTTTCAATACCACAGAAATCAACATATTCCAATCAGAACCCTTTTGCTAAAAAATCTGCTCTCCCTTGCATCTACATTCTATTATCTATACATGGGGCAAGGATTTACCTTTCTCTTCTCTTTCCAAATGTCCCAATACCATTTACTGAAAAATAGAGCCTGGCTTTCCCCCTGAATTTCTGATCCCACCACTGCTGTTCTATATTTTTATTTCTTAGATCTGTGGGTCTCTTTCTCGGTCCTTCATCCTGGTTTCCTTGGTTTGTCTATTCCTGTCAGTCCAGAATATTTTAATGACTCCTGAGTAGTATGTCTTTATATCAACTTCACTATACTCAAGCATTTATTCTTCTAGAGAAACCTTTCCACTTATTTATCTGATTTCCCTAAAAACTCCAATTTTGCCTGCATTATATCAACAGATTAACTTGGGAGAGTCAGAGGGAATCAGTTTTTTTTTTTTTTACTTTATCTTTTATTTTTTTGAGATGGCTCTGTCACCCAGGCTGGAGTGCAGTGATGTGATCTCAGCTCACTGCAACCTCTACCTCCCTGGCTCAAGTGATTCTCATGCCTCAGCCTCCCAAGTAGCTGGAATTATAGGTATGCCCCACCACGCCCAGCTAATTTTTATATTTTGAGTGGAGACGAGTTTTGCCGTATTGGTCAGGCTGGTTTCCAACTTCTGGCCTCAAGTGATCCACCTGCCTCAGCCTCTCAAAATGCTAGGAGTGCAGGCATACGCCACCACACCCAGCCCCATCAGCATCTTTATAATACTGAAGGTTGTTTTGATTTTTTTTTTTTTTTTGAGAAGGGTCTTGCTCTGATACCCAGGTTGGAGTACAGTTGTGTGAATATGGCTCTGGAGCCTCAATCTCCCAAGCTCAAGTGATCCTCCCACTTCAGGCTCCTGAGTAGCTGGAACTACAGGCACACACCACCATGCCCAGCTAATTTTAAATTTTTTTGTAGAGACAAGGTTTCACCATGTTGCCCAGGCTGGTCTTGAACTCCTGAGCTCAAGCGATCTTCTCATCTAAGCCTCCCAAAGTGTTGGTATTACAGGTGTGAGCCACTGCACTCAGTCACAATACTGAGTTTTATTATTCAAACAAACAGGCTGGTTTTTTTTTGCCAGTAACTCTGTTCTACAGTAAGAATTTATAGTTTTCTACACAGAGATTCTGTACATTTCTTTTTATCCAAATTACTGTATTTTTCATGGTTTTTCTTGCTTTTGAAAAATAATCCTGTTTCTTATTTTCTAACTGATTATTGCTGATATGAAGAAAGCTATGTAGTTGTTTTACACATATCTTGTATCTATTTTCTAAGGCTAATGTAGGACCAAACAAGTTTAGTAGCTTTTCAACCTTTCTGTAAATAGAAACTTGTACTATGGCATGAGTCCCCGTATCTAATCAACATTTGAAATGTATCCTAAACCTAACAATTTACACACACTCACACACAAACATACACCCGTTTCTCCGTACTCTTGTGTAAGTAAAATTGTCCCATACAAAAGAGATTTCACTTTGACTCCTCAGCAAGAGTCTGGGCTTTGCTTCTTGTACTTCCTAGCGTCAGAGCAATGGGCCAGCTCAGCATGAAGCGTGTGTCACTATCTAATCCACCTTCTTAGCCATCTAACATTCTGAAGAGCTACGATATTCACTCTAATCAGGTTCAAGTCAGGATCTTTTCTGCTCATGTATTATAACACATTCAAGGGTTCCCTGTGCCCGAATACTTCAGCAAGGGGAGAGTCTCTCTCTAGGTGGCTCTTTTCACTCCTGTGCCTATTTAAAAGAAAAAAAAGCGAGAGCCTTCAAGTTAATTCTGCCACAATGGTCTCCTTCAGCTAATTCGACTGTGTCTGATCTTTATCAGTCCACTGACAATGGTCAAAACATTTCTTCTAACAGATAAAAAATATTCTTTAAACTGGGAGTTTTATAAACAGGTTTTTTATCTTTAAAATGCCAGATTGTTTTTCTTCTACATATTTAAACATTTAAAACTACACTTAAGTATTTAAATGCACTTTTTCAAAATTTATTTTTGTTTTTTAAGACAGGGTCTCACTCTGTCACCTGGGCCGGAAGGCAGTAGTGCGATTTCAGCTCACTGCAACCACTGCCCCCAGAGCTCAAGCGACTCTCCCACCTCAGCCTCCTGAGTAGCTGGGGCTACAGTGTGCACCGCCATGCACATCTAATTTTTTGTATCTTCAGTAGAGACCAGGTTTCGCCATGCTGCCCAAGCTGGTCTCAAACTGCTGAGCTCGGGCAGTCCACCTGCCTTGACCTCCCAAAGTGTTGGGATTACAGGTGTGAGCCACCACACTCAGCCTTAAATGGCATTTTAAATAGCAGCAAAATACTTCTAAAGTCACATTCTATACAGCTGTTTTTTAAACATAGGAGGCACACAGAAGTGTTGCCCGGGCATGCCCTCACTTTGCTCATACTTACCACCCCGCCCTCAACTTAACCTAGAGGATTCCAGAGACTGAAGGAGGTAGAACCACAAGAAGGAATGAGTCTGGTTCCCTAAACGACTGTGGAGCACAGACTCCCTCCTCAATGAAATGTAATGTGAATGAGAAATAAACTCTTCCTACGTTGAGCCACTGAAATAATGCTACTGTTTTAAATGCAGTTAGCCTATCCCTAGATAATATAGAAATGTTAGGTAAAGGCCTTGAGACTGACAAGAGTTTGGAATAGCTGATGAGGGAAATAAAAAGGAGAATGACTAAGATCCAACTGATGGAGGAGTTGTGAGAGTGCACCAAAGTCTGGGCCGCACAAATCTATACTCACACCAATCTACACAATGGTATAATACATTCAACTTCTAAGTTAAATTATTTTTAAAATCCAACAGTTAAAAGAGCAGCAAAATATTTTTTAAGGAGCTATTACACAGAATCCCAAAATACAAACTAGAGAAACACAGAGCAGACGTGGCTGAAGCAAGACTGGAAGACCTAGAACCTCATCTGCTGAGCTCCTCTGACACCTGCAGAATCTGCCTACAAAGTCCCAGGACCCTAGAGGCCAATGTGAAAATTCACGATTTTACAATATTGTTAACTTTAAGCTACTAATGTTAACATTTCTGTTATCAACACTCATAAATTAATTAAAAGTACGCTTTTTGTTTCTATTTTCTACTATTAATAAATGCTTATTTCTCACTTATTATAACTCAAGTATTCAAAGCTCTTAATTTCTTTCAGATGGCACGGCTTTGCCCCAATGGCTCCTGTTTCTCCATTTGTGTTTTCTGTTACTTTCTCCCATTTTTCTGGCTGTATTTTCAACTTTCTTCTGTACTTAAGTATTATTCCTGACTCAATACACATTTAATGCCATGTGCTAAGCATAGGATGCGTGATGAACAAGACCAATATGGTTGCAAATTCTCAGGAGAATTAAATTTTCTAAGCGATTGCAATTCTTTTAAACTTACACAATGATTTCCTAATTTCATTACACTATGATGACAATGTGACCTGGGCTACCTCCTCAAGATCACGAAGGTTTTCACAGTGGTCTAGCGTCTACTGATTCTGCTCATGAGGTCATGTTCTCCAGGAACACCTACTATCCATAAATGGGATGGCCAGCATCTGTTCTCCTTTTCTGCTCTTCCAGGCATATTTCCCAATTCTTCTCAATATCTTTGATTAACTAGATTTTTGGTGCATTTAAATTGTTTTGCTTTGATCTGGGTTTTGTTTTGATGTAATTTCCTTTCAGCCAAACCAATTTTAAAATCTGTGTCGTAAAATATACTTTAATCTCACTATGGAGAAAAAGATATTTCCTTTCTCTTCTAAAATTCTCTTGTTTCATAGAAGTGATTTTTCTCTGAGCTCATACAACTTTGGTCCATTTCTATTGCTGAATAATTTCTTTTTTCAGAGGTATCACGACTTTTCCAAGACACTTATTCTTAAATTGGATTTACTGCTCATTACTTATGCAGTCCAGATGACTCCAGACTTGCCCAAAGCAGGCCTACTGTATCTTATTCACTGGAGAAAGCAGTCAAGCCTGACATTAAAAAAAAAAAAGTGTCTCTTCAACTTCCCCATCTGGTACCAAGGTGTTAGCAGATATCACTTTACAAAGATGGAAAGCAAGTTACTTCATAAGAGCTTTTCTTGTATTTATTTCATAACAGACATTCAATTAGTTTTGTTACAGGACAGAGACTCATCTAGCACCAGTAAGAAAATACATCCCCTTTGAAGGAACAAAAGCCAGAAATTATTTCCACTACTCAACTGAATACTGCTGTTGAATGGAGAACATTGCAAAGAGGTGAAATGAATAGAAGAAAAAATGCATCCTTGAGCATGTTCTCTAGGAAACTCTGACTGACCTAGCTCAAGGACCTATGAACCAAAGGTTGTCCCATTAGGTATGAAGAAGCAGAACAAGGCTCTCACTGACTTCTGTAGTACTATAAAAGACTACTTAGAAGAGGGAAATTCTAAATTCATAAAGAAATTTTCAACTGAAATGTTTAATAGCTTTTCACTTGAACTACTAAATGCAAATATAATATTTTGTCCTTTAACCACCTTGCTAGAATGGATAAAACAGGCTACTAAATCGAAGTTTTCATCTTACCCTGAAAAATCAGCAGAATATTGTCCATAGTCAAAGATATAGACTCGAGTAACTTGGCACACTGTGAGGTATCCCAGAGCAAACACAAAGCAGTATCTGAAAAACAAAAATAAGCTACATTAATGAAAATAAAAGACTCATTTTGTTAAAGAGCACATTTTAAAGTAATTTATTAATTAAATGGTATGGTTCAGAAATTAAATATTACTAGATCTACTCTACAAACAGCTTTCTTTAATGAATTATGAAAACTCTTTTCTAGAATATGCTTCAATTTACTTGACTATCACCTTCAACAGTAAATTCATTTTATTCATTTTCTTCTGAGAGACATACACACACCAATATACATATTTGAAAGTCATGATCACAAGCTAAAAATATGTGATTAGTATGTGTTCCATTTATTCCTCCTTTCTAGAACATAAAAGTTAGCACAAAAATATCTGGCTAAAGTATACATTAAACAAATTCTTCACAGAATTTTGAAAAAGGCTTGTCCTCGATAGTCTAAAAGCATACCTGCTTAGTATGAGTCGGGCAGCATTCACTCACATTTCATAGCCATGAACACTTAGTGATTGCTAAAAAACTTAAGATGCTGGGAAGACAGTTACAATTAAAAACATAGCATAGGACAAAGAACTTATGTATCAACAGCAGAGAACAGAAACCCGGAAACAGACTCCAGAATATTTAACATTGAATACGATGAAGGCTGCAGCGCAAATCATCAGGGAATGGATGGCTCATCATCTAACTGGTTCACAAACAGTGGGGAAAAGAAAGCTATGCCTTCAACGCACACCAAAACAAGTCTGTGTGGATTAGCCAATTACACATAAAATACACAAGTACAACAAATAGGAACTGTGACTAAAGAGTCAAATGTTCCCAAATTGGGGAAGGACTTTCTAAATATATATGACATAGAAGAAATCAAGGAGGAAAAAAACTTTAATAAAAAATTGTATTTCACCAAATAAAAATCTTTGTCAGGTAGGCAGTTCAGGTGGTTTTATTAAAGTTCTTTCAAACTTTTGAGAAACAATTATAATATATTAGGTTATTCCCAAGCAAAGAACAGGGAAGGAAAGCTTCCTAATTCAAACATTTAACAAAACTAACATATTCATGATTGCTATATCTGACAAAAATAGCACATACGGATACACATTCACAAAGTGTTGAAAAATCAAATTGAACTTCTAAAAATCATGTTGCAGTCTGTACTTTCAAAAGATGCTTGAAACAGTATATCCTACTTCATATGCTCTTCTGCAGCCTGTCCTACTCCCTGTCAGGAGGAGGAGCCTCTCTCTCTGCCCACTTCGAGTGTGGGCTGGCCTTCCAACTGCACAGAACAGTGGATTACAACATTGGGCTCTGCCTCTGATGAGGGCCTCAGGCTGCTTCCACTAATGGCAGAAGGTAAAGGCGAGCCAGTGTGGGCAGAGACCATGTGACTGGAGAGGAGGAAAGAGCCAGAAGGTGCCAGGCCCTTTTCAACAACTTGCTCTCAAGGGAATTATTAGAGTGAGAACACTCATGTCCTCACCCCCCAGGGAAGGCATTCATCTATTCACGAGGAATCTGCCCCGTGACCCGAACACCTCCCATTATGCCCCACCTCCAGCATTATACATTAGATTTCTACATGAAGTTTAGAGGAGACAAACATCCAAACCCTAGCAAAAATTTTCTTTCAGCTCTTGGTATAGTCAGACATGTACAATAGGGAGGGATGTTACTGATGGCAGCAATCTTGAAAGACAGCCAGCCCTCTGGCCCCCACAGTTCACACAAATCCTACATGAAAGTATACTCCCTTTCCTCCCAGGATCCCCAAGAGTGGGAAGGGGATGGGGGCTAAAAGACCACAAATATGGCGCAGTGTATACTGCTTGGGTGATGGGTGCACCATGACACAGTGTATCATGACTGTAGCCAGTACAGAAGAAACAGCAAAAACAAACAAAACCAAAAAACCCACCCATCTCATTAACATAAGCAAAAAATTAACTGACATTCATGTTGGAACTACATTCATTTGCCAATGATGTGAGCAACTACTTTACTAAATTGGACAGTAATCAAGCATTCATTTATAGTCATATTGGTCAAATTACAGTTGAAGTGCAGCCATAAGTTAACCGTGAGAGTTCAGAAAAAAATTAAAGAAAAACAATGAAAGTGTTTTGCGAGAATCAACAAGCTATACAGAATTGAAAATAAAGGATATTCTATTCTCATTATTATTTGTAAAGTCTGCACTAAAAGTCTGTTAAATTTGTAAAATTTAGAATAAACTCATGTATGTATATTAATGCATACTTTTTTTTTCCTAGAAAGCCAGCTAGCTGTTACTTACCAATATACCCCTACTAGCTACACGTGGTTACTGAACTCTTGAAATGTGGCCAGTGTAAACTGAGATAAGCTGCAATTGGAAAATACACCCCAGATTTTGAAGACTAAGTATAAAAAAAAAGTTTCATTGATTATACTTTGATATGATACTATTTTGGAAATACTGGGTAAAATGAAATGTTGACTACTAAAATATATTAATGTGCTTTTTTTTCAGTTTTTAAACTGTGCCTACTGGAATTTTTTTTTTTCTAGAAATCTTGGCTCACTGCAACCTCTGCCTCCCAGGTTCAAGTGATTCTCCTACATCAGCCTCCCAAGTAGCTGGGACTACGGGCACATGCCACCACAACCAGCTAATTTTTCTAATTTTAACAGAGACAGGGTTTCACCATATTGGCCAGGCTTGTCTTGAACTCTTGACCTCAGGTGATTCATCTGCTTCGACCTCTCAAAGTGCTGGAATTATAAGCATGAGCCACCATGCCCAGATGGAAAGTTTTAAATTACATCTGTGGATTGCATTGTATTTCAATCACACAGTGCTAGATAGTTTTACTGAAAAAAAGCAAACAGAGCTAGTGGGTCTTTTCACACTTTGCCATTCTCTCTACCTAGAATATGGATCTGATGGGTGCGGTAGTCACCATCCTGCACCCACGAGGTAGCCAGCTAAGAGGCAGAACCAGAGAAGAAAACTGCTTCTTTAACGACATTGTTGAGCTGCTACATTGGCTCTGGACAATCTAATTTGAGAAAGAATTCTAGGTGGTGGTTTTTTTTGTT
Organism: Leontopithecus rosalia; assembly: GCA_028533165.1. Taxonomy (NCBI): domain Eukaryota; kingdom Metazoa; phylum Chordata; class Mammalia; order Primates; family Cebidae; genus Leontopithecus; species Leontopithecus rosalia. Next base: position 133,855,048 of record CM052654.1, on the reverse strand, counting down.
GTTGTTGTTGTTGTTGTTTTTAACTCTCTATACTCCTAACTCATCCAAAAGCACATCAAACTTTTGTTGCTATATTATCTTTTGAATTAGACTGCAGGGAAGGGTGTAGGGGAAAGCCTTTGATTTTTCAAGTTCATATATCAACAAAGAAAGCAGACATGTAAGCCACTACATGAACAAATTATTTTAAGTGACAGTCCATTTATGGATTTCACTGAATGTCTTCAAACAAAAGAATAGACATGCAAATAAACTGGACCCGAGCTGGATTTAAATAACAGCCCCAATCACTTTTTATTATTCCTACCTGTGTGACCTTAGAAAGTGACTATTTTTCTGCATCCTGGTTTTCTCATTTCTAAAAGGTGGGTGTACTATTCCAGGGATGCTGGCTATTCTAACCCCACCACTGTCATCTCACCCTCCTTGCAACTGACTGGTTTATGGGAGGCATAAAACTTAGATCCAGGTGATGAAGCACGACACAGACTTTTTGGAAAGGCCTTCCTTAACTCCTGGTGTGACACTTGCTATTGGCACGTATATATGTGCAGTGGCTCTCTTTAGCATACGAGGAGCTAGCCTGAGGACAAAGTCAATATGCTGAGACGGCAAAATAAAAAACAGAACTTGGTGTTTTGATGCCTCATTGACACTGAGCTGTTGAATTAATGAAAACGAGGTGCTCTGTCTCCTGATTTCTAGCTTCAAGAGGTAACCTTTCTCTGCTGTTTACACCATTCGCATGCTACTATAAATTGTGATTTCTGCACTTCACAGTCAAAAGCATCTGGATGTGATTATTACTAATATCAAAATAAAATCAACAGCTTCTGAAGAGTTCCAGAACAGAACATTTTCTTATTAAAAACTGTTGAATTGCTGCCTCATTTCAAAAGCTGAAACCACATCTAAAATATCTGTTCACTTAGGTATTAAATACAGTGTGGAAATTGTTCAGAGAAATTGCTAATTCCCAGGCAGCAGCAACTATGGGAATTAATGAACTAGAAATGCTGCAGAGAACTAAAAACAAATTCTTCTCAAAAAAGGAAAATGTGATGTCAGGAAGAGGTTCAAAATCTTGATGGGAATAAAAACAAAAACAAATGAGTTTTTATTTTAACATGATGAAATCAAATTACACTGTTTACTCTCCAAGGTTCTCAGGCTTAGATGGCTTTGGTTGTAGCCCAACTGCACAAAAGGCTTGCACATTTGAATACCATCTTTTTTCTCTCTATTCTGCCTTCCCCTCTGTATTTTCCAAATATTTACTATGTATATTTTGTTTTATAGTGTTTTTTGAAAGAGAAGAACAAAGTTAAAGAACTTGCATTACCTGATTTCAAGACTAAGTATGAAGCTTCAGTAACCAAGACACCGTGATAGATACTGGCCTAACGTTAGACACATATATCAATGAACAGAATAAAGAGTACAGAAATAGAGCCACACATAGATGGAAAATTGCAATTCAAAAGGAAAAAGTATTTGCAATAAATAGTGCTGGGACAAATGAATATACATACTGAAAAAATAAATTTCAACCCTTGTCTCTTGACATACACAAAAATTAACTCAATATGGATTATTGACCTAGGCATAAAAACCAGAACTGTAAAACTTCTAGGAGAAACTATTCATAACCCAAGGACACGCACAGGTTTCTTAGTAAATGATAAAAAGCTCTAAACTAAAAAATTAAATTCACTTCATCAACATTTAAAAGTTCTGCTCTTTAAAAGTCACCACTAAAGGAAGTAAAAAGGCAAACATAGATTGCAAAAACTTTTTCATCATTTATCTGGCAAAGGACTTATATCCAAAATATAGAAATGAATTATAATAAAAATTAAATCCAACAGTCAATAGATCTAAACAAAATGTCCAAAAAGAAGATATACAATTAGTCAAACAGCAGAGAAAAGGATGTTTAACATCATCAATCATCAGAGAAATCTAAATTAAAATCACAATGAAATATCACTATATCCATCAGAATGATCACCATGGAAAAGGCTGAGAACATCAACTGCTGATGAGAACGGAAAGCAAGTGGCACTCTCATGCCTTGCCAATGGGACTGTAGAATGGCACAATTACTTTGGGGAAGTTTGACAATTTCTTATTGGATTATAATATTTTTATCTGATGCCCCAGCAATTCCTCTCCTAGGTATTTACACCAGAAGAATAAACATATGTATCAAGAAAAAGACGTGAAGAATGTTTCAGAAGTTTTACTCCTAATAGCCCATTTTTGAATTTTTAAACAACTCAAATGTCCATTAAAAGGTGAAAGGATACATAAATTGAGGTATACTCATACAATGGAATAAAAAAGGAACAAACCGTTAAACACAACAACAGGGATGAATTTTTTCAACATTAAGCTGAGTAAAAAATGTCAGACACAAAAGATTACATAACGTATGATTCTGCTGCTATGAAATTCTAGAGCAACCTAAACTGATCTACGGTAGCAGAAAGCAGCTCATTGGATGCAGAGGACATGATGGGCTGATTATAAAGGATCACAAAGGAACTTTTTGGGACAACTGAAATGTGCTGTACCTAGATTTAGGGTGGCAGTCACACTGCTCTATACATTTGTCCAAGCTCATGGAACAGGCAGCTTTATTTTATTTTAGACAAGTCATACTTAAGTAAAACTGATTTAAAAATTATTTGGAAACAGGTTTTGTACAACCCCTTTGCAGATTCCTTCTTATCCTGGGGTCCCAGGGTTCGGTTTGCATCTTTTCTCCATTTACATTCATTTTCAAGAGGAAATGGGCAGTGTGCAGGGCCCCTAAACAATTACAATAGTGACATCAAAGATCACTGATCTCAGATCACAGTAACAGAGATAATGAAGTTGTAAGTGTTATGAGAATTATCAAATGTAACAACACAGATACTAAGTGAACATATGTTGCCAGAAACCAGCACTGATGGGTTTGCTGGGTGCAGGGATGCCATAAACTTTCTGTTTGTTTAATAAAAAGAAAAAAAGGCAGAATCTATGATCCAGTAAAAAATGGAGTGCAATAAAACAGGTGTGCCCATATTTGTTTAACCTGAATTATAGTTCCTACTGGAAAGACAGAAAGAATACCGAATTAAGGAGCTGTTACTGCTATAGGCCTAAAAGGCTTCCAAGCCTCACTGAAATAGGCTTTTTATATTAAGCAGCTTTATTGAGGTGTAATTCACATAGCATGAAATTCACTTATTGTAAGTGTATATTTCAACAATTTTTAGTAAAAGTGTAGAGTTGTGTGACCACCACTGCAAGACCACTGCCCCAAGAGTTCCCTTGTGCTTAAGTACTTTCAGTAATCTCTAATCGTACCCTCAACCCTAGGCAACCATTGATCAGTATCTGTCTCTAGAGCTGTCTTTTCTAGGGATCTCAGGTAAATAAAATAATACAATATGTAGTCTTTTGTATCTGGCTTCCTCCACTTAGAATGTTCTTGAGGTTCATCCATGTTGCTGCGTATCAGCAGTCTGTTCCTTTGTAAACCACTGAATAGTATTCCATTGCATGGACATGCCACACTGCCTTTACCCTTTGACCAGCTGATGAACATTTAGGCTGTAAGCAGCTTCTGGCTATTATGAATAATGCTACTCTAGGTGGACATATGTTTTTACCCTGGATAGAAGCCTAACAACAGAATTTTCAGAGCATACGGTAAGTTAATGTTTAACTTTCAACCAAAATGTTTTCCAAAATAACTACAATTTTTATGTTCCTACAGCCATGTATGAAGATTCCAGTTTCTTCATATCCTCACTAATGCTGGGTGTTGCCAGTCTTTTAAATTACATCTATTCTAATGGATATACAGTGGTATCTTATTGTAGTTTTAATTTGCAATTCCCTAATGACTAGGGATCTTGAGCACCTTCTAATGCGCATAGTAGTCATGAAATGTCTAACCAGTAACTTTGTCCATCTTTAAATTGGGTTGTCTTCTTAGCATTGATTTCAAGAGTTCTGTATTGATTTCAAGAGTTCTGGATCCAAGTCATGTATCAAACACACATTATGCAAGTATTTTTCTCCTGTGGCTTATCTTTCCATTTTCTTAAAGGTGTCTTTTAAAGAGCAAAAGTTTTAAATTCTGAAATACAAGTATTCAATATTTTTATTTTATTATGATTTACTTTTTAATTTTTTTGAGACAGGTTCTCACTGTTTCCAAGGCTGGAGCACAGTGGTATAATTATAGATCAATGTACCTTGGACTCCTGGGTTCAAGTGATCTTCTTGCCTTAGCCTCCCAAGCAGCTAGGAGTACAGGTGTGTGCCACCATACCGGGGTACTTTTCTACTTAAAACAACTTTTTTTTAGAGATGGTATCTCACTATGTTGCCCAGGCTGCTCTCAAACTCCTGGCCTCAAGCAATTCTCTTCCCTCAGCCTCCCAAGGTGCTGGGATTATAGGCATATGCTACGGCACCCAGCTAATTTTTTTCTTTATGGACATTCCTTGGTTGTCATATCTAAGAAGTCTTTGCCCAATCGAAAGTCACAGAGAATTTCTCCTATGTTGTCTTTTGAAGTTTTATAGGTTTAGCTGCTACATTTAGGGATAAAATGCATTTTGAGTTGATTTTTATGTATGATGTGAGGTAAGGGTCAGGCTCATTTTTGTGCATATAGAAACCTGATTGTCCCAGCACTGTGTATTAAAAAAAAAAAACTATCCTTTCCCAACTGCCTTGGCACTTTTGTCAAAAATCAACTGACCATAAAGGTTTCTTTCTGAACTCTCAATTTTGTTGCGACGATTTATATGCCTATCCTTATGCCAGTAACACAGAGTCTTGATCACAGTAGCATTGATTTTGAAAATCAGGAGTGTAAATCCTCAAACTGTGTTATTCTTTTTCAAAATTATCTTGGTTATTTAAGGTCCTTAGTATTTCCATGTAATTTTAGGAAAACCTTGTCATTTTCTACCCAAAAAGGCCTGTCAGTGTTTCTGTTAGAAATTGCATTAAATCTGTAGATGAATTTGTGAAGAAATGCCATCTTAACAATGTAAAGTCTTCCAACTCACAAATATAACATACTTCTCCATTTAATCTTCTTTCTCTCAGGAATGTTTTATAGTTTTCAAGTGCAATTGCAATGCTTTTATTAAATTTATTCCTAAGTATTTTATTCTTTTTGATGCTGCTGTGAATGAAATTGTTCTTTTATCTGCATTTCTGGACTCTCAATTTGTGGTATACAGAAATATAATAGATTATGTACACTGGTCTTAGAAACTACAACCTTGCCAGCCTCATTTATTAGTCCTGAGAGTCCTGAGTGTGGCTATTCCAATACTCATTTGGTTTGTGTTCACATGGCTTATATCTTTCCATTCTTTTACCTTCAACCTATTCATGTCTTTAAAGTGTTTCTCTTGTAGAGAACATATGGTTAGATCTTTTTTTATCCAGTCTGACAACTTCTGACTTTTGACTGACATTTACTATATTTATATGGTTATATTTAATCTGCCATTTTGCTGTTTGTTTTAGCTAAGTCTCAGGACTTTTTTGTTCCTCCTTTAGTGCCTTCTTTTGTATTAAACAAATATTTGGTATTGAACTATTTTAATTCCTCTGTTGATTCTTTCAATGTATACCTTTTAGTTATTTAGTGATTGCTCTAGGGATTACCATGAGTCTCATTTCATCACAATCTATTTCAGATTAATAATGACTTAACTCTGATAAAGTATGGCAAGCTTGCTCCAATATAGCTTCATTTCCTCCATCATCCTTTGAGCCGTCACTGTCATATATATGGCATCTACATATTTTACAATATCAATATTATATTGGTATTGTAAAGTATTGGTATTACAAATTGGTATTATAAATTATTGTTTTAAACACTCTTATGTCCTTTAAAAAATTAAGACAAGACAGATGCATATAGACTTCCATATTTACCCACCTATTCATCATTTCTGGAGCTTCTCATTCCTTCCTTTGCACTTCCTTTCAACCTGAAGAAGGGCTTCCTTTGGAATTTCTTAAAAAGCAAGTCTTTATCTGGGATGTCTTTACTAAACCTTCATTTTTGAAGGATAATTTTGCTGGATATAGAACTAGTGGTTGCAAACTTTTCCTTCAGCATTTCAAATATGCCATTCTATTTCCTTCTGGCCTTGACTGTTCTGATAATTTTATCACGGCTTTCTCAATAACAAGTTTCTCTCACTGCCTTCAAGATGTTCTCATTGTCTTTGTCTTTCAGTAGTATGATTTAGTGAAGCTCTGTTTGTGTTTATCCTACCTGAAGTCTGTTGAGCTTCTGGGATCCACAGATTAATATTTTACTTCAAATTTGGGATATCAATGGCCATCATTTCCTAAATGCTTCTTCTGTCCCTTTCTCTCTCCCTATCTTTTGGAACTCCCATTAACCATATGTTGGTGCATGAGATGTTATCCCATAGGTCTCTGAAGTTTTATTTATTTTTCTTCAATATTTTTTATACCCTTTCTCTTCAGATTGGCTAATACCTTTGATATACCCTGAAGTTCACTGATTCTTTGGCCATTGCAAATCACTATGTAGCACTTATTGCGAATTTTTCCTTTTGGTTAATTATTTTTCAACAGTAGGACTTTCATTTATTTCTTTTTCAAAGTTTCCATTTCTTTATTGATATTCCCTATTTGTTAAGTCATGATCCTCTTTAATTTTTAAAATGTATTTATAGTAGTTTTTTGGTCTGAGAAATCCAAAATCAGGGTCTGTTTAGAAGTAGTTTCGATTGACTGCTTTTTTTCCCCGTTTCTCATAATTTTTTAAACTGGACATGTTAGATAATACATTACAGTAGCTCTGGATTTAACTGTCTTTTTCTAGAGCACTGCTGTGCTGTTTTTGTTTCTTAGCTTGAAGTTAATCTGCTGAATCTTTCTCACTCATGGTGAGAGCTGATGCAGCAGCTGATGTCTCTACTCAGTTTTTTAAAGCCTCAGTGTTATTTTTTAGCCTCACTCTAGAGGTTGCCCCCTGTGTCTGCATATCTGAGTAGTCAGTCAATGATTAGTCAGAGCTTATGCTCAAACACCCTAAGCTAGTAAGAGAGCTCATTCAAAGCTCCATCCTTTCTCCAGTCAACCCCAGCTCTTATTTTCCCCCAGGCCCTCTCAGGCCTCCTCTGTGCCTAACGCAGCCTCCAGTTAGCCAGGTGTGTGTGAAGATTTTATCAAGTCCCTTGATGACTCTCTCATTTCCAAGGTCTCCCTGTTAAATGATGGACCACATCCTTAGGATAGGAGAGCTGGAGGCATTCTCCGTTACTACATAGGGTTCTCTGCCTTTCACTCCATATCAAGTCAGCTGGTTTTCATGGCCATCCTTGCCCTTGAAATTGACTTTGCAAAAATTATAGTGATAAGGGAGATCTGACATAACTGACTCCAGCTTGCTTCTGTCAGACTAAACTGCTTTTGCTCATTCTTGGTGCCAGAGTTATAATAATCCTTTCCTTGAACTGATCCCACCCTTGTTCAAAAGTTGAAGCCATATTTGTAAAGATTAGCAAAAGTTCACAACATTAGAATTATGGCAGGGACTGCATCTTTGCTAAAAAATAGGCACATCTAAACCACGACCTGCCATTGCTTAGCTTGCTTTTCTCTAAATTGCTAACTGCTTCAGAGTCATGTAACCAGGGGTTGCAATATTTATAACTTCCTCAACTACTCCTACAGATCACATCACTATTGTAAAACCTAAAGAACTGGTTTTTGAGATACTTTTCTTCCAGAGTTAGCATTTTGGCAGATCCAGAGACACCACCTGAGACCTCCTCCCAGGAACTGACTCAGCTACGCAAAGACAGTTTTAGACATCCCTGTGATTTCATCCCCAGTCAATCGTTTCAGTTCTCCAGGTCCCTGCCAACCAAAGCACCCTTAACTTGAATTCTCAGAGAGGCAGATTTGCAAACTACCTCCTCTGTCCCTCTGCTTGGCTGGCCCTGCAATTATTAAACTCTTTCATTGCAGCAATACCTGCTGTTCTCGGTGCATTGGTTTTTCTGGGCAGCAGTCAAGAAGAACCCATCAGGCTGACACCCTGGCAGCATTACTTTGCCAACAGATGAGGAACAGGATAACTCCAGGCCAGAATACCATCAATTCCCACTGTTCTTACCTAAAAGTCAGACGTTTTTCATGAATTAATGCTTCTCAAATTGTTGCTTGCTTTTGGTCAATTTCCAGAGCCCAAAAGTGTTTTTCACAAGTTCATCCAGTTTTACAGCTATTTCAGTGGGGAGAGCATTTATTGACCTCTTCACTATTCAATAGCTGGCAGGTACATCAATTAAAATACTTTTTTTTGTAGACCAGCAAGGAAATATTATTTCTGTGGGAGGTAAACTAGGGTTCCAACATAGATCCAGAAAATCAGAAACATCTACGACTAGTAAAGTGCTGACAGTAAGAACAGACAGCCAACCCTCACTAGGAAGAGTAAACTGAGTTCATTAAATGAGAAATCACCCCTATATTTGCTAGTTGAATAGAAAAAAATTTTTCAACCACCTGCTTTATCAGCACAAGATAGCTATGCCATCTTCACACAAGATTCAGAAGTCCCTCCTTTTCTTCCCACTCACTTTAGAACACTTGGGGTCCTCTGTAAGCCAAAGTAACCCTCTCTCTAGCATCCCATTTCACTGATTAATAGCCTTACTAGGCTCTTCCTTGAATATAGAGACACCAGATTCTGGTATCAGGTGACCAGAACACCCACTTCCTTCCTTCCTAGAGACCTGCATGTACTCTTATGATCCTCAATAAAAACTCTGCTGTTCTACGAAGTGTGGGCTCGCTTGGTGATCTGCCTTGTCTCTTTTGACCAGGTGTTCTCTTAGTCAGAACAAAGGGATCTCAATGAATTACAGAAAAGTCTTGAGGGATTGTTTGTTCTTTTACAAAGCCCTACTCGTAAGAAAGAGGAAAGGAGCTTCAATGTATTCACTATGCCACACACAAATAGTGACACTGATACATGAAATCACTTGATTCTTTCCTGTTCTCATTTTGTTTACAGATGACAAAAATGAACCAAACCCCCCCACCCAACTATTGCTCAGCCTTTTTTTTAACCAGATCTAACTTTTGTTCCCACACCTGGCTCAATAAGATAATGAAGTCACTTAATTGTTCTTCACAAAGAAAATTTTCAAAGTTAGCCAAAATATACAAATAAATTGGTTTTTGGCTGTGGTATTAAGCAAATTTATTTTATCTTTCAAAATACAAAGCATATTTCGGTTTACATGAAGATTTAAGACCTTCAACACATCGCCTGATTAACAGTCCCCAATTTAACCTCTCCTAGTATCTCAATAAGTATACATAAAAAAATTTAAAGCTTTTTAGTAATGTCAAAAAATACCAAGGTAATGGCAGAATCATGGAGCAACTGAGAAAGACAATTATACACAAAAACACATCCAGATTTCAGCCTATTCTAGTCACCAATAAAACCATGACTCTTAAAAATATGTTTGGAAAAGACTTCATATCATCCCTCTCACACCCCCTAAAAGCCAAGATCTTGGTTTTTACATCAAGATTAGAACCTATCATTGACTGTTCCTCAGGAGCCACATTTTAATAAAGGGTGCTACTGTCCAGATCTCCCCCAGTGCCCGTACACAAGATCACTCATCATTCTTTTATTTGACTTCAGGAGAAAAAACTTTTAGGTGGAAAGTAGGAAAAGAAAAGAAGTAATTCAAATAATTCTGAAAACCACTTAAAAGCAAGGGCAACAAGAAAGACCATGTTGGTTACAGTTCTTTACATCCCATATTTTGGTTCATAACACAACTGAACCAGTAAGTGGGAACAGGATGAAGACACCACCCTGGATGAGCAACAGATGAGCTGGTCGTAGCCTCTTAGAAATTAGGCCCTAGAAGAAAGGTATACTCTCCAGCCTGCTCTTTGATTGAAGATAGGAGAAAATGGCTAACTTATGAGCACAGTCTGTTATCAGTTCTTTTAGAATATACATTTTAATCCTCTAAAATTGTCTGGCAGGATTCTGAGGACACAATATTGAATGAGACTCACAGTTCCCGTCCTGAGTTTGAAGTCCAGTACAGGAGGCAAAGGCAAAAGTATAGGGGCTCACTCACAGGTGGCCACTCCACTGAATACAATACATGTATGTTTTCACATTTTAACATCCCTGAAATCAAGAATCCTCTCATAATTGATGGCATTAAACTTTTAGTGGGACAAAAAACAAGAGTACATCTTACTATCAATGACATCTCACATTCAATAAAATACAACATTTCATTTAATCTTCACTACAACCTTATGAAGTAGGTATTATTTTTACTCCAATTTACAAATGAGGAAACAGCATAGAGAGGGTAACTTGTATAATGTGACAAAGCTACTGGGCAGGTGAGCAAGGATGAGAAGGCAGTGTGGCTCTAAAGTCTGGATTTTAGCAGCAGGTTTTTTTGGTTTTTTTTATTTGTTTGTTTGTTTTGTCTGCTTTGAGACAGGGTCTCATTCTGTCAGGAGTATGTGGTATGAACACAGCTCACTGAAGCCTTGACCTCCTGGGTTCAAGCAACTCCCCCAGTTTGGCCTCCTGCATAGTTGGGACTACAGGCACACAGCACCACACCCTGGCTACATGCAGTATTAAACCACCGGCAGTATTAAACCAAGTATGAGGAATACAGTGCAATACGTGAAGTATACAAGATGCACAAGGTAAGGTAAAACTCTAGGTAGGAAAGTCAATGTAGAGTAGAAGGCAGACTCATTTTATTAAGAAAAGGGGAAAAGGGCCTCACCACAGAGGACACAGGTCAACAGGGCTCTGAAAGATCAGCCGGAATTCATGTTGGGGGCAGGGGGCTCCCTGCAAATACAAAGGAACCAAGTGTCAAACAGTGGAGCATGTGTGCACTACTACAAATGGTTCATTATGACTGGGCCTGCCTCAGTCAAGGAGTGAGTGCTGTGAACTGAGAGTGGAAAGGAAGGCAGGGGCAGTCACAATGGGCACTGCAAAGCTGCCAAGCTAACAGGAGCCAAGAGAGTTTGAAGCAGAAAAGAGGCATGGTCAGACAGATACTGTAAAAATCATCTGGGCAACAGAGCACAGCACATATCAGAGGCCAGAGGGACTGGCTGACAGAGTAATGTGAGATGCAGGTACCAGATGGTAAACAGCAGAAATGGGTAGCGCTGAAGACCAATAGTGGCTTTGACATGGGTTGAGCGGTAATAAGAGCTAAGGGTCACCCCAACCACTGAGTGCTTACTACATTCCCCGGCTGCTTTCAACGCTTTACAAATGTCAAGTGCTCAAAACAACTCAAGAAGAAACTGAAGCACACACAGTTCTTAGTGGTGGCTAGATGTGGAGGTAAGAAGGAAGAAGGAAGAAGGGAGGATTTATTCCAGCTACAGTTACCTGGGCAGCTTAGAGACAGAATGATGCCAAAGAAAGCATCAGCGAGGAAGAGATATGAGGCCAAGATAACTGTGGCGTTAGGTATGCTGGGGTGGGTGCAGAAATGAGCAGAGCAAGATGTGGGGTGGGAACATTCTCTGCCCAGGGACACCTGCAGACCATCAGCCCCCATCACCTCCTTCCAATGGCTATTTCTCTACCTCCTTTTTCTTCCTTTCTGTTACTTCTTAAACACTTTACCCTATATCTTTAAGGATTATCTCCCAAGAATTATCTTTATCTTCGTCTTAAAACTTTTCATTATAAATTCATATTGTCTGCTAAGTGTGGGGACAGAGATAAAATGAATGCATTTAAGAAGGTAACTAAGATTTAATCTTTTTTGAAAAGAGTGTAGTGGAAACTGAAACCCATCAATTAAAACAATTTTCAAGAGAACTGAAGACATAAGTGAGGTAAGAAATCACGACTGCAGTAGCTCTGTCATTTTGCGCTTCTCTCAAACACCAGGTAGGCCAAATATAATAGAGAGCCGTGTCCAACCAAGGCTGGGAATGCACCTGGGGGTGCATGGAGTGTCAATGATGCAAGGGAGGTGAGGGCACAGGCAAGAGGGGTAGAGCTGGTGTTTCAGGAAGGGCAGGGCAGGAAGGCACAGCCAGGAGAACTGGGGAAGGGGAAAGGGGAGGAGTATCACCTCTAGCACACCTCCTAGGCCCTCAACTCTCGAGTCTCTGTCACCCACCGCACTGCCAGGCAGACATCCAAATGTGGGTGGACCTGTAGGAGCAAGAGAGTGTGTGTTGATCAGGCTGTTCTCACGCTGCTACAAAGAAATATCTCTGAGTAATTCATAAAGAAAAGATGGTTAACTGGCTCACAGTTCTGCAGACTGTAGAGGAAGCCTGGTGCTGACATCTGGTTGGCTTCTGGGGAGGCCTCAGGAGGATTATAATCATGGCGGAAGGTGAGGTAGGAGCAGGCACATCACATGGCCAGGAGCAAGAAAGAAGAAAGCAGGGGGAGGTGCCATACACCTCTAAATGACCAGATCTCATAAGAACTCACCCACTATTGTGAGGACAGCACCAAGGGGATGGTGCTAAACCATTCATGAGAACCTGACCCCATGATCCAATCACCTCCCACCGGGCCCACCTCCAACACTGGGGATTACTTTTCAACATGAGATTTGGGAGGGGGCACAGATCTAAACTGTATCAGTAAGCAAGCCTGACTCCAGAAGATGGGTCTCAGCCAGCTCTGGGAGTTACAGATTTCAGAAATGGAGCAGCACTAGACAAGAGAGTACATAGTGAGGGTGCACAAACATGACAGATACTAACAAGGGGCTCAGGTGAGCCTGTCACACAGGCCAGTGGGACATCCGCCATCCAGATGACTAAGGAAGAATACAGAGCCAGCTACCCAAGAGGCATCAATGAATTCTAGAGCAGCTGTTCTTAAATTTTTCAGTCTCAGGACCCTTTTTATCCTTTAAAAAATATTGAGGAAACCAAAGGAACATAAGCTACATAAACAACAGCCATTGATATGCACCGTATTAGAAATTCAAACTGAGAATTTAAAAAAATCTGTGAATTCAAGAATAATTATAAAATTGTTATGAAAAATATATTTTCAAAACAAAAAAATAGTGAGAAGAGTGGTATTGTCTTATATTTTTCTAAATCTATTGAATGTCTGACTTAACAGTAGAACAACAGATCCTCAAATGTTTCTACTGCAATATCACACATCATACAGACTTTGGAAAGCCCCCCATTTGCTCTTGAGAGAATGAAAGTAAAAAAGGCAAATAATGTTTATCATTATGAAAATGGTTTTCACTTTACTACCTCTATCCTAAAGGGATCTCAGGGACTCCCAGAGATCTCTGAATCAGACTTTACAAAAGATCCAGAGGATGGTAAATGACAGCAAGTTAGAGAGACATAAAGAACAGCCAGATAAGCCCCCAAACTGAAAGAGCAGTAAATGGAAAAGGTAGTGGAGAAATGGGAAAATTTCTACTTGTTATGTCAGCAGACACAAAAATAGATCTCAAAATTGCTTGGTAACTTTTTTGTATGTCAGGTGGGGATAAAAGAGTGTAACCTATCAGAATCATTGTCCCAGTCTCCCAAAATCTGGTATAACCCTTTACTCCAAAGAAGTAAAAATTAATGCTACAGAAAGTACTATTACTAATGAATGTTCTGTTAGATGCAATGGGGGTAAGAAAAACCACTGATTTACCCATGGCTCCTACATTTTGTTATTTGTTTATTCATTCATTCATTCATTCATTCATTCGAGAAAGGGTCTCATTTTTGTCATCCAGGCTGACATGCAGTAGCACAATCTTGGCTCACTGCAGCCTCTACCTGCTAGGCTCAAGTGATCCCAGCCCCACCAAGTAGCTGGGACTGCAGACATGGGCCACCAGGCCCAGCTAATTTTTCACATTTTTTGCTGAGGCAGGGTTTTGCCATGTGGCCCAGGCTGGTCTTGAACTCTTGAGCTCAAGCAATCCGTCTCCCTTGGCCTCTCAAAGTGTTAGGATTACAGGCATGAGCACCTCACCTGGCTGGCTCTTACATTTCATAGGAGGCATCAAACAAAGCCCAGATAAATGAAGAAACTAAGCCAAGAATTAGAATAATGAGCTTCAGCTTCCTAATTCAGTGTTCAAACTAAAATTAATTTATATTATTTATATATACACTGATTAACAATGAAGGAAAGCAACCCCAAAATAACAGGGATGGGACAATAAAAATTCCCCATGGGAAATCCACATATTGATAAGGTTGGAGAATAAGTGGTTTAGTGGCTGGAGGCCTGGAGCTTTGGCATTAAACAGCCATGGTTTCAAACTCGGAGCCTAATATGAGCTCGGTGTATAAACCTGGGGAAGGTACTTCAGCCCTCTGAGCATCACTTTTCTCGGGTGTAAGGCTGAGCTAACAGTACTACAGCCCTGGACAGTTGTAAATTTCAAATGGAAATACACTTCAGCAGTTAACATTATAACTGACATCGAGCTGTGTTTACAAATGTTAGCAACCAATGGTAACTTAGCTACTAACAAGTTTATTAATAATTAAAGATGAATAATTAATCGGTCATCCTTCAGAGATTTTATACCTTATTCATTTCTTAATTTTTATTATTCATTTTCACTGAATTTTATCTTTAATTTCTCAATTCAATTACTTTTATAAAAGTTCAAGTGTTGAAGAGATAACACAAGATTACACATGAATAGTAGTTTAAAGAAAATGCCTTATTGGATTCATAACACACTATTTGAAGTACTTGACAATTCAATCACTGTTTTCCTGAGGGAAAAGGACTATTAACGATGCTTCACTAGGTCATGGGCACAGCCCATCAAGCTCAGTCTGGCACACCCAGCAGACTTCCCCGTGGCTGCATACACAGATGCTTTCTGGTATTTGTTCAACAGATAGTTCCTGAGTGCCCAGGGTGGGCCAGGACCATGCTGGGCACTCTCTCTGTGGTTCCTCTGTGTTGGCACCATGCATTGTGTTGCCCACTTACTCACAGGGACAGGAGGGCAGGCTTGCAGGAATGAGAGAAGACTAGAAGACAGTGGGCAGACAGTTCTACAGGAACAGGATACACAGGGCACACTTTTACTAGTGGACAAGGGGACTAGAGATTAGGACAACCACCAAGGAACTAAGGCTGTCACTGTTTCCCAAGAGATCAAAAAACCCCAGACATTTAGGATCAACATTGAATACTAAGGACAATTTTAATAGAGGTATAAGCTAACAGGGAGCAAATCCACCCTAGCAAGGCTGCTTCCCTTAATCTCAGTGGAGTATTAAATGTTTCCCTGGGGATCTCTGAGTCTTCTAGATCATTGAAATTGTGCCTGGCACTTTTTAAAGTATGTAAGGATGAAAATCACAATAAAGAGGGACATAAGAAGACATTAAGAAAGAATGCAAGTTAAGTAAGAAATGATTTTAAGTCTAAAACCAAAAATTGGATCTTTATATGAAATCCAAATACATATTCAATCAGTTGAAATGGGAGTCAAAAATCAAGAGAATTCAGACTGGTTTTAAAAAGATCACTTGGGTGGGGCATGGTGTTTCATGCCTATAATCCCAGAACTTTGGGAGGCCAAGGCAGGCAGATCACTTGAAGCCAGGAGCTCTAGATCAGTCTGGCCAACCAACATGGCGAAACCTGGTATCTACTAAAATTACAAAAAGTAGTTGGGCGTGGTGATGCACACCTGTAATCCCAGCTACTCAGGAAACTGAGGCATGAGAATCGCTTGAATATGGAGGCGGAGGTTGCAGTGAGCCAAGATGGCACCACTGCACTCCAGCCTGGGTGACAGAGCAAGACTCTGTCCCAAAATTAAAAAATAAAAAGATCATCTGAAGTTTTCAGTAACAGGAAACATAAAATAATGTTTCTGTCTTTCTATATCATTTTCATTCAATTCTCCTCCTCCTTTCTCCAATTTACTAAAGAAAAAAATAAATTACTGAGCTAAATAAACCTACAAAAGATAATTTAATCATACTGATTCTGCAGACTCAACATTTTAGCATTTTATGCTTTAAAATTTAAGCTACAAGAGTGTTTTATATCTGTTTCAAAGCTCTAGTGTCTAAGAACATTTTTGACACAAGGGTAAAGCTTTGCATTTTAGACTAAATAGTTCTCTAGTCACTCAAGTGCTGCAAGAAAAGTGGTCCAACAATATATGAGTTCCATACAAGATTTTAAAATGTTTTTGAAAGGCAAATAGTGCCTAACCCATCCTTATATCTGTTATTCTCTTCCTAAGGCAAGTCATGTAAAAGTACACTACTCTGTAATATTCCAAGGTTAATTTCCAGCCTAGGAAAGATTAGCAATCTTATCTCCTTTCTGAGGCTTCATAAAATGTAAGCAAATGCTAAATTTTCTTTTTGTTGCCATTGTTGTTGTTGCATACAAAGTTTCGATATGTCAGTGAGTGTCTCTTTTTAAGAATTTTTTATTTTAAGTTCTAGGATACATGTGCAGGATATGCAGGTTTGTTACATAGGTAAACATGTGCCACGGTGGTTTGCTACACCTATCAACCCATCGCCTATGTATTAAGTCCCACATGCATTAGCTATTTATCCTGATGATCTCCCTCCCCCAACTCCCCTGACAGGCCCCAATGTTATTCCCCTCCCTGTGTCCATGTGTTCTCATTGTTCAGCTCCTACTTGTAAGTGAGAACATGTGGTGTTTGGTTTTCTGTTCTTGTGTTAGTTTGCTGAGGATAATGGCTTCCAGCTCCATCCATGTCCCCACAAAGAACATGATCTAGTTCCTTTTTATGACTGCATAGTATTCCATGGTATAGATGTACCACATTTTCTTTATCCAGTCTTTCATGGGCATTTGGGTTGATTCTACATCTTTGTTATTGTGAATAGTACTACAATGAACATATGCATACATATATATTTATAATAGGATGATTTACATTCCTTTGGGTATATACCCAGTAATGGGATTGCTGGGTCAAATGTTATTCTGGTTCTAGATCTCAGAGGAAATTGCCACACTGTCTTCCACAATGGTTAACCTAATTTACATTCCCACCAACAGTGTAAAAGTGTTCCTGTTTCTCCACATCCTTGCCAGCAATTGTTGTTTCCTGACTTTCTTAATAATCGCCATTCTGACTGGCATGAGATGGTATCTCATTTTGGCTTTGATTTGCATTTCTCTAATGATCAGTGATGTTAAGCTTCTTTGCATATGTTTACTGACCACATAAATGTCTTCTTTTGAGAAGTATCTGTTCATGACCTTTGCCCACTTTTTGATGGGTTTGTTTTTTTCTTGTAAAAAGTTCCTCTTAGATTCTAGATATTACACCTTTGTCAGATGCATAGATTGTGAAAATTTTCTCCCATTCTGTAGGTGGTCTGTTCACTCCAATGATAGTTTCTTTTTCTGTGCAGTTCTTTATTTTAATTAGGTCCCATTTGTCAATTCTTGCTTTTATTGCAATTGCTTTTGATGTTTTTGTCATTAAATCTTTGCCCATGCCTATGTCCAGAATGGTACCGCCTAGATTTTCTTCTAGGATTTTTATAGTTTTGGATTTTATGTTTAAATCTTTAATCCATCTTCAGCTAATTTTTGTATAAGGTGTAAGAAAGGAATCCAGTTTCAATTTTCTGCATATGGCTAGCCAGTTTTTCAAGCACCATTTGTTAAATAGGGTATCCTTTTTCCATTGCTTGCTTTTATCAGTTTGGTGAAGATTAGATGGTTGTAGATGTGTGGTCTTATTTCTGAGATCTCTATTCTGTTCTATTCATCTATGTGGCTATTTTCGCACCAGTACCATAAATGTGCAATTTTTACGGTGAGATATAAATGCCAGGCTCAATTGCTCTAATATCCTTTGGCCAAAATGCCTGGCAGTTTGTTAGGTCCTTAGTTATTCTGCTGTTACCCTTTATCTGTCTTTTCCATAACCACTCTAAATAAGGACTATTTAATAAGCTAGCAACAAGTAGGAGTCATTTTTTCCCTACATAGTTAATTTATCTAAAAGAATTCTAAAATTATATTGTTAGTCAGCTGACATTAAAATACTATTTTGAAGTCTATATTTATTAGTATTTTAATAAATACCAACCACAGGCAAAGCACTTAGAGAAGGCTGAACAATTTTAAATAAAGGGAGGGATTCTAGAGAATAAAATCACTATTACTCAGACATGTTTTAAAGGTTAAAATATTTTTTAAGGACTCCCAATACTACATCCTAATGAAGAAGACAGAAAACAACCCAGCCACCACACAATGTCTCAATGGTGCCTGCTATTCTTTCAAAAAGTAAACCAAGATTTTTATGCTAGCAAGTAAGCAAGTAAAAATATCTTTGTTTCTTCAACTTAAATAAAAAATTCCTTAAAAGAATCTCAGTAAATAAGCAATCTAACAACCCTCAACAACACTAATGAATTTCACAAACTTCTAGAGCTGCCAGTTAACTGGTTCTCTGACCTTGTTGAAGTATTTAACCTTCTGAAACCTCAGTGTCCCTATCTGTACAAGTCAACAGTAACACTTCCTACAGAGTATTGTTTCAATGGTTAAATAGGATAAAGTATTTAGGAGAAAAAAAAACACTCAGCAAAGTGGCACACTGAAATCACTCCATCATTCAAATTCCAAAGTCAAATGCCAAAGGCTCTTTCTATTAAGCCGTACTCTTTCTAACACAGTGACTACAGAACGTGCATATGTCAAGTCTATATGCTTACAACAACACACCACATCACAGGTAGAGTTCATCATTTAGCAAGTCCCAACTGTCCAAGACCATTTCCTCATTTATTAACAAAAAGTCGAAAAAATACCCCTTTCATTGATGCTTCTTTTCTCACAAAACTACAACATGAACCAACATGAAACCTTGACAGGGATTCAGTTTACAATTTGAAATAAAGTTATTTCAAATACAACACCTCCAAAAGAGACACTACATTGACTTAGCACTATATAAAGGAATCTCAGTCACATGCTTTCCTGAGTGCAGGATTTGACGGAGCAATGCTATGTTCTGAAGCTCTTTCAGAATTCCAACAGGACCTGGACATCCTATTACCTATTACCAAGTAACTCCCCATGGGCACAGAGAGTATTTTAAAAACCTTATATCCTAAGCACAATATGCCAAAAGGCGACCATATTCTTTTGGATAGAGATATACGCATATTTGCTCTGATGAATGATCACCAACACCTACAACCCCAGCCTTTATTCAGAGACCCTGTTGTCTCCACAAATTCCCCTCAATTTAGAGTATTTTTTTAAAGACAAAATTTCATAATTATAATGGTTATTGCTTAGAAGTAATAATAAAAAGCCCTGGGTGGAATCAGACACAACTAGTTCAAATCCTAGACCACCATTTACTAACTTCTGTTTCTTGGTGAAAGAGGCACAGCACACCTCTAAGTGCTGTTGCTAGGATGAAATAGCATGTGCTTATTACAGTAACTGATACACGGTAATTATGGAAACATTAACTCTTAAGGGGATAAGATAATATCAAAAAATCGATTTTAGACTTACTCATAGGTTCCCAAATGAAATCCAACTTTAATTTTGGGTTAGCACAGCAATACCAACAGGGCCTGTACCTTTATTCCAGACCCCTGAAAGGCTGGTGAATATGGTCCACAGAGAACATACAAGAAAAAAACTAAAGTCCACTTTCCTTGCCATCACATTTTATTCTCTCTCATGGGATCATAGGAGTGTCCTCAGTGAAGTTAGTATTTTCCCCACAGAGTTCCTGCCAAGCCACTAACCACTGCTAATTAACTCCATGAGGACAAATTTTCAAATGACTTGAGCCTGCTGCCTGCCAGATGGCACTTCTAAGATCATCATTCATTCCCAGTAGAGTTAAGGCAGTTCCTGATGACATTTCTATCTAGGAAGCCACTATAGGAAATGTTGTTGAGTACTGGCAAATGACAGGTAACATGGACCCCAGGACAGTCTGCTCTTCAGGGTCACAGTGGATTAAGATAGAGGCCACAGCAGCTGGAGCTGCCTCTTCCTGCCCCAACTCCACCCCACTCTGCCAGTTACCATGTCCTCTGCCCTGTGGAGCGCCTAAGAGGAAGAAAAGCAAGAGGGAAGAGAAGCAGGGAACACCAGGAGACTAAGGCAAGTCAACCTATCAAGTGTGTCATTCAAGGCCAAGAGCATGAGTGAAAAGAATCTGTTTGGAAATCTCTTACACCAGGAACCAATATCCATCAAAAAAAAATTTTTTTAAGATTTAAAGGCAAAAACTCACAAATACTCATTTGACAGAACAGAATACAACAGACAACTTCACTTACTAAGCTCCTATCATCTGAATGCCTAATAGTGGGATTTTAAAGAGTAAAATATCCCTGCTAAGGAGTTCACACTCTGGGGAGAAGACAATGCACTGCAGTACACGGTGATAAATACAACACTATGAATACTTTAAAACAAGCTGTAACATCACATAATCAGGAGGAAGAAAAAACCCAGCAAAATACTTCAGAACTAAAAATGACCTTTGAAAGGATTTGATCTGAAAGTCTGAACACCTCTTTTTGGTATCTGAACCCATTCTTCCAAGAAAAGTTTACCTACATACCCACAATATGAAGCATGCAGGTATCCTGCTCCTCATCTAAGTTACTGATTTAATCCAATTTAAGCGTGGAAAGGTAAAGTGACTTAGCCAAGGTTCTGAAGGTAATGGAAACTCAGCAGAGCTTGAATTCAAACCCATAGATATCTGACTCCAACTAGTGCTCATCAAATCAATCGCTAAGGCCACCCAATGTAAGTCAGAGTTTGAATTCAATCTTTTTTCAGGACCTTGTCTGCTGCTCAATTTTATCATCAATAAAGTAGACTCCTGAGGAAAATATCATATTTCCCAATATTTTAAGTAAGTATATTTTAGCATCATTCTACTTAACACCAAATATCTATACATCATTTGTAACTTTTTGATTCTACCAAATACAGTCAATGGCTGATACGCAGTTTTACAACTTTCCACCACTGCTGTTCCCTCCAGGATGCCCTTAGCCTTTGGCACACCCTTCTTTTGTAACAGTAATTGCCTGTGGTGGGTAGTCTGACTGTAGGCTTCACAAGGGGACAGAGTATGTCTTTTTTATTCATCACTGGATCCCAGCATCAGCATAATAAACATTTGTTGCAGAAATGACACTGTAATGTTCCCAACTTAACTGTTCATTTCAGAGGGTAAGGATCCCAACTCCTTTATCTTTGAGTTTCTGGAAATACTGTGGCCCACAATAAATGTTTGTTCAAATTGGTGGGCAGCTGAGCCATATGATGGGAGGTTTAAAATCACTTTCCTACAGCTCTATGATGGGAGGTTTAAAATCATTTTCCTGCAGCTTTTACAACATAATTCCATACAAGGTAACCCATTAGATCTATTCAATTTTATTGCATATACTCTTTTACCTTTTTTCCTTAGGTCATTCATCTTGTTGAAAATTACTTGCCAAGTTATAAAGAAAATTTTCAGCTTAATTTCTCAAGGTTAACAGGCTTCCACTCTTGAATATCACAGAACACGGCCACATTGTGTTACCTTCTCCATGGAAAATATATTCCTAATCCCAATTAGGTATGCCTGAAACAGATTTCTCTTCCCCTTCTTCCACAGCCTAAGTGGAGCAGCTCCCTGTGTTCAGCCCTTCCCTCATTTCCACTCCTCTGCTTCTTCCCTGGGAACAGAAACAGTACAGTCTGGCAAGAGAAGCTGCAGGTACAAGAATCAGGGATGACTGGGGATGCAAGGATGGTTCAACATACACAAATATATAAATGTAATCCATCACATAAATAGAACCAAAGACAAAAACCACATGATTATCTCAATAGATGCACAGAAGGCCTTTGACAAAATTCAACAGCCTTTATGCTAAAAACTCTTAATAAATTAGTATTAATGGAAGGTATCTCAAAATAATAAAAGCTATTTATGACAAACCCACAGCCAATATCATACTGAATGAGCAAAAACTGGAAGCATTCCCTTTGAAAACTGGCACTAGACAAGGGTACCCTCTCTCACCATTCTTATTCAACATAGTATTGGAAGTTCCAGCCAGAGCACTCAGGCAAGAAAAAGAAATAAAGGGTATTCAATTGGAAAAAGAGGAAGTCAAATTGTCTCTATTTGCAGATAACACGATTGTATATTTAGAAGACCCCATTGTCCCAGCAAAAAATCTCCTTAAAATGATAAGCAACTTCAGCAAATTCTCAGGACACAAAATCAATGTGCAAAAATCACAAGCATTCCTATACACCAATAACAGACAAACAGAGAGCCAAATCATGAGTGAACCCCCACTCACAATTGCTACAAAGAGAATAAAATACCTAGGAATACAACTAACAAAGGACGTTAAGGACCTCTTCAAGGAAAACTACAAACCACTCCTCAAGGAAATAAGAGAGGACACAAACAGATGGAAAACTATTCCATACTCATGGTTAGGAAAATTCAGTATCATGAAAATGGCCATACTGCCCAAAGTAATTTATAGATTCAACACTATCCCCATCAAACTACCACTGACCTTCTTCACAGAACTGGAAAAAACTATCTTAAACCAAAAAAGAGCCCACAATGCCAAGACAATCCTAAACAAAAAGAATAAAGCTGGAGGCATCATGCTACCTGACTTCAAACTCTATTACAAGGTTACAGTAATCAAAACAGCATGGTACTGGTACCAAAACAGAGATATAGACCAATGGAACAGAACAGAAGCCTTGGAAGTAATGCCACACATCTACAACCATCTGATCTTTGAAAAACCAGTCAAAAACAAGCAATGGAGAAAGGATTCCCTGTTTAATAAATGGTGTTGGGAAAACTGGCGAGTCATGTGCAGGAACTGGACCCCTTTCTTACACCTTATACAAAAATTAACTCCAGATGGATTAAAGATTTAAACCTAAAACCTAACACCATAAAAACCCTAGAAGAAAATCTAGGCAATACCATTCAGGACATAGGCATAGGCAAGGACTTTATGACTAAAACACCAAAAGCAATGGCAACAAAAGCCAAAATAGACAAATGGGATCTAATTAAACTTCCAGAGCTTCTGTACAGCAAAAGAAACAATCATCAGAGTGAATCGGCAACCAACAGAATAGGAAAAAATTTCTGCAAGCTACCCATCTGACAAAGGGCTAATATCCAGAATTTATAAAGAACAAAAACAAATATACAAGAAAAATACAAACAACCCCATCAAAAAGTGGGAGAAAGATATGAACAGATACTTTTCAAAAGAGGACATTTATGTGGCCAAAAAAACATATGAAAAAATGCTCATCATCACTGGTCATTAGAGAAATGCAAATAAAAACCACATTGAGATACCATCTCACACCAGTTAGAATAGCAATCATTAAAAAATCTGGAGACAACAGATGCTGGAGAGGATGTGGAGAAATAGAAACGCCTTTACACTGTTGGTGGAAGTGTAAATTAGTTCAACCATTGTGGAAGACAGTGTGGCGAATCCTCAAGGACCTAGAAATAGAAATTCCATTTGACCCAGCAATCCCATTACCGGGTATATATCCAAAGGACAATAAATCGTTCTACTATAAGGACACATGCACACGAATGTTCATTGTGGCACTGTTTACAATAGCAAAGATATGAAACCAACCCAAATGCCCATCAAAGATAGACTGGAAATAAAGAAAATGTGGCACATATACACCATGGAATACTATGCAGTCATAAAAATAGATGAGTTCATGTCCTTTGCTGGGACATGGATGAATCTGGAAACTATCATTCTCAGCAAACTGACACAAGAACAGAAAACCAAACACCACATGTTCTCTCTCATAAGCGGGTGTTGAACAATGAGAACACATAAACACAGGGAGGGGAACATCACACACTGGGGTCTGTTGGGGAATGAGGGGTTAGGGGAGAGGTAGCAGGGGTGGGGAGATTGGGAAGAGATAACATTAGGAGAAATATCTAATGTAGGTGACTGGGGGATGGAGGTAGCAAACCACCATGGCATGTGTATATTTATGTAACAATCCAGCAAGATCTGCACATGTACCCCAAGAAATTAAAGTAAAATAAAATAAAATAAAATAAGCAGGGATGAGACGCTGCTCCAGGGGCACAGAGAAGGAGACAGGGAGTCCACAGTGGCTTTCACAAGACCCCCATTGAACAGGACCTGAGGTAGATCCTAAGTGAGGCAGGGGCTATGGCCGGGAAGCAGGAGCTCAAGGGGGCTCCTTGGCCAAGGTGTGCTGTGATGCAGAAGTCCTATCATCACTCACTTATTCACCAGTGAACACTTACTGAGAGCATACAATCTCTTAGGTACTGACTACATTCAGAAAACAAAACAGGCAGGGCATAATGGCCATCACAGAATTTGCAGTCAATGAGGGCAAAACACATTTCTTAAGTAACTCTCTCAAACATTTATCATTAAGAACCAAATAGATTTTCAGAAGGAAAGGAACACAATTCCACAAGAGTATGTGCAACAAATCATTTGTCCTATATTGAGACATCTCAGTAAGAATTGCTAGGGATGTGATACGGTAAAATCTGAGAGCCAGGAGGAGAGGGAGGATGGGAAGAGGAAGAACACTCCGGACAGAAGGAACACAGGAAAACAAACCTGCAGAAAACAGACATTTTCCAGAAAGGAAGGAAGTGTAGTCATGAAGAACAAGGCAAAGCAGTCAGTAGAGGGTAGACAAAACCAGGCTGTATCCTAAACTCACTCTTTTAATAAGTATTTATTGAGACCCTACCACATGCCAGGCATTCTGAGGCCCTAGGGATGAAGTGGTGTGAAAGACAGGCAGGATGTGCTCCCCTAACACTCGTGCTCGCTGGCGAGAGACAGACCAAGACATAAACAAGCAAGATTATGTCAAACAGTGCTATGTGCATGTGACTGCCACCACGAAACTGAATTTCTATGTGAGGGAAGCCGAAGTACAGAGAATGCATCTGCCCCACGGCCTTGTTTAAGTGGTGCTGGTTGTGGCACACATCAAGACACATGGAGGGATTATTTCAGTAGCCAGATCATACATTTTTTAATATAATCAATTTATTAATAGTTTATATACCATGTAATTTATCCATTTATAGTACACAATTCAATAAGTTTTAGTATTTTCACAAAGTTTCACAAACATCACCACAATAAATTTTAAAATAGTTTAACAATCCCCAAAAGAAACCCCACCCCCAGTCACTTCCCATTCTCTGCACACCCTCTACACCCCACCAGTTAGGCAACTGTTTACTGATGTACTTCCTGTCTTTTTTTGATTTGCCTATTCTAGATATTTCATATACATAAAATCATACACTATACCAGCCTCTTTAATGTAGCATGTTTTTAAGGTTCACCCTTGTTGTAGCATATATCAGTACTTCATTCCTTTTTATTGCTGAATTATATTTCATTTTATGGTTATGTTACATTTATTTACTTTTTTTGAGTCACCTTTTCTTTTTAATTGTTATGATTTTTTTTTCTTTTTATTGCATTTTAGGTTTGGGGATACATGTGCAGAACATGTAAGACAGTTGCATAGGTA
>CM052654.1:133811646-133828843 GCA_028533165.1 Leontopithecus rosalia | reverse complement strand
TTCCCCATTGCTTGTTTTTGTCAGGTTTATTGAAGATTGTATGGTTGTTGATATGCTGTATTGGCTCTGACACCTCTGTTCTGTTCCATTGGTCTATTTCTCTGTTTTGGTACCAGTACCATGCTGTTTTGATTACTGTAGCCTTGTAGTATAGTTGATCATGCATTTTTTTATAGGCAAAGCACAGGTGTGGCTATTTTAAAATTGTATATGCTAAATAAATGCTAGATAAAAGAGAAATTTAGTCCTGTCTATATCTCTGTTCCCTTAGTACATGAAACACATTTGATGCATTTGTTTCTCATTTTAGAGAATGAGAGAACTATTACACAAACAATATACTGTGGCCAAGGGAAATGGCTGGGAAAGCATGCCTTGAGATGTAACAGTGTCACCCCACCCCCACCAAGCTCATATGCATGTGAACATGCTTTCTCTCTCACGTGTACACTCACACACACCACCACCACCACTACCAGCACCACCCCCCCATAGTAAGGCTACTTAATAAGCTGCCAGTGCTTCCACATCATATTTGATGCCTCCAAACCTCTCCCTGTGCTGTCCGCCCTGCAATAAAGTCTGCCCCTGCTACCTCTTCAGCTACCTAGGGTCCCCATATCTAATGCATATACCAAACCCCCCAGGAAGCTCTGCCCTGAGCTCCTTGCTCCTAGCGGGGTTAGCTATTTTTGTAAACTCTCTCCCACCAGAGCCCTTGGCACACAGTATTAAAATGTTTTCACAGGACTCCCACCATACTGAATTTGGAGAAGTTGAGGACAGTGCCTAGGACACAGGAG
This sequence comes from Leontopithecus rosalia, assembly GCA_028533165.1. NCBI lineage: Eukaryota > Metazoa > Chordata > Mammalia > Primates > Cebidae > Leontopithecus > Leontopithecus rosalia. The sequence goes on along the minus strand of CM052654.1, from coordinate 133,828,040 downwards.
AGGGGTGCCAAGTTGGTCTTGTAAATAAGATGAATGATGAATGAACCAATAAAACAGCCTGATTTCACAATTCATCGCCCTCATTGGAGCTCTGTCTACCACAAAACAGTGAAGGAATCTTTCTACTAAATGGAGACTGATATTTGTGCATCTTAGGAATTTAACCTCAATTCTGTCCCTTTGCCCTCTGGCAGTCACCTATCCCCCACACCCATGTCCTGTGCCTGAGGAACACACTCCACAGCTGAATCCGAGGGAGGCCTGAAGCCCCAGCAAAGTGGCCCTCGAGTAAATCCTGCTGCTCATTCGTCCAAACCTAGTGTCAGAGGTCCTGGGAGTGCTGAGGCCAAAGAAAACAGCAAGACAGAGTCCGATGGCATGAACTGCAGCGGGTACACAGGGAGAAAATGCCTTATGACAGGGATGAAGAAAGGTTTAGGACAAGGAGATCAGGGCTGGAGCACAGCTTCAGAGCTTCTGCTGAAGCAAGCAATCTTATGCCAGGCTGCAGGGTCAGAGACACAGTCAGGCCAAAGACACTCTGGGACCCTCTGCACCACACAGGTCCTAGAAAACAGGCTTCGGTGGCTGCTTTCCAGAGCACACAATCCCTAGGGAGCAGGGAGGTCTTCTGAGGCCAAAAAAGACACACAGTCCATCCTTTCCCGGGACTAATCTTCAAACACATACACACACAGAATAAACTTTGGAAACGGTTCTAAAACTTCGCATGATGTCAAAATCAAGAGAAAGAAACTCACTTGAACTTTCTCATCCTACCTCTTAATAAAGGTTCTCCTCTGATGATATCTATAATTTCTTTAAAAGCAATAGTTTTTCATTTCATAAAAAGAGATAAAGGGCAAATTACCTGTGACAGATCATGCAAATAAATTTCAGTCAAATGAAATTAGATTACTTAAAACAGCATGCTCAGAGTAGAACAGATGCGGGTTCAAACCCGCTGTTTTTCAGCTATACATCCTCAGTTACCCAATAACTCAGTCTCTGCTTGCTTGCTTATACAATGAGGCACCAACACCTCTAAAGCAGTAAAACTGCCAGTGGGGCACACAATTAGCCCCCTCTTCCCTTCTACATCTTAATGGGAGATAGAAAACAAGGTACTGAGAATCTAAAGAGAAGAAACAAATGAGCTAAGACATAAAAGGCAGAGAACAGGGAAGAAGTCAATGTGCAATGATAGAACTTTTCTTTTCTTTTCTTTTCTTTTCTTTTTTTTGAGATGGAGTCTTGCTCTGTTTACCAGGCTGGAGTGCAGTGGCTTGATCTTGGCTCACTGCAACCTCCGCCTCCTGGGTTCAAACAATTCTCCTGCGTCAGCCTCCTAAGTAGCTGGGATCACAGGTGTGCACTACCACGCCTAGCTAATTTTTGTATTTTTAGTAGAGATAGGGTTTCACCATGTTGGTCCGGCTGGTCTCAAACTCCTGACCTCATGATCCACGTGCCTTGGCCTCCCAAACTGCTGGGATTATAGGCATGAGACATCATGCCTGGCCAACTTCTCAATTTTCTTTAGTTCTTTACGGATTTAAGGGGAAGGCACTCATGAACAGCTATACATCATGCTAGCAGCTCCTGCCATGTCTTGTCAGGAATGCACACCAGAAGGGAATGGAGAAGGCACCTGGCATGATCTCCTACAGCATGCAAACCAAAATGTCCCCTCAGCATCACCTGACAGATCTCCCATGGCAAATGCAACATTCCACAAACCAAACTGTTGAACATTCTCACTGTACCCGAGGCCGTCCTTCCTTGGGTCATGTGTGCCTTTTCACATTTCATCTGGTGGTATTCCATCTTAGCATGCCAAAGAACAAACACATCTACTCCTTTCCAGCATCTGAAGACAGTTACCATGTCACCCCTTCAGCTCTAGACCTCCTTCCTCTGAGGGCACCTTCCTTTGAGGGTCAGTGCTCCTTCTCATGTTTCGTCTTTTCAGCTCAGAAAAATACAGATGTATATGAACATCTATACATTTTCTTCAATGAGAAAATATACAAAATCCTTAAACCAACATTCAAGGTGTGCCTCAATTTTATGTTAATGTTGGCCTTCCTTGCCGCCCTCCCCTTTACAATGTTTACCTTTTCTAAGCAGCTTTGAGGTAGGCTTACATGCCATCAAAGTTACCTAATTTAAGTGTACAACTCATTGTGTTTTAGTAAATTTTCACTACAGTGCAGGTTTAGAATCCTTCCATCACCCCAAAAGTTCCTTCATTCCCATCTGCAGTGAATCCTCACTCCCATCCCCTGCCCCTGGGCAGCCACTGATGCTTTCTGTCACTGTTTGGCCTTGCATAGAAATTTCATATAAGTGGCATCCTATAAGCTAGTCTCTTGTGGCTGGCTTCTTTCATGCAGCATGTGGACTTGGGGTTTATCCACGCTGCAGCACGTGCACATTGCTTGTCACTGCTCAGAAGTATCTCTCGTCACTGCGTGGCTGTACCACAGCTCGCTCACTGCTGATGAACACTTGGGTTATTTCCAGTTTGGGCTATTATGAACAATTGCCGTAAGCGTTCACAGACAGGTGGCCATGAGGATACGGTTCCATTTTTTTTCAGTAGAATTACTAGGTTTTATGGGAAGTATATGTTTAACTTTTTAGGTAACTGAAAACGCTTTCCCTCAGCGGCTGCCCTATTTTATATTCCTCCCAGCAATGTGTGAAGTTTCTACTCTCCCCACGGCATCGCACACACTTGGTGCTGCCATTCTTTGAGGCTGTGAACTGGTATCTTTGTCATTTCTATTTGCATTTTGCTAATCACTAATGACGCAGAGTATCTTTTCATATGTTCACTTTGCATCTATATATCTTTTTTGATGAAATGTCTATTCAAATATTTTGCTCCTTTCTCAACTGGACTATTTTCTTAATGTGGAGTTGTAAGAGTTCTTTAAATATTCTGGATGTAATCCTTTATCAGATATATATTTTGCAAGTATTTTATTTTGGTCTGTGGCTTTTCATTAAGTCCAAACTACTAATTTTCTTTTTATTTTATGCTTTCAATATCATATCTTTGCCTAATCCAATGTCAAATATATTTTCTTCTATTTTTTCCTAAATCTTGCATAGATTTTTCTCACATGTAGGTCTCTGGTCTATTTTGAGTTAATTTCTGTGTACATTCTGAGGTAGGGCCCAAGATTTATTATTTACTTGTTTGCATATGTGTAACTTTTTTTTTTCTAGAGATGGGGACTCACTGTGTTGCCTAGGCTGCTCTTGAATTCCTGGGCTCAAGCAGTCCTCCCATCTCAGTCTGCCAAAGTGCTGGGATTGCAGGTGAGAGCCACCAGGCCTGGCCTGAGTGTGTATATCTAATTTATGGCACCACTTGTTGAAAAGTAATCCCTTCCCACAGTGCCATGCCCTCACACACTTGTCAACAATCATTTGACCATATTTTGTTCAACTGATTTACATGTTGATCTGCACACTGTTTAAATTACTCTAGTTTTGTGGTAAGTTTTGTAATAAGGCAGGATAAGCCCTTTGACTTTTTTCTTCTTTTGGGGCTATCTTCCATTTAAATTTTAGGATCAGCTTGTCCATTTCCACAAAACACCCAGCTGCAATTCTAACAGGGATTGCACTGAACCTGTTTCTCAAATGAGAAAGTGAAAGCACTGCCATCTTAACATAACATGGTGTCTCTCTCCATTTCGTTAGGTCTTCTTTAATTTCTCGCAGCAATGCTTTTTCTTTCCAGTGTAGTGATCTTGCACTTCATTCTGTTAATTCCTAAACATATTGCTCGTTTTGGTGCTACTGTGAATGGATTTTTAAAATTTTACTTTGGACTATTCATTTCTGATGTATAGAAATAATACTGATTTTTTTTTTTTGAAACAGAGTTTCGCTCGTTACCCAGGCTGGAGTGCAATGGCGTGATCTCGGCTCACCGCAACCTCCGCCTCCTGGGTTCAGGCAATTCTCCTGCCTCAGCCTCCTGAGTAGCTGGGATTGCAGGCACGCGCCACCAAGGCAGCTAATTTTTTGTATTTTTAGTAGAGACGGGGTTTCACCATGTTGACCAGGATGGTCTTGATCTCTTGACCTCATGATCCACCCGCCACGGCCTCCATCTCTTGACCTCGTGATCCACCCGCCTCGGCCTCCCAAAGTGCTGGGATTACAGGCTTGAGCCACCACACCCGGCCTAGTACTGATTTTTATATACTGACTTTACATCCTGTGATTTAACTATTCCTTTTATGTTGTTTTGCATAATATTTCTCATTTCAAGTGTTAAACATCAAGCCTTACATTATTTCACTCCCCCTTTACACAAAAGCTATACCAAGAGAAAGGCAAACATTTCAATCAGCATTTTAAAAATCACCTGCTTCAGAACAATATTCTACAATAAGTCATTTATTTTGAAAAGTTCATATATTTCATTAGCTGTGCTATACCAAGTTTAAAATTAACACTTAGCAAACTTATATTTTTGAAGCTAGTAGGAAAGGTGTCTCTTTGCCTCCTGCTCTTTTTAAAAATCCCTGTGACAGGAGTCTGCTCAAAATACAGGTAAGCCAAATGCAGTCCACCAACTGTTTTTGAAAATAAAGTTCTCCTGAAACACAGCCATGCTCCCTGTTCACATGTTGTCTATAGATACCTTTGCACGACGACAGAAGAGTGGAATAGCAACAGAGGCTGTCTGTCCCGCAAGCTGAAAGTTCACTATCTGGGTCTTTACACTAAGATAGTTTGCCAAATCTGCTCTCAGAAGTGCTGGGTGAATATGGTGAAACTTCAATTCCTGCTATGTCAATTAAGGGGAATTAATATCATAATATATAGTGCTTATAGAGTGTTTGCCCCAAAACTCACAGGCTGAAACCTAATATGAGGATATTTGGAGGCAAGCCCTTTTGGAGGTGATTAGGTCATGGGGACAGAACCCTCATGTGTGGGATTAGTGCCCTTCTAGAAGGCATCCAGAGCTCTCCTGCCCCTTCCACCATGTGAGGTTAGAAAGAAGATAATTGACTATGAACCAGGAAGCAGGTCCATGCCAGATGCCAAATCTTTCAATGCCCTGATCTTGGACCGCCCAGACTCCAGAACTGGGAAAAATAAACTTCTGTTGTTTATCAGACACGCGGTTTAAGGTATATCATTACCACAGCTCAAACGAAGATATATAGGATATTCTGTCCCTAAACACTCTTTTCTTTGCCTCTATTATGTAAACTGTTTGACTTTTTCCTCAAAAATTTCAAAGCTTATATGAAAATAGAGACTAGGAAAAAGCACTGCATTTTAGAATAGATTATATTTTATTTTATTTATTTTTTTTTTTTAATTTATTTATTGAGACAAGTCTCACTCGTCACCCAGGTAGAGTACAGCGGTACAATCTCAGCTCACTGCAACCTCCACCCCCCAGGTTCAAGTGATTTTTCTGCCTTAGCCTCCCGAGTAGCTGGGATTACAGGCATAAGCCATCACACCTGGCTAATTTTTTGTATTTTTAGTAGAGACGGGATTTCTCCATGTTGGCCAGGCTAGACTCAAACTCCTGGCTTGAAGTGATCCACCTATCTCAGCCTCCCAAAGAGCTGGGATTATAGGCATGAGCTACTGTGCCCAGTCCAGATTGCATTTTAAAAATAAATTACCTAGATATGCGTCAGAATAATAAAACACATCATGAAAACTTTAAAGGGAATTACAAAAATTAAGTGTATATATACTTAAATATTTGAATTTATACATGGGTCAATCAAAGCAAGTGCAATTACTACATTATGAATATCTCATAAAGAGCTAAAGCAAAAAAAATCATAAAGAAGAGAGGCAAGAATTTAAAAACTGTTTAGTACTCAGATAAGTTCAAATCTTTCATTTTAAAGACTTAAACTCTGCCTGGTCAAAGAAATATGTTAAAATACAATGTAAGATACATATATAGCATGTAAAACTAGATTGAAAGAAATAAACAGATTGTATTGCACATAAACAATAACTTTGGACAACACATAAAAATGCTCTAAGTCCCATCTAGAGTATTTGGGTGAAATACTTTAAAGTCTGACCCATTACACATTGTTAATTACAATGTGTAACATTACACATTGTTAATTGTAAAGGCCTAAACAGGAAAAAAAAAAGGGAGCATATTCAGATAACAAGAAAAAAAGTTAAAAAGTCAAATCATAGAAAAATATTTATGGGTATAAGCTAAATAGAAGAGAGCTAAAAAAGAGATCAAAATACACACTTTTCCAATTAATTATCCACCTGCTATTTATTGCTAACCCTAGCAATTTACTTACATGGCAAACCTTACTTCCCTGCCCTAATCTTCTACATCAACAGCGTCAAATTCCAACACCAAGATTCTAACCTAAATAGCAGCATATAAGCAAGTAGCATTATCTCCCTGCTTACTGTAAAAGAGTAACATTACTAATTTTATACAACTATGTCTCTAAAGCAGCACTATGCAATATCATTTTCTGTAATGACAGAAATATTCTCTATCTGCACTGTCCAATGTAGCCACTAGCCACATGTCGCTAGTGAGCACTTGAAATGTGGCTAGTGTAACTAAGGAACTGAATTTTCCATTTTAATTTAAATTTCTACATTCACATGTGTGCTGGGGGCTGTCATGCTGTACAATACAGGTCTAAAGTATTAAGTTAACTTCAAAGACTGTAACTGCCTTTCAGAAAAAGAAACAATTTGCCATTTCTAAACACAAAATTTACCAACCTTCCAACTAAAAAGTAGATTACTTTTGCTTTAGCCAAAATATATGTAAGTCTCCTGTTTTCAGTAATCTAATCTAATCTAAACCTGGTTAATATCTTTCGCATCAGATATTAATTGTAGCATCACTTTGAACCTGTCAGAGATACAAGTTTTTTAAAAAAATAGGGTCATAATCCCCTAAAAATAGCTTCATCTAAAACACCATCTAAATATCCTTTCTCCTCTTACAAAAATTAAAAATATCAGGAACTTGTAAGTGTTAGTTTACAGAGAAAAAAGAAAAGTCAGTGCCGGCAGTGTCAATGGAAACTGAGAAGACAGTACACATTACGACAGAGGGTGACTGAGTGCCAAACACAGAAAATGCAAAATAGGGCCGGGCGCGGTGGCTCACGCCCGTAATCCCAGCACTTTGGGAGACCAAGGCGGGTGGATCACGAGGTCAAGAGATCAAGACCATCCTGGTCAACATGGTGAAACCCCACTTCTACTAAAAATACAAAAAATTAGCTGGCCATGGTGGCGCATGCCTGTAATCCCAGCTGCTCAGGAGGCTGAGGCAGGGGAATTGCCTGAACCCAGGAGGCGGAGGTTGTGGTGAGCCGAGATCATGCCATTGCACTCCAGCCTGGGTAACAAGAGCGAAACTCCGTCTCAAAAAAAAAAAGAAAATGCAAAATAGAATGAGACTTAGAAACAAGCTAATTAAAGCCATTGGTCTGATTCCTTAGACAAAGCTTTTGCAGACATATGTGATTCGGAATTCAGAAATATGGTGCATATGTCATACATCACAGTTCAGACACTGCAAAACACCCTAGCAGGATCTGCTGATATATTCTGTCCCTAGGTTTTCAACCAAGTACATTTTATCCATCTCTATTCCCAAACTTAAATCTCTAGTCCAGCTACCCAATTCCTACTACACATCTTCTCAGCTATCCTTCTCCTCTCACGTCTTACAGATTTCTTAAAGTCGGCATCCATTTACATAGCAAAAAATTCAGAGTGTTTACTATACAGCAAGTACTGTTTAGGGGCTGAATACATACCCACTAGAAATGCTCTATGCCCACAACATGCTCCCCACCTCAGAAAACAGTGCTTCCATCTACCCTACCATTCAAGCTAGAAACATGGAAGTCATCCTTGACACTTCATTTCCTACCAGTCCTTCTAAATCTCTCTCCAACCTACTCACTTCTCTCTATCTCTCCACTGCTATCACCAACACACTAAACCAGTGGTTCTTTACAACAGGCAATTACACCCCTCCAAGAGATAGCTGAAAATATCTGGAAACATTTATGGTTGTCACAGCTCAAGGGGTGCTACTGGCATCTAGGGGTTAAAAGCCAGGAATGCTACTTAATATCCTAAAATGTACAGGTTAGTCCTGAACATCAAAGACTCATCCATCCCAAAATGTCAATGGTGCTTTAAGTAAAAAGAAGAATGATGTATAACAATGACTTTATTTTTGTATTTATGACAATTCTTTAAAATGATATCATAATTCAGAATTACTTTTAATGTAATAAATAAAATTCTAACACAATTCTATTCAAGTGAAATATGTACTTGCATGTGAACAAAGTGAATACTTACTTGTGCATGTTCTCCACCCCTATGATGATCATGATACAGTAGGAAATTCCACTTTGTACAAGAAAATGTAAGGCATACCTATAAAAAGTAAGAGCACTATTAGAAGAGGGATGCCCAGTTACAAACATCAAACTGAAGTGAATTTAGCTAAAAACTACTTATGTATAACACAGAATAACCCCAGAAAAAAAATAAGGAATGAAACCTCTGAGGCCTAAACTTCTGTGGACACGCTAAAGAGGGAGTCCCATACCACAGGCTCCAGAGAGTGGAAGAAATAAACAAGGCCTAAAGTCATGCCAAGTGCCCAGCACTCCATGCTCCTGGCTGCATGGAGGCTGTGTAGGATTACGTGGCTCAAGGATGACAGCTTTCTTCATAACTCAAGTCAATATTGTATGAATTGTAATTCATAACAATTATTTTAAAAAGTAATATGAATTTCAGAATTGCCCTGTCAGAACATCAGTTGTTTTCCCAAACTAGTTTCTCCAATACCAACTTTGTACTCTGCCTTTACCTTTTCAACAATACGACTGACAAAACAACAAAAAGTGCTAAGTATTCGAATTTACTAAAAAGGGGTATATTCAAATCCATTTATTCTAAATACATGATGGCTCAAGTCAAATAAACTTCCTTACATAAATCTAATCATTCATTAATCTGCTGCAATGTATCTACAAACATTCTGGCTAATATGACAGTATTTTCTAATATTCCAATATTCTTGAAGTCTACCATTAAATGAGATAATTTATCTACTCATTCCACAAAATTCAGATAAAACATGATTAGGATGCCTGTGATTAAATCAATCAAAATGATCCCTAATTTATGCATGTCTATGCATGCACACACTCTCTCATTTCTTTTCCCTTTGGTGGCATGAACAATTTAAAATAAAATTTTCAGGCAAGGGACAGTGGCTCACGCCTGTAATCCTAGCACTTTCGGAGGCCAAAGCAGGAGGATCACGAGGTCAGGAGATCGAGACCATCCTGGCCAACATGGTGAAACCCTGTCTTTTATGAAATATGAAAAAAAATTTGCTGGGTATGTTGGCACGTGCCTGTAGTTCCAGCTACTCATGAGGCTGAGGCAGGGGAATCACTTGAACCTGGGAGGTGGAGGTTACAGTGAGCTGAGATTGCGCCACTACACTCCAGCCTGGTGACAGAGCAAGACTCCATCTCAAATAAATAAATTAATTAATAATAAAATAAAATTTTCAAATCTTCACACACAATTTATTTTATTTTTTTCTTGAACCTCCAAATCTACCTTAATTTTAAAGTATTAATAAGGGTGTTAACCTATGATTAAAATAACTTTCCAACTTAATCTTTATGGAATAACAGGTATCCCCAACTGGAAAGGTTACACAAAATTTTGAACACATTTTTCCGTAGGAATATTGTAAATCAGTAACAGACACCAAGGCAGGCCCACAGGAAAAACTTATTTGACATGCTGTACAGAATAGGTCAGTCTATCTGTATCTCACACACACACACACACACACACACACACACACACACACAGAGAGAGAGAAAGAGAGAGAGAGAAAGAAAACAATGTTGGCCTGGAGTACTATCATAATCAGATGAAGTAGAAAAACCTAAATGAATATAAAAGGAAATAGAAGAAAGCTTTTTTAAAAAACAAAACACACACTTTTCAAATTAATGATCTACCTCTTATTTATCACCAACACTAGCAATTCACTGGCTGACTTCTGACTTCAAGGTAAAAGGCTGACGAGGACTGCTAGAAGACCTTTGGGGCTTCTTAAATTGAGAGGAGAACTCAATACAGGTACTTAAACACGGAAAACACATTTTTGAGGACTCTTGGGAGAAAAATGTGTTCCTTTGCTATGTTAAATTTCTTGAAACCTGAGGGATGTATCACAACTTTAGAAGCTGAGAGTCTGACTTCTCAAACAGTGCCATGGTGCCTCATATCACCTTAAGGTGCCCCCTCCTCTCCTGGCATTACCATTCAGATGATATGTCTGGCCATCTTTGGAGTGCAGTATAACATTTGGGCAGCCTCCTGCTGCTTAAGCCTTCACTGTTGCAACAAACCAAGTTTAGAAGCAGGAGGTGAGTATGCATTCACCTTCTCTCACTAACCACCATGACAAGCATTCAGGTGCTTTTCTACTCAATAAATGCACTGGTGATACTCTTCATAATTTTCAGTACTGAGTTCCTGGGCTTGTTCACATTGGTAAAGTGACCATAATAAACACAGTAGCCACTTATGATTTTTCAGGATTAAGAGATAATACATAAAAAGCGTTGAGTGGGTTATCTAGCATGCAGTAAGCACTCAACTATTAAGTATTATTCGTAAAGTAAAAATTAAAGACAGATATCTTTAAAGTCTATTAAAATCCAATCCTCATAATTTCAGAATTGAGGAAACTAAAGTTATAAATCTAGTCAGTATTCTAACTGACATCCAAGCTCAAGTTGTTTCAGGGCAATTGATAGAGCCAGGTATCAATTGGGCTGCGTATTATAATCTTTCCAGCTCCCTAATAAGCACTTTGAAAATAAAACAATGCTTTTTCACAAAACATTAGTTTGTTTTCAGATATCACATTTTAATTCTTCTGAATTTCAAGTCATACTAAAGGCAAGTATAAAGTTTATTTTTAGCGGAAAAAAAAAGAACACAGGCTTAAAAACCTCTTCAATTATTTCACTAATCTTTACTGAATGTCTACCTTCTGAAAGGCACTGTGCTGAACACTAGAAATATAAGAGTCAATGAGATAGTCTCTGTCCTCAGAGAGCACCCAGTCTAGAGAAAAAGACGTAAATAAATAGGTTACTTCAATACTCTATGATACATGCTAAAAAAGAGATTAAACACAAAAATTTCTAATCTGCATCACTCAGGATGATGGTAATAACAGATGAATGACCCTGAGTAACTTTCCATGTTCATAATGACTAGCTATCATGCCATGTTCTTTCTGTAGTTTTACAGATTTACTCCTCACAGTAATCATTGGTTCTGTTTCACAGATGAGGAAAGTGAAGCTCAGAGTGGCTAAATAACAGGTTCAAGTCATACAGCCACCAGACTAAGGCACCCACACTGGAATACAGGTTTGCCTGACCAGAGTTTAAGCTCCATTCCATTACCCTATACTGGTATTATCAAGGATATTTAAATAAATAAGGTATAAATTAATTCTCACTTAAAAGGAACTTGCAGATAATAGTTTTTTGCTGTTTTTTTTTAAGCTAAGACCAAAGAGAAGCAGATAAATGATCAATTACAGGCATGACTTATTTTATTGCACTTGGCTTTACTGTGCTTTGCAGATACTGAGATTTTTCCAACTTGAATGTTTGTGGCAACCCTACATCATGTCAACCTCTTGGCCCATTTTTCCAAATACATGTGCTGAGACTTCATGTCTCTCTGTCATATTTTGGCAATTCTCAACATCTCAACCTTTTTCAATATTATTTTACCTGCTATAGTGATCTGTGATCAGCGATCTTTGATGTCACTACTGTAATCATTTGGGGGCACCACAAACTGTGCCCACATAAGTACTTCATTGATAAATGTTAGGTGTGCTCTGACTGGCAGTCTCTGTCTTCCTCTGTCCCTCTCCCTCTCCTGAGGCTTCCCCATTCCAGAGAGAACTATTGCAATTAGGCCAATTAATTAACCTACAATGGCCTCTAAGTGTTCAAGTGAAAGGAAAAGTTGTATGTCTCTTCCACTTAAGCTTAGTGACTACGGCATGTCAAAAGCCAATACAGGCTGAAAGCTAAGCCTCTTGCACCAGTTAGACAAGTTGTAAATACAAAGAAAAAGTTATTGAAGAAAACTAAGAGTGCTACTCCACTGAACACACATATGATAAGAAAGCAAAATAGCATTACTGCTAATATAGAGAAAGTTTAATTGTCTAGATGAAAGCTCAAACCGGCAAACATTGCTTAAGCCAAAGCCTAGTCCAGATCAAGACCCTAACTCTCTACAATTCTGTTAAAGCTGAGAGAGGAGAAGATGCAGAAGAAAATGCTGAAGCTAGCAGACACTGGCTCATGATGTTTAAGGGAGCAGCCATCTCCCGTAATAAAAATGCAAGGTGAAGCAGCAGGTGAGGAGGTTATCTAGATGCCACAGCAAGTTACCCAGAAGACCTAACTAAGATCACTAATGCAGATGGCTACATTAAGTAACAGATTTTCAATGCAGATCAAATAGCCTCCTATTGGAAGAAGATCCCACTGAGAACTTTCATAGCTAGAGAAGAGAAGTCAACGCCTGCTTTCAAAGCTTCAAAGGACAGGCTAATGCAGCTGGTGACTTTAAGTTGAAACCAGTGTTCACTTACCATTCCAAAAATGCTAGAGCCCTTAAGAATTATGCTAATTCTACTCTGCCTGTGTTCTATTAATGGAAAAACAAAGGCTGAACCACAGCAGCTCTGCAGCATGGTTTACTGAATATTATAAGCCCCTTATTGAGATCCATTGCTCAGAAAAAATGACTCCTCTCAAAATATTATTGCACATTGACAATGCTCCTGATCATCCAAGAGCTCTGATAGAGGTAGACAAGGAGATTAATGTTTCCACACTGGCTAACAGAATATCCATTATGTAGCCTGCAGATCAAGGAGTAATTCTGACTTTCAAATCTTGTTATTTAAGAAATACACTTCATAGGGCTATAGCTACCATAGACAGTGATTCCTCTGATGGAGCTAGGCAAAGTAAATTGAAAACTTTCTGGAAAGGATTCATTCACCATTCTAGATACCACTAAATACATTTGTGATTCATGGGAGGAGGTCAAAATATAAACATTAGCAGAAGTTTGGAAGAGGCTGATTCCAACCCTCATTGATGACACTGAGAGGTTCAAGACTTAAGTGGAGGAAGTAACTGTAGACGTAGTAGAAAATAGCAAGAAAACTAGAGGTGGGGCATAAAGATGTGACTGATTACTGCAATTTCCTGATAAGACTTCAAAAGATGAGTAACTGCTTCCTATGGATGAGCAAAGAAAGCAATTTCTTCAGATGGGGTCTACTCCTGGTAAAGATACTGTGAACATTGTTGAAATAACAATAAAAATTTTTTCTCAACTTCTATTTTAGATTCAGGGGGTACATGTGCAGTACCTGGGTATATTTCATGATGATGAGGTTTGGGGTATGAATGATTCCATCACGCTGGTACTGAGCATAGTGCCCAACAGTTAGTTTTTCAACTGCTGCTCCCCTCATCTCCTACCTCTAGTAGTCCCCAGTGACTATTGTTGCCATCTTTATATAGATGAGTACCCAATGGTTAGCTCCCACTTAGAAGTGAGACCACACAATATTTGGTTTTCTGTTTCTGTATTAATTTGCATAGGATAATGGCCTCCAGCTTCCATGTTGCTGCAAATGGCATGATTTCATTCTTTTTTATAGCTGCGTGGTATTCCATGGTGTATATGTACCTCATTTTCTTTATCCAATCTCGTATTGATAAGCACCTAGGTTGATTCCATGTCCTTGCTATTGTGAATAGTGCTGCAATTAACAGGGAAATGCATGTATCTTTTTGGTAGAATAATTTGTTTTCCTTGGGGTATATACCCAGTAATGGGATTGCTGGGTCAAACAGTAGTTATTCTAAATTCTTTAAGAAATCTCCAAACTGCTTTCCACAGTGGCCAAACTAATTTACTCTCTCTTTTCTCCACAGCCTTGCCAATATCTGCTGTGTTTTGACTTTTTAATAACAACCATTCTGACTGGTATGACATGGTATCTCACTGTGGTTTTGATTTGCATTTCTTTGATGATTAGCATTTGTGGAGTAATTTTTTCATGTTTGTTGAACACTTGAAGGTCTTCTTTTGAAAAGTGTCTGTTCATGTCTTTTGCCCATTTTTAATGGGATTATTTACTTTTTGCCTGTTCAACAGTTTAAGTTCCTTATAGATTCTAGATATTAAACCTTTGTCAAATGCAGTTAGCAAATACTTTCTCCCATTCTGTAGGTGGGTTTGTTTACTCTGTGGTCACAGTTTCTTTTGCTGTTCAGAAGCTCTTTGGTGTAATTAGGTTCCACTTGTCAATTTTTGTTTTTCTTGCAATTGCTTTTGAGGACTTAGGCATAAATCCTTTCCCATGGTCAATGTCCAGATAAAATTATGTTCCCAGCTTTTTTTTTTCGGGATTCTTATTGTTTGAGGTCTTACATTTAAATCTTTAATCCACCTTGAGTTAATTTTTGTACATGATGAAAGGTAGGGGTCTAGTTTCATTATTCTGCATATGGCTAGCCAATTATACCAGCACCATTTATTGACTAGGGAATCCTTTCTCCACTGTTTATTTTTGTCAATTTTGTTGAAGACTAGATATCTGTAGGTGTATGACTTTATTTTGTGGTCCTCTATTGTGTTCCATTGGTTTGTGTCCCATTGGTTTGTGTCTGTTTTTGTACCAGTATCATGCTGTTTTGGTTACTATATCCTTATAGTACAGTTTTAAGTCATTGGTATGATGCCTCTGGCTTTGTTCATTTTGCTTCAGATTGCCTTGACTATTCGGGTTCTTTTTTGGTTCCATATGAATTTTAACATACTCTTTTCCAATTCTGTGAAAAGCGACATTGGTAATTTAATAGGAATTGCTTTGGGCACTGTGGCCATTTTAATGACATTGACTCTTAGAATCCATGAGCTGAGAGGTTTTTCCATTTGTTTGTGTCATCTATGATTTATTTTAGCAGTGTTCTGTATAGTTCTCCTTGTAAAGATCTTTCACCTCCCTGGAGAGATGTATTTCTGGGTATTTTTTTGTCTGTGTGGCTACTGTAAATGAGATTACATTCTTGATTTGGCTCTCAGCTTGAACATTATTGGTACATAGGAATGCTGCTGGTTTCTGTATACTGATTTTGTATCCTGAAATCTTCCTACAATCATTTATCAGTTCTAACAGCCTTTTGGAGGAGTCCCTAGGGTTTTCTAAGTATAGAATCATATCGTCAACAAAGACCAAGAGTTTGACTTCTTTTCCTAACTGGATGCCTTTTATTTCTTTCTCTTGTCTATTTACTGTGGCTAGCACTTCTAGAACTATGTTGAACAACACAGGTGAGAGTGGGCATCCTTCTTTCATTCCTGTTCTCAAGGAAATGCTTCCAGTTTTTGCCCATTCCATATGATATTGGCTGTGGGTTTGTCACTGACAGGTCTTTGTATTTTGAGGTATGTTCCTTTGATGACTATTTCTTATGAGTTTTTTTTATCATGACAGGATGTTGGATTTTACTGACACATCTATTGAGATTATCATATAGTTTTTGCTTTTGTTTATGTGGTGAATCATAATTATTGATTTGCATGTGTTGAACCATCCTTGTATCTGAGGAATAAAGCCTGTATCATCATGGTGAATTAACTTTTTGATGTGCTGTTGAATTTGGTTTGCCATGGTATTTTGTTGAGGATTTTTGCATCTATGTTCATCAGGGATATTGATCTGTAGTTTTCTTTCTTCATTGTGTCTGTGAGGTTTTGGTATCAGGTTGATGCTGGCTTCACAGAAGGAGTTGGTAAAGGGTCCCTCCTCAATTTTTTGAATAGTTTCAGTAGAACACTGCTTTTTTTCTTTCTTTCTTTCTTTTTTTTTAAAGACAGAGTCCTGCTCTGTAGGCTAGGCTGGAGTACACTGGCACGATCAGCTCACTGCAACCTCTGTCTCCCAGGCGCAAGCAATTCTCCTGCCTCACCCTCCCAAGTAGCTGGGATTACAGGCATGTGCTACCACACCTGGCTAATTTTTGTATTTTTAATAGAGAAGGGGTTTCACCATGTTGGCCAGGCTGATCTCAAATTCCTGACCTGAGGTAATCTGCCTGCTTTGGCTTCCCAGCTTGGATTACAGGTGTGTGCCAGCACACCTGGCCACCAGCTCCTCTTTATACATCTAATAGAAATCAGCTGTGAATCTATCTGGTCAAGGG
>CM052654.1:133767062-133811546 GCA_028533165.1 Leontopithecus rosalia | reverse complement strand
TTTTTTTTTTTTTTTTTTTTTTTTTTTTTTTTGAGACGGAGTTTCGCTCTTGTTACCCAGGCTGGAGTGCAATGGCGCGATCTCGGCTCACCGCAACCTCCGCCTCCTGGGTTCAGGCAATTCTCCTGCCTCAGCCTCCTGAGTAGCTGGGATTACAGGCATGCACCACCATGCCCAGCTAATTTTTTGTATCTTTAGTCGAGACGGGGTTTCACCATGTTGACCAGGATGGTCTCGATCTCTTGACCTCGTGATCCACCCGCCTCGGCCTCCCAAAGTGCTGGGATTACAGGCTTGAGCCACCGGTTTTTCATTACAGATTCAGTTTCAGAACTCAATAAGGATCTGTTCAGAGTTTCAATTTCTTCCTGATTCAGTCTTAGGAGACTGTGTATCTAGAGGAAATAGATCCCCTCTAGATTTTCTAGTTTGTGTGCATAGAGATGTTCATAATAGTCTCTGAGGATCTTTTTGTATTTCTGTGGGATCAGTTGTAATGCCACCTTTGTCATTTCTGATTGTGTTTATTTGGATTTTCTTTGTTACTCTTGTTAGCAATCTATTGATCCTCTTTATCCTTTCAAAGAACACACTTTTGGTTTTATTATTTGGTTGAATTTTTGGGTCTCAATTTTGTTCAGTTCAGCCCTGATCTTAGTTATTTATTTTCTTCTTCTGCTAGCTTTGGGGTTAGTTTGTTCTTGCTTTTCTAGTTCCTCTAGGTGTCATGTTAGATCACTGAGATCTAACTTTTTGAGGTAGGGGTTTAGCACTGTATACTTTCCTCTTAACACTGCTTTTGCTGCATCCCAGAAATTCTGGTATACTGTGTCTCTGTTTTCAGTTATTTCAAAGAATTTTTATGCTTCTGCCTTGATTTCACTGTTTATCCAAAAGCCATTCAGGAACAAACTGTTTAATTTCCATGCAACTGTGTGGTTTAATTTCCATGCAATTGTGAGAGATCTAATTGGTATTGATTCCATTTTTTACAACTGTGGTTCAAGAGTATGGATGATATGATTTCAGTTTTTCTGAAGTTATTGAGACTTGCTTTATGCCTGAGCATGTGGTCAATCTTGAAGTACATTGCATGTGCAGATGAGAAAAATGTATAATCTGTGGCTGATGGGGGGAATATTCTGTGGATGTCTATTAGGTCCAACTAGTCAAGTGATGAGTATAAGTCCAGAATTAATTTATTCATTTTCTGACTCATTGATCTGTCTAATGCTGTCAGTGGGAGTTGAAGTTTCCCATTATTATTGTATGGCTAAGTCTTTTCATAGGTCTAGAAGTATCTGTCTTATCAATCTGAGTGCTCCAATGTTGGGCATGTACATACTTAGGACAGTTAAGTCTTCTTCTTTAGTTGAACCCTTAAGAGGTAGGATTTTATGTCAGTAAAATTTTATGTCATTTTATGATTTTATGCAGGTAGGATTCACTATATAATGCCTTTTTTAAACTGTTGCTGATTTAATGTCTGTTTTATCACATATAAGAATAGTGACCTTTGCTTTCCCTCCTCACCACCCACCCACCCCCACCATTTGCATGGTAGATCTTTCTCCAACCCTTTAATTTGAGCCTATGGGTATCATTTATATGTGAGATGGGTCTCTTGAAGACAGCAGAAGAATGGGTCTTCTTTTTTTATTCCACTTGTCACTCTGTGGCTTTTAAGTGGAGCATTTAGGTCATTTATATTCAGTTAATATGGATATGTGAGGTTTTCATCCTATCATGAACATTGTTAGCTGGTTGCTTTGTAGTTTGTATTGTTTGGCTGCTTTACAGGGTCTGCGGGCTATATATTTATGTGTGTTTGTGGTATCAGGTATTCTTCTTTTGTTTCTGTGTTAGAACTCCCTTAAGGATCTCTTATAAGGCTGGTCTGGTGGTAACAAATTCCTTTAGTGCCTGTTTGTCTATGAAAGATTCTATTTCTCCTTCACTTAAGAAACACAGTTTGGTGAGTTATGAAATTCTCAGTTGGAATTTCTTTAAGAATGCTAAAAATAGCCCCCAATCTGTCATGGCTTATGAGATTAGCCTGATGGGGTTCCCTTTGTATATTACTTGCCCTTTATCTCAAGCCGCCTTTAAGATTTTTTCTTTAGCATTGACTGTGAACAGTTTGGCTATATGCCTTGGTGATATTCATTTTGTATAGTATCTTGCAGATGTTTTCTGGATTTCTTATATTTGGATAGCTCCTTCTAACAAGATTAGGAAAATTTCCTGAATTATTCCCTAAAATACATTTTCCAGGTTGTTTGCTTTCTCTCCTTTTCTCTCAGGAATGCTAATAATTTGTACCCTTGGTCGCTTTACATAATCCCGTATTTATTGAAGATTTTGTTCATTTATTAAAATCCTTTTTTATTTCCGTCTGATTGGGTTAGTTCCAAAGACTGGTCTCCAAGCTCGGAAATTCTTTTGTCTCCTTGGTCCAGTCTACTGATAAAGCTTTCAGCTGTATTTTGAAATTCCTTAAGTGAGTTTTTCCATTCTGAAAGCTCTAACTGATTCCTTTTTCAGATGTTCAGCTCTTCCTTCATTTCCTGGAAGTTGCTTTGTGTTGATTTTTCAACTTTGTCTTGGATTTCACTGAGCTTCCTTGCAATCCATAATTTGATTCTTTATCTGTCATTTCTGAGTTTCTATTTTGGTTAGGGTCTATTGCTGGAGATCTAGTGCAATCATTTGGCGGTGTCACTGTATGATGCCAAAATTCTTGCACTGGTTCCTTCTCATCTACAGATGCTGGCACTTCTAATATTTGTAATTATTTTCATGCAGGTAAGGCTTTTTTCTTTTTCTTTCTTTCCCTATAATGTTATTTTTTTCCTTTCCTTTTTCCTTCTTCTCCCTCCTTAATGAGTGTGACTGTAGAGAATTCTAGTAGTGCTTTTTGATTTTGATTCTATAGCCCTATACAATTCTTTTGGCAGGTTTTATATTGGGCAGTAGAGTTCAACCTACACGTCCATAGATGGCGTAATGGTGCTTATAAAGGTGAAGGCCAGCTGCAGCCAACATGGCTGAGTATATACTTGATCCTTGTTTACGGGCAGAAGCTCTCTATTGCCTCAGGCAATAAACTGGTTTGTGGAGTGTACAGTGGTCTAAGCTCCCTATTCAGCCACAGGGGGAAGGGGGAGCACTAAGAGCAGGGCCAAACAGAGCAGGTTGGCCTACAGATCCATTGATGGCAGGCATAGACACTAGTGCCAAGGGAGAATCCAGAGGGCAGCCACCAAGCACACAAGATTGGCCTAGGCATGCAGCTGGGAAACAATCTGTGCTCCATGTTCTCTACATAGGAATGGAGGAAGGCTTAAACTTCTAATCTAGAAGAACTGCCATTCCAGATGCTTGGAAATCTGCCTGGACACGGAACAGAGAGGGTCCTCTTAAACCACAATCTACGTCCAGGTGAGGTGGGACGGCTCAGGCTGCTGAACCAGACAAGCAGGTGCTCTGAATGCCTGGAGATCTGCCTGGGCATGAAACAGAGAGTCTCACTGCACCAGGATCTATGTCCAGCAGTGGGGGTAGCGGCAAGGGAGGGTTGGCTCAGGCTGCTGGTCCAGGCAAATGGGTGCTCCAAATGTCTGGATTTCTGCTTGATGGTAGAGCAGAGGCCCTGTCATACCTCAGTTATCAGTAGAGCAGAGTGGGGCACCCGGCAATGGCAAACATGGATCAGTTCCAGGTTGCCAAGCTGGTCTTTGCTGCAAATCTTGCTGCCCAGGAGAAACTGCAACTTAGCAGCTCTCCTCCTGCCCCAGGCTTGCAATGGAGAAAAGCCCGGTTCTAGCCCTACAGCTGAAGTGCCTTCCACAATTCTGGTTATGAAAGCCCCTACCTCACTCCAGAGCAGGTGCTCTAATCTCTGGACCAAATTTGAAATGCCTGCATGGCCATGCTGCTGAGTCACCAAGGAATGGCCGGCTTCATATGTGCCTGGATTAAAAATGGTGTCCTGTTCTCCATCCCAGGTCTGGGAAAATGCCTGCAGCTTTTCACAATGTCTGTCCCTCACGTGTCTCCAACCCTCTTCCCAAGTTAGCTCCAGGGCTTTGGAGAAACAAAGTGCTCTCCCTCAGACTGGGTTACTCAGATCCCCAGTGGAAAGGTGAGTCATAGAGAGAGGCTTCCTGCCTTTCTCATGTACTGGGGCTTCACTCACTTTTGTCAACTGGATGCTATCACAGGGGCTGTTAGCCAGTGTTCTCTTCAGGATCTGGGGTGTCCTTCACAATTCTGGTGAATTCCTGTTTTCCTTCTTGAATTTAGGCTCAGATAGTTGATCTTTATGTACTATCATGCTATTTCCAAGTGGCTAAGGCATGCTGAAATTCTCTAATCAGCCAACTCAGACTGTGCTTTTATTTGAGAATTTAGAATATTACATAAACTTAGTTGATAAAGCAGCAGCAGGGTCCGACTCCGATTTTGAAAGAAGTTCTACTGTGGGTAAAATGCTATCAAACAGCGTCACATGCTACAGAGAAATATTTCGTGAAAAGAGTCCACCACTATGACTTCATTGTTGCCTTATTTTTAGAATTTGCCACAGCAACCTCAACCTTCAGCAGACACTACTCTGATAAGTGAGCAGCCATCAACATCAAAGCGAGACCCTCTTTCAACAAAGAGATTACAACCCACTGGCCCAGATGTTCCTTAGTGTTTTTAAAAGTATTTTTCAATTAAGATCTGTACATTTTTAGACATAATCATATTGCACACTTAAAAGACTATAGGGTAAATATAACTTTTAAATGCACTGGGAAATCAAAACAATTTGTATGACTTGCTTTATGACTATATTCACTGCATTGCGGTGGTCTGGAATCAAACCTGTGACATCTCTTGAGGCATGCCTGTATATTTACAGAGTACTAACATGTTTTCCAAAAGGGAAGTTGTCAAAATCAATAGCCTACAAAAGAAAGTACTGAAATGCAAATCAAAATAATATATCCCTATTAGTTAAGAATATAACCCAATCAACAAAGAGTTATCTTCCACATGATACAGAGGCATAAACAATCCCTCTTCCCAAAGAAAGAATACGGAAAGCTTTCTCCTTTAAGAAAAAAATTAAGAACTCATTTGAAAAAAAAAAATCCTGGCTGGGCAAAGTGGCTCATAGCTGTAATCCCAACACTTTGGGAAGCTGAAGTGGGCAGATTGCTTGAGTCTACAAGTTCAAGATCAGTCTGGACAATATGGCAAAACCCCACCTCTTCAAAAAATACAAAAAAATTAGCCAATTGTGGTGGTGCGTACCTGTAATCCCAGCTTCCCAGGAGGCTGAGATGAAAGGACTGATCACCTGAGCCTGAGATATTGAGGCTGCAGTGAGCCATGATCACATCACTGCTCTCCAGCATGGGCAACAAAGTGAGACCCTGTCTTAAAAAAGAAAACAAAGGCTGGGCATGGTGGCTCACACCTGTAATCTCAGCATTTTGGGAGGCCGAGATGGGTGGATCACGAAGTCAGGAGTTTGAGACCAGCCTGGCCAACATGGTGAAACCCCGTCTCTACTAAAAATACAAATTAGCCAGGCATGGTGGCAAGCGCCTGTAATCCTAGCTACTTGGGAGGCTGAGACAGGAGAATCACTTGAACCCAGGAGGCGGAGGTTGCAGTGAACCGAGACTGCACCACTGCACTCCAGCCTGGGTGACAATGCGAGACTCCATCTCGAAAAAAAGAAGAAAAGAAATCCTGGTTATCACATATAATTTGAAATACTTCAGACTACCTGACATTAATAATGTCAGGTTACTTGTGGCATTGTGTTATGAAGCATCCAAGAAGGCTTCATGGCAAGAGAACACTTCCTCAGTAAAAGTTTTCTAAGTAAAGGGATGTATCCTCTTCTTTTGCAGTACCGCCAATTTACACAACTGTAAGAGACACCATTTACATTCTTATCTTCTACTCTGTCTCCATAGACCACAAAGTGAATGGTGTCCCCTGGAATTGGCCAATATGAACTACAAGCCTTTCCCAATGCTTTATGGAAATATGCTACTCAAATATATAATGAATATTGAAGTTATTTGTGGATGAAATGTATAGACTGGGATATGCTTTTAAATACTATACAAAAATAAGTTGGAGAAAGGATAAAATAAGAATGGCAGAATTTTAATAATTGTTGAAGCTGAGTGACAGGCATATGAGGGCTCATTATATTGTTCTTTGTATCTTTGTGTTTGAAAAGCTCCATAATCAAAAGTTTAAAAAAAGATACACTATGGCATGATTTACAAAACGTTTAAATAATAACACCTGGGAAACCTTAAGAAAATGGTGATATATAATTGTGACGTCAACGAAGCAAAAAAAAAGACCAGACTTGGGCTTATTTAAAAGGTCATATTTAAATCTCAATACTAAATGCTATCTACCAGATCAGTGCCTATCAGAGGTTAATATGGCAGAGATTGAATAAATTATCCCTAATTAATTTTCCATGATCGTCTACAAAACATTTGCAATTGCCAGAGGCAAAAATTAGATTAAGAAATATCATTGTATTCCAACTTTCATAAACCATCAAAAACAACATCCTAGAACAAACACAGAAGCATCATCAAAGTCCCACAGATTCTACACCCCAGAACAGAAACTACTAAAGCACAGACGTAGTGAGTGCATGTTCAACCTCTCACAGAATTCTGATATCAAACAACAATCTACAGAAGAGCAAGCCTAGAAGTCCTTCCCTGTGAGTGGCAAACACTACAGCAGATGAGCACGCAGCACAAGTGCTCATGTAAGAAGGAAAGCTCAGGAAAAGACCACAAAGAGACTGCCACTAAGAGTCTCTGCTGTTTTGCCAAGACAGTGTGCCCTTCTGATTTCTTCTACATGCACAGCTACAGTCACCTGTAACAAACAGGAAGTACAGTATTTCTGTATTTAAGGCTCTCAGGGTAGCCCTAAGGATTGAAAAAGAGACCTAACGAAAGAAAACACCAACATGCATCTGAAAAGTCAGAAATAAAAGGTTTCCATCATAAATAATTATTCCCCATGAAAAACAGACAAATCAACAAACAAAAAACCTTTTTGCTAATGGCAGAATCTAAAAAAATGCCAATAAAGTTCTATCAATAGGCTTTATCAGACTCTTAAAAGCTGCTTTCCCAGAGAAAAAACAGGCAAACAAAAATACATTTTAAATGGTTTTTCTGTCAGTATAAAAGATATGCAAAATAGGTATAAAGAACTCATGACAGATTAAAATGCTTTATATCCTTTTTCATCCATCTGTTCATAAATTATAAATAGTAAATTTTCCTTTACGACTAAAGAGAGAGCCCATTTCCCATTATTTATTTTTTGTTTTATAAATAAAAATTTAAAAGTTGGTCTGGAAAAAAAAACTTAAGTAAGTAAGAATAAAACCCTACATAATATATCTTTCTACACACTCAATTCTCAAATATATCCAAATAGTCTTCATTTTAAAAGGATCAAAATAATTACTTACCATCCAAAGCAAAAAAGTGCAAGATAAAGGCCCAAAAGGGTAGCAACTACATGTCTTATAAAAGAGCTAGTTTTGCTTGAATGTAGATAAGTTCGAAACCAAATGGCTGCTAGCAAGGCAAAGAGTTGGCACACTACAAAGTTGACCTGTAAAGAAAAATTAAAATTTTATATTAGCAACACAGACCTGAATTTTTAATTTCATGTTACATTGAAATTCTCAGGGGAAAAAAAAACACTAAAGTTATACAAAAATTAAGATCTTCCAAGTTTACAAACCAAAAATGAAAATTAAGGGAAATTGCAAGGATGAGCCTCAAGTTCCAAGTGATGGGCCAATGCCCACCAATATGGTCTCTGCTACACCTGGCAGGGGACAGGTGCGGCCACATGCGGAGAAGTATAGAAGGACACCTGGAAGAATCTGGTTGACACTGGTTTGCAGACACAGAAACAAAATGCCCAGGGCACCTATGGGTTAAGGGGAAGAGAAACTTGTTTTACTGACTGAGGGAACCCTGTAACTGGTAAAAAAGAAGATTACTACATTTCTTCACAAAAGCTCCAGGAGAGGCAAAGTCCCCAAGCTCCCAGAGACTATAAGGGCACCAGGGGCTTGGAGGATCTGGTGGGATGCAGGACAGCCTGTGGCAATAGGAGTAAAGGAGAGTCTATGGTGACCTAAACATCACCACTGTGAACAGTGGGAACCTGCAGCTGAGCTCCAAGGCATCTCAAGGACTGGCTCCCAAGGGGAAGTAATGAATCAGATAAGGGACAAAGCAACCTTCAAAAAGCTCAAGTCCACCAACCTCAGTTTTTAAATTTACTCATAATTCACTAGAAACTAAACTGTTCTTGACTTATAGAAGTAAAATACACTTTGGTAAGACTGCTGCTGCTCTCTTCTCTCCAAGTAAAAAGGCTGAGAATAAGAATCTCTCATGGCATGTAAAGACTGGAGAAAAATCTCCATTGCCTTTTTTTTTCTTTTTTTAAGACAGGGTCTTGCTCTGTGTCCCAGGCTGGACTACAGTAGTACAACCACAGCTCACCGCAATCTCAACCTCCCAGGCTAAAGTAATTCCCCCACCTCAGCCTTCTGAGTAACTGGGACTACAGGCACACACCACCATGCCGAGCTAATTTTTGCATTTTTTTGTAAAGACAACGTTTCACTACGTTGCTCAAGCTGGTCTTGAACTCCTGCACTCAAATAATCTGCCTCTGCCTCCCAAAGTGCTGGGATTATAGGCATAAACCATCACACCTGGCCAAAATCTCCATTTCTCTCTTATGAAACATATTCTAATAGAATCTTAGGAATAATAAGTCTTAATGTCTATAAATAAAAGAAAAAATCCATTGACATTAGGAACTTGCAAAAACAAACATAAGAAAACAATCAGTGTTTCAGGCACCTACATTGTGAACAAATCACACTATCTATATGTAGCTATTTCCATAGAATCATAGGGATATCTCTGCCTAAAGACACAGACAAGTATGTTCTCTTTCTCACATTTCAAGGAGAAAAAGAGTTGAACATTGTTGTACACTGTCTAAGAAGCAATTGCTCTTTAAAACAGACTCAATAAAAGCAAAATGTCTTTCCAAAAGGCTCTAATATTTTTTGCCTTCTAAAGGGTTCTAACAGCATTTTTCAAAATTAAGCAAAAAGTAAACAGAATGGAAAAATTAGTATTCTTCATGTTAGCTACTCACATCTACATGGCTTCTTACAGTTTAAAACTTTGCTTCAAATAGCTCTTATTTCTTTTTTTCAGATAGCTCCTAATTTACAAAAATTTACTGAGCATCTACTATGGGCAAATATGGGAAATCTAAAAATGCATGGGTCCCAGTCATAGTTCTGGATGACTTTAGAACCTAATAGAAAACAAACATATACAGAAGGAACATCAACCCAACATCAGAGTCTTTTTAACAGTTATGTAGAACATCCTTTACGACACCACAAAGGGGGGCCGGGCGCGGTGGCTCATGCCTGTAATCTCAGCACTTTGGGAGGCGGCGGTGGGTGGATTATGAGGTCAAGAGATCGAGACCATCCTGGTCAACATGGTGAAACCCCATCTCTACTAAAAATACAAAAAATTAGCTGGGCATGGTGGCACATGCCTGTAATCCCAGCTACTCAGGAGGCTGAGGCGGGAGAATTGCCTGAACCCAGGAGGCGGAGGTTGTGGTGAGCCAAGATCGTGCCATTACACTCCAGCCTGGGTAACAAGAGCGAAACTCCATCTCAAAAAAAAAAAAGACACCACAAAGGAAAGTACCTGAAGGGGTGTATGCTATGAAGGAGGTGAGGAGTGAGCTGAGTGGACAGCACTTCCCAATCCCGCTGATCTCGACAACCATCGGAGGGGCAGCTTCCCCTCCCTTTTTCCACAACTGTCTATTCTTACACTACAAAACAAAGTATGATTCTTTCTAAGCATCTGAGGACAACACACATACAGAATTTTACAGAATATTTGAAAACATCTCTCTTCAACATTATCATCTTTCAGATAAAGGAAATGAGATCAGGCCTCACTCTGGACACTCACTCAAAATCTTTGGGAGGATAGGCCCAAAAATATGTATAAAAATAAAATGAAAACACAGGTTCTTATCATCCTCAAGGTGTGAGAAGCACTGTGTTGGACAGTAGGAAAGGGCATCTGAAGGAAGAAAACAACATGAAGGAAGCACTAGGACATGAAGGCGTGAACGCACAGCATGCCAGGGATCACAGGAGATGAGGCTGGAAGCAGGTGGTTCAGAAGTGAGGGTTTTGTATGCCAGGCCAAGGCATTTGAGCCCATAGTGATGACAAAACCATGGAAGATTTTTAAAACAAGGAAGCGATGAGATTGACCCTCCACCTCTACAGACGAAGGAAGGAACGACACATGGAATATGCAAGAGTATCCTGGCTGCCTTTCCAGTCTGCTTGAGTAAGGAGGGCCTGGAGCTGCCAGGGGATAGAGGAGGCGACCAATTTGAAGAGCACCTGGTGCTAGACCTGTCAGGACTAGTAACCAGATGGGGGGATTAAGGAGCGGGAAAAGTCGCTGCTGGATGATGACAGTGTCAATCAAGACAGGGAAACAGAGGGATGAAAAGCAGTTCGAGGAAAGGAATGAACTTTGCCTCAGCTATGCTTACTGTGAGGGCGCCCAGGGGACATGCGTACACACTCCACACATGGTGTGGGAAGACTGCTCTGGAGCCATCAGGCTGTGAATCTGGGAGTAACAGACACAGCTGAAGGAAAGCTATGGAAAGACAAGACGACATGAGGCAGAATCCTAAAGAGCTGCAACGGACACTTCCAAAGCCAAGTACTAGGAGCCACCAAGGAGCAGTCTTGTGAGAAGTGCGAGAATGCACAGAGCTGGGTGTGGGAGGGTCAAGATGTAGTGGTCATTGTCTAGCGTCCTAGGGTATAAATTTCAAACCCCGCGACCTAATTCAGCAACTGCAACTTTATTGATGACCTTAGTGAGACACAGTCCAGAGCGGAAAGCCATATTTTATAGATGAGGAAACTAAGTCTCAGCGTTTAGGTGATCTATCTAAAGTCATGCAGCTTAATTCACACATTTATCCAGTAACCGTTAGGATAACTATGCAGGAGACACAAAGATGCAGTCCTGCTCTGAAAGAGCAAAGCTGGAGTCCAATTTGTCAAGTGCTAAGACAGAGACCTAGGGAGGGACCCAAAGAATGGTGCAGCCAATTTCCTGACTGGAGGAAGCCTCCCAAATCTGGTCCTAGGCCTTGTAACTGAGCTAGGAAGGACAAGGAGGACAGTCAGACCATGGCAGGGGCTCTAGGAAAAGGGAGCAGCATAATTCATACCCAAAAAAATTCTGTAAGACATTCAGACAGGTAAGTCCAGACTGTTGCTTCAACAGAAAAGACTAGAATATATACGTACCCAGATGTTCAAATAAACTTTCCCAAACAAAACTATCTTAGTTACCCTTCCATGGGTGGGGCAGAGCTGGGGAGGCAAATACAAACTGGAGAGGGAGAGAGAGTGAGAAATAATGAGAATGTGTGCCTCCAAAAGTCAAATGGGAAGTTTTAACCCTGAAAATGAACACAGATACAGCTTACATGCTGTACTTCATGTGCCAGGCACTTCACACTGATTATCTTACTTAATCCTTAGAAAAATATGTCATTTCTACCCATTTTACTCAACCAACTTATGTCCTGAGCTCCGTGTCACGTATAGTATGAGGCGGTGCCCAGACTCAAACCCAGGCCTGATGACTTGAGGCTGTACTATGACCACCTCTGCAGGGCCAGCCTCTACTTCCAAACAGTGTCTGAAGACCAAACTTGACTGCCACAAGCAAGACTTCAACAAAGATGCTGCCATCTGCCAGATCCTGCCATCCCATTTCATAAAACATCAACAAAAGACTACTTCTCATTTCTAATGAACACAATCTGTTTTGACTTGTTACAGGTCACTTTTCATACCAGCTTTCTTCTAAATGGAAAGAAATTTAGACTAAAAAGACTTTAAGTTGTTCTTTAAAACCAGTTTGTTGAAAATATACCTATTCAAATGTCTTAACATTTGAAATGATGTGTCTTCAAATAAGCTGCCTTCAGCAATCTGGCAGTGCCGGCGGGGAGGGGGGTAGGCAGAAAGAGAACAGGAAGAAAGAAGCAAGGATGAAAAATCTTACCTAACTCAAGACTTACTTTTAACACACTTCATTTTATAACAAAGAAGGCTGTTTTTATAGCTTGCATATAAAAATATTTATAAAAGCAATAGTTTTAGGTAGATCAGAGAGGATGCCTTTAACATGCTTATTTTACATAAGGTGGTAAGGAAAGTATTTTTCTCAACACCAAGTGACCTGGCTTAATCTACCAATTAAGCTAGTGTCTAGGGGCACAAGTTGAAAGCCTACTTACTGCTTAGAAATTTATGCCTTTTCAAAATAATAGCAACAGGCCAGGCATGGTGGCTCACACCTATAATCCCAGCACTTCGGAAGGCCAAGGTGCGCAGATCACTTGCAGTCAGGAGTCCAAGACCAGCCTGGCCAACATGGTGAAGCACTGTCTCTTCTAAAAATACAAAAATTAGCCAGGTGTTGTGGTGCGTGCCTGTAGTCCCAGCTACTCAGGAGGCTGAGGGAGGAGAATTGCTTGAACCCTTGAGGTGGAGGTGGCAGTGAGCCAAGATATTGCCAATGCAAGACTGCATTCCAACCTGGACAACACAGCGAGTCAAAGAAATTTTTAGCAATTCCTTTTTAGCAATTTACTTTTACAAAGTAAATTTGTAAAAGCACATTGAGTTGTTTAGAAAGCATTTTTCCAAAAAGAAAACAACAGACATCATAAAATATGGGTAGAGTTTTACCACATAAAGACTTAAAAACTACATACGGCAAAATGCAATGAAAAATAAAAGACTGGCAGGGCTCAGAGGCTCATGCCTGTAATCCCAGCACTTTGGGAGGCTGAGGCTGGCGGATCACCTGAGGCCAGGTGTTCGAGACCATCCTTGCCAACATGGTGAAACCCGGTCTCTACTAAAATACAAAAAATTAGTCAAGGTTGCAGTCAGCCGTGATCATGCCACTACAACCCTGGGCGACAGAGCGAGAGTCTGTCTCAATTAAAAAAAAAAAAAAAAGGAGGGGCAACAGGGAAATTAATGCACAAGTCACAAAAAGAAACTGAAAAAAAAACTTTTTTTTTTTTGAGATGGAGTTTTGCTCTTGTTGCCCAAGCTGGAGTGCAATGACACTACCTTGGCTCACTGCAACCTTCGCCTCCCGGATTGAAGCAATTCTCCTGCCTCAACTTCCCAAGTAGCTGGGATTACAGACATGTGCTACCATGCCGTTAATTATTGTTTTTAGTAGAGACAGGGTTTCACCATATTAGGCAGGTCTTGAACTCCTGACCTCAGGTGTTTGACCACCTCAGCCTCCCAAAGTGCTGGGATTACAGGCATGAGCCACCCAGTGTGAAACTAAAATTAGATTTTTTTAATCGTGGTAAAAAGAATTATATAAATCTGTATGTTTTATATGGGAGATTACCAATAAATACTATTAAGTGAAAGGTAAAAGCTGCAGAAGAAAAATCCAAACTATGTATATACATTCATTCATTAAACATGCACTTATTCTGTACTTATTATGAGCCTACTATGCATTTACTTTGTGCTAGACATTAATATAGTCTCCATATAGCACATTTACATATACCATACTTCACTAATTGTAGGTGCTCAGTAGATATCAGATGTGCACCAGGCAGTGCAGCACACTGTGCTTTACAAGGAGGGGTTCATGTAATCCTCATGGCCACCTTGCACAACCAGGCATCCTTACTCCAGAGCCTATACTAATTCTACTTCCATATGCACAGGCCCAGAAAAACCAGACACTAAACCACTAGATGCTGTCACCTCTAGGAGGAAGGAAGTAATGGAGAACGACAGGGACTTGAAATATTCCAGTATTTCTAATATTGCATGTACAATGAAGCCTCCTGTGCAAACTCCTCCTCTGGTCTATTCCTTCCATCCCTCCCACAGAGAGTAATTACTAGCATTAAGTTTGTTGCAGTATTCTCTTAGATATTTTTATAATTTTGCTACTTGTGTATTTTACATATTGTATTGCTTTGAATATTTTAAACTATAAAAATAGTGTAAAACTGAATGTAAGCTTCTGCAATTTTTTTCACTTAATATTATATTACTAACATTTATCTATGTTGATACAAATAACTTTACCTTATTTATTTACCTTGTGTATTATATTTCATTGTGTAACTACCCAGAGTAGAACCTCCAAGTCAAGCAACATCAACTTGACTAAGTACTGCTAAACTGCTCTCCAAATTAAGTATTTATGAGCAATGTGAGTTCCACTGCTCCATATTCTTCACAACAGTTGGTACTGTCAGACTACTAATTTTTACAAACTACTAAAACGTTATTTCTCTATTTTTTAAATGTTTATTTCCCCTGATTACAGCCAGGATGAACATTTTTTGTATGTCTACTGGACATTAACTTTCCCTTTATATCCTTTGTCCATTATTCTATCAGCTCGTCTTTTTCTCATTGATTTCTTTAAAAAGAATTCTTTATATATCTGAAATTGATCTTTTGCAAATAACATCTCTCTCAGTCTATGGCTTAGTCTTGCATCTTTGTTTACAGTGTCTTTCCCAACCATGATTTCCTCTATGGTCTGTGAGCTCTTTAGCTTTTTATTTTTGCAGTATACATACAACTGTATTACATGAATACATGGACATATATCAATGTACTTCTTGGGCTAGTTTTTTAAAATAACAGAAAATAGTTCAAGTATAATTATATCATTGAGTAAGAGAAACCAGGAATTCTGAATTTTCCACTTACAGCATTAAAACATTTATATATACCTATTTCCTAGTTAAGCCAAATACCTTAGTGCTCCCAGTGCTAACATTTTCCATTTCTGTGTAATAAATTTTATTACATTGCACAAACCTAAGCTATCCTCAATGCTCATGTGGGATCAGCGTTCTCTCTACTTTAAAAGGAAATAGCAAGTATGGCAGATATGGGCCCTCAAACTCTGCGATCTCCATCTTACACTTTTTCCTTTTTAGTTCCAAAGTTGAACCTGATCTTACCATTTTTTTAACTTTTTACTAACGGTGCTTAAACTTTAATTAATGTGTGATCAAAAAATACAAAAACATCATTCACTAATCTACATTCTGTCTCTATAATAGACTGTATATTTTCTCCAGCTTTATATGCTTTAAATTTCTTCCTTCTTACTACAACATGAGAAAGGAGTTTCTGGGGTATTTAATATGCATATCAAACCATACACTTTTATGTAATTGAGCAATTCTCTGAAAACATCTGCACTGTTCAATATGATAGCCACTAGCCACATGCCTACCAACTGCCACATGTGCCCAACAAAATTTGTTAATTACCTCCACATCAGTATTAAGCATTCTACACTAAGCCAAAAATTAACCTAGAATAAATTTGGAGTAAAAAAACCTTAAATTTCAAGATAGCTCCAAGTGATTACAATCTTTAACAACTGTTACCATCCACATCTCTACTGATGGAATACAAAACATGTTCTAATTTTTTAAATACTATAAATGGATTTTGGATAACATATTCTTAACCAGTCCCTACCAGGGTAAACAGCCAGTCTTTGTGAAACCCTGTGTTAAGGCGTAAAGCATACAGCCTGATGCCAAAGATCAAAGCATATATCAAAGTTCTAAATGCACATCAAACTATACACTTATTGCTGAGCAATTTTCTGAACAGATCTGCACTGTTCAATATAATACTCACTGGCCTCATGTGGCTATGAGCACTTCTATGTGGCTATTCCAAATTGAGGTGTGTTTTAAATGCTAAATACTCACCAGACTAGGAAGACATAGCATAGACAGAACAACCTTCAGTTTCAAGGGCCCTGTGTTGGAATCTATCTGTGGAAGTTTAGCTGGGTAATAATCATTTGACAGCTAGTTAGAAACAGATTCCTGGATTCTAGCTCCATAACTTTTTATTCCCCAAGTTTGAAATGGGACCTTGAATTCTTTTTTTTTTTTTAATTTCCCAAGTAAAACTCATGTGTAGCTATGTTTGGAAAACAAGTATCCTCATCAACCAACCTCACAGCCACAAACCAACTTCAAAGTTAAACAGAGATGATAGGGCCCAAAGGCAAAGGAAAGAACCACTTTTTACATCTTTTTTTTGTTTTTTGAGATGGAGTTTTGTTCTTGTTACCCAGGCTGGAGTGCAATGGTGCAATCTCGGCTCACCACAACCTCCGCCTCCTGGGTTCAGGCAATTATCCTGCCTCAGCCTCCGAGTAGCTGGGATTACAGGCATGCGCCACCATGCCCAGCTCAACAGGGTTTCACCATGTTGACCAGGATGGTCTCGATCTCTTGACCTCGTGATCCACCCGCCTTGGCCTCCCAAAGTGCTGGGATTACAGGCATGAGCCACTGCGCCCGGTCCACTTTTTACATCTTTATGAGATAAAACAAATTAAAGCCAAATAGGTCACCATATACACCTATGAGATTGCCAAAATTTTAGTCTCACAGTACCAAATGTAGAGCAATAGGATTTCTCATACATAGTCAACAAGTGCTTTAGAAAAAAGTTCAGTGTTTTCTTACAGAATTGAAAACAGTCCTATCTGTGATGGAGTACCCCAATACCCATGTGTCTAAATGGGGACTAGGAGAGGCACGTACAAGAATGTTCAATAGGTTGTTCATAATAGACAAATGCCAAGGAAAAATAAAACCTTTAGCAGCAAAATGGCTAAATATATTCTGGTACATCTGTACAACGGAAAACTACACAGAACAATGAAGATGAAGGAACTATAACTTCTAGAAGAAACCATGTATCTCAAGTCAATTCAGAGGAATACATCCCACATATAAATGGATTTCACACAAAAAGTTCCAAAAAGCAAGCAATAAACCATATTGTCTTGGAATGCATACATAATTGATAAAACTATAAAGAAGAACATGAAATGATGATCACTGAAGTCACTGAAGTGTTTACCTGTGAAGGGAGAGAATGGATTGTAATTGTGACAGAAAACAAGTGCATTTTGTAGGCAGGTAATATTTCTACTTTTTGCCCAGGGTGGTTATACAGAACTGAATTTTAGTTTTTTTGTTAAACCTTATGTATTATTTACAGTAACACTACATACTGTAATAGACACAAAAAAATGTAATGGCTCTAATGAAACAGAAGTTCACATAACTGTCCAAAGCAGATACCCTGCTCAAAGAGCTACACTTGAATAAATGGAAACGCAAAACCTTCTTGCATGGGAAGACTCAGAATCATAAAGATGTTCATTTCTCCCTATGTTAATCATTAAATTTAAGTCCATATGATAAAAAATGTCAACAGGATTTTTAAAAAGAAAAATTGATTTTAAAATTAATATAGAAATACAAACATGTGAGACAGCCAGAAAATTTATAATGACCTTCCTTTCAGAGACTAGAACACATTTTTTAAAAGCTGGAATGATGAACAGATGAACAGATGAACAGACAGATCAGTGAAATATAACTAGAATTCCAGTGATAGATCCAAACACATAATGGGTATTCAAAATATGATAAATGTAATACCTGAAATGTTTTGAGTATAACACAAACTTTGGAAGCAATAAAAAATAATTAGATACAATTTCATCACATAAATATAAAAAATTCCTTCATGGCAAAACACCACAAGCAAAGTCAAAGGACAAACACCAAACTTAAAAGCAACAGTATAAGTCCTATTACCAAGAGCTAATTTCTTTAATCTGTCTAGAGTTCCTACATATCATAATAAGAACAGTAACCATATAATAGAAAAGTAGGCAGAGCACAGACATGCTCAGATTCAGAAAATGAATCACAAATAATTCATTCATATGAAAAGATGCACAAACCCTATAGTAAGAGAAATGGAAATTAAAATCAGAGTAAAATAACATTTTCACCTATCAGAGAGACTTCAGCAGTACTCTCTACTGTCAAGTGTATAAGGAAAAAGGCACACTAAACATTGTTGGAAGTATTTAATATACACTGACATAACATTAATAGAGGACAATTTGGAAATAGGGAAGATGATGTATTTACATTTAGAAACATGTATTGCAACACAGTGATGATAGAAAAAGTGGCAAAGACAGAGACTACTAAAGCATAGTACATTAAGTGAATGGAACGAATCCTCTCCAACAATCACAAAGAATGAGGCAGCCCAGTACTAAGTACTAAGATGAAATGATCTTTCAGATACCCCGTAGCAGTAACCTTTTTCCTTGGTAAGAGAACCCAGATTTTGTTCAGTAACCAGATCAGGCAGCCATGCATTTTAATAAAAGCTAGACTATTCCCTAGTCTCACGGGATGAATAGTGACTAGTCTCAGCCAATCATCACCAATAACTAATTCAAGGAATGTAATTATGCTGCAATTCTGTTCAATGAGAAATGTGGCTGGAGATTATCGGGAAAGTCTTCCTTACTCTTAAAAAGGGATACAACAAAGATACTTGACTTTTGCCTATGGACTTTGCCATGTACATGAGACACACGGAAGGGAAAAGGCACCTGGAAATCATCTAGCGGGCAGCCTAAGAGGAATAAATAGGAAAACAGAACAGAAAGATTAGAGGGTGAAGGGGAGAGAGCAAGAATCATGCCTCAAGAGTTTGTTTAAAATCAAGGGGAGTAGACTAATAAAACAGCTCATATTTATCTTTCATCTTTCCTAAAGGGCTTAAAATTCTTAACATTAATTGCTACAACTAGAAACTTCATAACCAGAAATATAAAATAAATACAAGAAGCATAAAGACACATTCCATTCAACATTTCGTAAATGCTTCTTGTATAAGTACAACGGATGAACAACACAGCCATGGTTGTCCCTGCACTCACAAAACTTATAGGCCAGTAAAAAAAGACAATTAAATGAACAATACAAAAAAAAAAGATGACCACTAAGTCTTGTTAGGCAGAGAAGCAGCATCATGAGAACACAAAGTAGAGAGATATATTTGGCATGTCTCTCTTAGGACTATTTCCTATCTTCTGAATTATATGGCCACTGCCCATTCTAATCCCACCTATACCAAATACACGGGGTTCAGCCAGCAAGAAGCCCTGTTCTGCCAGGACAGTCCTGTACATCAGATACAACACCCTCTCCTCTTCCTCCCCAGATGACGGCACAGAAAACTGCCAAACTACAGCCCAGACATCCATAAACTCCATGCTAAAGCTGATGTTGTTAAAAACATCCAAACTCCCAAAGGTTGATTAGCTCTCAAATCCCTAAGTATATTCTCAGATCATCCATAGAAACCAAAAGCAGTGAGCTTTTCCAAATGCACAGAAACAGAAGCAGAAAGCAAGTGATTTAATCAAGGCACCACAGAAATTAAAGGTAGGCTCCTACCTACCAGGCTAATGAGTACTTGTCTCATTTTGGTCTCTGTCTTAACCAACTATGAAAAATTCCTATGAACTGAGAAGAATTTATTTACACTTCCCCATGAAATTTAAAGGTACTAGATTAACTGCATCCACAACTGCTAAAATATGAAGCCCAAGTAAAGGTTAAACTATGAACTTCAGTAGGTGACCTATTGAAATAAACACAAGCCGGATTAAAAAAAAAAAGTAAGGCTCAACAACACACACACATCCCAAAACATCACACAGAACACAAACACACAGAAACGATGGGCCTGCTTCCTATCCAAACACTCAAGCTTGCTCTGACAAATGAAAAGCCGAGTAGCTCATCCCTGAACAGGATGAGGGGGGATGAACACAAGAACAAGGAAGCCCTTCCATAAAGTGAGTTTGGAGTGTGTCTCTGTGTGTGCATATACATTCACACATTTAGTCTCTTAGGTAGTTACAAATAATACCAGCAAATCAGAAAACCTGCTAAAGCAAAAAATAAAGTAGTCTAACTTCATAATGACTGCATAAGTGAATCAGGTATAACCGTACAATAGGATATTACTTACTTAGCAATAAAAAGGAATGAACTATTGACACACACAACAGCATGGATGAATCTCAAAATAATTATGTGGAGTCAAAGAAGCCAGAAAAAGAGAAGAGTGTCTATTGTATGATTCTATTTACATGAATTTCTAGAAAATGCAAACTAATTTATAGTGACAAAAAGCTTATCAGTGGTTTCCTGGGAATGGAGGCCAGGGAGAGGCAGGAGGGAGACAGTACTGAGGGCACAAGGAAACTGCTGGGGTGTCAGATATGTCTATTATCTTTATTGTGGTGATGGCCTTATGGGTGGATACCTACATCAAAACAACAAATTGTACACTTTTAGTATGTACAGCTTGGGTGCCACTTGTACCTCAATAAAGCTATTTAAAATTTTTTTAATAAAAAGTTCATATTGACCACCACTAGGTTTAAATGAAAGCTTACCATTTGATTGAGATCGCTTTTCTTCTCAGAAGGGTATTTCACTGCAGTTACATATCATGCTTTGTGGAAAAGCAATTTTGGAATAAATACAGATGTGGAATACTGAAGTGTCTCTATTTCTTCCCCATTCATCCTTTTCATGGCTTAAAAGAAGCTAGAGCATTTTAGAGAAAATTCCCATCACTTCAAGTTTCTTATAGAGGCTCTTAGAACTCGATAAACATCTAATTTTTGGAAAAAGGGGACCTCAAAGATCATCCTGTCCAACTTTCTCAATTGAAAGAAATAAACTGTAGAGCCCATTCCCTGACAGGGAACTCATCCAGTCCTATGGCTCTGAAGTTAGCTCTATGTTGCTGGCACCTATCTCTGTAATTTCAGTCTTGACCTCTCCACTGAACTTCAGACATTGATTTGGCTGCCCATTAAGCTACCTCTCTAACAAGTAACTAAAATTTATTATGGCCAAAAGGGAACTGCTGATTCACCACCAACTTCTCCTCCAAGTTTACCCATCTCAGTAACTGTACCATCACACTTTGAGCAAAACCTAGCAATCAACCCTTGACTACTCATTTCCTGCCTTCCACATGGAATCCACGCTTAAGTTCCTTAGCTCTGTCTTCAAAGCACATCGCCAAAGCTGGCCCGGGCTCTGTCTCCACTGTTGCCATGGCTTCTTGCCTGGACAACAGCTCTTTAGGGTCCCCATTTCCTCTTCTGCCTCTACCAGTCAGTCCCTACACGGCAACTACAGACATGAGGCCACCAAGCTCCAGACCTAAAATACTCTACAGATTGCCATAATTAAAATAAAATCCCAACTCCATTCTGCCCTGAAAGACCAAGGCCCCTTTCACCTCTCCATCCTCATCTCACACCGTTTCTCTCACTTGCTATATTCCAACACATTGACTGTCTACAACACACTAAACTCACTTCCACCCCAAAGCTGACACTTCCCCACCACCACACCTGGAATGTACACAGATATTTCACCATTCACAACTCAAATAATACCTTCCAAAGCTTCACAGACCTTACAATCTAAAGGATCCCCAATCACTTGTCATGGAACCTATGTTACTGACTTTATGGCACTTTTCATTATCGAAAATTATCTTGTAAAAAATTTTACTTATTTACTATATTTGCTAATAAAATTTACCCATTCACTCATTCATTACTGCTATGACCATCAGAAGCATTAACCCAAATAAGAATTGTGATCCTTTTCTAATTTCACTTGAAAGCATTCCTCTCCAGGTATCTAGGTACTACTGGGTAAAAAGCACCCACCTGAGTTGAACGACAAGGACACATAGACACAGGGAAGAGAACAAAACACACCAGGGCCAGTCAGGGGGTGGGGAGCAATGGGAGAGACCATCAGGACAAATAGCTAATGCATTCAGGGCTGAAAACCTTGATGACAGGTTGATAGGTATAGGAAACTACCATGGCACATGTACACCTATGTAACAAAACTGCACATTCTATACTTGTATCCCAGAACTTCAAGTAAAATAAAAATTTAAAAAGCACCTGCCTTCAAAAAAGGGGGACTGGGGTCTATTTTGATCCTTTCCTAATTCCTAAGTGTGATGATTGGGTTTCCACACTCATGTGTGGGATGTGCTTTCCTCACATCTTTTTTACAACATCAGCACACTACCTACCTGATACTTAAAAATAAGGGTCAATTTCAACTGTGCTACTAATTTTACAAGTCTTCAAATTATGCTTCTAAACAAGGAAAAAACTCCTCTACTGGCCTGCCTCATTATCATCAGATTTCCATTAGATACAATATCAACTTACCAACTTATAAATATGTTGATTTGATTTTGAAATTACACTGCCTCCCACTAAAATAGTATACTTTTCAAAGAAGGCTCAGGTCAATATTAAAAGTATTAACTTTTAATGCTTCTATTGGGATCTGTGGTATCTTGCCTTTGGGATATTTAACCAATAATCGCTTACATCATGCACTAAATGAACCAATTTAGTTAGGCATTTTTAATTTCTTACTTTTCTTTTTTAGAATGTTTAAGTTTTCAGACACTGCTACCAAAAAATCACAATAGGTTATTTTGCCTCAATGTCACACACAATGAATGATCTTCTAGTAAATCAATAACATAATCACTGGGATATACATTTTGTAAGAACAGAGATTTTTATCTGTTTAGTTCATCTTGTCCCCCACACCTATTCCCAGCACATTATCAGCTTAACAAGTATGTGTTGTTAGATATATGCAAGTTCATGTTTCCTTTTATCTTATGCAGATCACTGTATTATTCCAAATTTAGGGGAGTACTGCCAATATGTATAATCTCTTCTTGCTATTGCTTGATGACATTATAATATTAAGCATGAGCTGAACAGCAATTCTAAATCACAACTTTTTGACTTCCAAATTATACAGCGACATGTGGCAAATCAATGACAAGAGATCAACATAGATTCTTGCATAAAGTGTGATCAACATAGATTCTTTCATGTTGTGCTGACAACGCAAGACTCAACATGGCGTCCTGATACACAGACTCCACTACTAATACACCTAACAACAGTATCTACTTTATGGCTAGGGAGAAAGCCGCAGATGGAAAACCATTTGTGCATCCCAGACTATAGCCTGCCAGAATATCACATTATATAACAACCCCAAGGTGAATGTTAAATAGCCCTACACAGCTGATAAAGTCACCATAATTAAGTAGTCAAAGGCAGCAATCATCAATCATAGAAAAGTAGCTCAATTTTGGTACGCTGCAAGTAATTTATACTAACGAAAATTAAAGTAGTCAAGTTTGTGAATAGTTTAATAAAAATTATTCCTAAAACATTACTCTTGCCCTCAGATTTGTAAGAAAAAAAGCAGTAGATATGTAACTAGTTTGTGGGAACTACATATAACACAGTGAACACAAGTGGGAATGTGTGCCATAGGAATACACCTACTGCATCACAGTAGGCTGACAACAGCGGATCTGAAGCAAGCAACTCACCACCACCCAATCAACCCTAAAGACAAATCCTTGTTCCAGCCCTGACCAAGTAACCTCCAGCATTTACAACCTCTTTATGCCATAGTTCCTTAATATGAAAATAAGAATAATCCCTATCTACACTTGTAGATTATAAAATTTATAAAGAAGAAGAAAACAAGCAAACATGAACATCTGATCCTTTGAGCAACGTGGTCTGCCTACCTAGCCAGCTGGACTGAGGCGGAATAGGTTCAGAGCCCACTGGCAGAGCTCCAATACAAGGCAAAAAAAAAAAAGTAAACAGGCAAGTGTTTAAAAACCAAAACAACCTTTTTATAAAATATTATGCATTATACCACTCCATATCCATCAAGATGCCTACAATCAAAAAGATAGTAAGTGTTGACAAGAATATGGAGAAACTGGAATCCTTACACACTACTGATGGGAATATAAAATGGTACAGCCACTTTGGAAAACCATTCCTCAAAACGTGAGACATGGTTATCATATGATTCCCTGAATTCCACTCCTAGGTATATACATGAGAGAACTGAAAACTTAAATCTACACAAAAACTTCCACAAAAATGTTCACAGAAACATTATTCATAATAGCCAAAATGTGAAAACACCCTAAATGTCCATCAACGGATGGATAAATAAAATGTGGTATATCCATATAAAGGAATATTATTTGGCAATAATAAGAAATGCACACTGATATGTGCAAAGATACATAAACCTTGAAAACATTATGATAATGAAAGAAGCCAGACACAAAAGACCACATATTGTATGATTCCACTTACATAAAATAGGCAAATCTATAGAGACCAAAAGTAGATGAGAGGTTGCTTAGGGCTGAGGGATTTGGGGAAATGGGGAGTGACTGTTAATGGTACAAGGTTTCTTTTTGTGATGAAAACGTTCCAGATTAGACAGCGGTGATAGTTGCACAGGTCTGAGTACATGAAAACCACTGAATTGTACACTTTAAATGGGTGAGTTGTATGGTACGTGAATTATATCTTGATAAAGCTATTAAAATATACTGTGCATTATCTTTGCACAATAATTATAGCTCTCAGCCATCAAATATGTCTGATCAAGATGAAATAAGGATATGCTGTCACCCCCAAGAGCCCCATTCCATGTAGTTCACAAGGTCCTGTCACAGCCCCAGGACCCCGGAACAAGAGTCTTTCCTGGGACATTTCTACCAGAGTCTCAGAGAAGATGATGCTCTCCCTTCCCAGGATCACAAGTGGAGCTGGTTTCAAATGACCTGTTTCTATGACAGGAGGAAATAGGCCAACACTTGAAGAAAAGCTGAATGTGAGAGGGGGTGGGGCAGTGGGATAAGGAGGGAGGAACAAACAGAAAGGAAAGAGAGGAGGGGAAGACAGAGACGAAGTACACAGTATTTATTGTTGGACTATCCGCATCCAGCCACGTTGGCTAGCTGAAGTGGGTTACTGCAATTTGCTTTAAGGGTGCCCTAATAAGTTATTTCATTACAAACTATTTCCCTATTTAACTGATGAACTTTCTAAAGATCTATACACAAAACTAAATCCCAGGCCTTTTTTATTTAATAAAAAGACATATGAAACATTGGAAAGAGCACACATAACTCAATGGTTAATGAAGACAGACAGACTCAGATCCAAATATGAGTAGTGGGCTTACCTAAGTGACCCTGGGTACACACCACTCAACTTCCCCAAACCCTAATTACTTCTGTAAAGTGGGAGCCCAGGTTTAGTTTTCTCTCAGATAGGCTGCTATCTGGATTGAGTGAGATAACCCATGGCAGGGACTCAATACAGTATCTAGCACGTGAAATGCTAACATATGGCCCACCATTACTAGTAGTCAACTTGTGATTTATCACAGACGTAGTTATAGCATAGGAAAGTTTTGTTTCAGAGCAAAGATCTAGTAGATAAGACCTAGAGAAAGCTGTACCACACTTCACAAAAAAATATTTCTCATTCATTTGGAAAGCATTATTCCTAAGGTATGTCTGACTTTGGTCAGAGTCACTTTTTCTTAGCCTTTCATCTGTAATCACTTTTGAAAACCACTCCTCATTTGCAAATAGTTCTAGACAACTGTTTAGATTGCTAAGCTTTCTCTGCTTATAGGACACTACCTGGCAGAATTCCCTCCATCCATCTACTTCCAGTGGATATCACTAACTTAGCTCAGACTTAAGATCTCCCCAAAAGTGACCATGCAGTCAATCCACCTCTGAGTTTATTCATTCATTCGACAAAGATTTAATGAGAGCCTACTATGTGCCAAGTACTGTAGCAGCTGCTAGCGATGCAGAGGAGAATAAAACAAGTGCCTCTTTGTGTTCTCATAAGGACCTGTCCTTCCTCATCAGAACACAAACCACTCTGATTTCCAATTTCCTAATTACTTCTCCGTAACCCCTCAGAGACTCTAAGCAACCTGGGGGCAGGGACCATAACAAATCTGATTTCACTGAATTATACTGTTTTGAATAATAAGTAATGAAAAAAATTGAAATAGAATAAGGTGTCTGCACAGTATAGCCACAGTACAACTATCTGCATGGTCAGAGAGACTCATGCATAGCAAACCCTGAAATGACTTTACAGGTCACTGAGACTCCCATCTGTGCAGAATACAGCCTGCCACTGACATACTGGCAGCATCTAGAACTTGATCCAAATTATATGACACAGATACAAAATTATATGACACAGATATAAAATACACATTTATTTTTGTAAATTCATATTGTATTTTCATTGCAAATATGTCTATATAAAATAAGGTAGAATAAAACTGCACACAGACTAGCTAAAATGGAAATTTCTTAGGTGAAATGCACCAATTCCATACAAAGATCAAACTACTATGACTCACCCAATATGAAATAGATAATTTAAATAGCCTTATAACTGTTAACAAAACAATTTGGAATTTAAAATCTCCTAGAAAAAAAGCATCTCTAGGCCCAGATGGTTTTACTAGAGAATTCTATCAAATGTTTAAAAATGGATTAATACCAGTTTTACACAATCCCTTCCAGAAAACAAAAGAGAAAGGAATCTTTCTCAATTCAATAAAGGGAGTGTTCCAGACTTACGGAGACTAAAAAGCACGCAAACTAAACGCAACTGAGATTCTGCACTGGACCCTGTTGCTACAAAGGACTTGATGTGATAACTGGTAAAACTTATATAAAGTCTGAAGATTTGATGACAGAAATTTATTAATTTCCTAATTTTGATGGTCATTTTGAGATTACATAGAAGAATATCCTTTTTTGTAGGAAATATCACAAAAATATTTAGAAGTGATGGGGCAACATTAGTCAGCAACTTACTCTCAAATGGGTCAAGAAAATGTTCTCTAAATTGAACTTGTAACTCTTCTGTGAGTTTAATATAGTTTTAAAATAAAAAAGATTATTTCTTTAAAAAAAAGATAATATAGGAAGATATCTTTATAATCTCAGCATACAGAAGACTTTCCTAAACTATGTACAAAAATATCGCAAATCATGAATAAAATGTTATACTTTCAATCACACAGAAATTAAGAACTATGAATAGAATATTATTCAGTTTTTAAAAGGAAAGAAATTCTGACTTTTATGAGGTCCCATAACATACCTTATACATGAAAACATAAATTACCTTGAAAACATATGCTTAGTGAAATTAAGCCAGTCACAAAGAGACCAACACTATAGGTTTCTACTTACATGAATTACCTACAACAATCAACTTCATAGAAACAAAAGGCCAGGAGTTGGAGTGAGGGGAAAAGAGGGAATTGCTTAATGAATATACAGCTTCAGTTCTGCAAGATGAAAAAGTTCTGGTGATCTACTGCTCAATATTGTGAATATACTTATCACTACTGAGCTGTGCACTTACAGAGGGTTAAGATGGTAAATTTCATGTTTATTACCACATACATACATACATACATACATTTGTGGTTAACACTATGAAGAAAGCAAGGAAATGAACACAATATTCTAGAAATCATTCCTCTCTGGAATGGGGTCTAAAAAAGGCACACAGGGAGCTTAAATGGGTTTTCCTTAAGTTGGAGTGCAAGTGGCTTTCATCATCCTCTAAAAGCGTACATTCTCCTGCAAATCTAATTTTTAAAACCAACTCCTCAGGAAAGGGAGGATGTACTAGTACAAAAAGCTCTAAATAAATAAATAAATAAATAAATAAATAGAAGGGAGGGAAGGGAAAAGAAAAAAACATAAATTCTCCCAATATTATTAACTTAAAATTCTCTTTTCTAAATAATAATGAATCAATTTCTATAATGATTTAAAGTTCTAAGTGGTACTGGCCAAATTTTATTTAATTTTATATAGCTACCTTTTAAATAGGGAGCCAAATAACATGAATCCTTTAGCTTCACTATCTTCATCACCAAAACAGGAGGAGTCAGACAGGAAAGCCAGTCATCCCCATTAGTCTAAAAAAGGGGAAGCAGAAAGAGGTGCTGAGGGCCAATGTTCTCCTGGAGAAAGACGGAAGCTGGCAGCTACACAGAATGCAGCTTGCTCAGAGGCCTCCCACTCCTAACTGGTTTCCCTCTAAGAAAAAAAATGTAAGGCTCAAAATATATGCACATAATTCCTTAGGGAAAAAAACTAAAATTTCTAGTTCCTTTTCTCAACAG
The DNA here is from genome assembly GCA_028533165.1 of Leontopithecus rosalia. NCBI lineage: Eukaryota > Metazoa > Chordata > Mammalia > Primates > Cebidae > Leontopithecus > Leontopithecus rosalia. Next base: position 133,783,277 of record CM052654.1, on the reverse strand, counting down.
TTTTAAGACATGCAAATCAAATTCTGAATCTTCCACTGCTCAACTGGCTATATTAGCTGGGACTCAGGTTAGACACAGAAAGGTCCACACTGATATGACTGAAAAATCACCTACATTTTACTCTTTTTATTTGTACTCATAATGTTTTCGGGGGGGGGGGAAGTTTGATTTAAATTTTTGTCATTATTCTAATCCAATTACCACAGGCTCTTTATTCTATCAACCAAATTCTTATTCTAAAAATAAATGGAATTCTTTTAAGATAAAATGTGTAACCCCTAAATAGAATCTTGAGCCCTGCTCTATACCCTGAACTCCAGACTCACATTTTCAATGGTCTACACATTTACACCTCAAAGTCTAACAAGCATCTGAAACTTAACATGGCTCAGCGGAAAACCTTTCATATCCACCTCTTCCCATGCTCCAAAAGGCACTTCTCTTCCTGTCCTTCCCACCCTGTCCCTAGCTCCCCACAATTTTCTGCCTAGCTGCTTAGGCCAAAAACTTAGGAAGCATCATCCTTGAGTCTTCTTTTTTTCTCATACCCACACTCAATCCACCAATAAGTCATATCAGTTCTACCTTCAAGTATATCCCCAATGAAGCCACTTTTCACCACACCCTCCATTACCATCATCACCGAGCCTAGACTACTGTGACCACAAGCCAACGCCTCTCCCTGATTCAACTTTGCCGTCTACATAGTAATGAAAGCTTCTTCAGAGGTAAACCAGAGTAGCTAATTACTCCATTCAAAGCATTTACGCTTACTGCTATGCATAGGCTGCTTCTTCCAAAGAGTGCAATATGGAAAGTGGGAGTAAAAAGAGAAACTTTACAATGGATCTGAGAGACACTGCCTCCGCCAGGTGATCAATTAAAATCAACAGTCATCAGTCACACTGAAAGTACATACCTTGGAATGATATGATGAAAACAACACTTCATCTTTGTGGTCTTCCTCTCAAACACCCATAAGCACAGACTCATCATAAGAAGAAAATTTGATAAATCCCACTGGAGACATTTTATGAAATCCATGACAGGTAATCCTCAAAACTGATAAGGTCACCAAAAAAAAAAAAAAGTCTGAGAAACTGCCACTGGCCAGAGGAAGCTTAGGAGACACGATGACTAAATGTAATATGAGCTGGGCGCGGTGGCTCATCTGTAATCCCAGCACTTTGGGAGGCTGAGGCAGGCTAATCACTTTTGAGACCAGCCTAGGTAACATAGTCAAATCCCATCTCTACAAAAAATACAAAATTAGCTGTGCCGGGTGGCACATGCCTGTAGTCACAGCTACTAGGGAGGCTTAGGTGGGAGGATCACTTAAGCCCAGGAGGTCAAGGCTGTGGCGAGCTGTGATCACAAGACTGCACTCAAGGCTGGGTGGTAGAGCAAGATTCTGTCTCAAAAAGAAAAAAAAGTAATATGGTAACCTGCATAAGATCCAGGAACACAAAAAGGACTCTATAAATTGAATGTCTGTGTCCCCACAAAATTAATAAGTTGAAGCCCTCACCCCCAATGTGATGGCATTTGGAGATGGGGCCTTTGGAAGGTAATTTGGGTTAGATGAAGTTGTACAGGTAGGGCCCTGAACTGACTGGACTAGTGCCCTTATGAAAAGAGACAGAGAGGGCTTGCTGTCTCTTTCAGCAAGAACACATCTAGAAAAGGCCACATAAGCACAGCCCACAACGGAAAGAGAGCCGTCACCAGAACCCAGCCATGCTGGCACCTGGATCTCAGACTTCCAGTCTGTGATCTGTGACAAAATAAATTTCTGTTGTTTAATCCACACAGTCTATGGTTTTTGTTATGGCAGCTAACACACACAGAGCTTAACCTTAAGTAAAAATAAAGCCATCTATCAAATAAAGTATAGAGTTTAGTCAATGATAATGTATCAATACTGCTTCACTAGTTGTGACAAATGACCATACTGATGAAACATGTTAACAAGAAGAAAAACTGGATGTAGAGTATATGGAAACTCTCTGTACTATCTTCACAACTTTCTGCAAATTTAAAACTATTCTAAAACTAAAAGTACATTTTCAAAAATCTGATGGCTTCTTATCATATTTATATTCTGACCAAAGTCCTCCCAGTCTCTTCCACTCATCATCTAACACAGCTTGCTCACTCCGGACCACCATGTTCACCTTTACAAGGGTTACACAGGATATGAGTTACACAAGTATACACATCTGTCAAAATTGATCAAACAATACAATTAAGATCTATGCATTTCACCATATTTACATTATATTTGATTAAAATTTTTAAAAAATATATGATTGCCAAATGAAAACTCTGATGACCCAAAAAGTACTTTGAATTTGGTGGCTGAAAACACTAACATTTCTTTTGCCCTGGTATCTGGAATTTGGGCAAGGTTCAGCATGGATACCCCATTGTTTCTCTATCTGATATCAGCCAGAGACTGGAAATATCTAAAGGCTTGCTCATTCACATGTCAGACAGTGGATGCTGGTTGTCATCTGCACTTTAGCTTGGCCTGTAGGTTCAAACACTTACACAAGGCATCTTTATATGCCCTGAGCTTCCTCACAATATGGTGGAAGATTACAAAATTTTACATTCAATATGAGCCTAATTTTGTTTCAATATACACACACACACGCTAATAAAAATATATTAACAAAAGCTGTCTCTGGAGTGAAGGGTAATGGGTGATTTTGAAATTTTCTGTTTATACATTTTTTATTTTACAAGTTTTATATGATAAAGATGTATTACTTTCTAAATCAAATGAGAAATATACAAACTAAATTCAGCTCCTTACTAGGGTACATAGCACATTACTGAAAACACAAATGATATTACAAATGCAAAAATGTTAAACATATTTGCATGTTATAAAAGAAAAACTAGTTATGAAGTATTTCATTTTACCTCACTTTTTAAAATACAGATGAACTGAACTTTGGCTTTGTCCTTTGTTAAGCCCAAATCCCCGCTATTTTGCTTTGGTTGGGGTCCTGGCCTTCAAAAGGCCAATGGCCTAATGTCAACTTCCTGGTCATTTGTAGCACCCTTAAATTGGTGGAGGTCAGTGGCCACCTGAGAGCCTAAACTACCATCATTTCTGATCAGCAAAGTAACATCAAAAATACAATAACTGCATGTAATTCATACTTATTAATATATGAACATCAACTTTCAAATACATATAAACACTCCATAGTTACCTTGGAATGTACAGTTAATAAATGACTTTATATGATTTATATATTTCTATTGAATCAGTTTAAATATTTATTTTGTTACAAGAATAAAATACAATAACTGAGAATAGGGAAACAAATGAGTTAATGTGAGTATTGAGAAAGGGTTCATTATATGATAACTTTGGGAAGAACATATGCTTTGAGCCAGTTATTTTAAGAAATCATTAAAAGATTTGATTATTTCATAATTATTATTTGTAAACTTGTTTAGTGTGCCAACATTAAACAAAATAACTCTTAGGAACTGTATTTGATTTTTAGTTATTTAATTCCATTCAACTAATGAAAAATAGCTTTTTTCACAAAAAAAGCGCCATTTGTGAATTCTACACATCCTTTGAGAATGAATTAAAAGACCAATAATTAGCTCTGACACCTCAATATTGCAAGGAGAAAAAAAATCCTAAATTCATGCATAATAATATCCATAATGAATCATACACAATAAAAATATGTAAGGTATATGAAGAAAAAATGAAAGTGTTAAAGAAAACTGGAGTATCTAAAACAAATGTTGTTTTCACTAATCAAACCTGAAATTAAGTCTTAGAATGTTTTAGTAACATAGTTCCTGTTGTTTTGAATCTATGGAAAGAAACAAATGTTTGCAGAAATGATTAGATGACACTGTCAATCATTTTCAGGAGTTGACAAAGAAATCTTTGAGATTTGCCTGGCTGATATTCAGCTTTAACTCAAGATTGATTTTAACACTATCATTAGACATTTGACCAAAAATGCGATTTGATGAGCCCCTATTTCATGCAATCTTAGATAACACATTTCCAGCACACCACCTGTGTCCTTCAGTTATGCTCCTTTCTCACATCTGACACACCATCAGCCAGTTAATGTCAAATGAGTCTGCTGCATCTAAAGAAATGATATTCTCGGCATGCCTCATGGGTTTTATCATTGCTCAACAGAATAATTTATGAGAGCATGCTTATTACTAAAATAGCCATTTTATTTTCCGTACATCTTAGTAAATAATAGAGGCAAATAAATAAATAAATAAATAAATCTTCAAATAAGTACACCAACACTGCAAAACTCTAGAGAGGACAAAACTTAGAGAGTAAACTTTCGAGATGTGGGGCTGCATCATCCCACGAAAGCTAGAAACGTTCAGTCATGAGCCCATGGATTTCACAGTAGAAGACTGAGGGCTACTCATGCCTAATGTATGAATAAGCAGTTGTTCATAAGCCAGCCGTGTGAAAAAAATAGGAAGCGTCCAAGTGTCCAATTCTCTGAAAGGTAACCATGAAGAACTGGACTTATTCAGACCATTTTTGGGTTATTCCGGAAAGTTTGCAAGCACATAGATGACAATACAAACACAACTATCCAGAAATGAAGCTGGCTGCCCTAACAGGGAGCAGGCTCTGCACCAGCGTTAAGTGTTCAAGTACAAGCCAGATGCCCACCACCAGAGGTTTCCTAGGGAAAATTTTATTTCACACAAGCAGTTTGCACAGAAGGTGCAATGGCAGCCATAGCTACCATTTCTAGAGTACTCACTACACAGTACACTCTTGTGCACCCAGATAAAAACTCACACAGCTTGTAAGAGACGCCACATTGCAGAACCACAACTGGAACACAGGTTGACTCCTGAACCCATGATTTTAGTCACTATAACTTACATATATGAAATACGTTTGTTTTTTCATTTACTGTATCATCAAACCCTGCCAACTCGACCCTCTGCTCTCTGAAATTTGAGGCCTAGAAAAAAGCCTGGCAATCAATAAATACTGAATGAGCTGGCTGTCCCTTCTTTACACTGCAGTTTCCTTAACTAGAAGTTGTACTTTTACTCCAGAATTCCAGGAAAATTTATACTTTTTCCTTCATTTCACTAGAGCTAAACTCCAATACCACACATTTATCAAATCTAGAGATAGAGACAAAATAGAGAAAGTATTTTAACATTTTTATGTTATTTTGTAGTGGTTCCTGCTTTCTATAAAATACAAAAAGAAAAACAATCCAAGTCCAGCTGCTGCACTATTCCAGTCTTTTCTCTTTGCTGACATGGTACAAACATCCTTTTATCTTTAATATACTAAGTATTTTAATATTAATTTCTAAGAATTTTTAAATCTACTGAAGTGTTTTCTTCCCAATGCAATATTCATTATAAGTTATTTAATAGATCACTTCCTAATCCTATAAAGTAAAACTCTGAGTCTATGCCAAAAACCTTCTTGGAATATTTCTCCATTAATTTATATTTCCTGTACCTTAAAAAGAAACTGAGTCTTAGAAATGAGTTCCCTCAAATCATATAAAAATTGCAACAGACAATACAGTTCCACAATAGCTAGAATTCCACTCTCTAATTTTGATTAATATATCAGAATTTCCATTCAGAGGCTCAATGTTTTATGCCAAGTTTACCAAAATTTTCCTTTACTATGTGGCTTTAAAAGTATTTTCCAAGAACAAAAGGTGAAGACATAAATAGTTTCATCGTACAGGAAATATACAAGGACTATAATTATAGCACCCAACATTATAAGCTTATACTAAGAACCCTTTAGCTATCTCCAAAGTACTAGCTCAACAAACCTCTACCCTGTCCTCTACGTTCATCTTCTTGGCTCTACTTACAACCCAAAAATCTCCGTCACTGCTATTCTTGGGATACAGCTAATATGAACAGCTGTGTCATATTAGAAAAGGCATGCTGACACTCACAGTGAAGCCCAGTGCAGATTAAACCTAAACTCCGAAGCTGGTAACTCAAGAGTTATCACAAAATAAAACATTTTGGCCAAAAATCAATACACATTCTAGGAAAACTGAAAAACTGACATGGGCTTATCAAGACCTTTCCAAGTATTTCTTTATTCCCCTCCAGCCAGACATTTTTTTAAGGTCATATACCATAAAATAGCCTTGACATGTAAACCAATTAATAATAGCAATACTGGATCTGCAAAAAGGGTAAAATGATAGTAGTGTGAAATTCCAACCTTCCACTGTAATGGGGCATTGACTTTCAGGATGGAAATATTTCCAAGAGGTGATCTTCTCCAAATGAAAAGAACTAGTCAGATAAAATGTGAAACTCTTTTGGCCAATTTAAGGATAAAAGTACTAAATGGTGAAATATAAGAACTGTATCTTCAACTACTGCTTGACATGGGTTCCAAGCATTCTGTAGTCCTCAGTGCCCCACTCTGGTTATAATCTCATTTGTCAATGTTCCTTTTAAGTCTCAGAACACAAGTGTACTTCAGATTGGACTGAATACCATAAACTGTAACAGAAACTGCTACCTAATTCCTGGTGGCCAATAAGCTAAATCTAGTCTAGATGTGTAGTTAGGGCTCAAAAAGAGAAAACTTAAAATGTTACCCAAATTTTTAAAAACCATATTTTTTTAAAAAAATCAAAATTTCCATCTTCCCTTGACAAATCAGCTTTAGCAGCACCAAGCAACATTCCTTTATGTTCACCATTAGCAAAGTGGGTAGGGGCTTTCCCTTTAGACAGGACATGGGCTTGCAGATGATCATGCTGTCCATACCTCAGAAAACCCGTGCATCTGCCTTTACATTCATGTTCCTTCCCTGGTACCCACCAGGCATCTGAACTTGGAATTTATGTTGGCATTAGCTACTTCACCTAACCCCATGATCTGGTCAACTAAGCAATACCATACAATAAACAAAAACTCCCAAGACTTGTTAATAAAATATACATCTGGTCTCAAGTCATTTTCATCTATACAATTAATTTCCAGACCTTTAATGCACATCTTTCCATCTATCTCAAAATTTAATATTGTTCAATCAAATACATCCAATTTTAATTACTATTATTGAGCACCCAGTAGATAAGTGGTTTTGTAGCCACTTGTTCTGTAAAAGGCAGCCCCTCTCTCCATTTATTCTTTTTGTTTAATACACAGACGAGGTCTCACTACATTGCCTGGGCTGATCTCAAACTCCTGGACTCAAAGATTCCTCCTGCCTTGGCCTCCCAAAGTCCTGAGATTATGAGCATGAGCCACTGCGCCTAGCCTCTCCATTCAGTTTTGACAAGGAAAGTGTCAGTTAGATGTTTTTCATGTATGTGTTGTAGTTTTAGCTGTAATTTAGTTTCAAAAAGAAAATTAAAAGAACCAGAATGTTGTGTGTTTGTATAAGCAGGGAGCTACCTATTTTAATATATACTATACATATAATTGAACAACTTAAATACATCTAAAATTACATATTATGTGTAACTCTGACCTTTCACTAACACCTAAGTCTGGCACAGAAAAGCTCCAAAACCCAAAAAAGTTTCTATAAGATAATGGATTAAATTGGGATGCTACATCTTTGTCCAATACCTACACAGAAGCAAGGCATGCTGGTCAGAGTTTGGGACTTCCCAGAAGAATGTGGTCCACAGGGTTGGCAGCTGGCTGGTCGCCCAGCTCCACAGAGCTTTCCCCACTCCAAGGGGACCCAAGTGTACCTGTTCCTTTGAGCTTCTCTGGGAGGATCTGTCAATGATTCATCTGCTGCTGCCCAAAAGCCAGGCTTGCTGAAGGACATGGAGGCTGGGTGAGGTATCTAAAAGGAGTCTTTCTGGAGAGCCCTACTAAAAGGACACTAAAAGTGGCAGTCCTTTGTTCTTTATTGATAAAGACAATTGTGCAACTGCAGGCTTCTTTTATCTGAATCTCTTAATTAAAATGCTCATAAAGCTTCTCTTTCCAACCACACCTGACACTGTAATCATCCAGCTGAGAATACTGGTACTTCCCAAAGTTATCTTCAATTCTTTTTCAATAATCCAGCCAAAATCCCCAAAAATTCTTCAGTGATTTGCATGTCCTCATCTTCCTTTAAAATAACCCATTTGAAAAAAATAAAGTCAGCCAAAAAGGTTTCTAACACTCACTTCTTACCTAAGAGAGACCTGCTGCATAGTCCTTCAATAAGCCTAACCACCAAACGCATCAAAATGCTCACAACTCCACAGCAGTAAGAGGCACGGACCAGCTGCAAGAGAACCCAGCTGCAGAGTGACCTGAACCCAATTTGGGGAGCTCAGTCTGTAGAGAAGCTTGTCAACCAGTAAAGTGAGTGTCCACAGATTCCCCAGCCCCTAACCAGCCTTCTACCTGGCTCAGGAGGCGTGAGTACCAGTGGAAGACAGGGAAAGTACATAGTTCCCAGGAAAAGTCCCCTGGAAGCACCCAGCATGACCCCACTAGACCACAATCTCAGAATCTGGCCTTCCTAACTTCCTTGGCAGGACCTGGCCCTTGCTACCAGGATAAGTGTTCTAAGGAGCTGCAGTGTTCTAAGTCTGAAAATCATTGCATTCTACTGCAATCACTTTCTCCGCTGTACCCTGTGTCTTGTATACCACCTGGCATACATGAGACCCTCAACTCCTTGTAAGAGGGATGACAGAGAATACTCTCCTAGACTCTGAAGAATGTGAAGCCTTTAACAGCACAGTGCCCTGCCCTGGAAAGGCACTTAAAATCAGTAACACCCAAAGCACCAGGTTCTGCCTCTGTGTGCATCGTCTCCTTGGTGCAAATCACAACTCTGTGAGGAGGGACCTACCATGTGCCCTATTTTATAGACGAGGAAACTAAAGCAAATAAAAGATCAGCACCTGCCAAAAGCACATGGCTAACAAGAGACAGTCAGAAGCGTAGGCCAGTCTACACTTTCATCACACCAGCCCTGCGGACTCCAAACATACTCCACACCAAGAATGGTCCTAAGTAGATGGGACACAAAGATGAGTAAGCAGAGGTCCTTATTCTTAAGGAATTTAGTTTGGGAAGGAGAACTGTAAAGCAAGGAAAACAACGCAATGCTCCAGGTGTTATAGCAAGGCAGGAGGGGACTGTTTGGAAGGCCCTAACCAACAGGGTGGCCCAGTCACCTGGGAACATCAGGCACACTCTCACAGCACTGCTTTCTGGAGTTGGAGGGAGATTCACATCAGACAAGAAGCCAGTGGAGAGAGGCCAGGACTGCACGTGGAATCTTGCCATTAACTCCTTCCTAAGAAAGAACTGGACGACACTGGGTTTCTCCTGTACAGAGACGGGACAGGCTGGATAGTCCAGAGCAAAGGAGAGAGGAGGGGCAGGACTACCAAGGGCCTCTCTTCTCTCAGTCCTACAGAACACTGACCTCAGGACATAAATGCTGCATAGGATATGAGACAGCTGCGTGAAGGGGTCCCAAGTCATCAGTGCAGCTGGAAGGCCTGCAGCCTAAGGCAGATACTTAGGGCATGTAGGTATAGCATGCATGAATGAACATACCATGCATACAAGATGCCCAAAAAGGGAGGAAAGGATAGGGCAAATTTTATAACGCTTCATCAAGAAGGCACAGGCTTTAGCTGACTATTGAAAAATATGGATCTGCCAAGCCAAAAAGTATAACAGGGATTTCAGGAGGAAACAGCTTAATCAAAGGCAAGGAGCTAAAAGACAGAAAATGTATTGAGGACAATTTTAAGTAATTGAGTATACAAGTACTTCAAGCAGCAGAAAGCCAGGATTTAAATTCCAGCTCACCACTTCTGCATACATGGCTTTAAGCAATTTACCTCGCATTGTGGAAAAAGTGTGACAGTTTGCCAGGGGTCGGGGGTTGAATAAGCCATCCTTCCAAGGTTCTAAGCCTACCCCATCAGATAGAGGCTCTCAAAGGTAATCTCACAGTAAGAACAGAACTGCGATATAATCCAGCAATCTCACTACTGGTTGCAATGAGCCAAGATTGAGCCACTGCCTTCCAGCCTATCTCAATAAATAAACAAGTAAAATTATTAAAGGAGGGGAAAAAGAATTAGATGGAGCAGGCTCTCTCACAGTACAGGCCAAAAGAGACACTGAATGGCCTCCCATTCAGGAAGGACCCCAAATCTAGATTTGCAAGATTTTCTACACATAAGATTATATAAACAGTCACCAGAGATGCAGTGACAGGATTGAAGGGAGATATGTACATCATCCAGCTTTAGTCTTGTCTTGTTTCAGAGTCAAACTGCCTACAGCAGAAGGCACTATGAATTTTTTTTTCCCAAATCTTGTGACTATATTGTCAACAGCACAACTGCACTGCCTTATATTTTAGTAGGTACATGTTAATGTGTTAAATATAAGCATTTTTAAAAAATACATTCCATTGTAATCAACTTTTAATAATATGGAGAGCCTAAAACTTTGGCCCAAGTCTCTTATCTGTGATGGTGGTCAGAGGTGGGGGTAAGTAGGAGCCCTGACAAAAATGCAGACTCCCTGGCCTCACGGGGTAGAGCCTAGGAAGGTATATTTTTAATAACAATTCCAAGTGACTTTTCACACAAGTGGTCTCAGAGCCACACTTTAAAAAAGCACCGCAATGGCTCAGCAACATGGAAGCTGTGAAGAGTTTTAGGCAAGGAAGTAACTGATGAGTGCTGCGTGTCTCAACATTTGCCACTGGATTTGGCTGCGAGTGTCAGAGAGAGAAGCCTGATTATAATGGTTTTAAAAGTGAACTGGAATTAGGAAATCAACTATGCTTTCAAAATCCATGACTGAGAATAAAGAGATAAAATAAGAATGTGCATAAAGGAGTCTGACAAGGGTTTTTATTTGTATTCATCGGGTAGAGAAATAAGTAATACTGAAGTAACCCTAATGTTCTAGATTGTATTTAAATGCAATCCAGATCCACTCTCCTCTCTATTCTGTTCCCCCAAAGCTCCAACTTGTCCTCTGAAGGAGACCCTAGCAGGAGAGGAGAGGATAGGAGAAGTGAGAGGCAGGGGCATGCTCTCCCGGCCACAGCCCTCACTCAGGTTCACTGTAGACTGGCTGACTCCTTCAATTGGAGGCCACAGCTCCTCCTCCCCTGCTGCTAAGCAACCCCTGCTCCACAGCCTCTATCTCGGGGTTCTGATCCTTCCTTCCCCCTTGACCCTCCACGTCTAGTACAGCTGGCTCAGCAACTTTACTCTTCCTCACTATTTCCCAAGACCTGCCCACATCTTTGTAAATAGTTCTTTAAGTTACCTGGTTGCCTTAGTTACCTACTTCAATCTGTCTCTTACCAGAACCCTGAATGATACATATAACATTAAGCAGAATGTATATGCCAGAACAATGCCAAATCCAAAATACTCTCATGCTCAAGTAATGAAGCAGTCATATCAGATAGGACTCAGAAAAAGATTCGGATGCAAGGTGCACTGAATACAGGAAGAGCCGTTATGATTGGGAAGCCATGGCAGAAAGGGCAGGTCAGCAGTGCCTGTTCCGATCTCCTGAATCCTGAGCAGTTTCCACCCATCGGCTGCCCCTCCCTTGCCACACACTACAAAGCCTGCTTCAAGCATCTATATTATGCACAAAATTCATTAAAAGACCACTCTGCTGAGGGTCATTTTTATGGCTTGTTTTATTTTAAAGGAATCTTACCAAGTGCTATCATTGTAGAGTCCCACCTGTTAAACCAACTGGAGGCAAAAGCTGTGTGTGAGCTGTTTTATTTCCCTGGAAAGTTGGCCCTGATGGACCCAATAAACAGAGATGAAGTCTATTTGTACTTACAGGAGCAGTAACAACATAGAAAGCGTTTTTAAATCAGGGAGACAAAGAGCTCTTAAAGCAGTAAGGAAGCAGAAAAACCACTTTTGACTCCAAATTCAAAACTAGATTTTAATCCTAGTTTAATCACTGTGTGGGCATATGACCGATCCAAGCCTTGTATTTCTCTTCCTAAAAAGGAAGTCCTAAAGATTAAAAATGAAATACATATGAACAGATGTTAACTTCTCAAAATAAAAACATAAATAAATTCCAGGAATTTCATAATTTGTAAAGAGGGAGGAAATGTGCATCAAACATCTACTAGAAGCCTGGCATTTTACATCAATTATGGTTTCAATCTTCACAGTAACCTACAAGTAGGTACTACTACTACTTATTATCACCCTTATTTTACAGATAAGGAAACTAGGGCTTAAAGAAAAATATAGTATTTTGTCAAAGAGCATAAGGCTGGCAGAGTCTGGCTGCCAACCTAATCATGCCATTTCCACTACACCACTACCCAACTACTTCCTATTAACGAAGGACAATGGAATACAGAGAAACCTATATTGGCTGCAGCTGTCAGGGCTTGTGGTGTTTTGCTTAGCTGCTCTGAATTAGAGAGGCAGTTTCAACTCTCTTTACTATTGAGAACATCTTCAAAATTTAGTAGCTCACTTTCCTCTAAGTTTTTTTGTTTTGGGGTGTTGTTTTTTTTTTGGCTTTTTTTTTTTTTTTTTTGAGACGGAGTCTCACTCTGTCACCCAGGCTGGAATACAGTGGCACAATCTTGGCTCACTGCAACCTCCACCTCCTGGGTTCAGGCAATTCTTCTGCCTCAGCCTCCCAAGTAGCTGGAACTACAGGTGCCTGCCCCCACGCCCGGCTAATTTTTTTTTTATTTTTAGTAGAGACGGGGTTTCACCATCTTGGCCAGGCTGGTCTTGAACTCCTGACCCCATGATCCACCTGCCTCAGCCTCCCAAAGTACTGGGATTACAGGCAGGAAACACCACACCCAGCCCCTCCTCTAAGATTTTATTTATTGTCTCTCCAACTTGGACCAAAAAGAATTTGGGCAGCTTCATCACTTAATAAGACAGAGAATCATAGAATTTAAAACTAAGCCCAACACACGTAGAGGAGGAAACTCATTTATGTACAGTAACATATCTAATCTTGTTAACTGACAGGGGCTAAAATACAGATTCAAAATTCTCAGTCCCATATGCCTTCCTGATGAAAAGGAATCATCCACAACAGCCTGGGTATTTCAGTGTTCTCATGATGAAGTCTAACGCTCATTATGAGTATAAAAGTAGACAGGAGAGACAAATGAGTTAAATATTGATGTTCTAAACCTACAGTATTCAAATAGCAAGTTTAAAATAAATCTTTGATCTGCTTGTTTTGTTGCCATTCACCTTCTTTTTCTAAAAGTTATACTCTTACGAAGTCTCAATAATGAGAACTTCACTTGTTTCTTCATCTATAAAATGGAATTCATCATAGTACAGACCTGCAGGAAGATTAAAGAGGTTAATGTTTTAAACTACTCTTTTCCCTAACATCAACTTCACGTCACTGGTTATCTGCACAGTGCAGGGGGTGGAAATACAGAAAGGATCAGTCAATGAACTGTTCAAAAAGGAAATAAAGATCTCATAAGCCCACACTGCTTTTTTCTCTCCCTTACACACATCATCATTTTCCCTGTGTCAACCACAACCCCTGGCCCTTCAGTGTTGACTTCAGGGGCCTGTAGGAAGCTGTTGCTCTCCACCTTTCCCTCCAAAATATGTTGATAGCTCAGATCTAAAACAATGATCTACCAAAAATATTTGCCATATACTATTAAGACTATAAACTAAAATTGACCTTTGTTATTCAAACGGTAAAACCATACATGCGTGCGCACACACACACACACACCCATGAAGCTAAATACTTCAGGACTTGAACTTTATCTGACTTCACAAGGTGTTGTGAGGATTTGATTAAATAGTATAATCTGTGTGAAACAGCTTTGAAAACTGTATTAAGTGTTAGATGTTATAATTATTATCTGACTTTGCAGGATTAGTAACATATAACCGTTCCTCCTTCCCCTTCCCCCTCCAAACCTTTCAAAATATCCTGAGTCTCCATCTTGCCCCTCTCCCTGCCCAGAATTCAGCACATCATCTCTAAAACAATGACCCCTGTCCCTAAACATGGCTGTTCAATGACTTTATACAGGCCAGCCTCATCCCTAACTGGCCTTCTGCCAAGTATGCCATCCTGGATATCACATCACTGGGGAAATTTACTCTAGTTTCATAGCAGTAATTACAGCATGATGAGAAATAAGGACAGAAAATTGTTAAAAAGGAAAGAAAGAGCAGGGAGGGAGAAAGAGGGAAAAGGCTGGATAGCAACCTGACTCTGGAATTAGGCATATCGATGTAACAGAGTATATGATATGTTAAGATTTTTTAAAAAACACACACACTAAAAAATAGGTTGATCTGGGACATTTAATTATTTTCTTGTTTCATTTTGGTATTTGTTTTTGAATCTTAAAAATCCAGCACATCAGCGACTATTAATAATAAAGAACACAAATACCTTCAATTATTCCTTACATTGTCTAAATAGCACATTTGGCACAGCTCTTTCTGAGTCCAATTCCTTCCTCAAAACCCACTTCTCCATACATTCCTTTAACCATAACCACCTACCAAACATTACCCCAGAAATAAAGTCTTCTGGAAAGCAAGGTCTAGAAAGGCAAACATCAGATGCCAGATACTTCCCATCTTAGAGCATCGTGTAACCTCACTTGATAATATATTCTGTATTTTTATTTAAATTTAAGGCCTATTGAACAAATACTATGGCTACCTCAAGGTCACTCTGGAATTCTCAGTAAAAATTAAACCACCCAGGAGTCTAAGGCAAAATCTTTTGCTTCTTTTCTTCCCTGGCCTCAGCCTAATTGCAAAACACTTCCTCCTTTCTGCTACCTTGCCCTGCAAGGTGCATTCTTACATTCCATGCAGACCAATAATTTCCATCATCTCAGAAATTCCACACTTGCCTAGTAAAAAGTTAATTGTTTTCCTTACACTGAAGTCCCTCTCTTCCTCTGACATCAAACAACTGCTTTTATAATTTCCTAATTTTTCTTATACCAAATTAACATACTAACAAGTTATGTTTTTATACTTTTCATTTCCTGACTTGTCTTTTTCCTGTTGAATCACTTTATCAGATTATAAAAAATTTGTAAGCTTTCTCTCAACTTGGACTAAATTACTTACATTATAAAAATTTCCTATTTTGCTCAATTTTAAAATGGGTAAATGACTTTAGTCATCTAATTTTACAAAATGAGCTTTTTAAGGTATTTCAACAACTTCATCAACAAGAAAGTCAACTCTTAGGTGCTTCAAAGAAACAATTTATTATCACTATTAAAAGTTAAGGCTTGTGTGATATTAATTCAATATTTTAAAGACTTGTTCAAAGAGAAAACAACTCAAAATACAGCCATGTGTCACTTAATGATGGTGCTATATTCTGAAAAATGCATCATTAGGCAACTTTGTTGCTGTGTGGACACCACAGTGTACTTAAACAAACCTAGATAGCATAGCCTACTACACACTGAGGCCAGAAGTATAGCCTATTGCTCCTAGAATACAAACCTATACTGTACGGAATACTGGAGTAACTAACACAATAGTAAGTATGTATCTAAACATTTGAAAGATACAGTAAAAACACAGCATAAAAGATTTAAAATGGTACATCCATATGGGTCACTCACCAGGAAGGGAGCCTACAGGACTAGAAGTCACTCTGGGTGAGTGAGTTGTGCATGAATGTGAAGGTCCAGGACATTACTGGACACCACTGTAGATGTCATAAACACTCTACAGTTAGGCTACACTGAATTTATAAAATATATTCCCCTTTCTTCAATAAGTTAAACTTGGCTTACTGTAATTTTTTTCTTTTTAACTTTTTAACTCTTTTATAATAACAGAGTAAAACACACATTGTACAGTTGTACAAAAATATTCTTTATATCCTTATTCTATAAGCTTTTTCCTTTTAAAATTTTTTTAACTTAAAAAACCATTGAAAACTAAGACACAAACACAAACACTAGTCTAGGCCCACACAGGGTCAGGATCATTAATATAACTGTCTTCCACCTCTACATCCTGTCCCACTAGAAGGTCTTCAGGGGCAATAGCATGCATGGAGCTGTTATATCCTATAATAACAATGCCTTCTGGATTATTTCCTGAAGGGCCTGCCTCAGGCTGTTCTACAGTTAACTTTTTTTTTAATAAAGAGGCATATACTCTAAAATGACAATAAAAAGTATAGTAAATACAT
>CM052654.1:133755553-133766962 GCA_028533165.1 Leontopithecus rosalia | reverse complement strand
TTACCAGGCAATAGGAATTGTTCAGCTCTGTTATAATCTAACGACCACAGCTTTACCAGGCAATAGGAATTGTTCAGCTCTGTTATAATCTAACGACCACAGCTTTACCAGGCAATAGGAATTGTTCAGCTCTGTTATAATCTATGGGACCACCATCAGACACGTTGTCTGACTACCAAAATGTCACTATGCAGTGCACGACTGTGCTATACAAAGTCAGCAGTATACACGGCTGTACAAATTAGAGTAGTCCCAAGGTACCAACTCAAGACCTTCAGCTAACAAAGAAGGATGTCACTTTCCCTTGATTCTCCTGCTTATTTCAGTACTGAAAAGAACTTTCTCTGGATGTTTAAATGAGTTCATTAATATAAAATCAAGTTAAACAGTTATAAGCATTATATAAATGAATAGGTATTACTAGCACAGTGAAGAAAATATTTCACCATGGCAGGGACGAGTAGGGCAATGGCAGACATGGAGGGAGAGGAAAAGAAAGGGGGGAGAGAAAAACAGAACGTCTCTCTGAAAGAAATGTAAATGTATAAACTATCTCACGTGCTCCTCATCAGCAAGGAACTTTTCAACAGACACCCACCCTGCATTTGCTGATACACTGGCAGCAGCCTATTTAAGGGAGGAGTGTGATATGCTGAAAGGTCATATACTGCACACCAGTGTGGAAACGTCAGCGAGAATCCTCCACAGGGCCGAGAATGAAAAATCCTAAATTCTGGTCAATTTATTAATAAAGAGAGAAGAATATTTTATTCAAATACACGATTAATTTCACCACCACACTTTATTAGCATGACACACATTAGAACTGTTGTTCAAGATAGATGGGGATACTTTACTATTTATTACCCAGAAATTATGACTGCGATGTGAGATTTCAACAGAAGCCACAATTGTTTAACACCCTTTCGACATACTTAAGTTGATTTTATTTACAACAGAACGACACAAGGCAGCTAGTAACCTAATGTCAGGTTTCCAGACTGCTGCTACGAAAAGCCATCCAGACAAGAAGGAATCCTGTATTGAAACGAAATCCCTGAGGACTAAATGACAGCAGCACCTTCAAGTTCAAGACAGTGAACCAGGATCCCGTGTAAAGTGCAAACAAACACTTCCAGGTTAAGTACACTTGAAATCATTGTAAGTAAAATTTCCAAAGTTAACTACCTTTAGCCTGGAGCTAGAGCAATCAATTAACTATACCCCCACCCTATCAACAATTTCCCTAAATGTCACTCTCACAACAAAATACCTCCAAACTTTCTCTTCTGAGTAAAATGGCGCTGCTTTTCCATCACAATGCTGTTTATTTCTCAGTAATCCGTAGGCTCTTTAAACCATCAAACTCGACTGGCCTCATTTAAATGCCACCCTTCCCTAGACACTGTCAAGAGCTTTTTTGAGGGCTGGGCCATGAGGTACGGTGGCTGCATCTATCGACAAGGCTGCAACTCTCTCAGCCAGAATCCTGGGATTAACTCCCTCTGACTTTTCTTCATAACCTGTCTGCCTTCCCCCAAACTGTTGCCTCTGTCTCTCTTAAACCACACTCCAACGCAAACTGTCCCCAAAGTGCAGTAGCACTTAAGCCTCTCCGGGGCCCTCGCACCCATCGACGCCGTCTCTAAGGCACCCTGCACACCCAGACCCAAGCATCAGCCTCTCCGGGAGTGTCTCAGAGCCGCGCGCGGGGCAGGCAGCACCACCGGCCTCCCCAAAGGGCAGCTTTCTGCACCCTGTCTACACCCCGGTCCCTGCGCACCGGGGGCTGCCCCGGGACCCGACCACGGGGTCCGAGCGCCGCTGCCGCCGAGGGCAGGGACCGCATGCACACCCGCACGCCCAAACGACCACCCTTCCCGGGGGTTGTCGCTGGCAACAACACCCGGCCCACCCAACCCGGCCCGGGCATGGGGGGCTGGGGGCGCACCGGGGATGGGGGGGCTCCGGGGCAATAACCGGCTTGGTGCCCCCTCCCTTCCAGGGAGCGGTGGGCAGGGGGGCACCGGGTGACCTGCCCCAGCCCCCACCCTCCTCTCGGGCCCCCCGGTCGGGTGGCACCGCGGCCGAGAGGGGCGGCAAGGGCGCGACGCCGGGCGCCGGGGCGCCTCGGGGTACCTGGTCGATGGGTAGCTGCACGGCGTTGCTGAGGGGCTGCAGCAGGGTGGAGCCCGTGGTGCTGGTGGTGGCCATGGCCGGGCCTCGACGCTCCGACCGCCCGCGCCGCTCGCCCGCTCGCGCTGTGCCGGGCGACGAGGATGGGGATGCAGCGGCGCGCCCGCCCCTGGGCCGCCCGCTGTCTGAGCGCCGAGCAGGGAGGGCCGGGGAGGGGCCGGGGGCGGCGCCCGGCTCGCACCTCCCCCTCCGCCGCCGCCGCCGCCTCCGCCCGCGACCGCCGCCCCCAACCGCCCTCCACCGGCGCGGCCCCTCCCGTCGTCGTCCCCGCCGTCCCCGCCCCGGCGCCCCCGCCGCATCCCCCGCGCCCGACTTCCAGCAGCTTCCAGCGCCCCCTCCCCACCTTGCGCGCTCTCGCTCCAGACAGCTGCGCCGCCCAATTGCGGCGCGGCGCCCCGACGCCCGCAGCCAATCAGAGAGCGCCGGCCGCGCCACGCGCCTCCTCCGTGCCGAGGACCCGGGCGAGGGGGCCGAGGCGCGGCCCGGGCTGTTGCGGGAGGGCGGTTGGCCAGTGTCACGGGGTGAGCTCCTCGGGTGGGAGCGAGGAAGGGCGTTTTTGCCCGGCACCCCTCGGTTTCTCCTCGCTGGAATGTCGCAACCCCCCACCCCTCCCTAGGAGGGACGGCAGACAACAAAGGGTCCCGGGGTGGCGGCCGAAGGGGCGATGTGAGGGACGCGGCCGAGCCAGCGCCGGGGGAAGTTTGGGGACCAAGGTGGGGGCTGGGAGGACGACAAACCAAAACAGCGACCTGGCTGAGAAGCCCCTTTGCGAGACTGCCGGGTGAAAGCCCGACGCTGAGAGCAGCCTCGAAGTCTGACGCTTTCGTGGCTCTCCAGCCTCACCCGGGCCTTTGGGCTATGGGAGCGGGGCCCGGGTTCGACGCCGGCGGGCGCAGGGAGACCGGCTCCCCTTTGCTGGGTTAAAGTTTAGTTCTTTGGTAGCCAGCAGCCCTCGTTGAAGACCCCACCTTCCTCCTGAAAAAGGCAATTTCTAAGCATCCCTTCATCCTCTTGAGCGCAGTTACCCCAGACTGTTGAAGTCCGCCAGGTTTACGTACCCTGGCAGGTCACCTGTGTATATATAATCCATTTGCCCCAAACTTCGTAGAAGTAAACCATTTGAGCGCCTTTAAAATGCAAACATCAACTTCTGTTCAGAAGACTTTAAAAGAGGAGAAATGCTACAGCAATTATGAGGACAAATCAAGACTCAAGGATTTGGCAGTTTTAACTTTCATAGAAATAACTAATGTTTACTGAGAGTTTAACCACAGCTATAATACTTTTGATAGAATAGCTCATTTAATTCTCACAATAACTGTGTGAAACAGATACTATTACACACCCTCTGTCAAGGAAATTGAGTCACAGAAAAGTTGCGTAATTTGCCCAGGAGCAGACAGCTGATAAGTAGATTGGAATCCAAGTAATCTAGACAGATCAGACATTACCACTGGGCCTTTCTCTCTCTCACACTTACGCCCATTCCAGAAATTCCCATCAGCTATCGGTTACACCATTGGCTTGATGACTAGCTTAGAGTCTTGAATAAGAAGACAGTACAGATTAAAAATACACCCGCTTTAGTAGTCAGTCTCTGGGCTTCCATTTGTCTCTCTGAAAAGGAGGCAGTGAAACTCATCAGTGTAGTCCCTTATTGCTTAGAATTCTTTGACTGGTTGACTCAATCCTAGTTTGGTGAATTCTCAGCTGAAACGGAATAGGGGCTAGCAGGAAGAATCAAAAAACGGGGACCTTCATTCTCCCTAGGGAGTGTTCCAGTGGGAGCTGTAATCAGTTAGAGAGCTGCTTATTACAGTATATTAATCCAACAATCCAGGCCTCTCTATGAATATTGTATTAGAAGAAACTAATTTTTTCCTTTTCTTCACTTTGGAGAAGTAGAGGAAGTGCACAGGTGGCTGAGCATACAAACTGAAGAAAAAATGAAATACCATTTTAAAAACTTGAAAGGTGGGTGTTGGGAACATATTGCAACCTAAAGTAAGCAGCATGGAGATACAATCTCAGCTAGAACAAATAATGTCTGCAAAAAGGAGTATCCCTAAGCTGAATTTTTATTTTAGTCAGACATGACAGAACATAGTCTGTATTTGGGATAACTACATGAAATTATTTAATATCTAGAATGGTTGGACACAGTGCCTCATGTCTGTAATCCCAGCATTTTGAGGGGCTGAGGCAGGCGGATCACTTGAACCCAGAAGTGATCCAGACCAGCCTGGCAACATGGCAAAAACTCGTCTACAAAAAGTAACAAAAATTAGCTGGGTGTGGTGGCACATGCCTATAGTCCCAGCTACTCAGTAGGCTGAGGTGGGAGGATAGCTTGAGCCCAGGGAGGTTGAGGCTGCAGTGAGCTGTGATCACACCACTGCACCCCAGCCTGGGTGACAGAGTGAGACCCTGTCTCAAAATAATAAATAGGCCAGGCATGGTGGCTCACACCTCTAATCCCAGCACTTTGGGAGGCCATGGCTGGTGGATTACTTGAGGTCAGAAGTTTGAGACCAGCCAACATGGTGAAACCCTTTCTCTACTAAAAGTACAATAAAATTAGCTGAATATGGTGGCAGGAATCCCAGCTACTCAGGAGGCTGAGGCAGGAGAATTGCTTGAACCCAGGAGGAGGTTGCAGTGAGCCATGATCACACCACTGCACTCCAGCCTGGGTGACAGAGTGAGATTCTGTCTCAAAAAAATATGCATTGATTAATTAATGTATGTCTATATCTATATAGATAGAATAGGGAAGATTTTAGCCATCTGGGGAAATGTTGCTGTGTCAGAGCTACAAAGCTATAGGTAAAATATAGTATAATAGTAATAATAGCTGAGATTTTAGAATAAAACAAATCTAGTCTCTTCCATTTTTAGCAGCAAGATCTTGGGCAAGTTATTTAACCTTTCTAAGTCTCAGTTTCCTCATGTAAAAATGAGCATAATAATGGCACCAACTCCATGGTTTATGAGGTTATAAAGTTATACTTAAATGAAGAGCTCACAACAGTGCTTGGTGCATGATAAAATTGAAGAAAGATTCTATTAGAGTTCTCCAGGGAAAACCAATTGGATATATATATGTAGACAGAAGTTTATTACTACAGCTTAGGTTAAGATTATGAAGGCTGAGGAGTCCCACAATCTGCCATCTGTAAGCTGAAGGCCCAGGAAAGCTAGTGATGTAGGTCCAGTCCATGCCCAAAGGCCTGAGAAGCACAGGACCCAACGGTATAATTCAGTTTATGTCCAAAAGCCTGAGAACCAGGAGCAGTGGTGTCCCAGGGAGGGAGAAAATGGATGTCCAGCTCAAACAGAGTGAATTCACCCTTCCTCCACCTTTTCGTTCTATTTGGGTCCTCGACAGATGTGATGATGCGAGGGTATTCAGGTGAGAGAATCTTCTTTATTCAGTCTACCAATTATAATGCTCATCCATGGTCAAATACACATTGAGAAATAATGTCTCAACAGTTCGATCTGGGCACCTTTTAGCCCAGTCAAGTTGACACATATTAATTCAAGAAATTTAGTATAATTCTGAAAATGGAAACCATTTGTTTCATATTAAAAATACTACATCCTCATGTTTTTAATGAAGAACTGAAGCTGGCATTTTAAGCTGATAACTCAGCTTAAAATGGTACGGTAAAGTGTATGCAGGCCACACAATTAGCCTGACCAGTATTTGCTAATTAGACCGAAACTTCTTCAGTGGAGATGAAAGAAAAAAGATTTAAACCAATTGTATATAAGCCTCACCACCTTACGTTGGATAACATCCATCCTATAAAAAGCAATTTTTGTGTTAAAACATTTTCTGACCACTTACTGTGTTCGAGGAACTACGTGGGGTGAGGGAAAGGATAAATGATGCCTATGATCAAAAGAAGAAACAGTTGTATCCACAAATTCACGTATTACAAGAAAAGTACCAAGGAAGGTTCTTTTTTTAATGTTAAAAGGAACATGTCTGTAAGAAAGAAGCTTAGCTGGAAGTTAAAAGACCTGACTTTTAACCCTAACTTTTCCACCAGATAGCTGTGAACTTTAGAAATTGGGCTTAACTTCTCTGTGCCTTAAGTTTTCCATTGTTAAATGTGAATAATGGTAACTGTTTGTCCCACCTCAAAGCAGTGTTGTGACTGTGAGCATGAACTTAACTATAGACTCAATTATATTTTAAGTTACTAATACAATTAGTCTGAGAAATAATAACTACTAGTAAAGGGATTTCAATATAAAAACTATATTGTTAAGAAGAGTTACTTAGACCAAGGCATAGGAGCACCAGACAGTGTCCACGTGTGGCAAGATGGCAATGTGGCAGTGCTCTGGTCCTGGCTCCATTGCCCTTGCCTCCTAAAATGGCTGTGATCATTAAAGATTGCTAAAATAAAATTTTTCCTTCCCAACTTATTCTTAACTTTGAAGAAACCACCAAGAAGAAATGAATATCTGCCAAGATGGTTTTGTTTTGTAAAAATAGTATGTGTCATGAACTTAGAGCTCTCAGGCAATTATTTTGCCTCTTCTATGCTCCTATACCCTGGAATAATTTTGATTGATGAAGAGCATTGAACTATACACAGAATAACAACCCAAGTTAACTAGAGGGGCATCTTTAAGCGCTTACAAGCTAACCCTAGGCTGAGACTGGAAAAAATGAAATGAGAATGTCACCCTGTAAGACCCAACATGGTTCAATTAGGACATCACAAAGTAGGCTGAACAAGAGGTAGCAAACAGTACAAGTCCTGGCTCTACTGTTTTCTGGCTCCACCACAGATGTGGAATGTACCAGCAATCAGATCACTTATCTTCAATTTCAATGGGATATGTTAAGAGATTTTTAAAATAAATGATTTCAGTGGTCCCCTTTTCCTCTAAAATTGTATGGTTCCCAAGAATTTCTGGGACTTTCTCCGTCTCTGTAAGACTACAGTCTAGGTTATAATTAGGCTAAAAGATGTCAAGTGAAACTATTACTCATCAGTTTGGGAATAGCATTGCTTTCTCATTACTCCATAGGTTCCACGACTGCCTCTTAATTTATTACATCTCTAATCAATCTTTCTTCTTAAAAATGTCTATTATTTCTCAGGGGCTACAAAGATTTCTATTTTGTATCTGTGCATCTGGGGGAGACATTCTCTTTTCCTCATAGATTTATTTGGCGTTTTTATATTTATGTGAATGAGTCAAATCTCAATGCAAAGAACACCCCTTTCATGCTTATTTATTATAACATAAGCCTGCAACCTGGAACCCCTAATCCCTAGGTGCAGAAAAGTAAAGTTCAAACTCTTTCATGCATTTGCATGTCTGCATAATAGCTTTTATGTCCAAATTATGAAACATCTTAATTATAAATTGCTGTCACCTCCCCAGATTTCATCACAAGCACCGTCACCACCAGCAGCATTTATTGCATCTGCTTGTGGCACTGCACTGGGGAAGAAGACTTCATTTTCTCAGTTTGCCTAATATTCCAGGTTCTTTCTGTCTATCCGTAATTGTGAGAAGAGTTGCCTTCCTGATCACGTTGACATATCACTGTTCTGCTAAGCTGTGTAGTCTGGCTACTAGGGGAGGAGTTACACCCACCCTCTTCTGCTGCCAGCTCTGTGACAAAGAGAAAGCTGTAAGTTATTCTCCAGCCTGCTGAAGAGTTCTGTGTAGTCCCCAGAAGCCTGTCACTTTCAGCAGAATTCCCTTTTTGTAAGTGAATGTGTCAAGCTGCATATTTTGTTATGGGTATTTTATGCCTAAACCCTTTTCCCTTACTATCATTTTATAGATGCTGGGTTTTCATCCACAGATTACAATACCAGTGTTCTAACTAATGTCAGAGTTCTAATCAGTGAAAAATTAGAAATGAGAATCATCTCTCTTCCCGTAGTGTCTGCAGTTACCACATCTAACCTGGTTCTCTTGCCAAAGAACTTGCTCTCCAGGACGGGTGAGATTCCGGCTAAACATGAGGAACCTGCTAAGGAATGGCCTGATAATCAGATAATAGTCTGGTTTCAATCCCTTCAAATTACCTTTTAATTATTTTCCACTTGAAATCAGATAGTTATTCCCTCTTATTTAGATTTGTGTGTGTACATTCTGATCTAGGCCTAAAACACTGTATATCACAAGACAGTTGTTATTAAAACCACAAAACACTAAATTTAAAGGAAAACCTATTATGAAAGAGATACCAAATGTTCCCAAGGAAGCTGAAACCAATTTATTATTAAATTTACAAATAATGGGTTGCCACTTCCAAAGTGAGGATGTAGGTCAGGTGGAAACAAACATGAAAGGAGTGTCCTTTATTAGATTGTTCGTCTGAGACTTTGTCCTTAATTTTTTCAAGGCATTGGGTGGGGACGTTTATATTAATAGAAAGCATTAGATAAGGAAGTTGGGCACTGGAATGAGACTGCCTTAAGTTAGAGGCCTACATATTTGATTTTGGGAAAGTTACTTAACCTTCTTGGGCCTCAATCTTGTCATCTATAAAATGGGAGTAATAATGATTTGTTGTGATGTTCAAATAACTTAATACACTTAATGCTTGTCACATTGTAAGTGCTCAATAAATATTAGCCATCATCAACTTCATCATCATCATCATCACCATGTCTTAGAGCATATGGTTACATTTATCATAGGTACCATATGCTGATAGAAGGTTAGATTAAAAACAAGCTGTTACATGGACTCAAGAAGAGGAACAACACACACTGGAGCCTTTTGGGGGTGGGAGGTGGGTGGGGGGAGCATCGGGATAAATAGCTAATGCATGCTGGCCTTAATACCTAGGTGATGGTATGATAGGTGCAGCAAACCACCATAGCACATGATTACCTATGTAGCAAACCTGCATGTCCTGCATATGTATCCCAGAACTTAAAACAAAAAAACAAACAAAAAAACACAGGTTGTTGCTTTAGTCAACTTATCCCTCCAGATTGAGGGGGAAAACCACTGAGGGCTAAAATTTAGGGCATAAAGAGTACATTAAGTGATTTAACAAATTCCTGGCCTACCTCACCTGAAAACATTAACAAAGTTTTCACTTACAGAAATAAGTAGGGTGACAACTAGTTTTGAACTTTTTCTTCTTAAATGCTGGAATATACTGTGGTTAGATATTTTGCTTTTAGCTGTTAGTATCTATTCTGAGCCTTTACAACCTACACAGTAGGAAAAGGATTTTAAAAAGACAAACAGTAATTTATATAAATATTTCATGGATAAGAACTAAGCAATGAATGTGTAATTTATAATTTGGAGTACTGTATTACTTTGTGGCACATTTAAAATTATTGCTCTGATTATTTGAAAATTCCAGTTAGATTTCATCATTCTGCACAGTATTTCTCAAAATACCATCTCTGAATTCACAAATATTTATCTTTTTTTGGTTAGCATCCAGCTGGTAACCAGTGAAATGATCCTACATTATTCTAGGACAGGAGCCAGGAACTTGGTCTTATTGCATAAAGCCACTCTATTCCTCTTTATGTAAAATATATTCCACTACTGGTCCCTAGATACTTCTTTAAGAGAGCACTTAAAATTGCTCCCTTTGGAGTTGCCTGAGTATCATTGAGAAATAAATTAAAAGACAAAATCAACTCAAGTATGTCTGATACAACCCAATAAGACAGTGTGTCTCAGTGGGGTCCCAGGATCATCTTTATTGGAATCACTCAGTATGCTTATTTAAAATCCAGATCCCTGGGCAATAGTCAACACATAAAGAATCAGAATTTTCTATGTCAGAGTTCCGTAATCTGCATTTTATTAGTGCTCATGGGTAATTCCTAAATACCCAGTGAAGTTTAAGAACCATAGCCCTGGGCCCTTGATATATCTTATTCTATTACGAACTTCATTATAATTAAGCAAATGCAAAAATAATGCACATATGCTGATTCATATACCAGAATAAATAATTTAACTAGGTTTTACTGTGTCCCAATTTATAAATAATTAATCCACAATCCTTTCCCTATATTAAAATGTTAATCAAATCCCTAACATTACATCAGTACTAATAACTATGACAACTAACATTACTAGATTCCATTTTTATTATGTAAATAAAATAAAAATCAACTGTCCAGGGTTCTTATTGATTATATGTAATAAAGATATAAATATTCTTGTATATTTCTGAGTAGCTGTGGTTTCTTACAAATTTCAGAAACCTGCCAGCTTTGAGATCATGTTTGAGAGCCAACATTGGCTCGGTACACCATGCAAGTGATGGAGCATTTGGACCAGGAAGAGAATTTGGAAGTAAAGGGAATTCATGTAGCACAGTGTTCAATGTTAAGAGCTCCATCTAGGTGAAGACTCATAGGTAATATACATATGATATAGCCAAGGTCTTTTATGAACAAAAAGTAATCACAGACAAACATTGTCAAAGAAGAAAATGAAAGAAGAAGCAGTTAAGAAGTTTTAGGACACGGCAGCCTTTTCCTCTTGTTTTTATTTTTTAGATTTCACTTTTATTTGTATTAAAAAAATTTTTAAAGGCAAATAGTACTATGATCTTTTAACAAAAAAGAGAAGTCCCTGTTCTGTGTTTTCTCACTTCTAAATTTTGCTTCCTATAGATAACACTTTCAACTCTTTTTTTTTTTAGACAGAGTCTCACTCTGTTGCCCAGGCTAGAGTGTAATGGCACGATCTTGACACACTGCAACCTCAGCCTCCCAGGTTCAAGTGATTCTCCTGCCTCAGCTTCCCTGGTAGCTGGGATTATAGGCACTTGCCACCACGCCCTGCTAATTTTTTTTTTTTTAGTAGAGATGGGCTTTCACCGTATTAGCCAAGCTGGTTTTGAACTCCTCCACTCAAGTAATCTGTCCACCTTGGTCTCTGAAAATGCTGGGATTACAGGAATGAGCCACCGTGCCTGGTCAACACTTTTCAACTCTTTTAACTATTTCTATTGAAATTGACCTTCACATTTTCTGGAGTAAATAAAAGATGTTTATAGTGCTATTTCAGGACTTTTCCAATTTAAACATTACACATTGACAACTTTTTTAAAAATTTTTATTGCATTTTAGGTTTCGGGGTACATGTGCAGAACATGCAAGATAGTTGCATAGGTACACACGTGGCAGTGTGTTTTGCTGCCTTCTTCCCCTTCACCCATATTTGGCATTTCTCCCCATG
>CM052654.1:133727825-133755053 GCA_028533165.1 Leontopithecus rosalia | reverse complement strand
AAGAAAAAGAAATAAAGGGTATTCAAATAGGAAAGAAAGAAGTCAAATTGTCTCTATTTGCAGACGACATGATTGTATATCTAGAAGACCCCATCATCTCAGCCCAAAATCTCCTGAAACTGATAAGCAACTTCAGCAAAGTCTCAGAATATAAAATCAATGTGCAAAAATCGCAAGCATTCCTATACACCAATAACAGACTGAAAGAGAGCCAAATCAAGAACAAACTGCCATTCACAATTGCTACAAAAAGAATAAAATACCTAGGAATACAACTAACAAGGAACATAAAGGACCTCTTCAAGGAGTACTACAAACCACTGCTCGACAAAATAGGAGAGGACACAAACAGATGGAGAAACATTCCATGTTCATGGTTAGGAAGAATCAATATCATGAAAATGGCCATACTGCCCAAAGTAATTTACAGACTCAATGTTATCCCCATCAAGCTACCAATGACCTTCTTCACAGAACTGAAAAAAAACCACCTTAAATTTCATATGGAACCAAAAGAGAGCCCACATAGCCGAGTCAATTCTAAGCAAAGAGAACACAGCGGGAGGCATCACACTACCAGACTTCAAACTATACTAAAAGGGTATAGTAATCAAAACAGCATGGTACTGGTACCAAAATAGAAAAATAGACCAAGGGAACAGGACAGAGGCATCAGAGGCAACACAACATATCTACTACCATACAATCTTTGATAAACCTGAAAAAAGCAATGGGGAAAGGATTCCCTGTTTAATAAATGGTGTTGGGAAAACTGGCTAGCCATGTGCAGAAAGCAGAAACTGGACCCCTTCCTGACACCTTACACTAAAATTAACTCCAGATGGATTAAAGACTTAAACATAAGACCTGGCACACACAAAAAAAAGACCTGGCACCATAAAAACCCTAGAAGAAAATCTAGGCAAAACGAATTAGAACATAGGAGTAGGCAAGGACTTCATGACCAAAACACCAAAAGCATTGGCAACAAAAGCCAGAATAGACAAGTGGGACCTAATCAAACTCCACAGCTTCTGCACGACAAAAGAAATAGCCATTAGGGCGAATCGGCAACCAACAGAATGGGAAAAAATTTTTGCAGTTTACCCATCTGACAAAGGGCTGATATCCAGAATTTACAAAGAATTCAAACAGATTTACAAGAAAAAAACAAACACGCCCATTCAAAAATGGGCAGACACTTTACAAAAGAAGACATACATGAGGCCAACAAACATATGAAAAATGCTCATCATCACTGGTCATTAGAGAGATGCAAATCAAAACCACATTGAGATACCATCTCATGCCAGTTAGAATGGCGATCATTAAAAAATCTGGAGACAACAGATGCTGGAGAGGATGCGGAGAAATAGGAACACTCTTACACTGCTGGTGGGATTGTAAATTAGTTCAACCATTGTGGAAGACAGTGTGGCGACTCCTCAAGGACCTAGAAATAGAAATTCCATTTGACCCAGCAATCCCATTACTGGGTATATATCCAAAGGACTATAAATCGTTCTACTATAAGGACACATGCACACGAATGTTCATTGCAGCACTGTTTACAATAGCAAAGACCTGGAACCAACCCAAATGCCCATCAATGATAGACTGGACTAGAAAAATGTGGCACATATACACCATGGAATGTTATGTAGCAATCAAAAATGATGAGTTAGTGTCCTTTGTAGGGACATGGATGAATCTGGAGACCATCATTCTCAGCAAACTGACACAAGAACAGAAAATGAAATACCGCATGTTCTCACTCATAGGCGGGTGATGAACAATGAGAACACATGAACACAGGGAGAGGAGCACTACATTGGGGGGAATAGGGGAGGGACAGTGTGGGGGGAGCTGTGGAGGGATAGCATGGGGAGAAATGCCAGATGTGGGTGAAGGGGAGGAAGGCAGCAAATCACACTGCCATGTGTGTACCTATGCAACTATCTTGCATGTTCTGCACATGTACCCCGAAACCTAAAATGCAATAAAAAAATACCCTAATGTCATGAGTAAAAGAATTAGAGGAGCAAGAATCAACAAATTTAAAAGCTGGCAGAAGTCAAGAAATAACTAAGCTCAGAGCAGAACTGAGGGAGACAGAGACAGGAAAAAAACCTTCAAAAAAAATCAATGAATCCAGCAGCTGGTTTTTTGAAAAGATCAACAAAATAAAAAAAAAATTTTTAAAGAAAATGTGGTGTATATATACTATGGAATACCACTCAGCCATAAAAAGGAACAAAATAGTGGCATTCGCATCATCCTGGATGGAGTTGAAGACCATTATTCTAAGTGAAGTAATCCAGGAATGGAAAACAAAACATTGTATGTTCTCACTTATAAGTAGAAACTAAGCTGTGAGGACACAAAAGCATAAGAACGATATGATGGACTTTTGGACTCGAGGGGAAGAGGAGGTGAGGGGTAAAAGACTACACATTGGGTACAGTATACACTGCTCAGGTGAGGGGTGCACCAAAATCTCAGAAATCACTACTATGGAACTTATCCATGTAACCAAACACCACCTGTTCCCCAAAAACCTATTGAAATAAAAAAATTAAAGTTAAAAAATAAGAAAGAAATCTTGGGCTGAAAACAACACATGAAAAAGTGCTCAACATCACTAATCACCAGAGAAGTGCAAATTAAAACCACAGTGAGATATCATCTTACTCCAGTCAGAACAACTATTATTGAACAGTCAGAAAACAACAGATGTTGGTGTGGATGCAGAGAAAAGGGAACATTTAGACCCTGTTGGTGGAAATGTAAATTAGTTCATCCTCTGTGGAAAACAGTATGGAAATTTTTCTAAAAACTAATTACCATTCAACTCAGCAATCCTATTAATCCTATTACTGGGTATCTACCCAAAGGAAAAGAAATCATTATCTAAAAAAGACATCCGCACTTGTATATTTATTGCAGCACCATTCACAATAGCAAAGTCATAGACCAACCTATGTGTCCATCAATGGTTGACTGGATGAAGAAAATGTCGTACATATACACCATGGGATACTATGCAGCCATGAAAAAGGACATCTTGTCCTTTGCAGCAACATGGATGGAACTGGAGGCCATTATCTTAAGTGAATTAACTCAGAAACAGAAAATCAAATACCTCCTGTTCTCACCTAAAAGTGGGAGAGAACAAGTGGGTACCCAGGGACAAAATATGGAAATAATAGACACTGGAGACTCCAAAAGAGGGGAGGGTGTGGGGCTGGGGGTTGAAAAATTACCTACTGGGTACAACGTTCAGTATTTGGGTGATGAGTATACTAGCGACCCAATCCCCACACACTATACCTACGTAACAAACATGCCTATGGGCTCCTGAATCTAAAACAAGTGTTTCAAAAAGTGGAAAATTTGAACACTGAAATCCCATGTCATTCATCTTTTGTGAGGAAATGTTTTTGTACCTATGGGCTTCGGGGACTTGACGTTAGTCATTTGGTTAACCCTAAGAAAGGACATAAACTGAATCTTCTTAAATGAGGTCATCTTTATTATTAAATTTTTTGGTATTCTTTGTGTAAAACTAATTTAAAAGATTCTATCTATTCTGATTATTTTTCCCTCTATAAGGAAATACATATACTTCAATGTTATCAATTCTTGTACCTATTTGTTAACATTTCCTTAAATGTATTTTCTCCAGATGTTGTAAGTGAAAAAAAAAAGAAGAAGAAGAAAGAAATATTGGGCTGAGAAAATCTACTGCAAGTAAGCACATAATTGGCTCTCAGTTTCTTGGGGACAAAAAGAAAGAGAAAAACACATTGGTTACATATTTTTCATTGTCTTAGAAAATGAAACAGTCCAGTCCATCATGCAACAAATATTTTCTGGCTCTGGGGTCTGTGAGCAACTTCTCAAGTGGGTGGATTTAGTGAGTGGCACGCTGGACAATGTACCCCAGACTTATAAGACAGGCACAGAAGTTCTACTTGTGACTGTTTCTTATGAAGCTAAACCATGCTGTGAAGCATTTCATCTGTGATGAGGTGTCAAGAGGATACAAGTTGGGTCCAAGCTTACTAGAGACTCATCTTGACCCAGGGCTAAAACTTGGGGAACCTTAAGGAACAGGGTCCTTAGCAAATGACAGTTGTCTCAGCTGGACTTTTGAAATGAACTATGTTCAGACAGTTCATAAGTTGAGTCTCTAACAAGTAGCTGAAAGTCAGATAACCAATATTATAATTGAAGGGAGAGCCACATGCTCCTGTTACAGCTATGTAAGCAGCAGCGCACCCTTTCATGAACATTGAGGCGCCTGCGTTGTTCTCTCACCAGAGGGGAGGCTGTCTCCTCCACCCTGGAGGTGGCCACAGACACACGAAGATACTTTAGTCATATAGATTTCTTATTTTTCAGATTTGGTTTTTTCCACTGGAACATTTGAAAGTCAATTTTACACCAGAGTGGATCCATATTGAACATCTCTGGAGGTTATCTCTAACCTTTCATCATTATTTAAAGTGCATCTTTCAAAAATTTTTTAGTCTAATTAATATTAGTTTTTCTAATAAGTGGTTTCATTTATTATACTCCAACGTGATTTTTCTCTACATTATACAAAAAATTATCTATGTTCTTGGTATTTAAAAATTTTGCAAATGGTATATTAGAATATTCGACACGATGTATTTTGATGAGATGATTGGTGATCAGCAATGTTTTGTGCCGTGTAGGGGTTATTGTGGCTTTATCGTAT
The DNA here is from genome assembly GCA_028533165.1 of Leontopithecus rosalia. Lineage (NCBI taxonomy): Eukaryota > Metazoa > Chordata > Mammalia > Primates > Cebidae > Leontopithecus > Leontopithecus rosalia. The sequence goes on along the minus strand of CM052654.1, from coordinate 133,750,309 downwards.
TCACATGACTTCTAGCTATTATCTTATTTCTCTCCTGGATGCAGATACGTGCATATATAGGATCCACTAAGGTTGCTGTTGTGAGAATGTATTCTGTGTATGTGACCACAGTGTGAGTTGTAAGATAGAGCAACTGGTGGAACAAGATAACTGCTTCCCCCTGGAATATGCCCAGCTTAGAAATGTTGACCAGATTGTAGGGAACTCAAGCAATCTCTAAGTAAAAAGTAGATAGATTAGGAAAACAGCCACAAGGTTTGACACACCATCTGTGACTTTTTTCACCTTTCCCTTTTCTTTTCATGGTGTAAGAAAACAGATAGCATCATTGCAGGATCTGCCTTGTCTTGCTGCCACCCTAGACTGCCTCACATGTAAGTTCCCCCTGAATAAATCTTTGACCGCCCCCCAAACCAGACTGGTCTACCTCTTTCTTTGATCTGAGCTTGCTCTCTGCCTAAAGAGGGCAGTTTTCTGTTCTGGCAGGTTTCCCCAATAATTGCATTTTCCAATATGACAGTGATTACCCAGATGTGGCTAGCTAAATTTGAATTGATTAAAATAAAAAATTCCATTCTACTAAGATTCAGTTGCGGTAGCCACATAAAGTGCTCAATAGTCCCCCGTGGCTAGTGCTAGAGTATTGGACACAGCAGAGAGATAAAGGGGACAGATTTCCATTTTCATCATCATGGGAAATTCTGCTAGACAGCACGTCATCAAGAAATAAAATGGATGAGCTATTAGTATGATAAATAATACCTATAAAGTCATAGCTATGCAGAGTAGTGGAATTGATGACAATTGGAATATGCCTGAGACTCAAAGAGAAAGATTTTGTTCTCACAAGAAAATGTAAAGTGGTTAAAATGGTAGTTCATTTGGAGGTAGACGTAGAAGTAATGTGTGTAATTACAAGGACTGTAACCATCGAGATCAAGGTCCTGGAGGACAATCATCTGACCAAACTGGAGTGGAGCAGGAAGTGCCTGGAAGTGGGTATTTGGTTCGGATTTTCTACTTATTGCACCAAAAAGTATTCTTTGGTCTGTATACTCAAGAAAGCATGGGTTTAACAGAGCCAGAAGGGTTTCTTTACTCTCAGATCTCCTCTGAGTCTTTAGTATCTTGAGAGCCGTACGATTTTCCCAGGGTTTCCCAGTCTTATTTGAATGTGGGGTCTTTTTCTAACATGAATCATGTTCTGGGGAAACCCTTTGGTTTAGGATGTGGCTGAGGACAGCCTCGTCTTTCGCTTCCTTCTCGTACCACACTGACTCACCCTACCCCTACTCATCCCCAAACACCTGTGTAACTTACAACGCGACAGGGGCTCCATGGCACTCTGCCCGTCAAGGAGATTTCTTTGTTTTGAAATGTGCTCACCTATCTGTCCATGACATGGCTGTGATCTCACTTTCCGCCAGTATTTCATCTTCCGGTGAACACATTTGCCCACCAATGGTGTTCTGTTCAAATGACAGTGCTGCACATATTGCCAAAGTGTTATGGAAGCGTTTCAAGCTGGATGTCAAAAATCAAGTTTTAGGCTGGCACAATGGCTCACACCTGTAATGCCAGCACTTTGGGAGGCCAAGACGGGCGGATCACCTGAGGTCAGAAGTTTGAGACTAGCCTAGTCAATGTGGTGTAACCTCATCTCTAGTAAAAAAAAAAAACAAAAATTGGCCAGGCATGGTGGTGGGCACTTGTAATCCCAGCTATTCCAGAGGCTAAGGCAGGAGAATTGCTTGGACCTGAAAGGTGGAGGTTGCAGTGAGCCAAGATCACACCATTGCACTCCAGCCTGGGCAACAGGAGCAAAACTCCATCTCAAAAAACAAAAAAAAATACAGAAATCAAGTTTTATACTGAGGAGGAAAACTAAGGTGGAGAGAAGAGAGGTTAATGATAAGCAGGTAGTTAAGGATTGTTGAGTCCTGTAAAATCCTGAAGAGTATCGTGCAGTAGCCTGGGAGGAATAATCAAGTACATGAGTAGTGGCCTGAGCACGCAGTGACTTCGAAGGGTTTGAAGAGAACAAGAGTGATTGCCAGTGTATAATTCCAGAACTCATCTTTACAGGGAATATGCAATGCCACCCACAATCCCTAACGGTGCTGATTTACTTACAGTTTCCACTTCCAGGAAGGGATCCCCTGGGCTAAGTGTGGGACCAGTAGAACTCATGGTTTATACTTGCTCCCATTTACTGGATGTTTACCACGTGCCAGGAACTAGGCTGCGCACTTTTCATGAACTATCTCATTTAATCACTATGGGGAATTTTCGTTACACACATATTACAGAGAAGAAAGAGGTTCAGCCAGACTCACTTGACCATGGCTATGCCCTCAGTAGATTGCAGAGCTAGGATTCAAGCCACATTCACTTTCAGAGTCTAAGCTCTCAACACTATACCAGAGCATCCAGTATATTGTTCAACTTTTATTTTTTATTTTATTTTCTATTTTTATTTATTTATTTATCTATTTATTTTGAGATGAGTCTCACTCTGTAGCCAAGGCTGGAGTGCAGTAGAGTGATCTCAGGTCACTGCAACCTCCACCTCCTGGGTTCAAGTGATTCTCCTGCCTCAGCCTCCCGAGTAGGGACTAAAGGCCTGTGCCACCACGTCCTGCTAATGTTTTATATTTTTAGTAGAAATGGGGTTTCACCATATTGGCCAAGCTGGTCTCGAACTCCTGACCTCAGATGATCCACCTGCCTCAGACTCCCAAAGTGCTGGGATTACAGGCATGAATCACTGAGCCCAGCCTCATTCAACTTTTAGAGTTATACCCTCTAACTTCCTTCATAGCATGGAGCGGCATTTTAACTGTTTGAACAGGATTACTGTGGGCATACTGAGCAAGAAGGTTTGCCTGAGAAGAGGTAGCTAGGAAAAGCAGAGACATTGGGTTTTCAAAGTATTTATCTTCCTTCCAAGCATGTGGGATGGTTGATGGCAACAGAATGACCTTGGGGAGGCAGAGATTGGGAAATGCTTGGTGCCTGTTTTTATCATATCTCAACTCTCCTCTGGAATATCTGCATTCGAATGTCTCTCTGATGTCTGAAACTTCACACTTAGAAAACCAGCCTCTTTATACTGGAAACACTCAATTCTCCACTTCTCCACACTTCCAGAAAGTTTCTATACTAACTCGACCTTGTGACAACACCTTCCAAATTATCCAACCAATCTATCATTTCGTCAATTCCCTTATCATTAATAAAATGAAAAATGTTCCTTCTTTACCGTTTCAATGTTATCAGTATAGCCCAGGTCTGATAAGAGGTGTGTCAGTCTGTTTCTGAACATAGGATGAAAAGACAAAGCACCGTTTTGGTGCTGATGGACGGAACTTACTGCATCGCAGAACTGGCTTCTAGAAGCTGCTTATACTCTTTGTTCCTTCCTAGAAGAACAGTGTGTTATCAGTTACCTCAAAGTCAAAACCATCTCTTTAGCATTCAGATAGCGAATGCCAACAATTCTACTTCATAAATTCAAATGATCTACTTCACTTGTTCAAATGATCAGGAGGTTGGTTTGTAAATAACTCATTGTACTAAACCCTCCCAAATGCAGTCTGACTCAAAGTTTTATGTTTTACAAATGTAAGGCCGAGTCAGGTGGATCACTTGAGGTCAGGAGTTTGAGACCAGCTTGGCAAAGATGGTAAAACTTCGTCTCTACTAAAAATACAAAAAAAAAAAAAATTGGCTGGACGTGGTGGCACACGCCTATAATCCCAGCCACTTAGAAGGCTGAGGCAGGAGAACTGCTTGAACCCAGGAGGTGTGCAGTGAGCCGAGATCTTGCCAGTGCACTCCACTCTGAGCGACAGATGAGACTCTGTCTCAAAAAATAAAAATAAAGTAGCTACAAGTTGGATAATTTCTTTCCTAAAAATCTTCTAGGCCTTTCCTGCTTTAGGTAGATAAACTCGAATTTAAGTCTAGTGATAGTTTAAATATTTGGAGATACTGAGAATAGTAGCCATTTGTAACGATGGGGCAATGGCATTAAATGCTATTAAAGCACAATTGCTTATTTCCAAAATTTATTGAGACATTTATTATTTTAGATATTTGGAATTCATCAGTAAATAAAACCAAGTAACTTCTCTTATGAAGCTTTATTTCAAGGAGAGACTAAAAGCAACTATTTGGAAATGTAAATGTTAAATAACAAAGCCGAACACGAAAACAAATCCAGGGATTTTATATTCAGTGGTAGGCTTGCAAGTATTCAACAACCGGCTCTTCAGGTAAAGAGCCAATTTACCTGAAGTCTCCTATTAGTAAAACATTAATCTAGAATTCAAATCAATGCCTGTCTGATTCAAAAGCAATGGTTGCTGGGCGTGATGGCTCACACCTGTAATCCCAGCACTTTGGAAGGCCAAGCAGAAAGACAGCTTGAGACCAGGAGTCAGAGACCAACCTGGGCAACATAGGGAGACCCTATCTCTTCAAAAGGCTGAAAAGCTTAGCCGGGCCTGGTGGTGCATGCCTATAATACCAGCTACTTAGGAGGCTGTGGCAGGAGGATCCCTTGAGCCCAGGAGTTAGAGGTTACAGTGAGCAAGGATAGTGTCACTGCATTCCAGCCTGGGTAACAGAGCAAGATCCTGTCTCAAAAAAAAAGCAACTTTTTTTAATGTTAAATGGCTTTGGCTTATGAGCAGCTTCAAAAGAAAATCAAATTTTCACAAATGGTTGATTTAATTCTTCAATTCCCTGGGGATTTAGGGCTTACAACTCCCCCTCCAAGGTAGGTGGTACTTTTAAAGCAATGAAGTCAGGTCCCCTGGTATAGGTTTATCCTTTAGCTGCCCCCTAGGAACACCATGACGACGAAGCATGCCTCGCTAGCCCTGCGGGTGGGGCCGTTGGTGGTTATTAATTTTATGAGCGCTCCTAGGTTGTTTACTCTTGCAGTTCGTGGGCACCTGGCTGTGCAGGGTCAACTCTAGGCAGTAAAACAAAAACACCTCTCCCTAATCCTGTGTTTTAGTAGCTCAGGACAATTTCACTCGCAGCCCCTCATCTAATATGTGGCACAAAGACTGAGTCACTCTAGTGAACCCTGAAAGGCAATTGATACTTTAGGCAATTATAAAATAATAGAATTTTATACCTAGATAAAAATGGAGAGGTTATCTAGTTCAACCCCTCCTTAAAGACAAAGAAATCGAGGCTCAGCAACTTCCTAAAGGTTATATAAAGGGCTGGCAAACCAAATTCAGGTGCAACTTGAGATCTGCTGATCCAAGCCAGGCACTCCCCTCCCCCCACTCCCACCCCACCGACCCATGCCACGTGGTGCTCTTTGATGCTGTAACCAGCATGGGACAAGTCCCCAAGGACCACACCTTTTACAGAGTTTATTACCTCAGCTTTAGCAGGTAGAGCAGTAAGAAAAGCTCTCTGGATTCTCAAGTTTTAATGAAACAATTAGTAAAGGGCACAATAACAGTATTTGTATAAGATTTTTTACACCATTGAAAATTCCTTTACATGTACTCTGTTTACTAATCATAATTCCTTATGTGTTTATATGTTATAATTTGTGAGATGCTTTTAAATGTACCATCTCTTAAACTTATTAAGTAACCAGGAATTATTATTCCCATTTTATACATGAAGAAAGTAAGTTTGAACCCATTGCTACACAGCATGCGACAAAGATGGGACCAGAGCCTGAAGGTCTGACTCCAAACGCAGAGCTCTTTTCTCACATTATTTAAGAGTATTCAGAGTAGCAGATTTTGATAGGTTCATGTCAAAGGCACAGAGCTCTAATTTAGGGATTTTATCCAAAATTATATATACGATCTACAGCAATTGGTCCAAGACCTAAATATTTCACAAGATAACTTTCATCTGCAACCTAAGACTTCCCAGCCTTTGTTAATTCTGTGAACAATACAGTATTCATATATACTAAAAACTTACTGGTCTCTCCAAGTTTGGCAGCTCTCACTCCGCTAGGCAATGCAACTGGAAAATCTAATATCTCAAAGGTGTTTTGTGCTCCTGCCAGATTCAAATCCCATGCGTCTGTGGATTTTTCCATCCCTTGTGTAATGGGTTTGAATCTTTCTTGAAGGTGCCTCTCCAAAGCAGAGGTAATAGACATTCCTTCTCTTCTGAGCCTGATGATGAAATAATTACTTGGTGGTTAACAAACAAAGTATTTCCTGCCAATTTGGAATTGTACCAAGAAAAGAGTCAGGGGAAATTCCAAGATACAGTTCAGAATCTGACCCTCAAAGTATGATTTGAATAATAAAAGACTCTGGATAAAGAAGAACATTCGATTTTCCTATGAAGATGGGCAGTGTACCTTCTACAGAGTATGTGATTTTCTCTTTCGTAAGTGTCTGGAGAGAAGATTAAATTTCTATTGTTTACCTTTAGTAGATCATCACATAATTGAAGGGAGAATGATTAAGTTAAATGTCAGAGGAACTTTTTGTTGCTATTTTTAACTAGATGATGATCATTTGTTTTACTCTCTGTGAGTGTGTTGGAAATATTTACTATTGCACATTCCCAAAAATTCATTGATATCGTTTGAATTGTAAGGGATTCAAAGCAGAATTCATTATTTCTAATGCAACTATGAAGGAGATACATGGACATTATATAATATGTGGACATACAGAAAGTTAAAAAAGAAAAACATCTCACAAAGGCATCTGACATATTCTTAAGGGTACAATTAAAAACAGTTGAATAAACATTCTTCCCTTTTGATTACGTGGTTTTTAGAGGTAGAATTTTTCTCTGGGCCAGCTACGTTATGGAAGTGTAATAATTCTAACCTTCTTCCAAATCCAAGTTGTGTAGCATCTGCCATCCAGTATCCTGACATACTCAGCACCCTGACTGCATAATCTGTAAAATAATCCAAAATATCTCATGGTCAAGTTATGTTTATGGCATTCCTATAGAAAACTTAGTTTTTAGACTATGACAGTCACATAACCAGTATAATGATAAAATACAGGATTTTATCCTTCTGGGAGAGTAGTCTAGCACATTTCACAAATCTTTCTTGAATCAAAAATCACTCTAACTGCAGGTGAAAATGCCACTGGGTTTTCAGTTATCTCAGGCAGAGTTCCATATTGCAGCAAAAAAGAGACAGATCTTTCTGGATCTATATACATATATGTATATACATACATATATATATATATGTGTGTATATATATGTATATGTACATACACACACACACACACACATATATATACAATTCTGCCTTTGGACAATTTCCTCATAAAGTCCCTAGAGATGCCTTGACTAACTGAGGAAGTAACATCATGGATCTGTTCTGATGGGAACAAAGCTGCAGAAGTCACTTTTACTGGTATAAGTCTAAAGCTCAAAAACATTTCTTAGCACAAAAACTCTGTAAACAGGCAAGGGAACCACAAGGTTTACTAAGTAGATTAGGTTATCTCAATGAAGTATGCAAATACTAGTTCTGAAAGAAATATATGAGGCTAACCAATAGCCTAATTAAATAATAACTATAATCCATGGGTGTAAGTGGACAATATTGGGAGACACATTATGCTACCATCTGGAATACTTTGGAAACTCAAACTATTATATCAGAGAAATAATTCTCCAACCTGTAGAGAAAGCTGGCACTTGAATGGATTCTGCATGCCAGAAAGCCAGAAAGCAGCCCTGCTTGTCTAAATGCTTTGTTGAATTACACAGCCTGTTTCTCCTTGCCAGTTGGTTTGCCAAGTTTTATTGATTATTTGGGACAGTTATTTTGAACTCTAGCTTTTGAGGTTTTCCTGTCTATGTATCTGACTTTCCAAGTACTTCATTGTATGTTTCAGATGTCATCAGCTAACAGGAGTTTGCGATTCAAAAGACTCAGATCTGTCTCTTTTTGCTGCAATATGGAACTCTGCCCAAGATAACTGAAAACCCAGTGGCATTTTCACCTGCAGTTAGAGTGATTTCTGATTCTCAAGAAAGGTTCGTGAAATGTGCTAGACTGCTCTCCCAGGAGGATAAAATCCTGTATTTACTCATTATACTGGTTGTGTGACTGTCACTTATGCTAACGTAGTCTTGAAAATAGACACCAGAACATTCACAGCTTTTTGTATACTGACTTTCCTCTGTTGGGGTCTCTGTTCTCTTTTGCCCGTCTCCTTACTTTAGGAAACACTGGAAAACAGCTCAGTGGAGAATTTTCTGTTTTAAGATGGTAGACTAAAAGATAATTCCTACCTCCTTCTTCTCTTGAAAATTACCCCGAAACAAAGGAAAATAAAAATTGGAAACACAAATTCCATCTTTCATAAAGTCTGGAGACTTCCGAAATCCCAAACCTTAATATATGAACCCCGATAATGCAGAGAACAGTGTTGGTTCCTTAGCAGTGTTGGGAAGGTGAGACTTGGAAGGAGACAGTGGTGCGAAATAGCCCTGCTTCCCTACAGAGCGTTGGGAAGGACCCAGGAACTGAGTGCCAAAGGTTGGGGGGAGTCAGGGAGCTGTGAGCCATCCGGCTGCTGCTGTTCTGAGAGCTGCTCAGGAAACGGAGGTGGGGCTTGTAATCATGCAGTGTGCAGATTTCAATCAATTACCACCACCTTCCCCTGTGCGTTGTCTCCTAGAGTCCCGAGCCCCTGTCAACTGGGTGGATAGGGCAAGGGGGGACCTGAGGACCTATCTGTGTTTCTTCAAACTTCCCAATGAGCATTGTTTTAGCAGAACATTCCAGCTACTCCCTGCTGTTTCTCACAGGAGATTAGATGGTTCTTTACTGGGAAATTCAGCCACTCTAGCAAAAAGTGTAGATATGGGTATTTTGCTCTTCCCTATCCACACACATCCTCCCCCAAAAAATGGCTTGCCACCTGATCACACTCTGGTGAGGCCCAACCATCCACAACTCCTACTCCTGGTCGGTCCTACCTGACCTTAGCGTGCACGCACACACGTGCGTGTGTGCACACACATATATACACCCCTTCCATTCAGCTTTTCCTTGTCTCACTCTTAAATATGGGATCTGAGAGTTGCTGGACATTTGAGGAAATGTTTTTTTTTTGATTACCTCCTTTTTAGAGATAGCATTTTTCTCTGGGCCAGTTATGTTATAGAAGTAACTTCAAACTTACAGGTTAGAGGAAACAAGGAAATAAGTCAGTTTTAACATGAGTTAATGTTAATATCCTCAGAGGGATGAGAAGAGATATTGTATCCACAAAACAAGAACAGAAAGGCAATGTTTTGTAACAGGCATAGTCAGAGAACAAGAAAGACTTCAACTCTCCGGAATTAAAAATAGCTTAAAAATTTGTTTACTATCAGTGGGAGTACTGGAAGATAAAGTTGGAGAAATCCCTCTGAAAGAAAAATGAAGAGATAAAGGTGGACAAGAAGAGGAGTAAGAAACCTAAGAGATCATCTAGGAAGTCCAACATCTGGATAACAGAAATTCTACAAAGAGAAAAGAGAGTGAGGAAGAGATTATTAGAGAAGTAACATAAGGAAATTTCCTCAAACCAAAACACATTGGTCAGCTGGCGCAGTGGCTCGAGTCTGTAATCCCAGCACTTTGAGGGGCTGAGGCGGGCAGATCACCTTAGGTCAGGAGTTAGAGACCAGTCTGGCCAACATGGTGAAAACCTGTCTCTACTAAAATTACAAAAAAATTAATCCATCATTGTGGTGCAGGCCTATAATCCCAGCTACTCAGAAAGCTGAACCTGGGAGGCGGAGGTTGCGGTGAAGCAAGATCATGCCATTGCACTCCAGCCTGGGCAACAAGAGCAAGACTCTTTCTCAAAATAAATAGATAAGTAATTAATTAAAAAACTAACAAAACCCATTGGTCCCTGAATGAAAGGAATCATTAAGTATTCAGCATAGTATACATCAAATTCAGAACAATACATTTTATAATGAAAGTTCAGAATATCAGGTCAAAAAAACTTTTGGAGAGATGAAATGGAGCAGATAGATACCAAGGACTCAGACACCATATCAGAATGGCCCAGATTTCTCAAGAGCAGCTCTGAAAGCCAGAAGGCAGTGGAAGAATGCCTTTAAAGTGCTAAGTGAGGAGGATTCTAAACTTGAATTCTAATCCCATATGAGGGCAGAAATAAAGAATCACACAAAGTAAAAAAATAATAATTTCCTATGCATTTTCTCAGAAAGTTCATGGAGTCTGTAGTTCACCAATATGAGGGAGTAAATTAAAACAGAAAAGAAACTAGATCCAGGAATCAACAGAAGAGAGAGGCAATGGTAATTCCGAGGATTCATTGAAGAGAGGTCCTAACCGACATAGACAGGAGCAAGAGGACTGAGGGCTCAAGGAGCATCTCCAATAAAAACCAAGCAAATGCAGCAGGAGATTATATGTTTAAGCAATCAGAGTTCTGCAGATAGTTTGAATAGGAATTATTTTTAGGAGCCAGAAGTGTAGATTGGTGCAAGGAAACAGACCCCCAAAGGGATGTCTCCAGAAGAAATTGGGAAATGATAGATCAGCTGATAGGTTTGCTCTTGTGAAAAGAGAGACTACTGTAGAATATGGAAAGATATAGGCATACATTCAAAGAAATTAAAGAAACAGCAACAATTAAAATGAGACAATGAGGCTATTGTTAACTCTTAGAAAAGAAAGATTTGTGGGTTTTTTTAAGAAAAGAAATAATAACAGTATACTGTTTGGTTCAGCAGAAAATCCATTTACACATACATAATAGTGTAAATACTGAATAGGGATTTCATACAAATTTACTATAAAACTATATAAGGTTTTCAACATATTGTGCTAGGACAATTGGATATACACATGTAAGAGAATCAAGTTGGACCCCCTACCTAATATCACATACAAAAAAAATTAAGTTGAAATTGTTCATAGACCTAAATCTAAGGGCTAAAATTATAAAGCTCTTGTGATCTTGGGTTAAGCCAAGCTTTCTAAAACATAACACTAAAAGCACAAACAAAAAAAGAAAAAATAGATCAATTGGATTACTTGAAAATTTAAAAACCTCTTGTGCCTCAAGAAACAACAAGATAATATTATCAGATAAATTATTTGCAAATATTTTCTTCCATTCTATAACTTGCCATTTACAGAATAAGACAATTTACAGAACGGGAAAAAAATATTTACAAATCATTTATCTGATAATGACTTTTAACCAGAATATATAAAGAACTCTTACAACTCATATACCTCATAACAAAAGAAAAGCAACCCAATTTTAAAACGAGTAAAGGATATGAATAGACATTTCTCCAAAGAAGACATGTGAGTGGCCAATAAGCACATGAAAAGATGCTCACTATCATTGTCATTAAATGATGGCAATTTTATTTGCAAATCAAAACCATGGTGAGATACTACTGCATACCCAATGAGAAGACTAACATTTTTTTAAAAGACAGACAAGTACTGGCAAAGACATGGAGAAATTGGAACCTTCATTCATTGCTAGTTGGAATATAAAATGGTGCAGCTGCTGTGGAAAACAGTTTGGCAGTTCCACAAAAAGTTAAACATAGTTAATGCATGACCCAGCAATTTCAGTCCTAGGTATATATCCAAGAGAATAGAAAACATATGCTCACACAGAAACCTGTACACAAATGTTCACAGCAGTAATATTCAAAATAGCCAAAAGGTGGAAATGAGCCTGTATTAGTTCATTCTCACACTGCTAATAAAGACATACCTGACACTGGATAATTTATAAAAGAAAGAGGTTTAATGGACTCATAACTCCTTATTGCTGGGGAGGCCTCATAATCATGGCAGAAGAAGAAAGAAGAATAAAGGGACGCCTTACATGGCGGCAGGCAAGAGAGAGCATGTGCATGGCAACTCCCCTTTATAAAAACCATCAGATCTCCTGAGACTTACTCACTATCATGAGAACAGCATGGGAAAGACCCGCCCTCATAATTCAATTACCTGGCACCGGGTCCCTCCTATGACATGTAGGAATTATGGGAGCTACACTTCTAGATGAGCTTTGGGTGGGGACACAGCCAAACCATATCAGAGCCAAATGCCCATCAACTGATGAATGGATAAACAAAAACGTAGCATATCTGTGCAATGGAATATTACTGAGTTGTAGAAAGGAATAATATTCTGATACATGAATGAACTTTGAAAACATTATGGTCAGTGAAAGAAGCCATCCGCAAAGTGCCCGGCATTGTTTGATTTCACTTACATGAAAAGTCCAGAATAGGCAAATCCATGAAGGCTGGAAGTAAATGAGTGGGTGCCTAGGGCTGAAAGGAGGGAATAATGGTGAGTGACTGCTAAGGGGAACAATGTTTCTTGTTGGGGTGATAAAAATGACCTCAAACTGGAGGCGGTGAAAGTTGTATATCTCCGTAAATATACTAAAAACCATTGAATTGTATACTTCGAAAGGGTGAGTTACATAGTATGTGAATCATTTCTTAATAAAGTGATGTATAAAAATTATATTAGGAAGATGAAAGGAGGGGAGGGATGATAACAGAGCTAAATCCTTATCTACCACTCTTGGACCTCAACGCATTCTGTCTAAAATTTATGGATCAAAAGAATGCTGGTTTGCAAATTATTTTTAAATAAGGAGCTATATTGTAGAAGGCACAGCTGGAAGGATACAGCAGTTGCTTCTGGGAACAGGACTATGGAGAGAAGACAGGCAAGGGACTGTTCTCTTTGATTATGAACCTTTTAAGCCTTTTGGACACATTTAAACTACGTACCTGTATTACTTCAATAAAAGTAAACATTACAATAGTAATTACAATAGTAATAATATGAGTAATTCCACTACTGCTTAAGGCTGGACTCTAAAGCAGCAGGCAATGGCTCATCAAGAAGGGGCAATGCCAGCAAAATATCTGGGCAGTGTGCAAAGCACTTCCTGGAAGCCTTCGATGAGGGCAGGCAGAGTAGCTCTCACTTGGTTTCTCCTCACAAAGGAGAGCTTTGCAGCCCCTAAGAATTTCCAAGTATTTCAAAGTCAGCTTAAGGTCTTATCCTAAGAATGGTTGGTTAACGATTGTCCAAAAGCATAACATGGAAAAGCCAGACAGGCCTGAGCTGGAAATAGCACATGCACCCCTGGCTGGGTCACTCTGGGTAAGACTCTTCTGACTTTTGAGCCTCCATCGCTTCATCTATAAAATGGGGGTGATAAGACCCTCAAATGCCATGATAAATGGATGAGGTCATGTGTAAGAAGACATCTAGCACAGCACAGAAAAGTGCTTGACAAATGACCTTTTCATTCATTCATTAGTTCAAAATGAAATGAATCATGGTTCAAAGAAAAAAACAAGATCAAGATTTCCCCAAAAGGCAGATGTGATCAGTGTGATTATTCTGCTAAACAGAAATAGAATTCTATTCCACACATTGCAAGTAATGCTCTAATCGAAGGGAAATTGCTTGACCATGATGAAACTCCATGTTTCTTAAAGTTTTTCATATAGTCAGAATAATTTATGAGAATTAATTTGTGGCAGCTCTAAAACTCTTTGAACCCCACAGTTACTATAAATATGAAATATCGTTAAAGAGAAATGCTGTCTCTTCCAATCTCTTCTCTTTGTGTTCCCTGCTCCTCAGGAGGCACACATAGAATCACACAGTGCAAAGCTCTCTTGAGTCAAGAAGACCTGGGCTCAAAGTGGGCCTCCTCTGTGTACTTACACTGGCCACCCTTCTGAGCTCTGATTTGCTCATCTGTAAATGTGAGATAATGTATTGTTATCCCAAAGCTATGTATTACACCTTGCTGGGTTTTTATAGGTTCAGTAAAATATTGTATGAGATAATGTCAACCACATAAGAACCGTTCAATAAATATTCATTCCTTCTTCTGACTTTTTAGTAAGTACCTCAGCCACCTTCCTTCCTTCTCAAAGAACCTAGAATATCTTCCACGGTATGATTTCATATTATTGTGTGCTCTTGTTGCTTCAAGGGATCTTTGATCATCTGTTCAGATAATTATTTTATCTCCAATAATTATCTAAATAACCATTCTCTCCTTCCTTCCTCTTCTGTACTTCAAATACATAGAATAGTAACCATTACTTTTATACCCCCAGGAAATCTTAATATTTTCACATATTTACCTTAGATATATCTTTTTTTAAACAGAGCCTTTTATCTTGAAGATGGAAGACATCATTCCCAGGAATGCTTTTCAGCTTTCATTACACATACATGAATGTATGCACATTACGTGAAATCATTTTGGGACTCTGTCATCCAGGCTGGAGTGCAGTGGTGTGATCTCGGCTCACTGCAGCCTCCATCCCTCAGGTTCAAGTGATCCTTCCACCTTAGCCTCCCAAGCCTGGGACCACAGATGTGTACCACCACACCCAGCTAAGATTTTGTGTTTTTGATAGAGATGGGGTTTCACCATGTTGCCCAGGCTGGTCTCAAACTCCTGAACTCAAGCAAGTCACCTGCCTCGACCTCCCAAAGTGCTGGGATAACAGGTGTGAGCCACTGGGCTTGACCTGTTTTGCAAATTTTTCAAGTTAAAGAAAATGGGTCATATTCCATGCAACACTCTGTGACTTGTTCATGCAGCATGGTTTTTGAGATTTATCCAAGCTGATTCATTTCAGTTTCTATATAAAATTCCATTATATGAATATACAGCACTGAATTTGTCTGTGCTCTCATAATGGACATTTATGTTCACATTTTCACTATTACCAACAATCTGACAATGTTTTTAAACAATTCTCCTTATGTGCATATTCCAGCACTTCTCTAGGACAGCAGTTTGAAAACATTTTTGTCTCAGTTCCTCTTCATACTCCTGATGTTTAAGACCACAATAAAATTTGTGTATGTGTGTTATAGCTATTCAACACTTACCAAATCAGAGATTAAAATTGAGACCATTTTAAAATATGTATTTATTTGTTTGTTTTAAAAAGCACTAATAAACCCACTATATGTTATTTACACTAAAGCTATGTGTAGCCTTAAATTTCTAGAATATTGCCAAATTTTTCTCCGAAGTGATCAACTGAACGCATACTCCCATCAATAGTGAATGAGCATTTCTCTCTCTTTATGTCTTCTTCAACACTTGGTATAGTCAGGCTTGTTAATTGTGGCCAATCTGATGGTTAGGAAAGAGTGTCTCGTGATTGTTCTCATTTCTACTCCCCTACAATAACAAGGTCCTTTACTAACTCCTCTCACATTACCAAGTTGGAACATACTCAGGACCCCGATGTAGCATAATTTACTGAATTTTGTTTTAGTAATTGTTTAGAACTCAGAACACATTGTTACTACCATTAAACCTAGAGACATGTCATAAATAGTGGTCACCATTCCAGACTAGCCCACAAACACTGAATTACCTTAAGACGTCGACCAGGGGTCCCCAGCCCCCAACCCCCAAGCCACAGATCGATACTGACCTGTGGCCTGTTAGGAACCAGGCCACACAGCAGGAGGTGAGCCTGTGCCAGCAGCATTACTGCCTGAGTTCCACCTCCTGGCAGATCAGGGGCAGCATTAGATTCTCCTAAGAGCACATACCCTATTGTGAACCGTGCATGTGTTGGACCTGGGTTGCACGTTCCTTATAAGAATCTAACTGGCCAGGCACAGTGACTCATGCCTATAATCTCAGCACTTTGGGAGGCTGAGGTGGGTGGATCATGAGGTCAGGAGTTTGAGACCAGCCTGGCCAATATGGTGAAATCCCATCTCTACTAAAAATACAAAAGTTAGCTGGGTGTGGTGGTGCACCTGTAGCCCTAGCTGCTCGGGAGGCCGAGGTAGGAGAATCTCTTGAACCTGTGAGGCAGAGGTTGCAGTGAGCTGAGATTGCACCACTGCACTCCAGCCTAGGTAACAGAGCAAGACTCCATCTTAAAAAATTAAAAAAAGAAATCGGCCAGCGCAGTGGTTCACACCTGTAATCCCAGCACTTTGGAAGGCTGAGGCAGGCAGATCGCCTGAGGTCAGGAGTTCGAGACCAGACTGACCAACCTAGAGAAACCCCATCTCTACTAAAAGTACAAAAAAATTAGCCAGGCCTAGTGGCACATGCCTGTAATCCCAGCTACCCAGGAGGCTGAGGCAAGAGAATTGCTTGAACCTGGGAGGCAGAGGTTGCAGTGAGTCAAGATTGGGCCATTGCACTCCAGTCTGGGCAGTAAGAGTGAAACTCTGTCTCAAAAAAAAAAAAAAAGAAAAGAAATTTAGCCAATGCCCTGATGTGAGGCAGAACAGTTTCATCCAGAAACCATCCCCCAGCCCCTGGAAAAATTGTCTTCCATGAAAGCAGTCCCTGGTGCCTAAAAGGCTGGGCACAGCTGCCATAGAGGGTTGAAAGATCTCAAGACAGCAGTCAGAGGAGGGCTGGCCTCAAACTCAAGACTGAGACTCAGGTCCCACCCTGTCAATTGCCTCTCTAAGTATTACCTCTCTGAATCTCTTTTCTCAATTATGAAATGGGGATAATAACATACATTCTCCCATCTCACAGGGTATTGCAAGGATAAAATTAGATGCAAAAATTCATTAAAACTCTGTGTGGTATATCCACACCATGGAGCACTATGCAGCTATAAAAAATAAGGAAGATATTTAAACTGATATGGAGTCATTTCTAAGACATTTTGTTAAGTAAAATAGTAATAAAAGAACAAAGGAATACATATGTTATCTTTTCTGTATGAAAGACATACAGATATTATGATGTTAGATACAGATATCTATATATCTCTATTAGCTTATTTTCGTGAAAAGAATATATCCTTGTATAGTACAAACTTCTAGAACCACATGGATCTTTACATACTCCAAAATTGAATAAAATTAAACTAAGTCAATAAGATGAAGGAGGGGGAGTCCTAGGATGTAACACAAATAGAAACAAATGAACTTAGTATTTAAAATAGAGAGCATGGCCACAGTAAAAGGGAGGGGAACTAGCACAGCTTTGTTTTCAAAAAACAAATTCACCCTGAAGAACTTGTTGAACGCAGTATTGCAACTATAAGGAAAAAGCCTATTGCAAGCAAGTCTTGAACTCTGTTCAGTAGGGCTTGTTTTAGCAGAGTCGTAGGCCAGCAATTCTGAACAACTTGCTATGTATCGCAGGAGTGAGCAAATGAGTACGTGTATTCACGATGCTGAGAAGGAACATATGCATACATAATGGCAAAAGGCTAAGAAGAACCCTGCGGTATTGAATTGGAATTGGCCATATTAGCATGAATTCGTGGTTTTAAAATACTGTATAGATATAATTACATGTGTGAATATTTGTATGGATTCTCTAGTTTTTTTCTGCTGGAAGTTCCTAGAAACATTGACACCCAAAAGCAATAAACATCCCTAGTGCCCAGATGTTGGATTCTATATACTATTTCCCAGTAGAAAGAAGAACTTCTCAAAAAAAAAAGGCCAATTATAAGACCGGGGTGGGGAAAATGTAATATGAGCCTGGAACACTTTGTCATGCCATAACAAAGAATTGCCAACAAAACGATAAGGATACATTCAAAGGGCATGCGGAACAGCTCGCAGAAGCTCTCACTGGTCAAAGGCTGGGAAAAGTTGAACATCAAGATCAATAATGATAATAATGGATTATAACCCGCTGGGTAAAATAAGAATCCATTAATCCGCACTGATTAAACAAAGAAAGAAGTACATAAGAGAAAATGGAAAGATCTTCTAGTGTAATTAACAAGTTTAGAGAGAATGCTGGACTTGGGAAATTACCGTTTTGCAACTATCATACAAATAATTGATCAATGAATGCTCAAACTAGTTGAGGTGTTTCACCAACACTACCACCTTTGAGAAGGCACATACTAGGAGCTACACAATCTAGGGTTCGTTGCCTTAGCTTGGTAAGGTGGCTTCAATTGTGGTTATCCCCATTTTACGGTTTAGGAAACTAAAATGTAGAGATGAAGCAATAAAGACAGGATCCAAATCCAATTGACCACAGCCGGAGTTGTCTCTCTTCCCCCACAGACAAGGGATCCTAGTGACTCCAGCTGCCGGGCTGGCTGGCTCTCTGGTGTGCCAAGCTCTCCTGGGAAGAGATGTGTGGTCAGGGGCCTGCATCACAAAAGCAGCTAGGCAGAGGCATGAGGTGTGACATGGTTGGGGCCACAGCTGTTCCTGTGGGCCGGTGCACAATTCCCTTATTCCACATCCACCTCCCCTCATTCCAGCTCAAGCCTCTTGTTTTCCCTTTCAAAGCAGTGTTCAGGGAGGAGGATGTTACCTGAATTAGCCAGATACTCATCTCACCTCTTCATTTCTTTTGGCCCATGTAAACACAGACCCAAAGCACTCCAGTCAGCGGAAATCCTGTAGATCACGTTTGCAAAAGTGGCCACTGGTCTGAGCACTTGCGTTATCTATGCCTATCAGGGCCTATTTACCAAGGGGCTCCGAGTCAGCTGTTGGATGTTATCTCTGATTAGGTTATATAAATAGCTACGATCTGCACTGACAAGATTAAAAGAGGTTTTCCATCACGCCACTTCAGTTGTTAAGTGCAAACATTTAAAGTCTACTACAATTTTCATAATCGTGTTTCCTAACCATAACTATGTTATTTATTTATTTATTTGTGGTATATCAGGAGCCTCAAAAAATGGCAGTGATTCAGGGACCCTGTCTCTCTCTGGAAAGTCTCTATTTGTATGTGTGTTTTCTGCTTTAGAGTGAAATTTCTTTGAGGTTACATAAGGTCACAGGATGGTCAGGAGATCCTGTTGAATAAAATAAAGATGTTCTTAATCTCTCAACCAACAGATCACCAGTTTTATTTTATTTTATTGATTTTCCTTTAGATTCAGGGAGTACATGTGCAGGTTTGCTACATGGGTATATTGTGTGTGCTGAGGTTTGGAGTACGATTGAGCCCAGGGAGTGAACATAGTAGCGTTGCTTCATCTCCCTCCCGCCGCTTACATCCCCCAGTGTGCTCATCTTTAGGTCCATGTGCATCCAATGTTTAGCCCCCACTTATAAGTGAGAACATGTGGCATTTGGTTTTCTGTTTCTGCATTAGTTTGCTTAGGATAATGGCCTCCGGTTACATCCATGTTGCTGCAAAGAACATAATTCTGATCTTTCTGAGGCGGGTGGATCACGAGGTCAAGAGATCGAGACCATCCTGGTCCACATGGTGAAACCCTGTCTCTACTAAAAATACAAAAAATTAGCTGGGCATGGTGGTGTGTGCCTGTAATCCCAGCTACTCAGGAGGCTGAGGCAGGAGAATTGCCTGAACCCAGGAGGCGGAGGCTGTGGTGAGCCGAGATCGCACCATTGCACTCCAGCCTGGGTAACAAGAGCAAAACTCTCAAAAAAAAAAAATTCTGATCTTTTTCACAACTGCATAGTAATTTATGGTGTGTATGTATCACATTTTCTTTCTTTATCCAGTCCATCACTGACAGCCACCTGGGTTGATTCCATGCCTTTGCTATTGCAAATCATCAATTTTTTTTCCCTGGTTTTGAAATTATCTTTACTTATTGCTTTACATGCTACCTTATTTACCTGGATTTAAACTGGTATTTTTATTCAGAGATTGTTCATTTAAATGGTATTATGACTATCTAGTTGAATATCAAAAAACAAATATTAAATATTCTGTTAACAGAATGCTCGTTGTTCTTAGTAGTTTTATGTTTTTCTCTTGGAATAAAAATTAAAGGAACATCATCTCAGAGAGTGAAACAATCCATCACAGTAATTAACACAAGAGGATAGGCACACATGGGATAATCATCACACCCTCGGAGTTCAATATAGGACAGTGTGGCATTCCGGGTGTGATTACACATAAGGACTACCCATCCCTCTGATGCCACATAAAGTTGATATGTCTGAGATCGCTAACATATCCAGTAATGCAGGGTGAAATTTGGACAAATCCATAAGCTCTGTGTACTTCTGTAATTTTTTTTTTTTTTGAGATGGAGTCTCACTCTGTCACCGAGGCTGGAGTGCAGTGGCACAATCTCGGCTCACTGCAGCCTGTGCCTCCCAGGTTCAAGCAATTATCTGCCTTAGCCTCCTGAGTAGCTGTCTGGCTGATTTTTGTATTTTTAGTAGAGATGGGGGTTTCACCACCTTGGCCAGCCTGGTCTTGAACTCCTGATCTCGTGATCAACCCGTGTCAGCCTCCCAAAGTGCTGGGATTACAGGCGTGAGCCACCCCACCCGGCTGCACTTCTATAATTTTAAATCTATTTGCTATCCACTGTCCCCATCCCAGCAACTCCCAAATACTTATATTTTATCAGGTACTGAGGAGAAATTAAATCAAATGAGATATGTTTTCACTCTTTCTCCTAAGCTTGAATATATAGACAGTATCAACTAATCTATACAATATGCCTTTTGTAGCAAATTATTGCTTTTATCTTTTTATATTAGGCAACAAATTATTTACTTAATTAATTAGGAGGTAAGTTGGAAACCCAAAAAGCATGCTTTTTTTTTTTTTGAGACAGGGTCTTGTTCTGTATTACCATTACGGCTCACTGGAACTTCAACTGCCCAGGCTCAGGTCATCCTTTCACCTCAGCCTCCCAAATACCTGGGACCACAGGTGTGCACCACCACACTCAGCTAATTTTTGTATTTTTTTGTAGAGACGGGGTTTCACTTTGTTACCCAGGCTGGTCTCAAACTCCATGGCTCAAGCAACTCACCCATCCCAGACTCCCAAAGTGCTGGGATTACAGACGTAAGCCAACCACACCCAGCCCCAAAAGGCACCTTTAAAATAAAAATTTTAGAAGCATTTGTTTGATGGTCTATAATATACCAGGTACATTTTTAATGAAAACCTTATAAGGTAAAATTCCCATTTTACAGAAGAGGAAAATGACATTCAGTGAAATTATTTATGGAATTTTACAGCGAATAAATGACAGAACTGGTATTTAAACCCAAGTCATTCTGCATTTCCGATGACACTGCCCTTCAGAACTTTTTCCCACTCCCCACCCCTCCAGATGCCTTCCCAGATGGCAGTGTGTTGACAGACATTGCTTCTGTGACTCCCCAGAGTCCCAGAGAAGAACATGAAGATGACATTAGGCATCAGGGGGTTCCAGAAGTAGAGTGTGAGTACTATGAAGTATCTTCTCTGTTTCTCTCAAAGTTCTCATCTACGTTAGAGGCTGATTTTCCTTAGATCCTATTTTGCTTCCAGATATGCAGTGAGCTTAGTTGGGCTGACGTTGTCTGTAGGTGAGGCCTCCCACTGGTGGAGTAAGTTTATTTCAGAGGAATGAGAGCATTTCCTCTTGTTACAAACCTAGGTCACACCCTCATTCGGTTTTTTTTTGCAGCATTCAAGCTGGTATCTCCATCAGGCTGGGTTCTGTGTCTATATCTCAGCTGAACTCAAGTTCTAGAAGGAAGCAGAGTCTGGAGCAAGCTGTGTATCTATCCCCCTAAAGCCTCAACAGGTGTGGAGCTTTGTTGGTTTCACAAAACACCTGCAACTGAAGACTGGACTCTCCGAATGCTCTCCCTCTCTGTCAGCTCAGTGCTTTCTCATGCTCTGTCACCTGAGAGACCAAGTTGCAAACACTCTGGGCTCTGGGCAAGGCTCCATGTAACCTATTTGTGCCACACGGTCAGCTACGAGGGCTGCAAGGGCAGATCCCTTTGTATATCCATGTTGCCAGTACCTGGCACTTGCAATGTGCTCAAGAAACATGGATTTAGTGAATGACTGTAAGGGTTGGGCTTCATCTCCCAGAACAAAAGAGTAATCTCCTATTTGGGTGTGATTTTTGGAAGTGGCCTGATGGCAGAAGTGAATGAGAAAATGTTTCTGCTTTTCCTTTAGAACGCAAGCAAAAGATGTGGTTTCTGAGCCCATGTATCTTACAGTTTTATTCATACACAGAGCAAAAAGCAAAAATGATTCATGAATATGTAGGACAAATGCCAAATAGATTGAACAAACATGAAAGACCACAGATAATCCAAAGAAAAGTAATCTCCACTGTGAAGGAGAGCTTTGAAATAAGTGGGTTTTGAAAGACTGCTGGGTTTAAAGAGAGAACAATTGCAGTCAAGGTCAGAGTGAAATGAACAAAGATGGGGTTGGTAGGGGAATGAGCTGGGTGGGTTTACAGATACAGAGGCCAGCAAACTGGTTGGAGAAAGGTTTTAATTAAGAAGCAATAAGGAGGCCGGCGCGGTGGCTCACACCTGTAATCCCAGCACTTTGGGAGGCTGAGGCGGGTGGATCACGAAGTCAAGAGATGGAGACCATCCTGGTCAACATGGTGAAACCCCGTCTCTACTAAAAATACAGAAAATTAGCTGGGCATGGTGGCGCGTGCCTGTAATCCCATCACTCAGGAGGCTGAGGCAGGAGAATTGCCTGAACCCAGGAGGCGGAGGT